>JAKELK010000017.1:0-727201 GCA_021525775.1 Lactarius deliciosus
TCATGCGCTTAAGGAAAGCTATATACGGACTTAAACAAGCTGCACTCGCTTGGTGGAGAGCGCTGGATAAGTCTATGAGTTCCCTGAGCTGCACCACGACTTCAATCAGACTCAGGTCTGTTTGTTAACGACAACAAAACAATCGTAGTTATTGTTTATGTCAATGATGTCCTCTTCTTAGGAAGAAATAAAAAAGGACATAGCATCCCTGAAGAAGCGCTTCATGGAGATATGGGAATGCAGAGACTTAGGTGATACCAAAGAGTTCTACGCATGCGCATACTACGTTCTAAAGGTAGAATCCTGATAGATCAGCAGGATTACCTTCAGAAAGTGCTGCAGCGTTTCAAACTGATTAACGCCAAATCAGTACCCTACCCCACTACCGGAAGGGTATCATCCATCCCCTAATAAGGGAACTGCAACCCCAGAGCTCCGCGCGTCATACCAACAAGTGATAGGATCTCTCCTATACATTATGATTGGTACACGACCAGATATTGCTTATGCTGTTACCAAATGGCGCAGTTTGCAGCCAATCCGTCTGAGGACCATATGAAGCGTGCACTCTACATCTGCCGCTACTTACTTGGTACCTCTAATTATGCTTTAGTCTTTGATGGCAAAAGTGACGGTGGTATAATAGCATATGCAGACTCTGATTGGGCTTCAGACCCAATTACGAGAAAGTCCACTACGGGCTACTTAGTAAAGATGGCTAATGGAGTGTTCTGCTGGAACTCTAGAGCGCAGAAGTCTATCGCGCTCTCATCCACTGAAGCAGAGTACATGTCGCTGTGTGATACAAGCAGACAGTTGGTCTGGATCCGTTCACTCTTTAGTGAGCTCGGAATTAATCTTGGACCGATTCCATTATGCGGAGATAATCAAGGCTCCATATTCTTATCTTCTAATCCTGTTCAGGAGAAACGGATCAAACATATTGATCTACGTCACCATTACATACGTGATGTGATCCGTGAAAAGAAGATAGAGTTATTCTTCATTGAAGGAGCTGAGAACCCCGCAGATCTCTTTACTAAGAATCTGGGTCGTATTAAGTTCCTTAAATTCAGGGAACACCTAGGGCTAGAGTTTGGTGCGCTGCCGCGCATGCACACCATGTCTGATGATGGAGATCTGTGATGGAGAGCGTGAAGGAGCTATTGTACTCTTGCGTACACCACTTCTTCTTGACGAACATACGTTTCTCTATGTTCATCTACGCTACAAGCAATCGTCTCCTCACAGGACAGAATCACCTTATTCTCTCAAAGACATGGTACAATGTCGCTTTAATTAGCAGACAAATGACTCTAAGCCTTTCATTGAACTACCAGAGGGAAGTTCGCATGTCCTGTCCCTAATGGGGACATAATAATGGGACGTCTGAGTTGGAAAATGTCGTTGACATTCACAACTTGATGAGACGTGTTAGAGTCGGGTTGGACACCACTCTACTAATCGACTCTGAAGCAACTTTCACTCGATGCTCTTACCCAGAGCTCGAGAGGACGCTGCTAATTGCTTAGACGCACTTTTATTAGCTGCACTAAGCAAGGGGGAGTGTTGGAACGTGATAAGTACGTAAGGACCTTATCTATAGCAGTTACGACATTACAGTAGTATGTTTGCCTATTACGGTAGTTGGGATACGTACTACAATGGGCGCAATACGCCCTCTATGCGAGAGAAGTCCTATGACTATCTCGAAGTGGTAGTTTACATCAGGCGTGTGTAAAAACGCGATATTGTGGACACCTGTACTCATCACTTTTACGCAAATGGTCAGGGTAGGACCATAGAGTATAAAAACCCTCCTATGGGGAGGGAGGTGAATAGACATTCACTCTCTTTCTCACTTGTGCACCCTCTCCACACTATAGTCTCTCAACCTACTCTAAGGTGAGAACGTGCATTCCTGTTTGCTGCGTGCATTGCTGCGCAACATCCGCTGGACCATTGCCAGCAGTGGATGTGCTGCCAGTGGGATCTCCGTGCGAATTTGGAGCTAACTACAGGGCCGAAATCTGGTCAGTCCATGAGAAATACAACACACGGAGGTATAAGACCTGTCTGCGAGCCAATCCCTGAGAAACTTGACGCTCGCGCACAGGTGATTCCCTAGCCCAAGAAGAGTCTGGATCATCCCCAATAGCATGCAGGTAATTTGCGAGCCGATACCCTTCGTCTCACTCAAGTACTGAAGTGCGTCTTGGCATTTGATGGAACTTGGAAGTAGTCCTGTGCACCAGCAACACACCAAAACTCATACGCATACATTGGAGAACAAATGGCATAGATTGTGTCAATAGAATTCGATTTCAAGCCTTAGCGAGACACTCCAAGTCGAGATGATATTATGTAAACTACACGAGCCAAGAATAAACGAAATTATCTACGGACTTCCCACTGGGCATGACGGCCCGCACACTGGAACCAATTGTGGCAGGGTTGTGGATGTTGATAAGTGACCCGCGCGCACTTAGCGGCTCGCATGGACACGCAGATAACGGACTGCTTTAGATTAGATATACAGGACATGTAGATTAGATCATTATGATCATTACAATCTCGGACTTATTGTATTCTCTTATCTATGACATCACTGTACAATGACATCATGGACTCCTCTGGACTCCTATTGTATTTCGTCCTTGTACTCATTCCTTTTGTTCTATCTTTATTGTGATGTCACTATGATATCATAGTCTAGGCTTTCTATTGTTCTTTACACCTTTGTTCTCCTTCTGCACACTCCTTTGTGTCCCTCTGTAGAACAACGCCCCTTGTATTGTGTGACTCTGCGTCACTTCTGTTGTACTAGTGTCACTCTCTGTAGCAGTATAAGTAGAGTACTTTGTACGCTCTGGCACCACACCAGTTCTCATCTGTTGTGTGCCAGGTATGTCTCCCACTCTGTAATAACACCAGTTCTCATCTGTTGTGTGCCAGACTCCACATCTGCTTCACTTGCTAGATCTCTCTGTTGCTGCTTCAAGTACCACCCTCATATCTCACCACAGTATACTTTGTCACTGTGAGTATGTCCTACATGTGTACTGTTCATCAGGTTATGGGCCCTGGTGCCCAAGCCACTCCACTTGGCTGGTCACTGTGTTCTTAGGATCACACACCAGGTCAAGGTCTGTCTGGGGCCTCACCAGCCTTGCCCAAGGCAGTGGACACTGAGGCGTCAGTTGTCACTGCTGAGGAACCTCCTGTTACATGTACTGCCCAGTAGTCCTACTTTCACCCCCACTGTTTTCCTAGCCCCTGCGCTATGCGCAAGGAGATTGGATCTGGTAGCCCCTTAATCCATATCCAGGTGTGCATGGCCCACTGGGCTGTGTATTGTGGAGCTTAGCGCCAGCTGTCTCTGGTGCTCCACACTGGGCGCAGGACCTCCTCACCATGGGAGTGTAAAACCTGGTTCAGACTCTGGGGGGTGTTCACCTTATGGTGTTCTGCAACCAGACTCCTACCTTGTAGCGGCAATGGGAAAGGATTCAGTGAAGCCACTTGTGGCGATGAGGCAACCAACAGGCCGAGAAGGCTGAGGTAGACAGCCTTGGGCTCTGAAAGATACCATTACATATCCCCCTGACGCAAACTAGTGAGCCGTGTCTTAGACACACCCTGGCTGGCAGCCGGCTCCTAGTATGGCAAAGGGATCTTCCAACCTGGGCCTAGCCCTTGTATCACTGGCATACCACAGGAGGCAGGACGCGTTAGCATTCTGGCCTTACAGATTCACAGACAGGAGTGACTACCCCATCCTATCCTGCAACTGTTATGAAGCACTATCGCTGACTGCTCCTCGGCGATAGATAAATCATCCCTATGTCTGGCCAATCATCTTGTGCTGCCTCGCCCACTGGTGCCACCGGTGCGGCTGCAGGCGCCACAGCAGGGGGCTCACTCCCCCCTTTTCCAACTGGGTCCACACCCTCCTCGCGCATCGCCAATGCCTATGGCAACTCATTTGGCATGCCCTCAGGCATTCATCTCAGCCGGTTTGATGGGTCAAACTGGAACGAGTGGTCTGGGACCTTGGAGGCAATCCTCACGCTGCACGAAGCGGAGGATGTGTTCTACCTCCAGGTTCCTCCCTCTGGAGTCACCTCTGATGAGTGGGACTCTGTCCAGCGTCGGGCAAAAGCGTATCTCCGCCTCTATCTTAAACCCGACGTCTACTCCCTCATTGCCGACCCCCTCACCTATCCCACCTTCAAATCAAAGTGGGACAAGCTGAAGGATGTCTATGCTGGTGCTAGCGGCAGCACCACCATATTTAATTTGTGGATCCAACTCACCCAAGCCCGCCTCGACGACTCCGCGCCCATGGCCTCTCAGTTGGCCAAGCTCAATGAACTGCGGGTCGGCCTTACCAACGCACAGATGGGTGTTACTGACACCCAATTCTGTCTTATTCTTCTCCACGCCCTGCCAGCCTCTTATGAGGTTCTGGCATCCACCATCCTCGCCAGTGGCGCCCCCTCCAAACTGAAGCACGCTGAAATAATTGCGCGCATTGTTTCTGAGGAGGCGCGTCGTACTGGCCCCTCTGGCTCCTCACTCAACAAGGCTGTCCCCATTAGGCCCACTAACAGTGGCCCACGTAAGAAGAGAGACCACTCTCAACTTACCTGCCACTACTGTAACAAAAAGGGGCATATCAAGCCTGATTGTAGGCAGAGGAAGAAGGACGAAGCTGCGGGGAAGTTAAAAGACACCGGCAACAAGGCTGCCAACTCTCATGTATTAGTACCTACCACCGCCTCCATTAAGGAGGTCGATGATGAGCCCGCCATTAACTGGGCGGACAATGCAGTTGGAGTAGCCTTGTATGCTGCCTCGCGTGTGCGTTGGATGATGGACAGTGGTGCCACACACCACATCACACCACATCGGTCCGATTTCAAGGACTACACCCCATGCAAAGGTGCTGTGCGCCTTGGGGACAAGTCCACCATCGACCAAATTGGTGTAGGCTCCGTCGTCTTCACTACGAGCCAGGGTCTTCCAATCACCCTCAGCAATGTGCTACACCTTCCACAGGTGAAAACACGCTTCTTGTCGACGCGTGCCTTAGCACAAAAGGGTGCGGAAGTGGCCTTTGACAGTGGCTCATTTAAAATATCTGTCAAAAAGCAATGTGTAGCTATTGGCTACTTGGAGGACAACCTATACTGGTTGGACGCTTCAAGCATTGGCCTCAATGCTCACGTCAAAAGTGCTGCCACCACTCTTGATATCTGGCATCAGCGCATGGGACACATCTCCTCTGCAGCTCTCAAGTCGTATGGTCCCTCTGCCACTACTGGCATGGACATTGACAGCTCTACCACGCATACTGCTGTGTGTCGTGGGTGCGAGTTGGGTAAATCCACTCGTCAACCTTTCTCTGCGTCCTCCACCAAAAGGACAACCCGTATCTTTGAGATTGTACACAGTGACCTCGCCGGTCCAATGCAAACTCAGTCCCTACAAGGCTCCGCGTACACCGCCACCTTCATAGACGACCACTCCAAGCATGCAGTGGTGTACTTTATTAAGTCGAAGGATCAGTTTGTGAAAGCGCTGCAGATGTATTTGGCCTGGGGTGAAACCCAGACGTCCCATAAACTGCGCGCACTACACTCTGACCGCGGAGGCGAGTACATGGCAAGCCAAGTACAGGACATTCTCAAGCAGAGAGGGATAGAGCATCACCTTACGATGCCAGGTTCACCACAGTCAAACGGGAAAGCCGAGCGGTTTAACCGCACCATTACGGATAAGGCAATGGCCATGCTACACACAGCAGGCATGTCTAAAGGCTTCTGGGAGCATGCAATGAGCACTGCGGTACACATCTATAACCGCTCTCCCACCCGTACGCTTAAGTGGCGCACACCTTATGAGCTCTGGTACTCTGGCAAGGTACCAGATGTCTCACACTTGCGCATCTTCGGATGCAAGGGGTACATGCACGTACCCGCTGATAAGCGTCGCAAATTGGATGCGAAGGCCATTGAGGTCACGCTTATTGGGTTTGAGCCCGAATCTAAGGGCTATAAGCTCTGGGACCGCCAAACCCGCTCTGTCCGTTTGTCCAGGGATGTGACATTCGACGAGAGCAGCTTCCCGTCCCTCCAGGGTGCTGAGACACACCCACCACCTCCTCAAGTGGCCTCACCACCACTACCTACACCAGTAATTGCCGTACCTAGCACGTCGGCGTTACCACCACAGCGAGCACCCTCCCCTACACACTCTGACAGTAGTGAGGAGGATGTCGAAGACATTTTAGACCCCACACAAGAGCGCCCACACACGCCACCACCACCTGCCCCACCCACTCTTCCTGTCACACCTAAGCGTGAACAGCCCCCTCTGACCTCTCCACCACCGCGTCAAAGTGCAACGCGCATTATGCGCAATATCCCTCCTCCCTCACCAGATATGCCTGGTGGCTTTGAGGACCGCGCACAGCGTAGTCAGCTGTTGCGTGAGATGGACAATGCACCAAGACGCTCTACCCGTGCACCAGTGCCCAATCCCCGCTACTTCACAGCGGATAATGTGGCCACACGTGGTAGACGGCTGGGGTTTGCAGAGCTGTTAGCTGCAGCTTATGTGGGAAGAGATCCTGCATCCTATGCAGAGGCCATGCGGTCTGTGGATGCAGGTGAGTGGACAACGGCGTGTCAATATGAGATAGATGCGCTCGCCAAGAATGGCACATGGGAGTTAGTAGATCTCCCGCCTAATCGCAAGGCAGTAAAATCCAAATGGGTCTTCAAGCTCAAAGCGGATGGCCGCTACAGAGCTCGCTTGGTGGCTAAGGGGTTTACGCAAATCCCTGGCATTGATTTTGATGAAACCTTCTCTCCCGTCGCACGATTCGAGTCGCTGAGATTACTTCTGGCGTTGGCCGCGCTGGAGGACTGGCACATCCATCAGATGGATGTCAAGTCTGCGTTCCTCAATGGCGTGCTTGACGAGGAGATTTACATGGAGCAACCACAAGGGTTCATCACCACTGGTGCAGAGACGAAGGTGTGTCGCCTAGTCAAGGCGATATATGGTCTCAAACAAGCCTCCCGTGCATGGAACTTGCAATTCCATGGAGTGCTACTTGCACTCGGCTTTAAGCGGACGTTTGCCGATGCCGGCGTATATGTGTTGCCTCAACGAGAGGGGGATGGACCACTCTTCGTTATCGTTTACGTTGACGACATCACAATTCTGGGTGCTTCTCTAGAGAGAATCAAGCGTCTTAAGTCAGACCTTTCTGAGCGCTATGAGATGACAGATCTCGGGGAGATAGAGTCATATCTTGGTATGCGCATTGTGCGCGACCGCTCCCTTAGACGCATCGAAATAGACCAGTCTGGCTATGTCAAGGATGTCCTTGAACGCTTTGGCATGACCGATGCCACACCACACTCCACACCCTTACCCGCTGGTGCTGACGAGCACCTTCATAAATATACGGGTCAGGCTACTACCTCTGACATTACGCACTACCAGTCACTCATTGGTAGTCTGCTGTACGTTCAGATTGGTACTAGACCGGACATTTCCTTCGCTGTGTCACGTCTGGCGCAGTACGCAGCGAATCCTTCCCCCCAACATCTGCGACTTGCGCAATATGTCCTGGCTTACTTAGTAGGCACTGTGGATATGCGGATAGTCTACGATGGCGCCAGTGGAGACGGCCTTGTTGGCTACTCTGACTCTTCCCTGGGTGACCAGGTTGATGACAGACACTCCACTTCGGGTTATGTGTTCCTATTAGCCAATGGTGCAATAAGCTGGTCTTCGCGAAAGCAAAAGACAGTGGCCCAAAACACTACAGAGGCGGAATACATGGCCATGACTGATGCGGCCAACCAAGCCGCTTGGTATCAGAGCTTCCTCTTGGAACTCGGGTACGAGGTCGACGACCCCATCCCACTGCATGGTGACAACAAGGGTGCCATTGACTTGGCCTTGAACCCTGTCACTGGGAGGCGATCAAAGCACATTGCCATTAGGCATCATGTCATTAGGGAGTACATCGAAAAGAGGACCATCACTCTTATTAGAACCCCTACTCTGGAAATGGTTGCAGACGGCTTTACCAAGTCACTCGCGCGCACCCTGCTCCAACAACACAATATAGACATGGGCTTGTGCTAAACCTAGATTGCTGATCACGGGGAGATGTTGATAAGTGACCCGCGCGCACTTAGCGGCTCGCATGGACACGCAGATAACGGACTGCTTTAGATTAGATATACAGGACATGTAGATTAGATCATTATGATCATTACAATCTCGGACTTATTGTATTCTCTTATCTATGACATCACTGTACAATGACATCATGGACTCCTCTGGACTCCTATTGTATTTCGTCCTTGTACTCATTCCTTTTGTTCTATCTTTATTGTGATGTCACTATGATATCATAGTCTAGGCTTTCTATTGTTCTTTACGCCTTTGTTCTCCTTCTGCACACTCCTTTGTGTCCCTCTGTAGAACAACGCCCCTTGTATTGTGTGACTCTGCGTCACTTCTGTTGTACTAGTGTCACTCTCTGTAGCAGTATAAGTAGAGTACTTTGTACGCTCTGGCACCACACCAGTTCTCATCTGTTGTGTGCCAGGTATGTCTCCCACTCTGTAATAACACCAGTTCTCATCTGTTGTGTGCCAGACTCCACATCTGCTTCACTTGCTAGATCTCTCTGTTGCTGCTTCAAGTACCACCCTCATATCTCACCACAGTATACTTTGTCACTGTGAGTATGTCCTACATGTGTACTGTTCATCAGTGGACTGGTTGTGTGGACTGGTTGTGACTTGAGCTGTGGACTCAGACACGCCACCTGGTTCACGGACACGGGGTACACACTCGCGCTGCGGCCCACAGCTGAGCAGGACAATAAGGCCCGGACCATGATAAGAGCGAGAATTTCGTGCTTTGAACTCAACGCATTATTTACTTTATCATCAACTTGAACGAGCTCTCACTACCACAGGTGTGTCTAGGACCTGCATTTGCCATATTGCCGGACTCATGTGCTAACCAGCCTAATTAGTGATCATCACAGTCCCACCGTCGAGTTTCACAAGAATGCTCCTCTCACCTGGCTCTCCCTGGTGTGTCCGATGACCTTATATGTGATATTTCTGGGCCAACTGATAGCAATTGCTGCTATTAGCAATCGCCCCCACTCTCCGAAGAACGACTCATCCTCGGGTGCCACTCCGCGTGGCCCTTATAGGGACTTGGGGATCGGAAATATTACTCGAAGTCATCTCACGAAACACGGCAAAGTACACGCTGAAGGTATGTCCTCAGGCTCCCACTTGGCGATCGTAACGAGTACTGATTGTGTGATACAGCTGGGAATTACAGACAGGAAACGACGATCGACATTCTCCCAGACAATGTTTTTCTCGAGATATTTTACCTGTGCCGAGTGAATCAATTTGGATACGTCATTTACCCCACGTGGAAGTGGCACAGGCTGGCCCAGGTGTGCCGAAGATGGCGATACATCATATTTGCATCTCCACGCCATCTCGATTTGAAACTCGTCTTTGCATATGGGAAACCTGTCTGGGAGGATCTGGGTTACAAGTCTGCCTTTCCTATCGCCATTGAATACAGCGATACTAGTATTCACAACTGCGGCAAGTGCCTTGCCCCCGACGACGTAAAAAACATCATTGCAGCTTTCGCGGAGCCCAATCGAGTACATCGTATCGATCTTAACGTTACTCACTCACTCTCGGTATTGCTGGCCGTGATCGCGGTGGACAAGCCATTTCTTGCACTGGAAGAACTTAGCCTCTTCGCGACAGAATCCATTGTGCATGCCCTCAAGCTTCCCAATGGATTCTTGGGTGGATCCGCGCCAAATCTACACTTTCTCCACTTATCCGGAATTCCATTTCCAGCATTACCAAGACTTCTTTCGTCGACCAATAACCTCGTTTCCCTCTACCTTGACGATATTCCGCCAGCTGGCTACATCTCACCGGAGGCGATGGCTGCAGGCCTGGCAGCGTTGACTCGACTCAAATCCCTTTTCATTGAATTCTCATCATACCATTCTGCCCCTACCGGAGATGTCGCGTCTCCTGAAACACGTGTTGTTCTTCCCGCCCTCATCTCGTTTAATTTCGCTGGCAATGGCGAGTATTTGGAGCACTTGGTGGCCCAAATCGACACTCCTCGACTCGAGTCTATCAGAATAAAGCACTCGTGTGAGATTGGATTTCGAATTCCCCAACTTTTCCAGTTCATCGATCGCTCGACAAATTTCAAACAAAAACTACCCCTACTTACGCATGCACAGATCCTCTTTGAAGAAGAAGAAGCGTCCTTCTCCGTCAATGACGAATGGAAATCGCCCTTCCCACCCCTTGATATTTGTGTCTTATGTGAATGTGAAGAGATAGATTGCCAAGTTTCGCGCATGGCCCTGATCCTCAGCCAATCTTCCACCAGTACTTTGTTCTCCCACATTCAATATCTCTCCATTTCTTGTCCGGATCCATCTCCATATTTAGAAGAAGTGGATCCCATTCAATGGCTGGAACTCTTCTACCCATTCGTCGCTGTGCGGATATTGCGCGTGGGCGGGTGCTTGATCGAGGATATTGCTCTGGCGCTCAAAGAAGTCACTCCGGGAGTGATGATCCTTGATTTGTTACCGGCCATGAGGTTTCTCGACTTAGGGAGCGACCCGAAGCCATATGTCGACGCTGGAACATTTATCTCATTTCGCCGGATCTTTGGTATCCTCGTAACGGCCATAACTTATGGTGACAACCCATGGGAGACTGATAGAGGGCTCTACTCGGAATCTGACTTTAGGGTGTTTGACGATGGACCCGGGTCCAACTTTGGCGAATAAAAGAAACCGTACCAGTTGGATACTTCATATTCCCCTGTTTTCCGATTTAAATACCCCATCGTAGTAGGAGCGTCTGGAACCGAAAGTGCATACATAACTTAGTACCTTCTATTTGTTTTAGACTTCATGCATAACAGTATCAGGACAACAATGTATTTGCCATCTCTCAATTGAACTCTGAATCCTGCAAGAGAAGCACGGATGGCAACCCGAACGCCTAGGAATGAAATTTGATGAAACCTTTTACGACGCCCCGGGCCCCCCTATACCACACGAGAATTTATTCCCACCAGAGGATGATCTTGAGAAATTAAAAAGGGAAGGTGTCGACTCATGGCGCGTGCAGGCACCGTGTCCGTCGCGCTTCTTGGTCACCGTCGCCAACCTGGCACGTCACCATCACCAATCGCTTTCAGACTTACAGCTTCCACGCACCTTCCGACTCATAAGCTAATTATCACCCTGGGTAACTGGCGGCCCCGTTTCGAGCGCAGGTCCACCAGTCTCGGGGGGGGGTTTTTTTTTTTGGATCCAACCAGTCTCGGGTTGGGGATCTGGGTCGGAGTCTATTCTAGTACCGTTGCTTGCCGCCGTATTCAAATCAACATCCACACCAGCCGGGTATGTAAAGTTTTTCTTCTCAGTACTATTCACTTCAAGTTGTCCCAACGCCCCTTGAATTATCTGTGATGCCTCGCGAATAGACTGCTAATTATGCCGATTCTACTCGCCACTCTGCGCCCATTAGCCAAGATGAGCCATGCTGGGAAGAGTCAAAGGGTCCAAAAGCGATAACTAGGCAGTAGTCTCGTCTCCGAGCGGGCATGATTAAGTGCGTGAACGTTGCCTCTTGGCGCGGCTCGGATGTTGACTTTTCATATAGCCTCTCATAATTTTTTGAACACGTCTCTCGACGGAGAAAAATTCTCTTTGGACGATTATTCCACAATCGTGCCCACCATCCCACTTCCCTCGTCCCAGCGACTTCACGTCCTCGGTATTCGACTTTTTTCTCGACGGTGTCAATCCGTCCATCGCGACGCAGCAAAGCCCGTTCGACCTACGTTGTATATCCAATTATCACACCGGATGATGTGCACCCATCATCATCACGCTATGTTGTTGCCTACCGAGTGGTTGGCACCTCTTCTCGAACTCTCACAACATTCACGCGCGACGATTCCTTCTTCCGGCCTCTCACATGTACAGCTCTGGTCGCCGGGCGACATTACTCAGCTTTGTGCTCAGACAAGTAGACTTCCAGGTGGACCTTGAGGTGGACTTTGCATAGAGCGTGTGCGACCTACCCACCGTGACACAGCTCGGCGGCCTGGCACACTTCAGCGCCCATATCGCTGGCGTTGGGAACTATAACGACGACCTTGCCAAGCCTCCCACTCCAATTCCAATTCCCCACCATCCTGTAGTACGTATGTTATTTTTTCTCTGCTCAAAGTCGCTCCCCATACCGCTGCTCTTTTCCAAGCCTCTGTATCACCAGCGTTGGTCCCATGACGAGCCACCGCAACGACAATATTACATCCAGCGGTTTGTTGAGTGCTTTTAGCGCCCGTCAACCAGGACAACGCCATTTCCCCCACTTTCCTCTGGAGCCTCGGCGACCAGTGTGACGGCTTCCACGAGTGCCACACTGCATCGACCTGACCGACCTAGTCTTCAGCCCGTCAAGCGCGCGAGTTTGTTACGGTCCTCTACGGTTGCTCAGGCGTACAAGTTGCTCGGCGCCAGCGCGTCTTTCCTCCTCCCACTTGGGGTTGTCTACCTCAAGCACCAGCTTACTGTCAATGTACAGAGTGTGATCTTATTGGTGAATAACTACCTGCTTCCGAATGGCAGACCCCTTGCACGACTTGGGTCAGCACCTGACTGTGGTCATGGCCGTGAGCTTCAAAAGCAACCTGTTTAGTTTGAACTTAAGCCGCAACACAGATTCTCCGCTGTCGCAGGACGGGGCCCCGTGCTCACTGCCCGGCTTTTTGTCGTTGGCTGCTGACACCGGTCTTAGGGGGATCCTGGCCGTCGGCGAACTGCAGTACATATTTGCTAACGCAATATAGAACTTACTTTCCCCCAAACCCAACGGGCCGGCTACTCAAGGAGAACGCTAGACGTTCATTAGTATTGTCTATTTCTGCAGCAACTTAGGTTACTAGGGTTTGTGCTCGCAGGCGGTAAGGCAGCTGGTAGCACAAAGTGGGAAGTGTGGTAAGCACTCTACGGATAAATGGTTTCTTAAATGTGGTTCGGACACGACTACGACCCGCCTTTGTACTAGTTACATGTCACCGGGGATATAAACTGATCCAAAAAAAAAAAAAAGAAGTGTGGTAAGCATGGCCGCTACAGGAGTGCTACAGGTTCGGATGTCTCACATGCCCATGTAATCGTCGTAAAAATTATCCCCAACATCATACCACATCACCACTCCCATCACTCAAATCCTCATCACCAACAATCCTAACACTCATACTAGCCCGCGTTCACCTCTCATCTGCGCCGCAATTCAGCCTAACGAGCCTCGGTCCCTCTGCCGAGCTATGAGGTAGCTAAGTAAAAATATCGGACGTCGTTACGATAAGGATTTAATACTGCTCGATTTCCCCGGTAAATAACGGGACTGTTCGCTGTCTCACACTCACAAACTCTTTCTTTGTAAGATGGATGTCTTTCCCGAGTTCGACGGAAGAGCAAACGCGGGCAAGACATCTATCTTACAAAGAGTATTCATCGGGGGGATTGTTCCGCCGTAACCAGGAGTGATGGAAGCAAGAGACGTTGATCGATTTGGTTGTTGATAAGCTTGATCAATGGTTCACACGGTTCACCCTCCTTATTTATCGAGGAACGCGTGGCACTACCCTAGGCAACTCCACTGTATCATCCCATGTCAACATCTACTATAATCAAACGCAGGTTCCAAAAGCAGATGGCCGGAATGACATCCAGCTAGGTCAGTAGAACGACCAGTCAGGTTTTTCATATTCGTCCACCCGCGGACTGAGTATTATTATCACGCCGAAATACTATTGTCTCTTCACTCAGGGGAGTCTCAGAGGACATCCACCGGCACGTCGAACGTTTCGGCCAGGCCTACAACCTCCGCATGCTACTCATGTGTGACGCCATGCCTCGTGCCCGCCTTACTCTTACGCATCTCAGCTCATCCTCTTTCTCCCTAGTCGGAACACTGATATCCCATTTGAATGTCTGCCTGCTTAACAAGATCACTGTCGTCATGACTTGGTCGTAACCAGCCTTTCACCAGATGGCGGGACCACGTACTCTCACCGCGCGCATGCAGCGCAGATTGGGAAGGCCAATATCTCACACAGCATATACACAGTCCGAATATCACCCACCGACGCCGATCCGTGAGTCTGTTGATAAAACCCCAGATACGCTCCTGTATATGGCGTTCACGGGCATCCCGCCGCCCGCGCGTGAAAAAGACGGATGTCGAGACCCTCCGCGCGTCATTTGGCGTGCGTCCATCCATACTGCTCCCTTCTCCTTCCCACCCTCCGACAGGACGTGTCATTCACAGAACTTCGCGAAGGTCGCACAGGCCGACGCGGCGTAGTTCGCGCGCCTTCCTGGTTTAGGCCCGAAAAGGTCGCCAGGCTCAAGGACGTGTTCGTGCGGCCCTTCCACACGCCGGGCGGTGCGAGTGACGGCCCCGCGTCTACCTCCATGACTGCCCGGCCTCAGCACCCACTCATCCGTGCTGCAGGTCAACCTAACGAGCCTCGAGCCCATTGCCGAGCCATGTAGATGAGAAATATTAGACATCGTTTCTGTATCAGTATCAGGCTCAATAGCGCTGAATACTCGCCTCGAAAAAATTAACATACCACGTTGCCACTCCTATCCCACGATACCGACAACCCTACTGTAGCACTCATAGCTCGCATTCACCTCTCATCTGCGCCGGAAGTCAGTAAACGGGCTTCGAGCCCTCTGCCGAGCCATGAGTAGAAATTTGTGGTTGAAATGACATACAATGATGAAGGGGCTTAGGGACACAAACTCAACTTGCTGACGTGCGATTTGCTGATCGATTGACGACATTCCCCGAAAACCGAAGTACGTCGTCGGCGTAAATGTCCACTCGTACATGTGCAGCACTGTGGGGAACGTGTAGAGACAGTCGTGTATGTAAATCGGCTGTGAGCGCTGCTGAGCGGGCTTTAGCTTTTGAGGGAAACACCCAAAGGGGCCCTACTCGTGGTTACAAGGGGGAAAGCGCGGAGGTCAAAGGTGCAAGATGAGACGGTTGGTAGAAAGTCGGTGGGACGCGGTTAGCACTAACTCGCGGATCGGCTTCGTGTGACATCGTACCTGGACTATTCCCCCTTTTTCGAATCCTGTCGTTGACCTCCTGTTGAACAAATTTGCCTTTCTTGGGCACTGTTCAGGTGCAATGAGGAAGACCAGCAAGCGTCGGTCATCGCCTGGTAGATTGCCCGAGTTGGGTTCTTGGCATGTTTCTGACAGACAGTTTCTAGCGGTGTTCAAGTTGTTCGATGGGTGCATGGTGTAGTAAGGTGGATATTTGGTCACTATTTCTCGAAATAAATGTGTGCTGGCTCGTTGAGAGCGGATGCCAGTGCCGGAAAGAGAAACGAACACGTGCCGTCGCTCTTCAACGTATCACAACTTCCGAGTCATAGAGGCCACAAGAGCCCTAACTTCTCAGTCCAAGTTAATTTTATCAATGAGCCCACGCAGGTATGTCTATTTCCACTGTCTTCCTTCGTCTACCATATGGATAGACCACTGGGCATGCATCGCTAATCTGCAAACAGACCCACAACGACAATCAACACACTCCCAGACAACGTCTTTGTCGAAATATTTAGCCTTTGTCGAATGGAAGAAGTTGTCCATACGACTCGGGCTGTGAGCCATCGCCCATGGAAATGGCAGAGACTAGCCCATGTGTGCCGAACATGGAGACATATCATGTTTGCATCGTCACGTCATCTCCGCCTTGAACTTCTCTGCACCTACAACACACCTGTCAAGAAAAATATAGGTCGTCTTCCAGCCCTTCCTATTGTCGTCTCTTTTCTTGATTGTTATTTCCGGCGTCGTTATCGAGACAATCTCATTGCAGCACTGCGGCAGCACAGCGATCGTATACGAGTCATCGAGGTTGATGTACCCGAATTACTGTTCGAAGATCTGGCCACGACGATGCAAAAGCCCTTTCCTGCGTTGACTCACCTTCGGTTTGAATCGGATCCAGAGGATGACATCCCACCCCTTCCTGACACATTCCTCGGTGGATCCGCCCCATGTTTGCAGACAATCTACATATCTGGGATACCCTTTCCAGCGGCACCAATTCTTCTTTCGTCGGCCCATGACCTTGTCGATCTGGATCTTTCCAATATACCCTTCACCGGTTACATCTCACCGGAGGCGATGGTCACAAGTCTGGGTGCGTTGCCCAAGCTTAAGTATCTCACCTTTAGATTCGAAGAATATTGGATATCCTATCCTGATCGAATGCGCCTACCTTCCACCACACGGACTGTCCTTCCCGCTCTCACCACATTTTACTTCGACGGCCTTTTCGAGTATTTCGAGGATCTTGTGGCGCAGATCGACACTCCTCAGCTTGTTTGCTTAGGAGCAAAGTACCTGGACCTGGGAGTCACCGATTTTCAAATCCCCCAACTTTGCGATTTCATCGATCGTTCAGAAAAACTTCGGTTTAGGCGCGCGGAGCTACTCATCCAGCCTGGCACCGTCGTCATCGAACTTATGCAGCGAATTCAGTCGTCATTTCGTCTTGTTGTCCAGCAAGATGCAATAGATCAGGTTGTCAACCAATTTTCTGCCATACTCTCCAATGTGGACCGTCTCATCATCTGTTCGGAGCCAGAGGAGGGAGATGACGAGCCAGATGGCCGTATCCCGTGGTTCGAACTCTTCCGGCCATTCACCGCTGTTAAAGTACTGAGTGTAGACGAGGGGATTTCATGGCAAATTCCTCTTGAATTCGAAGAAATCACCGAGGCCGAGGCTGCCGAACTGTTGCCGGCCCTCGAGTTGCTTTCCTTAGAGAACCAGCCGGTGGGATACATGGATAATTTCGTTACCGCTCGCCGGAATGTGGGTCGCCCTGTAACCGTTATCGAGGAAGAGTTCGAGGAATGTCTCGATGTTAGCGAATAGGTGCGTGTATATGATACATTGATACCGTACTCGTTGTCTAGCACCTACAATACGCGTGTACGAAACCTATATTCCCTAAATGTGCCAATTTAGCTTGCCCTCAGGCGCTCTCTGGTGTATTTCATGACCTCATTGATATCCCAAGGAGTCGTTCTCAAGCGCCATTCCGCAAGGACCACGTGCAACGTCTCAGGCTAGTACGCAACTGTGAGTCTGCAGAAGAGTTCTGGCCAAGGTTCTGGCCTTCTTAATTCAGAAGTTGGAGCGGCCCTGGCCAAGACTCGGAAATGGAGACGTCACATAGTACGTATCTAAACGAGGGAAAGTACACTGGCATTGGCAGGCCATTTCTCTGCCGGTGCCCGCGCGTCGCCAAGCAGATCACATGTTTCTAGCCTTCCGCACCTAATTCTAGATCTATTTTTGGTTTCCAGATGTCCGCAATCGCCGCACTATTCGGCGTTCCAAAGCTTTGATTCTCGCTCTTGAGATTCAACTCCAAAGTACGATTGAAAATTTCGTTCCGATTGCATGACTGCAAGTTAACGCACTAACAGGTATATCTCTCTTTGAACTCTGAGATCCTACAGAGGACTTGATTGACGAGCACGTTCAGTTGGGGTGGCCGCACCACCCGCGTCGATAGCACTACAGTAGTGCGTACAGGAAACCGCAGGCTGCATTCTTCTCTACTCATTCCAGCGTTCTTTTGGCCATCCTTCTTACCACCTCCATCGTGCTCTTCTAACCTCCCACCTTTCAACCTGCAATGAGAATGTGGGCCCTCAAAAGCATACAGATACGCGAGCGCCTTAAGCGCACGGATGCTCTCCGGGTTGGCGCGTGCGACCTTCTCGTCATCAAAGGAATACCCACCCCGCATTCGTGGGGATATGCGTGATGTAGTGTCCCAAGTGCACCGAGGGCCTCTTGTGGGGGACGAACGCGCGCCGGCCCCTGCTGCGGCACTACCACGGTTGTGCCTGCCTCCGCGCTGCTGGCAGGGAGGTTGCCCGTGTGGTCTGGATGCGAGAATAGTCACTCGATGGCGTGTCTCTGCCTTGCGATCGAGCGTGGGTACTCGTCTCGCGCGCGGGAATAGGCACGCCCAGCACGTCGTGCGGTTCGACGCGGTAGCGTACGCGGTGTACTGTAGGCGCTGCTCGATCCCAAATGCGAGCGTCCCCGTCAGCCGCACTCCGCCTCGGCGCCGCGAGCGCGCGCCCGGCATGCGCATGGTGCCGGAAGGCAGTGAGTAGGTGCGTGAGGAATTACTCGGCGTCCTGTTGGCGTATCGTCGCGAACTCAGCGAGGCTGCGTCCGACGAGTACCATGAGCCTCGCGGGCCGCCTGCCCTTCTGGAAGACGTTTGGCCGCGTCGCCTCGGCATAATGGACTTTTCCGTTTTCTTCGGCATCTGCACGACGTCAAAGTTGGACAGGTGCAAGGATGAACTCAGTCTCAATCGGCTCGCGGCTTCCTCTTGCGCTCGAAATGTCACTGGGGACAGGAGTGTTGCCGGCTCTCCAGTTGGTCGAATCCACAGAGACGTCCGTCGCTGCTCCAAGTCTCCAGAATGGAGGTTGCTTTGTGATGAGGAAGACGAAAGACTCAATACACTTAATGTCAGAAATAGGTGTATCCCGTATAATAGACGCATACAATACACCCAAACGAGACCAATTACAGTACTCTATATAACTCACACGTGGCTTGTCGAGAACTAAAACCTTCTAACGTAATCACGTTTGTTTTGCTTGAACTTGAACGACGTCGCACTCCGTCGCCACGAGCTCGCTAGGCCAACAAAAGGAACATACCCTGCCGTATTGCAACTTATACAGGACAAGAAACCCTACTTCTATATATCCTATAGTCCGTGTCAATGAGCTCATACAGGTGTGTCCATTGCCAGCGTCTCCTTCGTTTACCATATTGATGGACCGATTGACTGGGAATCCACCGCCAATGTTCGAACAGACCCGCAATGACGATCAGCACACTCCCGGACAATGTCTTTGTCGAAATATTTAGCTTTTGTCGAATGGGTCAAGTTGTCCACATTGCTCCGAACCATCTGCCGTGGAAATGGCACAGACTGGCACATGTGTGCCGAAAATGGAGACACATCATGTTTGCATCATCACGCCATCTCCGTCTAGAACTTCTCTGCACATACGGGACTCCTGTCAGGAAAACACTAGGCTATCTTCCAACCTTTCCTATTGTCATTTCCTACCAAAGTCGAGATCTCCAGTGCGGTGATCATGACAATCTTTTGGCAGCACTGGAGAACCACGATCGTGTACGAGTCGTTGAGCTTGGTGTGCCGCGCACACTATTCGAAAGGCTGGCCGCGGTGATGCAGAAGCCATTTCCGGCATTGACCCACCTTCGGTTCATTCCTGAGGTTTATGTGACCATGCCGTCGGTCCTTCCCGATACATTCCTCAATGGATTTGCCCCACGTTTACAGACAATCCACATATCTGGCATTCCTTTTCCATCGGCACCAACGCTTCTTTCGTCAGCCCATGACCTCGTCGAAGTGGAACTTTCCGATATACCCCTGGCTGGTTACATTTCCCCCAAGGCGATGGTCGCAAGTCTGGGTGCATTGCCTAGGCTCAAGTACCTAACCTTCGAATTCGAATGCGAGACACCCTACTCTGATCAAATCCGCCTCCCCATCATACGAACTGTCCTTCCCGCTCTTACTAGATTTTACTTCAAGGGTCATTTCAAGTATTTCGAGGATTTCGTGGCGCAGATCGATGCTCACCAGCTCGACTGCTTGCGAATTGAATACCTGGAGCCGGTAGTCATCGATTTTCAAGTCCCCCAACTCTGCGAGTTCTTGGATCGTTCAGAAAACTTCAAGCCAACTCAGTTTATCCACGCAGACATATACATCATGCCCGCCAATGCCATTGCAATCGAACTTGATAATCGTTCTAGGTCGTCGTTTTATTTTTCCGTCCCTCAAGAAGCAATAGGACAGGTGGCCAGCCATTTTTCTGCTATGCTCTCCAACGTGAACCGTCTCTTCATCACTTCGGAATTTGAAGATGCCGGTGACAGTATCCCGTGGCTGGTACTCTTCCACCTATTCACGTCTGTGAAGGCACTGAGTATACACAACGAAGTTTCATGGAACATTCATCTTGCACTCAACAATGTCACTGACGGGGCTGCCGAAGTGTTGCCGGCCCTTGAGTTGCTTTGCCCCAAGGACGAGCCTGCGGAATCCATGGAGGATTTTGTAAGGGAGTTTATCACTGCTCGCCAGAACGAGGGTCGCCCTGTTACCGTTGTCGACGAGGATGAGTTCGAGGAAAGACTTGAATTGCTTGATGTCACCGAATAGGTATATGTATATACCGTAGGCAACACGTAACTTTCATAGCAAGTAGGAGACGGCAACTTGAATACGCGTATACGAAATCCATGTTTTCTAGTCTATGCACGTACCAATTTTGGTGTCTTGAATCTTCACCGGGGTCCTGTCACCCCTTGCTAGTGTGAAGTGAAATATATTGCGGAGATAAAGAGTGACGAGGTAGTCGGTTCAATGAGAGTTGGTAATGGTAATATGGTGGGTACTAACGCACGAGTCTCGTCGCGGGTCCTTCTGCCCAGTTTCACCAAGAGTTTCACGACGAATTCACCTCTCAGCTGGCTCTCTGATACATCTCATGACCTCAATCCGAGTCCATTACCTCAACGAGTCGTTCTAAAGCGCCAATTCACAAAGTTCAAAAAGAAACGAGGCAAAGTACATTGGCGGGCCAGCATCTCTCCATTTCCTTGACCCGCTCCAACCTCCGGGTTCAGAAGGGGTCGGGACTCTTCTGCAGACTCCCAGCCGCTGCGGCACCATCGTAGCGGCTGCCTGCCTCTGCGCTGCTGCTACTGATGGGGAGCGGTTGTTCGTCCTCGCACATGTCGTCTGGGTGCGAGAATAGCCACTCGAGGCGCGCTCTGCATCGCTCTGCGAGTGTGGGTGAGTGAGCGGTGGTTTTGACCTGGGGGGCCACGTGCCATGTCGCGCAGCGCCTTATGCGCTTGTACGCGCGAAAACCCCATGTCGGACAACATGCCCACTTGCTCTGCACTCGGCTCCGGACCGCCACTCAGGATCACGACTGAGTCGTCGATATCTACCGGCAAGGTTGGTCAGTGCAGTTGGCGTTTCTCTGGAGGGGTAGGTACCTGGGTCTTCCATGTGCGCCGAGAGCCACTTCATGGCTGCCTCTAAATCGCCGTTGACCGTCGCGACAAATGCCATCCGGCATCCGAGTCGGACCGGGGTGACGCCCATCCCTTCGAGCCGTGCGAGCGCCACCTGGTTGAGCTCGGGTAGCCCGCCGGGAGCGCCTGTGATGTGTGAGGACGGAGATATCAAACATGAGGTCGTCACTGGGTGCGTTATTTTGGAGCTCAGTTTCGCCTGGCCGGCGATCCCTTCCGAGATCCTGACAGTCGAAGGCGAGCACGTCTTCGTTGGGAGGGCGACTGGTATCTGCGCAAGTCGGTTTTAGTAGTGGGAGATGTTCTAGTGTGGGTCACACAACGAGTTTTGTGGACACCCAGTTCACCAGCTGGAATTTATTTGCGTGGACGACCAGCGCGTCGGGGATTGTCGCGAAGCGCCTGTATATTACACACGCACCATCGATCGACCCTAAAAATGAGACGATACTTTTTCTCCGCTTACCTCGTCGCCGCCACGTCACTCCCGCACCGTGGACACTTATACTCGAGGCTTTCGGCGCCCAAGACCTCATCGACGCACCGTGTAAGTGGCACCTCGTACGTCGCCCGGCCCTCCGCGTTCTTACGCGTCTCGCGCTCAGGAACAGGCACACTCAGTACGTCGTGCGGGTCGACACGATAGCTCACTCTAGCACACGCGGTAGTACTGCTCGAGCCCAAACGCGAGCGTCTCCGTCGACTCACGCTCCGCCTCGGTGCCGCTCTCGTGTGCCATGCGCATGGCGCCGGAGGGCGGGTGAGCAGGTGCGTGAGGAATTCCTCGGCGTCTTGCTAGCGCATCGTCGCGAGCCCCTTGAAATGTTGCGGGCCGCACGCTCTCCTGGAAGACCTGTGGCCAGCGTCGCCTGGACACTAGTCAGGGACTTTTCCGTTTTTTCTGCGTCTGAACGATGCCAAAGTTGGACAGGTACAGGACAGGCCCAGTGTCAATGCGCTCGTGGTATATCCCTCTTCGACCCGAAGATGTCACCGGGGACAGGGCCGCCGGCCACCGAAGTGTTTCTAGCCCTCGAGGTGCTTTGTTAAGAGAGTGAGTTCTTGAACGAGCTGGTTGAACCCACGCCGGAGAAGTTGGTCGCTGCTCACTGAAACGTAGTTCGCCTGTAGCCGTTATCGACGTGGAAGAGGATTTGAGGAAAGACTCAATATACTTGATGTCAGAAAATAGGTGTCTCTCGTACAATGCATACGATACCTGCTACACAACTTAGTTATAGATAATTAGACTTGTAATCTTGAATTGTTGTATCATCGTTCGGTTCCGAGTCTGAACTTCTGAACTTTATAATTACTGGAGGGCCTGAGGGAGGGCCACCTTGAGGGCCACTGCATCAAGCTATCAAGACTGACAGAGTCAAGTCAGCTAGACCCCCACGTGTCGCCTCTGGTGAAATGGCTCGTATTGTGAACCCAAAGAGCTCCAGGACCACAAACTCACACAAGAACCAAAACATGTGGCTTGCGTCCTAAAAGCGGCCTCTGACGTAATCACATGTTGATCGTCACCGCGTCGCGCTTACCAGGCCAATAACATACCCTGCCGTATTACAACTTATAGCGGCCACAAGAGCCCTTACTTCGTCATCCCATAGTCCAAGTTAACTCTATCAATGAGCTTATCCGGGTGTGTCTATTGCTGGAGTCCTCCTTCCTTTGTCGTATTGATAGACCGATTGACTGGGCTAATCTTCAAAAAGACCCGCAACCACGATCAACTCACTCCCAGACAATGTCTTTGTACAAATATTTTGCCTTTGTCGGATGCATGAAGTCGGCCTTGCTTTTCGGAGCTATTACCCGTGGAAATGGCGGAGACTGGCACATGTGTGTCGAACATGGAGATACATCATGTTTGCATCATCACGCTATCTTCGTCTGGAGATCTACTGCACCCATGGGACTCCTGTAAAGAAAAAACTAGGCTATCTTCCGACCTTTCCTATTGTCATTTCCTACGACGATTCATGTCGCCTGGGCGCTGAGCAAGACAACCTTTGTGCAGCACTGGAGAACCGCGACCGTGTGCGAGTCATTGATATCTGTAGAGTGCCGCACACACTATTTGAAAGGCTGGCCACGGTGATGCAGGAGCCATTTCCGACATTGACCTTTCTTCGGCTAGAACTTGCTTATGGGCACGCGTCGCCAGTCATTCCCGATGCATTCCTCGGTGGATTTTCCCCACGTTTAGAGACAATCTGCATATCTGGCTTTTCCTTTCCCGGGGCACTAACTCTTCTTTCGTCGGCACATGACCTTGTCCATTTGAGTCTTTCCGATATACCCCCAGCCGGTTATATTCCCCCTGAGGCGATGGTCGCAACTCTGGGTGCGTTGCCCAGGCTCGAGTCCCTAAACTTCAAATTCGAATTGGGAACGTCCTATCCTGATCAAATTTGCCCACTTCCCATCACGCGAACCGTCCTTCCCGCTCTTACCATATTTTGCTTCATGGGCCTTTTCAAGTATTTTGAGGATTTCGTGGCGCAGATCGACACTCCCCAGCTCAACTGCTTGCGAATAGGATACCTGGAGCAGGAAGTAACCGATTTTCAAATCCCCCAATTCTGCAAGTTCTTAAATCGTTCAGAAAAATTCAAGTTATCTCGGTTCATCCACGCAGAAATATTCATCATGTCCCCCAATGTCATCAACATCGAACTCGATCGTTGTTCTCACTCGTCGTTTTATTTTTCCGTCCAGCGAGAAGCGGTAGGCCAGGTGGTCAGCCAAATTTCTCCTATGCTCTCCGTGGACCGTCTCTCCATCAATTCATGTATTGAACATACGGGCGGCGGGATCCCGTGGCTGGTACTCTTCTACCAATTCACCTCTGTGAAGGCACTGAGTGTACACGACGTTCTTTCGTGGAATATTCACCTTGCACTCGACGATGTCACTGGGGACAGAGCTGCCGAAGTGTTACCGGCCCTGGAGCTGCTTAGCCTCCATGGCAGGCACAAGCCGGCGAAAACCATCGAGGGGTTTGCAGGGAAGTTTGTCACTGCTCGCCAGAACGTGGGTCGCCCTGTAAGGGTTGTCGACGAGGAAGAGTTCGAGGACAGACTCAATATGCTCGATGCCATTAATTATGTATCATCACAGTCAACGTAGCAAGTAGGAGATGATAACGAAACCTAGTTTACGCATGTACCAATTTTAGCATCTTGAATCTTCGCCGGGCGGTCACTACATCAAGCTTGGCCGGGTGGTAAGTTATGTCGCGAAGAGCGACAAGATGGTCAGTCGATGAGATCGATGAGAGTTAACGATATTGGTGCGTACAAACACACGACTCTGACTCCCGTCCCGTTCCTCGCCCTCAGGCTACCGAGTTTCGCGATTCTCAGCTGGCTCTCTCTGGTGTATCTCATGACCTCATTCACTCAAAGAGTCGTTCTCAAGCGCCACTCCACAAAGTTCAAAAAGAAACGAGGCAAAATACATTGGCGGGCCCAGCGTCCGACTCGGAGTCTAGAACTCTTCTACCGACTCACAGCTGCGCAGACGTTGCGCGTTGATGCGGCTACGTGACTGCGGATATTTCTCGGCTGGTTCCCGGGCCCGGAGAGGTCACCGAACAGATGGTTCGTGAGCAACGTGCCAGTGTTTCCATCCCGCCTTGCACTCAGTTGACCTATTTTTGTTTGTCGGATCGTGTGATTTGTGTCAGGAATCCTATAGGGGACTTGGATAGACGCACATGTCCAGTTGGGGTGGTCGTACCATTCGCGTTCATAGCACTATACATCCTGCGTTCTTCTCTACTACGGGCCCAATCCCCTAGCAACTCATCCCATTCTTCTTACCCCACCGATCGCGCTCTCCAAACATCCCGCTTCTCAACCCGCAATGGGATCCCTCTCAAATACGTACAGATATGCGAGCGCCTTGAGCGCCCGGACGCTCTCCGGATCGGCGCGGACGACCTTCTCGTCATTGAAGAGCACCCATCCCTCGTCCGTGCGGATATGCGCGACATAGTGGCCCGAATGCACCGAGGTCCCCTTGTGCGAGATGAACGCGCGCAGGCGGTAGCGCGCCGGAAGCTGCACCATGGGGGCCGTGCTACTACTGCTGCTGGCGGGTGGTGGTGGTGGTTGTTCATCCTCGCCCGTATCGTCCGGGTGCGAGAATAGCCACTCGACGGCGCGCTCTGCGTCTCCGCCCTGCGCTCGTGCGTCAGTAAATATGGTGATCTGGGAGAAAGCGGTCCCACGCACCGTCTCACGCAGCGCCTTGCGCGCCTGTGCGCGCGAAAAGCCCATATCGGCCAACATGTCCACTTGCTCCGCACTTGGCTCTAGACCGCCGCCGCCAGCTCCGCTGCTCGGTACGATGATTGGGTCGTCTATATCTGCAGGGAACGTGATCAGGTGTCGTTGGCGTTTCTCTGGGGGAATACGGTACCTGGGTCCTCCATGTGCGCAAAGAGCCACTCCATGGCCGCCTCGGGATCGCTGTTGCCCGTCGCGAGCAACGCCTTTTGGCATCGGACTTGCGGGAAGCCCATCGCTTCTAGTTGAGAAAGCGCCGCCTGGTTGAACTCGGGTAGCCCGCCGGGCGCGTTGTCTTGGAGCTCGGTCTCTCCGGGCTGAAGACCCCTGCCGAGATGCTGCTGGTCAAAGGTGAGCACGTCTCCATCTGGGAGGATGATCGGGATGTCTGCGCAAAGTCGGTTTTAGTAGTGGGAGAGGTGCCAGGGAGGGCGACGCACCGAGTTTCGTAGGCACCCAGTTCACGAGCTGGAATTTTTTTGCGTGGACGACGAGCGTGTCAGGGAACGTCGCGAAGCGCGCCTGTCTAATACGCGCGCATCATCAGCCCGATAAAACGAAACCGAGCCTTTCTCTGCCGCTCACCTCGTCGCCGCGACGTCACGCCTGCATTGCGGGCACTTGTACTCGAGGCCTTCGGCGCTCAAGACATCATCGACGCACCGCGTAAGCTGGACCTCCTCGTACGTCGCCCGGCCCTCCGCGTCCTTACCCGTCTCGCGCACAGGCACAGGCACGCTCAGCACGTCGTGCGGGTCGACGCGATAGCTCACACCAGCGCACGCGGTACACTGCAGGCGCTGCTCGAGCCCAAACGCAAGCGTCTCCGTCGGTTCGCGTTCCGCGTCGGTGCCGCGAGCGCGCGCGCCGTGCGCATGGCGCCGGAGGGCGGTGAGCAGGTGCGTGAGGAATTCCTCGGCGTCCTGCTGGCGCATCGTGGCGAACTCGGCATGGCCGCGCCCGACGAGCGCCTTGAACGTCGCGGGCCGCACGCCCTCCTGGAAAACTGGTGGTGGCGTTGCCTCGGCATCTGCGGACGGTGGGACCTGCTGCACGTCTGCCGTGGGCCGTGGGTGCGAGTACCGGCCCGAGAGCAGCCCGTCGGCGAGCTTGTACATCTGGCAGTCGAGGCAAGTGGCAGGAAGAGGCACATCGCAGGAGGACCAGTGCTCCATTCCTACTGGGGCGGTGTAGCGCTTCTGGAAAGCAGGGAGGGAGAAGAGTACTTGGACGACTGAGGCCATGTAGCAGCTGGGATACCGTGAGGGATCAGGAGAGGTGCAAGTCGGGACGTACGCACCTGTTGCCAAGGTTCTGTATCCCGGTCAAGCCTGGACCAAAAACCGGCTCGAGCGCTTTCCCCGACTCGTCCGTGAGGGAAAAGTCATAGTTAAGATTATGCTCGATTTGCTTATCACCATATCAGCGACGCGTCTCGAGTTGGTAAGAGGGCACATACCAGCTCGGTCATGGACTTTTCGGTTTTTTTTCTGCGCCTGCACGTTGATGCCAAAGTTGGAAAGGTGCAGGACGAGTTCGGTGTCGATGCGCTCTTCGTTGCACGCGTAGCAATATATGTCTGACCGCCTCTGTCAGTGCATCCGGACCAGATACGAAGAGGGGGTCCTCACCGGCATTTCCTTCGGGGGTGATAGTTCCCAATTTGACGCACACGGGATGCGCACTCTCTTCAAAGTGCGCGAGTGCGTGTCCATTCCCACCCACGCCAGCGTATTGCTGGCGGCCGCACCCGAGCGCGCCACAGGTAAGGCAGAGCCATAGATTCTCCTTGAGGTCGCATTTCGAGCAGTGTGCCAGTCCTGTTCCCCCCCAAAAGATAAATATATGCGCGTGATGGAGATGGCTGGGCACGCACCAGAAGGGGGGATGTGGCCCGTGGCCAGCTGGGAGAGCGTGAGGGTATGCTCGCAGGGGAGAAACTCCTCTTCCCACGCCTGGACGGCCTCCTGGCGCGCGGATGAGAGGGATTTCATGACGCCTTCGATAAGCGCCTTGACGCGTGGATTGACGACGGTGAGACCGGTCGTGTCGTCGGGGGAAAGGGACACGGGCTCCTGGCCGATTGAGTACCAGCACAGGGCGACGATGTGCTCGTACTTGTCCTCCTCACGCTCCTCCACGATCGCAAGCTTCGTCATCTTCGCAGGGGGCTCTGCGTCGTCGTCCTGTGGCACTGGTCAGGACCTTGTTAGGGTCGACAAGTGGGACTACTACGCACGCGCTTGGGTTTGGGACGCGGACGCCTCTTGATGTTGAGCACTAATGGATGGCCTGTCTTTTTGGAGTGGGTTTGTGCGTGACGTCGCTCTGAAAAGGTACATCCGCCGTTGAAGCAGGTGAGACAGAGGTCGATGCCCAGTGGGCCGTCCTGTGGGTGTGTGAGTCAAGCGGGGGTACCAATGAGAGATGTTAAACCTGATTATCAAAGCACTGAGTGCATTCTTCACGGTGTACAGACTGTGACGGGGTTGGCGGCTTCAATTTAGCGATCTCGTCGATAATATATGAAACGTTGTTGGTCGCCATCGGGGTGAAAGGTGTGTGATTAGATCCCCCAATCGGATCTCATCTGATCATCGTCCTCGGCATCGGCCGTACCGACTTGTCTGCCCACCAAACCGAATACCACCCATTCAAAATGGCTCTCAACGGCCAGATCCCAAACGGCGTCATAGAGATACCATCCTCGCAAACAGTCGTCGGAATAAACTTTGGCAATGCTTTTGCGTCCATCGCAGTCATCACAAAAGTCTGCCGTTCTCTGTCCTTCTTTTCATACCTTTTTATAAACAAAAGTCTCTAGGAGGGACTCGCTGACTGTATTGCGAACGAAGATGGCGAACGCCAGATAGCCTGTGCCGTCTCTTTCCACGGTGAAGAAACTGCACGTTCTCAAATATCCTCTATTTTTCAGCCATACTAATTTGTCTTTTTGAACAGTATATCGGCAACGAGGCAAAACCACATCTTGTAAAAAATAGTGCAAACACTATCATCGGATTCCGGAATTTGCTAGGAAAAAAGTGCATCTTGTTTACTATATATCCACCTCATCGTCTGACATCCCATGCCAGATTTTCTGAGCTCCCAAAAGACCGCCCGACATCCTCTGCACCGGTCATCCAGCACCCAGATCTTCCGGACACACCCGCATACAAAGTGCAGGTCTTACAACCTGCCCCGTCCCCGCTTTCCCCAGCCGCATCGGCGCTCGCCACCAGAACCAATACGCCTGCCGCCTCTCAAGTTGCCACGCCGCGCTCTGAGCCTATCCCTGCCGAGCGCGTGCTCACCCCTGCAGATGTGACGACTCTCTTCCTACGCTCGCTCCTGCAATCCGCCGAGGATTTCCTCGGCAAAAGGGTCGATGGGGCCGTGCTCACCGCGCCGGGCTGGTTCGCGCCGGAGCAACTCGACGCTTTGCAGGACGCCGCAGAGGCCGCAGGAATCCGCGTGCTGCAGCTACTCGAAGACTCCGGCGCCGCGGCATTTTGCGCTGCTGCCAACGCGAGCGACGGTGCGTCGGAGACGACCGAGGCACGTCCTGACCGCACGCAGCTCGTCGTCGACCTCGGCGCGTCATCGCTTGTGCTGTCCCTGTTGGCCGTGCGCCAGGGCTTGTTCCACCACCTAGCACCGCCGGCATACCACGCCGATCTCGGCGGGGACGCGATCGACGAGCGGCTCCTCAAGTTCTTCGCCAAGGATTTCACGAAAAAGACGAGCGTGCCGCTCAAGGTCGCCCCTGCAGGCGAGGCGTTGGACATGCGCGCCGAGGCGCGTCTCCGGCTCGCGCTGCTGCACACCAAGCGCACGATCGCGGCATCCGTCGGCGGCGTCGGCGGCAGCGCGGCGACTTGCGCGGTCGAGTCACTCAAGGACGGGCTGGACTACACGGGGAGTATCAACCGACTGCGATTCGACATGGAGGCGGCGCCAATCTACGGCGGCGTGGTCGCACGTGCGGGCGAGCTGCTACAGCGCGCAGGACTCGACTGGATCCACGTCGACGAGGTAGTGTACGCGGGAGGCAGCGCGTGCCTCCCTGGGCTCGACGCCGCGCTCGCGGTGCACCTCCGCGAGGACGCGCTCACGCCATTCGTTACGGGCACCGTCGCGGGCGGCGGGATCGGCGACCCGACGACGGTGCTGGCTCGCGGCGCGGCACTGCAGGCCCGTCTGCTCGCGGAGATCAACGGCGCAGACGATCGCGTGCGCAATGCGTTTCAGCGCGGGAGCGAGCTCGTCGGTGTGCAGGCGACCGCGCGCACCATTGGGGTGTTGTTCCCCGAGGCGGGCGCGGAGGGCCTTGGTGGGCAGTGGATCGGGGGCATCCAAGCGGAGACGACCGTGCCCGCGCGCCGCACGTATGCGCTTGACGTCGACTTGGGCGAGGGCGCGGAAGCGGGCTCGAGGCGCGTCGGGCTGGAAGTGTGGGAGGTGAAAGAAGGCATCAAGATCGACAAGGTGAAGCCGCCGAGGGATGAGGACGAGGAAGAGGAGGAAGAAGAGGAAGAGATCGAGGTGAAGGAAAAGACGATCGAAAAGGAGGAGTTTCTGGGCGGATTGGAGCTGGTGGCGAGGCAGGCACGGAAGGTGGGCAAGCGATGGAGAACCTCGATCGAGGTGCAATTCCTGCTTGACGGCGAGCTGGAGGTGTCCGCGCGCGAAAGAGGCCAACAGGAGAGGAGCACTCTTGTTCTTGCCGTCGGGCCCTCGACTGTTCAGGCCATTCAGGTCGGCCCCTCGACTGCTCAGTTGGATGAAGAAACCGATTACTACGCGCAGGGGCCAAATCAATAGATAAATAATTATGTAATACAATTGATGGTGGCAAAGACGACGCGGTCGCGAACGGAACAACACGGTCTTTTGCGAGTGTCAGGTATGACCGATCCAAACTATTCGACGTCTGCGCTAGATCCACTCTCCGACAAGGTGAGCCTCTTTATATGCGCATATATGCGTCCTCACGACCGTCCCAGCCTTCGATACTCGATATACACCGCGAATTTCCTCGTGGACCTAATCAACAGGCCATCACATTTCCTTTTTCTTTGCACGCACCCCCCTTTGACACGAGACCAACAGGCCAATCCCACGATCACGCACCCAAACGCGTCGTCGTCGTCATCCAACAGTCTATTCCCTCCCAATGCCCACGAATCCGCCCTATCGCCCCAAGAACGCGGGCTCATGGAGGACATCACCCTCGATCCAGACGACCCCGCCGCGTGGCTTTGGTCGACCAACGACGCGTCTCTGCCGAACCCAAGCGCGACTTTTGACTTGCTCCAGGCAGGTCTTTCTTTCGCATAACGCGATTTCGGTCGATAACGCTTTTTTCTTCCCACACAGTCAAGGTCCCCTGTCCCCGCAGTCGCGTCGGCCGCCTCGTCAGTTTCACCCTCGCCTTTCGCCCCGCCGTCCAGATCATCGCCGCCGGAACGGGAAAACGACATGACGGCGATCTCCGTCACTGGTTCCGGCGACGACCCCGTGCCGGTGTCTCGTGAGAACGACGGCCAAACGGACCCAGCACGAGAAAGCACGGACAACGACGTCGAGATGCGCGATCGTGACTTAGAGGTATGTCCGTTCCCTTCTGCCCTTTCTATGCATACATACGCCGTGTGACAGAGTCAGTCCTCTTCTGTTTTTGCGGGTGCCTCCAGGCGCTCCATCTCCTCGCAATCCCGTATACCCTCACGCCGCATGTCAAAGACGCCCCTCTTCCTCCCCTCCCCCTCCTCCGAAGGCACTTCGTCTGAGCCTCCCATTCGCCAACGTGACAGAGACAGAGACCACGATCCGCTGGACATCATATCCATCGACTCCTCTTCCTCCTCTTCACGACCACCACCTCCTCGGCGCAGTCCGCGCAAGACCAAGAAACAGAGGGGACAGGGGCAGCTGATGGCCTACGTCCTCGTACCGCCCCTCCCGCCCGGCGCGCGCAAGTCAGACTATATGTCGGTTAAGCAACGGTCCCGCACACGCCAGCGCCAGACAGCAGCCAAGGGGAAAGCGCGGGCAGGGGACAATGCGGGCTCGAATGAACTCGTGCACGTGCTGCAAGTTGCATTCGAGAACAACTGGCCCGGAGCTGGCAGCACGGGACCGAGCGGAAGGAAGACGAAGAAGGCGGCAAAGGAGACGGTGGTAGTGGTGGACGATGAGGACGACGAACAGGAAGAAAGCGACACTTCCAAGCTCCCCACGCCCCTCGACGAGGCGTTAGCTGCGGCATTCACACACAACTCAACGAATCCTAACGTGGTGGCGTCGGCGTCGGCACCGGCGGCGCCTACTACGCGCCGGTCTGCAAAGGAGACACGCGCTGAGGCTTCAAATGGCAGCGCAAGCGTGGAGGTTGTCATTCCGTTGCCGGCGAAACGCTCTCGTACGCACGCGCGTGCGCAGGCTATGTCGTCGCGTAGAAAGGGGAAACGTCATCTGCACACACCGACCAGCAGTCCACGCAGACAACGACGACGCGTGGTAGATGAGCAGGACCAAGACGACTCTGACGACTCTGAAATTGAGATCCTCGTCGATCCGCCGCGCAAACAACGGCGCGTACCCAAGGTCACGCCGCAATCACACCCGCCTCCCCGACCAACGCCTAGACGTAAGCCCCGCCGATCTACCCAGCAGCATCACACGTCAACCCCGCCCGCCATACACACGTCTATATCTATTCACATGTCGACGCCCGAGTCGACCCCACCCCCGCAGGAGCAGTCATCACCAATCACGTCCCCAGACGTTAACTCACTCGCAGGCCTCCCGCTGACCATCCTGCCAGAACCCGCACGCACGGAGATCGCGATTCCCCCACGTGCTCTCAGTCACCTGCACTCATCCCCCGATCCTCCAGATCCCGCGCGCAAACAAGAGTCGCAGCAGTACGCTATCCGGCAGGGTTTTTGCTATGAGGGGGCCGCGGTCGGCGCGCACGGTCTCCTCGCAACTTCTCCCGCTGCCGAACCTTCCCCAGCTTCGGACAGCGGCGCTTGTGCCATCACCACCAACTCTGCCTCCTCAACCGATCCCGACGATCTGCAGGACGCGAGTCTGGATCTCGACCTCGACCTCGACGTCTCTATGGACCTCGAGGCCGGGCCCGCGGACGCGCATGGGGTCGAAGACGATGTCGTGCCTCCGCACCCTCCGCCGCCACTGCTGCGCACCGCGGGTACCCACGACCATCCAGACGGGCCCATGCTCGGCTTTGTGATACCCGAGCATGACGGTGTCGACCATAGCCCGGGCGCTGGCGTGGACGTAGGCCGCGCTCTCACGAGCCCAACCCAAGGCCTGAGCTTTAACCTTACTTCCCCGAATCGCGGCGGCGAAGGATCGATCGACTGGGGCACCGGGAACGTTTTCGGTGGTGCAGGTACCAGCACAGACACAGGTGCTGGCGAATACGCTGGTAACGGGACGATCGACCCGTCCGTACTTGGCGGCGGCGGCAACCTCAGTCCTGAAAGGCTCGGCGACGATCCGAGCTCGCCGATTCGTGGGTTCGGCGGCGTGCAACCCTCGCGCGCGACGGACGAAGACAACGAGGAAGAGGAGGACGTCATGGGCATGTTGTTCGAGAACACGAGCGACGACGACTTTATGCCGCCGTCGGGGCTGGGCAAGGGCAAAGGCAAGGGCAAGGGTCGAGCGGTCATTGTGGACGGCGTCGTCGAACTGTCGGAGAGCGTCGCTGCTGCCGCTGGTTCGAGGATGCGGAGGAAGAGCTGGCGCAAGGAACTTGCAGACGAAGCTGAGGCCGGGCACACCGACGACAGCGATGACGAAGGCGACGATGACGATGGTCCGCGCGCGCCCGCAATATCTGCGCCTGTTTTTACCAATGCCCGTCGCAAGAAACGCACCGCGGCATCGTCGTCATCAGTCGTGCTCACGGGAGGGCTAACGTTCTGCCACCATTGTAGAAGCACGACACGCCGACCCAAGATGCGTTGTACGTCGATTAAGGCATCGACGGACACCCCATGCCGCAACCTATTTTGCGATCGCTGCATCGAGAACCGGTAAGCCGTGCATCCATTCCTTCGCATGCAGTACACATTCCTGACTCACTTGGAACGTAGGTACCCCCAGTTGACGTTCGATCGTTCCGCGGAAGACTTCGAGTGTCCGGCTTGTGGCAACTATTGCAATTGCTCGCTTTGCTCACGAAGGCGCGGAGAGCCGTACATCTCCGAACGTAATGGCGGGTGGCGCAGTTGGATCGCGAGCCAAGGTGGCTCCCATAGCGCCGCGCCGACCCCCGGAAAGAAGAGCAAGAGCAACAATCTCGGGACGGTGCCGGCAGCGAGGAAGACGACGAAGAAGCCTGTGATAATGACGACGTCAACCACGGACGCAGAGGTCTTTGACGGGAGCTGGAGCGCGACGGCAGTGTTCACGGTATCTGGCGAACCACTCGGCAGTGCGTTTTTGCAAGGTAACAAAGCCCGCATCGTGCCCGTCTCGCAACCCACGGCCTCCCCTGCCGCTGCTACTACCACCCCAAGTGCGCCCGCCAGTTTTACCTCCAGCTCGATACCCGAACCCACGCAGGAACAGCAAAGACGCCAGCATGCGTTTATTGGGAAACCGCGCAAGACGTGGGGGCGGCTCGTGTCCCTTCCGGATCCCGACCACGACCAGCCGGAGCAGCAGAAGAAAAAGACGAAGGGGAAGGGGAAGATGGCGCGCCGGGGACGCCGGGGTAAGCGGATTCAGTTCTTTGTCGGCAGCCTAGAGCCGTTGTTAGGGGCGCGGAGGCGGCGTCGGCGACGGTCTGAGTCGTTGACGCCGTTGGACGACGACGACGAGGGTGGAAATCTTGGTGAAGGCGGCGATGTTGATGCGGACGCAGATGCAGACGACGGGATCTGGCCCGGGGAGTATGTGGTATCTGTACCGTCTACTCAGACGGAGGAGATGGCGACGAGGATCACGCCGGATGAGGTGGAGCGTGCTATCGGTGCTGCGTTCGCCATTGGCGGCTCGGCACAGTCGTCGTCATCGTTGTCGTCAATGTGACAAAACAAAATGAGTCGGTTCGTAGGTCCCGGTGGTAGAATTAACAAAGCGACTATTATTACCTGTATATCCATTTTGGTTTTCTGGCTCCCTCGGTTTAAAATACCTTATATCGCTTTGGTTGTCATGTGCATCATAACGGTCATAACGGTCAATGCATCCGCCGTTCCGAGGCAAAAATGAGCGGAGATTCTGATGGAAGTAAACAGATGATGCGCTGCGGTGATACGGCCTCCGCTTCCGACCCCCGTCGACGTGCTCCAGGGGTCGATCTGGTTGTGACCTCGCCTCGTAGTATTGAAACAAACTTCGAGCCCTGTTCATGCAACGAAATGCGATCTCAGACAAATCGAGAACACCGCTTTGAGAAAGCTCAATGTTGGATTTACAACACGAGTCCATATTGGTATAGCATCACGAAAGCTAATCGATATCAACAGGTGTCTGGCTTGGAATCGATAAAGTACAAGACGTAGGTAGGTACTATAGATGGAGTGTTACATTCTATTCTGTTCGACACTGGCGCGATGATCTAATAGCAACTGTGCCATCTCGTGATATCCCCCCGACGAAGCAACCTGGAACGGAGTCTGGGCTTGATGATCCACTGCATCCACGTCTGCACCGTTTTCAAGTAGCAGGCGTAAGGAAATGGTATCAGATCCACTCCGATCTAATTCCATGCCAAATAACAGGTGCAAAGGTGTCTTGTGGCTCTGATCGCGTGCGTTGACATCTGCCCCGTTCAGGATCAATGTTTGTATAACATCATTCGACGCCTTCGACGACGCGAGATGCAAAGGTGTCTTGTGGCTCTGGTCGCGTGCGTTGACATCTGCCCCATTCAGGATCAATGCCTGTACAATGTCCGACGACCACAACACGAGATGCAAAGGTGTCGAGTGGCTCTGGTCGCGTGCGTTGACATCTGCCCCGTTCAGGATCAATGCCTGTACAACGTCCGACGACCACAACACGAGATGCAAAGGTGTCGAGTGGCTCTGGTCGCGTGCGTTGACATCTGCCCCGTTCAGGATCAATGCCTGTACAACGTCCTTCGACCACGATGACGACGCGAGATGCAAAGGTGTCTTGTGGCTCTGGTCGCGTGCGTTGACATCTGCCCCGTTCAGGATCAATGTTTGTACAACATCATTCGACGCCTTCGACGACGCGAGATGCAAAGGTGTCGAGTGGCTCTGGTCGCGTGCGTTGACATCTGCCCCGTTCAGGATCAATGCCTGTACAACGTCCTTCGACCACGACGACGACGCGAGATGCAAAGGTGTCTTGTGGCTCTGGTCGCGTGCGTTGACATCTGCCCCGTTCAGGATCAATGCCTGTACAACGTCCTTCGACGACCACCGCGACGACGACGCGAGATGCAAAGGTGTCTTGTGGCTCTGGTCGCGTGCGTTGACATCTGCCCCGTTCAGGATCAATGCCTGTACAACGTCCTTCGACCACCACAACGACGACGACGACGCGAGATGCAAAGGTGTCGAGTGGCTCTGGTCGCGTGCGTTGACATCTGCCCCATTCAGGATCAATGCCTGTACAACGTCCTTCGACAACGCGAGATGCAAAGGTGTCGAGTGGCTCTGGTCGCGTGCGTTGACATCTGCCCCATTCAGGATCAATGCCTGTACAACGTCCTTTGACGACGCGAGATGCAAAGGTGTCTTGTGGCTCTGGTCGCGTGCGTTGACATCTGCCCCGTTCAGGATCAATAACCGCACCATATCGACGCGACCACATCGTGATGCTTCATGCAACGGAGTACGGGTGTCCCTCGTAGCGACCTTGACATCTACACCGTGTCCTAGTAGGGTTCGAACAACTTCTAGGTGTCCATTCGCCGCTGCCAAGTGGAGTGGAGTCGTATGATCGTCTAGTTGCGCATTCGCATTTGCGCCGATACTGAGTAGCCATTTTGTGACATCCATCAACCCGTCCTCCGATGCAGCATGCAGGAGAGTATGACTGCTGTGACTAATATGGAGGACCGCGTCGTGCTGGTGCAGCAGCTCTGCAACTTGAATGTGTTTGTTGCTCAGTGCTGCCGCCAGCGGACTCTCGTTAAGACCAACCCTAGCATTTACATGCTGCGGATATTCGACGATGAGATGCTTCGTTAGGTCACGAAATCCGCACAACGCGGCGTAGTATAGGCACGACGGGGCATAGGATTCGTTCGGTGAATTGGGTCCCGCGGAAAGATCAGAGTCGTCGTTCCAGCGCGCTCTGCGCAGATGACGCCCTACGAAAGAATCCCATGGTTTGTCGATGTTAAACGACTTGAGCCATGCTGGGAAATATGGTTCGGTAGGATCAAAAAGGCTTCTCATCCCATCTTCTACATGTAACGATACACTCTCGAATTGGGCATGGTCTACCCAGTGCCGAGCGGCATAGTCAGATAGAGGAGAGCCACTTTCGGCCATATCATTGCAATTAGATCGAAGAAGAATCGCCAAGCAAGCTTGGGCAATGACCGTGTGCGCTGGCTCGGGACGGATATGAAACCGGGAAATGTCTGCTGCTAGGTTGGCAAGCCGATCCGAAGTCAAGAACTCCTTCACAGAGAAATGTGCGAATTGTACGACGCGAGTCTCCGAATACTCGTCATCGACGACGACGATCAAGCTCGAGCACGTAGACAGGACACCTTGTTGCTCGTCATCCCATCGCCAATCTGAGTTCAGCACCGGTATCCCTCCCTTGGCTCCATCGAAGTCGAGCGCAAGAACTTCTGCGAGTTCATCAACACGAAGTGGCCGAGTCGCAACGGTGAGACATTGTAGCAGACGATAAGCTTGATCTGAGTTGACCTTCCCGATCTCCCTCAATATCCGCTCGTATGTCTCGTCCAAAGATTCCGGCAGTTCTCTAAGGACGCGCCGGACATTCTGTTGAAGGCAATTTCGCAACACTTCCAGCTGACAAAAGACCCATCGGAACCTGTGAAACACCATCAACCAGCGTTATAATCACCCGCATATGCCTTACATTCCGTCAGCTCTTTCGGAGAGCGTCTCAATCACATGCTCTTTGTCCTCTTTCCTCCATCTCCGCATAAATTTACCCGACCCAGAGTAGACCACAGATCTCACGTAGGAGGCGATATCATTCTTCTGCCCGACTTCGTCTTGAAGGGAAACCGTCTGAGACGCGAGTGACTCAAGTGCCTCACGGATGTCAGCCTCCGGACGACTGGTAACACAGATACGAAGGCTAGGAAGCCGAAGGTCGACAAGGTCCGTTACGAGGTCAAGGACCTGTTCGCGGGGAGATGGGACATCGGACGTGTCGGGACACTCATCAAGGGCATCTATGACAAGATAAACTGGGCCTTGATTTGGAAGCGTGAGCATCTCCTCAAGGCACTGGATAAGAGCTTCTTCGTTAGGCTGGTGCGCGCCTTTGTCGTGTGTCTCGTAGAGACGGGAGAATACGTCGCAAAAGGCATCGGAACGAGTAGAGAGTTGTATGAGGAGTGACGGGAGAAGGTTGCGGCGGGCTTGCTTGTCGACATCTCGAAAGTCAAAATAAAAATACGCCATCGAAGCGGATCCGGCCTTGCACATGGTTGTGACCTCGTTGATGATTGCGGAGCTACTCAACAATCATAAGTTTCGAAATACTGCAAGATTTGAGGAGCGACGAACCATAGGACGCTCTTCCCGGAGCCCGCTGCGAAACGTGTGGTTCATAAGATCGCCGAAGAGGCGAAGTCACAGAAACGTACGTTTCCCATGAATCCACAGCAGGGACCCAGTCACTTTCCAGTTTTCGAATTGGTCGCTGTCAAGGAACCACTCCGCGGTTCCCTCATGTTGACGATCACCGGCGATGTTGTGATTCGTGGACGGATCCGGTGGAGATTGCCATTTCCTAAGGCTTTCCCGTAATTGGTTCTCTGTGATCGTGTTAAATACTTGTCAGCGAAGACGGAACTGATTACGAACGTTTCACGTCGTCTATCTGGTCCGTCGTCTGTCGAATGATTATTTTCACTTCCGTTGCGTCTAGATGATAGAAGTTAGTGGTGACGCTGGTGAGTTTCCAAACAGACTTCGCCCACCTTCAGCTATTGTTTGCACCTTATCGTCAACCGCTTTGACGTTGTCGTTGACAACCTGCACTTTCTCGTCGACAACCTGCACTTTCACGTCGACACCCTTCACGCCGTCGCCAACCGCCGTCACTTTGTTATCGATGGTGTGCGTGGCCTTCAGAATCTGCGCACTCGCCATCGCAACCTCTTCGTCCGTCAGTTTGACGAGTTTCTTCAGCCCGTCCTCCAGATCCGTCCACCCCGCCACCTTCTTGAGAAATTTCTCTGAACTAGTATTAGCATCGATCAACGTAAGGCGATGGTCAGACTTACTTGCTCAACTTTGTTGCATTTCCTTTGTGGCCGTCGCAAGGATATCTAGGATCTCAACCGTGATTTGCACCATTTTGTCCGTCATTGCCGGTGTCAGTGGGACCTCGGTATAGTTCTCGAGCCGGACGAAGAAACTTTCGATGCGTCCGAAGATGTCGACGAGGATGTCTTGGCTCGCGGTAACATCTTTAGCTGCCTAAGAACGCTCAGCACCAGAAGTTCCACACGAGGGAAGAAACGAAGCAACTCACCAAGAGGAGAACACCAACGCCTGCAAATACTACTTTAGCAGGCGAGAATACCTGGAGAATTGACATCAGAGCGTGTTCACTGACAGAAGAGTCGATATTTACTAAACCGACGCCTTCGCCTAACGCCCCAGAGAAGGCATAAAGGACGTTGATGGTGGGAACGAGCCATTTTTTCAACCTGTCATCGCTGGCAGTCGGAGAGAAATCAAATCGGGCTGCTTGAAGGACGGCGAGAATGGCAGCGGGAGAATCGCAAGCTTCGAGTTGTTTGAAGAGATCGTGGTTCTTAAGATCGTTCTTGGTCTTTTTCTTGTACGACTCTAGAGCGGCGTCAAAGATGCTTTCGATATTGGAAGAGGACTCGGAGAGAGTAGTTGCGGGAGCCTGGAGTATAGAAACGGTAGTGGGAGATTGACTCATGTTGGGGACGTGTAACAGTCTGGTGGACGACGGCGGGAGAAAGCTGGTGCCTCGTGTCAAGCCCAAGCCAAAGACCTGAATATGGAAAATCAGATAGACGCTGAAACACGCGGTAACATGGGCCGGTACTTCCCGTTCCGATCCCCTCCTCACTTTGCACTACACGCACTGGCAGGAGATACAGAGTGCTTATTCACTGAGGCCCATTGCACGTCGATTGCTCGTATCACTCTCGGCGGTCACTTCCATTGGCAGGCCAATCCCACGATCACGCGCCGTTCCCTCCCAATGCCCATATCGCCACAAGAACGCGGGCTCATGGCAAAGATCACCCTCGATCCGGTCCCTGCTCTGGTCGCTCAGCCAAGCGTCTTTGCCCATATAGACGCGACCTTTGACTTGCTCCAGGCAGGTTCTTTTTTACACGACGCGATTTGGGTCCATAACGCCTTTTTCACAGCCAAGGTACCCTGTCCCTGTCATTGCGTCGACCTCCTCGTCGGTTTCATCCTTGCCTTTCACCCCGCCATCCGGATCGTCGCCGCCGGAACGGGAAAGCAACATGATGGCGATCTCTGCTACTGGTCCCGGCGACGACCCCGCCACGCCGGTGTCTCATACTAAGAGCGACGACCAACCGAGCCAGCACGAAAACGTACGGACGGCGACGTAGAGATGCGCGTTGTAGCGGACGTTCGGCTATGTCCCTTCCACTCTGCCCATTCTGTGCGCATGCATACGCCGCGCGACAGGGCCAACCTCCTCCTACTCCTGCGGGTGCCTCCAGGCGCTCCTCGTCCTCGCAATCCCGTGTATCCTCACGCCGCATCTCAAAGATGCCCATCTTCCTCCCACTCCCCTCCGAGAGCACTTCGTCCGAATCTCCCCCCGCCATTGTGACAGAGACCGAGACCATGGCGCGCTTGATGTCATATTCATGACACCTTCCTCTTCACGATCACCACCTCCTCTGTGCAGCCCGCGCAAGACCAAGAAACAGAGGGGACAGGTGCACCTGGCGGCCTACGTCCTCGTACCGCCCCTCCCTCCCGCGCCGGCAAGTCATAGACCGGTTAAGCAACGGTCCCGCACATGCCAGCGCCAGACAGCCGCCAAGTGGAAAGCGCGGGCGGGGGGCAATTCGGGCTCGATGGAATTCGTGTACGTGTTGCAAGTTGCGTTTGAGAACAACTGGCCGGGAGCTGGCAGCATGGGACCTAGTGGGAAGATGACGAAGAAGGCGGCAAAGGAGACGGTGGTAGTAGTGCACGATGAGGACGACGAAGAGGAGGAAAGTGACAAGCCCAAGATCCTCACGCTCCTCGACCAGGCGTTAGCTGCGGCATTCACACACAACTCAACGAATCCTAACGTGATGGCGTCGGCGTCAGCACCGGCAGCGACTACTACGCGCCGATTGGCAAAGGAGACGCGCTGAGGCTTCAAGTGATAGCACGAACGTGAAGGTTGTGATCCCGTTGCCGACGAAATGCGCGCAGTGCGCAGGCTGTGTCGCCGCGTAGAAAAGGGAGACACCATCCGCACACGCCGAACAGTCCACGCAGAACACGACGACGCTTGGTGGACGAGCAGGACCATGACGACTCTGACGACTCCAAAATCGAGATCATCGTCGATGCACCGCGGGAACAACAGCGCGTATCCAAGTCCAAGCCTCAATCACAACCGTCTGCTCGACCGCAGCCTAGACATAAGCCCCGCCGTTCAACCCAGCAGCATCGCACGTCAACGCGTCAACCCCGACTGCCATCCACACGTCCATCTCTATTCACACGTCCACGCCCGAGTCGACGGCGCCCCCGCAGGAACAGTCTTCACCAATCACCCTGCATTCGTCGCCCGATCCTCCAGATCCCGCGCGCAAATTGCAAGAGACGCAGCAGTACGCGATCCGGCAGGGTTTTTGCTATGAGGGGGCCGCGGTTGGCGTGCACGGTTTCCTCGCAACTTCTCCTGCTGCTGCCGAACCTACCCCCACCTCGGACACCGGCGCTTGTGCCACCACCACCAACCCTGCCCCCGCAACTGCAACCGATCCTGATGATCTGCACGATACGAGTTTGGATCTCGACCTCAAACTCGATATCTCTATGGACCTCGGGGATGGGCCCGTGCCCGCGGGTGAAGATGAAAGTGCAGATACGCATGCAGTCGTCGTCGGCGACGCGCCCCCGCACTCCCCTCCCCCACTGTTGCGCACCGCGGGCACCCATAACCATCCAGACGGGCCCATGCTCGGCTTTGTCATACCCGAGCATGACGATGTCGACCATAGCCTTGGCGCTAGCGTGGACGTAGGCCGCGCTCTCACGAGCCCGAACCAAGGCCTGAGCTTTGATCTTGCTTCCTCAAATCGCGGCGGCGAAGGATCGATCGACTGGTGCGTTGGGTCCGTTTTCGGTGGTGCAAGGTGCCAGCACAGACACAGGCGCTGGCGAGTACGCTGGTAACGGAACAATCGACGCGTCCGTGCTTGGCAGGGGCGCCAACCTAAGCCGTGGAAGCTCGGAGACGACCCGAGCTCGCCGGTTCGTAAATTCGGCGGCGTGCAACCTCCGCGCGCGACGGACGAAGACGACGAAGAGGAAGACGTCATAGGCGCGTTGTTTGAGAATATGCGACGACGACTTTGTGCCGCTGTCGGGATTGGGCAAGGGCAAGAGTCGAGCGGTCGTTGTGGACGGCGTCGTCGAGTCATCTGAGAACGTTGCTGCTGCCGCTGGTTCGAGGATGCGGAGGAAGAGCTGGCGCAAGGAACTTACAGACGAAGTTGAGGACGGGCACAATGACGGCAGTGATGACCAAAGCTCTTCTGACTGTGGTCCACGGGCGCACGCGATATCTGCGCCTGTTTTTACAAATGCCCGTTGCAAGAAACGCAGCCCAGCATTGTCGTCATCAGGCGTGCTCCCGTGGGGGCTGACGTTCTGCCATAATTGCCCAAGATGCGATGTACGTTGATCAAGGCGTCGACGGACGAGCAATGCCGTACCTGTTTTACGACCTCTATAGAAAACGGTACGCCATCCCTCATATCCAGTACATATTTCTGACTCTTTTGGACCGTTAGGTACCCCCAGTTGACGTCCGATCGCTCTGCGGAAGACTTCGAGTGTCCGGCTTGTTGCAACGATTGCAATCGCTCGCTTTGCTCACGGAAGCGTGGAGAGGCGTACATCCCCGAACGTGATGGCGGGTGGCGCTGTTGGATCGCGCCAAGGTGGCTCCCATCGCGCCGCGCCGTTCCCCCCAAATAAGAGCAAGAACAAAGACCCCAGAGTGGCGCAAGTGCCGGCGACGACAAAGCAGCGCGCAACGACGATGACGACGACAAACGGCCGATGCCCAGATCTTTGACGGGAGCAGGAGCGCAACGGCGGTCTCCACGGTGATGTCTGCACAACATCATTCGACAGCGACAACGACGACGCCAGATGCGAGTGGCTCTCATCGTATGGGTTGACATCTGCCCCGTTCAGGATCACTGGCAATGTCTGTACAACATTATTCGACGACGATGACGACACCGCCAGATTCAAAGGTGTCTTGGCTCTGATCGCGTGCGTTGACATCTGCCCCGTTCTGTACCAATAATCGCACGATATCGACGTGAGTCACGTGACCATGTTCTGATGCTTCGCGCGAGCAAGTCGATTCGGTTGTGTTTGTGTTGGGAACAAACAGGTCGTTGGGCAACTAGAGCCACGGGGTGAGGTCATCTGGATCGACGGTGGTGTCTGCCATGAGTTCGTGTTCTCGTGGCGATACAGTAGGGCGTATTCGCAGGCATTGGGAGGAAATAGATTGTTGGACGACGACGTGTTTAGGTGGGTGATCGCGTGCACCGTACCCCAGATCCGGATGGAACCGAGAGTGACAGTGGCAATGACCATGGTGACTTTAGATGTCAAGATCGTTACGACGAGGGACAACCGTACCAGGGACAACCATACTCCGTTGGGTGGAGATAACAGTATCTCAAGTAGCGAAACAGGCAGGTCCTTTTAACTAACAGAATGTGATTTGGGTTGATAACACCCTTCTCACAGTCGAGGTTCCCTGTCCCCGCCATCGCGTCAGCATGCTCGACGGTTTCACCTTTGCCCCGCCGTCTAGATAGTCGTCCCATCAGGCCCCGAAGCAGCCGGAACGAGACTGATGTGACAGCGATCTCCACCACTGGTCTCGGCGATGACCCTACCACGAGCGAGTACGTCATTAGCCAAGCGCCGGTGTTTCCTGAGGACGACGGCCAAACAGGTCCAGCACGAAAAGGCACGGATAGCAACGTCTAGATGCGCTTTGTCGCCCCTCACGAGGCCTTACTGTACGTTCGGGTTCAGGGTTCATTACAGGTTTGTCCGTCTATCCCGCACTTTCTGCGTGTAGCCACGTGATAGACTCGGCCCCTTCTTGCAGGCGCTCCTCGTCCTCGCAATCCCGTGTGGGCTCACCTCGCTTTCTCCCCTCCCCCTCCGAAACCAATCCGTCCGAACCTCCCCCTGCCAACGTGAAGAGAAGGGGATCAGGACCCGCTGGATATCGTATCCATCGACTCACCTTCTCGGCGCAGCCCGCGAAAGACCAAGAAGCAGAGGGCACAGGGGGCGCACGTCCTCATACCGCGCCTCCCGCTAGGCGTGTGCACGTCAGACGATGCGCCAGTAATGCAACGGCCCTGGATACGCCAGCGCCTAGACCGCGGCCAATGGAAAAGCATGGGGTGAACCGGTGCACGTGCCGCAGGTTGCATTTGAGAACAACCAACCCAGTACTGGCAGCAGGGCCTAGTGAGAGGAAGAAAAGGAGGTGGTCGTAGGATGGATGAGAAGGACGACGAAAAGAGATGTTCAAGATCCCCGGCAGCATCGCGCGTCGACCCCCCGCGCCGTGGTCGAGTCCATATCTGTGCATACGTCCACGCCACCCAAGTCGGCACCAGTCACGCCCCCAGACATTCAACTCGCTCGACAGCCTCCAACCGACGATCCTTCCAGAACATGCACGCACGGAGATCATGATTCCCCGCGCGCACTCAGTCACTTGCACGCGTCGCCTCCAGATTCCGGCCCTGCGATAAGCCAAGTGCAAGAGATGTACCAACATGCGATCTGACAGAACTGTTACTATGAGGTGGTCGCGGTCGGCGTGCACGGTCTCCTCGCATCCCTCCCTGCTGCCGTACCCATCTCCGCCTCGGATAGCGGCGCTTATATCACCACCAACTCTCCCACCGCGACCGCAACCGACCTGCAAGACGCGAGTCTGGATCTCTGCATGGACCTCGATATTTCCATTGGCGTTGGCAAGTACGCTGGTGACGTGATTTATCGGGAAACCCGCTCAAGGCGTGGGGGCGGCTCGTTTCCGAGTTTGGAGGACGACTAGCCGGAGTAGCAGAAAAGGACGATGGGGAAGGATAAGTGTGCGGTAATGGCGCGCCGGGGACGCCGGGGTAAGGAATCTAGAGCAGTTGCTGGTGGTAAGGAGGCGGCGACGGCGACGGCATGCCGTTGACGCCGCCGACTGACGATGACGAGGATGGAAATATTATTAAGAGCGGCAATGACGATGTCGATGCAAATGCGGACGCAGATACAGACGACGGATTCTGGCACGGGGAGTACGTGATACCCGTACCGCCTGCCCAGGCGGAAGAGATGGCGAGGGAGGTACATGCGCTATCTGCGCCACGGCACAATCGCTGTCGTCTTTGTTGTCATTGTAGCAAAAAAAAACGAGTCGGTGGCAGGTGGTAGAATTAACACAACAATTATTTGATTTTCAAACTTCATTGGTTTTAAATACCTTAGAGTACAGTATATCGCCTTAGCTGTTATATGTTGCATCACGGGAGAGTATGTCGCAAAAGGTATTGGAACGTGTAGAGTCGGATGAGTGACGAAAGAAAGTTGCGGCGGGCTTGCTTGTCGAGATCTCGAAAGTCAAAATAAAAATAGGCCATTGAAGTAGATCCAGCCTCGCAGAGGGCTGTGAGATCGTTGATGATTGCGGAGCTACTCGGCAGTCATGAGCTTCCTAATATTGCAAGATATATGGAGCGACGAATCATAGGACAGTCTTCCCGGAGCCCGCTGCGAAGCGTGCGGTAAGATCACCTAAGAGGCGAAGCCACAGGGAAAAGCAACGTACGTTTCCCATGAGCCCACAGGAGGGAATCGGTCACCTTCCGGTTTTCGGATCGGTTACTTCCAAAGAACCACTCCGCTGTTCCCTTATGTTGACGATCACCGGCGATGTTGTGACTTGTGGACGGATCCGGTGAAGATTGCCATTTTCCAAGGCTTTCCCGTAATTGACACCCTGTGATCATGTTAGATACTCGACTGTCAGCGAAGACGGGATTGGATACGAATGCTTCACATTGTCCACTTCGTCCGCGATTTGTCGAAGGATTAGTTTCACTTCTGTTAAGGTTGCCTTGCCGTCTAGATCATAAAAGTTGGGGATGACCCTGGTGAATTGCGAATTAGACTTTGCCTACCGTCAGCTATTCGTCAACCGCTTTGACGTTGTTGTTGACAACCACTGTCTCGTCGACACCCCTCACGCCATCGTCGATCCTCGTCACTTTGATATCGATCTTGTGCGTGACCTTCACAATCTGCACGCTTGCCATGCGACCTCTTCGTTTATCAGTTTGTCGATATTCTTTAGCCCATCCTCCAGATCCGTCCGCCCCGCTACCTTCATTATAATTATTTCTGAACTGAGATTAGATCGACCAACGAAGGCGGGGGTCGAACTCACTCGCTTGACTCTGTATCATTTCCTTTGTGGCCGTCCCAAGGATATCCAGGATCTCAATCGAGATTTGCACCATTTTTTCCGTCGTCGCCGGAGTCAGCGGGACCCCGGTATAAATCTTGAGCCGGACGAAGAAACCTTCGATGCGTCCGAAGATGTCGAGGATGTCTTGGCTCGCGGCAACATCTTCAGCTGTCTAAGAACGCTCAACGTTCGAAGTACCCCCGCGCGACAGGAGGGAAGAAACAAAGAAACTCACCAAGAGGAGGACACCGACGCCAGCGAAACTATTGTCAGGCGAGAATACCCGGCGAATGATAATGACTTCAGAAAGTGTTCAACGACAGACGAGTCGATAATTACCAAAGCGACCAAGAAAGCGACACCTTCGCTGAGCGTCCCAGAGAAGGCCGTCGATGGTTGGAACGAGCCATTTTTTCAATCTGTCATCGCCAGCAGTCCAAGAGGGATCAAACTGGGAGGCCTAAAACACGGCCAGAATGGCAGCGGGAGAATTGCATGTTTCCAGTTATTTAAAAAGATCGTGTTTCTTAATCGTTCTTGGTCTTTTTATTGTACGATTTGAGAGCGGCGTCGAGGATGCGTTCGATATTGGAAGAGGACTCGGAGGGAGTAGTGGGGAGTGCCTGAGACATGGAAACGGAAGCGGGAGGTTGAGCCATGTAGAGGGTATGCTAGCAGTGGGAGAATGCTGTGCCGACAAATCAAGCTGCAGATGGAAGGGCCGGCACGCCCCTCGGTTTCAAGAGTGTTTCAAGTTTGGCTTCTTCATTTCCCATTTTACACTACACAGAAGATCACATCGAGAGATAACATGCAAGGATGATCTCCTACACAACCGTGACTACACTGAGGCCCGTGTGTGTTGATAGTCTTCTTGGTAAAGTCATCACCCGTCACAGTAATTACCACTGTCACTCTCGGTCTCTTCTCGGTCTCTTCCACGAGCCCACCCACGAACCCACTACAAGGACACGGGCCATGGCAGACATCACCCTCGATCGAAATGACCCCGTCCCGCGGCTCTAGTCGCCCAACGACGTGTCACTGTCGAACACACGCGACTTTTGACTTGCTCCAGGCAGGTCATTTTTCACATAACGCGATTTCGGTCGATAATGCCTTTTTCTCTCACACAGCCAAGGTCTCCTTCCCCCGCAGTCGCGTCACCCTCATCGTCGGTCTCACCCTCGCCTTTCACCCCGCCGCCCAGATCATCGCCCCCGGAACGGGAAAACGACATAACGGCGATCTCCGTCACTGGTCCCGGCGACGACCCCGCGCCGGTGTCTCGTGAAAACGACGACCAAACAGACCCATCACGAGAAAGCACGGACAACGACGTCGAGATGCGTGATGACTTTGAGGTGTGTCCATTCCCTTCTGCCCTTTCTACGCGCATACATACGCCGTGCGACAGAGTCAGCCCTCTCCTGTTTTTGTGGGTGCCTCCAGACCCTCTACGTCCTCGCAATCCCGTGTACCCTCACGCCACATGTCAAAGACGCCCCTCGTCCCCCCCTCCCCCTCCCCCTCCTCCAAAGCACTCCGTCTGAGCCTCCATCCGCCAACGTGACAGAGACAGGGACCATGACCCGCTGGACATCATATCCATCGACTCCTCTTCCTCCTCCTCACGCCTCCTCCTCGGCGCAGTCCGCACAAGACCAAGAAACAGAGGGGACAGGTGCAGCTGATGGCGTGTGTCCTCGTACCGCCCCTCCCGCCCAGCGCCCGCAAGTCAGACCATATGCCGGTCAAGCAACGGTCCCGCACACGCCAGCGCCAGACAGTAGCCAAGGGGAAGGCGTGGGCAGTGGACAATGCGGGCTCGAAGGAATTCGTGCACGTGCTGCAAGTTGCATTCGAGAACAACTGGCCCGGAGCTAGCAGCACGGGACCTCGCGGGAGGAAGACAAAGAAGGCGGTAAAGAGACGGTAGTAGTGGTGGACGATGAGGACGACGAAGAGGAAGAATGCGACCAGTCCAAGATCCCCACGCCCCTCGACCAGGCATTAACTGCGGCATTCACACACATCTCAACAAATCCTAACGTGGTGGCGTCGGCGTCAGCACCAGCGGCGACTACTACGCGCCGGTCTGCAAAGGAGACACGCGCTGGGGCTTCAAATGGCAGCGCAAGCGTGGAGGTTGTCATTCCGTTGCCAACGAAGTGCGCTCGTACGCACGCGCGTGCGCAGGCTATGTCGCCGCGTAGAAAGGGGAAACGTCATCTGCACACACCGACCAGCAGTCCACGCAGACAACGACGACGCGTGGTAGATGAACAAGACCAAGGCGACTCTGACGACTCTGAAATTGAGATCCTCGTTGATGCGCCGCGCAAACAACGGCGCGTACCCAAGGCCCAGCCGCAGTCACACCGGCCTACCCGACCACAGCCTAGACGTAAGCCCCGCCGTTCTACCCAGCAGAGTCACACGTCAACCCCGCCCGCCATACGCACGTCTATATCTATTCACACGTCCACGCCCGAGTCGCCCCCGCCCCCGCAGGAGCAGTCCTCGCCCATCACACCCCCAGAGGTCAACTCGCTCGCAGGCCTCCCGCTGACGATCCTGCCCGAACCTGCACGCACGGAGATCGCGATCCCCCCACGTGCTCTAAGTCACCTGCACTCGTCGCCCGATCCTCCAGATCCCGCGCGCAAGTTGCAAGAGACGCAACAGTATGCGATCCGGCAGGGTTTTTGCTATGAGGGGGGCGCGGTCGGCGCGCACGGTCTCCTCGCAACTTCTCCCACTGCCGAACCTTCCCCGTCTCGGACAGCGGCGCTTGTGCCATCACCACCAACTCTGCCTCCGCAACCGATCCCGATGATCTGCAGGACGCGAGTCTGGATCTCGACCTCGACCTCGACGTCTCTATGGACCTCGAGGCCGGCCCCGCGGACGCGCATGGGGTCGAAGACGATGTCGTGCCTCCGCACCCTCCGCCGCCACTGCTGCGCACCGCGGGTACCCACGACCATCCAGACGGGCCCATGCTTGGCTATGTGATTCCCGAGCATGACGGTGTCGACCATAGCCCGGGCGCTGGCGTGGACGTAGGCCGCGCTCTCACGAGCCCAACCCAAGGCCTGAGCTTTAACCTTGCTTCCCCGAATCGCGGCGGTGAAGGGTCGATCGACTGGCGCGCCGGGAACGTCTTCGGTGGTGCAGGTGCCAGCACAGACACAGGTGCCGGCGAATACGCTGGTAACGGGACAATCGACCCGTCCGTACTTGGCGGCGGCGGCAACCTCAGTCCTGAAAGGCTCGGAGACGACCCGAGCTCGCCAGTTCGTGGATTCGACGGCGTGCAACCCTCGCGCACGACGGACGAAGACAACGAGGAAGAGGAAGACGTCATGGGCATGTTGTTTGAGAACACGAGTGACGACGACTTAAAGCCGCCGTCGGGATTGAGCAAGGGCAAAGGCAAGGTCAAGGGTCGAGCGATGGATGTGGACGGCGTCGTCGACTTGTCGGAGAGTGTCGCTGGTTCGAGGATGCGGAGGAAGAGCTGGAACTTGCAGACGAAGCTGAGGTCGGGCATAGCGACGACAGCGATGATGAAGGCGACGACGACGATGGTCCGCTCGCGCACGCAATATCTGCGCCGGTTTTTGCAAATGCCCGTCGCAAGAAACGCACCCAGGCATCGTTGTCATCAGGCGTGCTCACAGGAGGGCTAACGTTCTGCCACCATTGTAGAAGCACGACACGCCGACCCAAGATGCGTTGTACGTTGATCAAGGCATCGACGGAAATGCGATGCCGCAACCTGTTATGCGATCGCTGCATCGAGAAACGGTACGCGTCTCCTCACATACAATACATATTTCTGACTCACTTGGAGCGTAGGTACCCCCAGTTGACGTTCGATCGTTCCGCGGAAGACTTCGAGTGTCCGGCTTGTTGCAACTATTGCAACCATTGCAATTGCTCGCTTTGCTCACGGAGGCGCGGAGAGGCGTACATCCCCCGAACGTGATGGCGGGTGGCGCAGTTGGATCGCGCGCCAAGGTGGCACCCATAGCGCCGCGCCGACCCCCGCAAAGAAGAGCAAGAGCCAAAATCTTGCGACGGTGCCGGCAGTGAAGAAGACGACGAAGAAGCCTGTGATGGTGATGACGACGTCAACCACGGATGCAGAGGTCTTTGACGGGAGCTGGAGCGCGACGGCAGTGTTCACGGTATCTGGCGAGCCGCTCGGCAGTGCGTTCTTGCAAGGCAACAAAGCGCGCATCGTGCCCGTCTCGCAACCCACGGCCTCCCCTGCCGCTGCTACTACCACCCCTAGTGCGCCCGCCAGTTTTACCGCCAGTTCGATACCCGAACCCACGCAGGAACAGCAAAGACGCCAGCATGCGTTTAACGGGAAACCGCGCAAGACGTGGGGGCGGCTCGTGTCCCTTCCGGATCCCGACCATGACCAGCCGGAGCAGCAGAAGAAAAAAGAGACGAAGGGGAAGGGGAAGACGGCGCGCCGGGGACGCCGGGGTAAGCGGATTCAGTTCTTTGTCGGGAGCCTAGAGCCGTTGTTGGTGGCGCTGAGGCGGCGACGGCGACGGTCTGAGTCGTTGACGCCGTTGGACGACGATGACGACGATGGAAATCTTGGTGAGGGCGGCGATGCTGATGCGGACGCAGATGCAGACGACGGGATCTGGCCCGGGGAGTATGTGGTACCTGTACCGTCTACTCAGACGGAGGAGATGGCGACGAGGATCACGCCGGAGGAGGTGGAGCGTGCTATCGGTGCCGCGTTCGCCATTGGCACCCCGGCATAGACGTGGTCATCGACATCGAATTGGTATTTAAAAAATGAGTCGGTAGTAGATGGTAGAATTAACAAACGACTATTATTACCTGTATATCCATTTTGGTTGTCTGGCTGCCTCGATTTAAAATACTTTATATCCCCTTAGTTGTTATGTGCATCACAACGGTCAGTGCATGTTCTCATAATCCGCCGTTCTGAGGCAAAAAATGAGCGGAGATTCTGATGGAAGTAAGCAGATGCGGTGATACGGCCTCCGCTTTCGGCCCTCGTCGACTCGGACGCGCGCTCCAGGAGCTGACCCGTTTGTGACCTTGCTTCGTAGTATTGGAGCAAACTTCTAGCCCGGTTCATGCCACGAAAAGCGATCTCAGACAAATCGAGAACACCGCTTTGAGAAAGCTCAATGTACCACGAATCCATATTGGCATCACGAAAGCTAATCGATATCAACAGGTGTCTGGCTCGGAATCGATAAAGTATAAGACATGGGTAGGTACTATAGATGGAGTGTTACATTCTATTCTGTTCGACACTGGCGCGATGATCTAATAGCAATTGTGCCATCTCGTGATATCCCCCCGACGAAGCAACCTAGAACGGAGTCTGGGCTTGATGATCCACTGCATCCACGTCTGCACCGTTTTCAAGTAGCAGGCGTAAGGAAATGGTATCAGATCCACTCCGACCTAATTCCATGCCAAATAACAGGTGCAAAGGTGTCTTGTGGCTCTGATCGCGTGCGTTGACATCTGCCCCGTTCAAGATCAATGTTTGTACAACATCATTCGACGCCTTCGACGACGCGAGATGCAAAGGTGTCTTGTGGCTCTGGACGCGTGCGTTGACATCTGCCCCGTTCAGGATCAATGCCTGTACAACGTCCTTCGACGACGACGACGACCACCACGACGCGAGATGCAAAGGTGTCTTGTGGCTCTGGTCGCGTGCGTTGACATCTGCCCCGTTCAGGATCAATGCCTGTACAACGTCCTTCGACGACGACCACGACGACCACGACGCGAGATGCAAAGGTGTCTTGTGGCTCTGGTCGCGTGCGTTGACATCTGCCCCGTTCAGGATCAATGCCTGTACAACGTCCTTCGACGACGACGACGACGACGCGAGATGCAAAGGTGTCTTGTGGCTCTGGCCGCGTGCGTTGACATCTGCCCCGTTCAGGATCAATGCCTGTACAACGTCCTTTGACGACGACGACGACGACGACGACGACGCGAGATGCAAAGGTGTCTTGTGGCTCTGGTCGCGTGCGTTGACATCTGCCCCGTTCAGGATCAATGCCTGTACAACGTCCTTCGACGACGACGACGACGACGACCACGACGCGAGATGCAAAGGTGTCTTGTGGCTCTGGTCGCGTGCGTTGACATCTGCCCCGTTCAGGATCAATGCCTGTACAACGTCCTTCGACGACGACGACGACGACGACGACGCGAGATGCAAAGGTGTCGAGTGGCTCTGGTCGCGTGCGTTGACATCTGCCCCGTTCAGGATCAATAACCGCACGATATCGACGCGACCACATCGTGATGCTTCATGCAACGGAGTACGGGTGTCCCTCGTAGCGACCTTGACATCTACACCGTGTCCTAGTAGGGTTCGAACAACTTCTAGGTGTCCATTCGCCGCTGCCAAGTGGAGTGGAGTCGTATGATCCTCTAGTTGCGCATTCGCATTTGCGCCGATACTGAGTAGCCATATTGTGACATCCATCAACCCATCCTTCGATGCAGCGTGCAGGAGAGTATGATTGCTGTGACTAATATGGAGGACCGCGTCGTGCTGGTGCAGCAGCTCTGCAACTTGAATGTGTTCGTTACTCAGTACTGCCGCCAGCGGACTCTCGTTAAGACCAACCCTAGCATTTACATGCTGCGGATATTCGACGATGAGATGCTTCGTTAGGTCACGAAATCCGCACAACGCGGCGTAGTATAGGCATGACGGTGCATAGCCTTCGTTCGGTGGATCGAGTTGCAGGGAAAGGTCAGTGTTGTCCAAATCGTCGTCCAAATCGTCGACCAATCTCAAGTCGTCATCCAATACGAAAGAATTCCATGGTTTGTCGATGTTAAACGACTTGAGCCATGCTGGGAAATATGGTTCGGTAGGATCAAAAAGGCTTCTCATCCCATCTTCTACATGTAACGATACACTCTCGAATTGGGCATGGTCTACCCAGTGCCGAGCGGCGTAGTCAGATAGAGGAGAGCCACTTTCGGCCATATCATTGCAATTAGATCGAAGAAGAATCGCCAAGCAAGCTTGGGCAATGACTGTGTGCGCTGGCTCGGGACGGATATGAAACTGGGAAATGTCTGCTGCTAGCTTAGCAAGCCGATCCGAAGTCAAGAACTCCTTCACCGAGAAATGTGCGAATTGTACAACCCGAGTCTTCGAAGACTTGTCACCGACGACGACGATTAAACTCGAGCACGTAGACAGGACACCTTGTTGCTCGTCATCCCATCGCCAATCTGAGTTCAGCACCGGTATCCCTCCCTTGGCTCCATCAAAGTCGAGCGCAAGAACTTCTGCGAGTTCATCAACACGAAGTGGCCGAGTCGCAACGGTGAGACATTGTAGCAGACGATAAGCTTGATCCGGGTTGACCTTCCCGATCTCCCTCAATATCCGCTCGTATGTCTCGTCCAAAGAGTTGGGCAGCTCTCTGAGGACGCGCTGGACATTCTGTGGAAGGCAATTTCGCAACACTTCGAGCTGACAAAAGACCCATCGGAACCTGCGAAACACCGTCAGCCAGCGTCATAATCACCCGCATATGCCTTACATTCCGTCAGCTCTTTCGGAGAGCGTCTCAATCACATGCTTTTTGTCCTCTTTCCTCCATCTCCGCATAAATTTACCCGACCCAGAGTAGACCACAGATCTCACGTAGGAGGCAATATCATTCTTCTGCCCGCCTTCGTCTTGGAGGGAAACCGTCTGAGACGCGAGTGACTCAAGTGCCTCACAGATGTCGGCCTCCGGGCGACTGGTAACACAGATACGAAGGCTAGGAAGTCGAAGGCCGACGAGGTCCGTTACGAGGTCAAGGACCTGTTCGCGGGGAGACGGGACATCGGACGTGTCGGGACACTCATCAAGGGCATCGATGATAAGATAAACTGGGCCTTGATTTGGGAGCGTGAGCATCTCCTTGAGGCACTGGATTAAAGCTTTGTCGCTAGGCTGGCGCGCGCCTTTGTCGTGTGTCTTGTAGAGGCGGGAGAATGCGTCACAAAAGGCATCGGAACGTGTAGAGAGTTGGATGAGGAGTGACGGAAGAAGGTTGCGGCGAGCTTGCTTGTCGAGATCTCGAAAGTCAAAATAAAAATACGCCATCGATCCGGATCCGGCGTCGCACATGGTTGTGACCTCGTTGATGATTGCGGAGCTACTCAACAGTCATAAGTTTCGAAATACTGCAAGATTTGAGGAGCGACGAACCATAGGACGCTCTTCCCGGAGCCCGCTGCGAAACGTGTGGTTCATAAGATCGCCGAAGAGGCGAAGTCACAGAAACGTACGTTTCCCATGAATCCACAGCAGGGACCCAGTCACTTTCCAGTTTTCGAATTGGTCGCTGTCAAGGAACCACTCCGCGGTTCCCTCATGTTGACGATCACCGGCGATGTTGTGATTCGTGGACGGATCCGGTGGAGATTGCCATTTCCTAAGGCTTTCCCGTAATTGGTTCTCTGTGATCGTGTTAAATACTTGTCAGCGAAGACGGGACTGATTACGAACGTTTCATGTCGTCTATCTGGTCCGTCGTCTGTCGAATGATTATTTTCACTTCCGTTGCGTCTAGATGATAGAAGTTAGTGGTGACGCTGGTGAGTTTCCAAACAGACTTCGCCCACCTTCAGCTATTGTTTGCACCTTATCGTCAACCGCTTTGACGTTGTCGTTGACAACCTGCACTTTCTCGTCGACAACCTGCACTTTCACGTCGACACCCTTCACGCCGTCGCCAACCGCCGTCACTTTGTTATCGATGGTGTGCGTGGCCTTCAGAATCTGCGCACTCGCCATCGCAACCTCTTCGTCCGTCAGTTTGACGAGTTTCTTCAGCCCATCCTCCCAGATCCGTCCACCCCGCCACCTTCTTGAGAAATTTCTCTGAACTAGTATTAGCATCGATCAACGTAAGGCGATGGTCAGACTTACTTGCTCGACTCTGTTGCATTTCCTTTGTGGCCGTCGCAAGGATATCTAGGATCTCAACCGTGATTTGCACCATTTTGTCCGTCATTGCCGGTGTCAGTGGGACCTCGGTATAGTTCTCGAGCCGGACGAAGAAACTTTCGATGCGTCCGAAGATGTCGACGAGGATGTCTTGGCTCGCGGTAACATCTTTAGCTGCCTAAGAACGCTCAGCACCAGAAGTTCCACACGAGGGAAGAAACGAAGCAACTCACCAAGAGGAGAACACCAACGCCTGCAAATACTACTTTAGCAGGCGAGAATACCTGGAGAATTGACATCAGAGCGTGTTCACTGACAGAAGAGTCGATATTTACTAAACCGACGCCTTCGCCTAACGCCCCAGAGAAGGCATAAAGGACGTTGATGGTGGGAACGAGCCATTTTTTCAACCTGTCATCGCTGGCAGTCGGAGAGAAATCAAATCGGGCTGCTTGAAGGACGGCGAGAATGGCAGCGGGAGAATCGCAGCTTCGAGTTGTTTGAAGAGATCGTGGTTCTTAAGATCGTTCTTGGTCTTTTTCTTGTACGACTCTAGAGCGGCGTCAAAGATGCTTTCGATATTGGAAGAGGACTCGGAGAGAGTAGTTGCGGGAGCCTGGAGTATAGAAACGGTAGTGGGAGATTGACTCATGTTGGGACGTGTAACAGTCTGGTGGACGACGGCGGGAGAAAGCTGGTGCCTCGTGTCAAGCCCAAGCCAAGACCTGAATATGGAAAATCAGATAGACGCTGAAACACGCGGTAACATGGGCCGGTACTTCCCGTTCCGATCCCCTCCTCACTTTGCACTACACGCACTGGCAGGAGATACAGAGTGCTTATTCACTGAGGCCCATTGCACGTCGATTGCTCGTATCACTCTCGGCGGTCACTTCCATTGGCAGGCCAATCCCACGATCACGCGCCGTTCCCTCCCAATGCCCATATCGCCACAAGAACGCGGGCTCATGGCAAAGATCACCCTCGATCCGGTCCCTGCTCTGGTCGCTCAGCCAAGCGTCTTTGCCCATATAGACGCGACCTTTGACTTGCTCCAGGCAGGTTCTTTTTTACACGACGCGATTTGGGTCCATAACGCCTTTTTCACAGCCAAGGTAACCCTGTCCCTGTCATTGCGTCGACCTCCTCGTCGGTTTCATCCTTGGCCTTTCACCCCGCCATCCGGATCGTCGCCGCCGGAACGGGAGAAAGCAACATGATGGCGATCTCTGCTAATGGTCCCGGCGACGGACCCCGCCACGCCGGTGTCTCATACTAAGAGCGGACGACCAACCGAGCCAGCACGAAACGTACGGACGGCGACGTAGAGATGCGCGTTGTAGCGGACGTTCGGCTATGTCCCTTCCACTCTGCCCATTCTGTGCGCATGCATACGCCGCGCGACAGGGCCAACCTCCTCCTACTCCTGCGGGTGCCTCCAGGCGCTCCTCGTCCTCGCAATCCCGTGTATCCTCACGCCGCATCTCAAAGATGCCCATCTTCCTCCCACTCCCCTCCGAGAGCACTTCGTCCGAATCTCCCCCCGCCATTGTGACAGAGACCGAGACCATGGCGCGCTTGATGTCATATTCATGACACCTTCCTCTTCACGATCACCACCTCCTCTGTGCAGCCCGCGCAAGACCAAGAAACAGAGGGGACAGGTGCACCTGGCGGCCTACGTCCTCGTACCGCCCCTCCCTCCGCGCCGGCAAGTCATAGACCGGTTAAGCAACGGTCCCGCACATGCCAGCGCCAGACAGCCGCCAAGTGGAAAGCGCGGGCGGGGGGCAATTCGGGCTCGATGGAATTCGTTGTACGTGTTGCAAGTTGCGTTTGAGAACAACTGGCCGGGAGCTGGCAGCATGGGACCTAGTGGGAAGATGACGAAGAAGGCGGCAAAGGAGACGGTGGTAGTAGTGCACGATGAGGACGACGAAGAGGAGGAAAGTGACAAGCCCAAGATCCTCACGCTCCTCGACCAGGCGTTAGCTGCGGCATTCACACACAACTCAACGAATCCTAACGTGATGGCGTCGGCGTCAGCACCGGCAGCGACTACTACGCGCCGATTGGCAAAGGAGACGCGCTGAGGCTTCAAGTGATAGCACGAACGTGAAGGTTGTGATCCCGTTGCCGACGAAATGCGCGCAGTGCGCAGGCTGTGTCGCCGCGTAGAAAAGGGAGACACCATCCGCACACGCCGAACAGTCCACGCAGAACACGACGACGCTTGGTGGACGAGCAGGACCATGACGACTCTGACGACTCCAAAATCGAGATCATCGTCGATGCACCGCGGGAACAACAGCGCGTATCCAAGTCCAAGCCTCAATCACAACCGTCTGCTCGACCGCAGCCTAGACATAAGCCCCGCCGTTCAACCCAGCAGCATCGCACGTCAACGCGTCAACCCCGACTGCCATCCACACGTCCATCTCTATTCACACGTCCACGCCCGAGTCGACGGCGCCCCCGCAGGAACAGTCTTCACCAATCACCCTGCATTCGTCGCCCGATCCTCCAGATCCCGCGCGCAAATTGCAAGAGACGCAGCAGTACGCGATCCGGCAGGGTTTTTGCTATGAGGGGGCCGCGGTTGGCGTGCACGGTTTCCTCGCAACTTCTCCTGCTGCTGCCGAACCTACCCCCACCTCGGACACCGGCGCTTGTGCCACCACCACCAACCCTGCCCCCGCAACTGCAACCGATCCTGATGATCTGCACGATACGAGTTTGGATCTCGACCTCAAACTCGATATCTCTATGGACCTCGGGGATGGGCCCGTGCCCGCGGGTGAAGATGAAAGTGCAGATACGCATGCAGTCGTCGTCGGCGACGCGCCCCCGCACTCCCCTCCCCCACTGTTGCGCACCGCGGGCACCCATAACCATCCAGACGGGCCCATGCTCGGCTTTGTCATACCCGAGCATGACGATGTCGACCATAGCCTTGGCGCTAGCGTGGACGTAGGCCGCGCTCTCACGAGCCCGAACCAAGGCCTGAGCTTTGATCTTGCTTCCTCAAATCGCGGCGGCGAAGGATCGATCGACTGGTGCGTTGGGTCCGTTTTCGGTGGTGCAAGGTGCCAGCACAGACACAGGCGCTGGCGAGTACGCTGGTAACGGAACAATCGACGCGTCCGTGCTTGGCAGGGGCGCCAACCTAAGCCGTGGAAGCTCGGAGACGACCCGAGCTCGCCGGTTCGTAAATTCGGCGGCGTGCAACCTCCGCGCGCGACGGACGAAGACGACGAAGAGGAAGACGTCATAGGCGCGTTGTTTGAGAATATGCGACGACGACTTTGTGCCGCTGTCGGGATTGGGCAAGGGCAAGAGTCGAGCGGTCGTTGTGGACGGCGTCGTCGAGTCATCTGAGAACGTTGCTGCTGCCGCTGGTTCGAGGATGCGGAGGAAGAGCTGGCGCAAGGAACTTACAGACGAAGTTGAGGACGGGCACAATGACGGCAGTGATGACCAAAGCTCTTCTGACTGTGGTCCACGGGCGCACGCGATATCTGCGCCTGTTTTTACAAATGCCCGTTGCAAGAAACGCAGCCCAGCATTGTCGTCATCAGGCGTGCTCCCGTGGGGGCTGACGTTCTGCCATAATTGCCCAAGATGCGATGTACGTTGATCAAGGCGTCGACGGACGAGCAATGCCGTACCTGTTTTACGACCTCTATAGAAAACGGTACGCCATCCCTCATATCCAGTACATATTTCTGACTCTTTTGGACCGTTAGGTACCCCCAGTTGACGTCCGATCGCTCTGCGGAAGACTTCGAGTGTCCGGCTTGTTGCAACGATTGCAATCGCTCGCTTTGCTCACGGAAGCGTGGAGAGGCGTACATCCCCGAACGTGATGGCGGGTGGCGCTGTTGGATCGCGCCAAGGTGGCTCCCATCGCGCCGCGCCGTTCCCCCCAAATAAGAGCAAGAACAAAGACCCCAGAGTGGCGCAAGTGCCGGCGACGACAAAGCAGCGCGCAACGACGATGACGACGACAAACGGCCGATGCCCAGATCTTTGACGGGAGCAGGAGCGCAACGGCGGTCTCCACGGTGATGTCTGCACAACATCATTCGACAGCGACAACGACGACGCCAGATGCGAGTGGCTCTCATCGTATGGGTTGACATCTGCCCCGTTCAGGATCACTGGCAATGTCTGTACAACATTATTCGACGACGATGACGACACCGCCAGATTCAAAGGTGTCTTGGCTCTGATCGCGTGCGTTGACATCTGCCCCGTTCTGTACCAATAATCGCACGATATCGACGTGAGTCACGTGACCATGTTCTGATGCTTCGCGCGAGCAAGTCGATTCGGTTGTGTTTGTGTTGGGAACAAACAGGTCGTTGGGCAACTAGAGCCACGGGGTGAGGTCATCTGGATCGACGGTGGTGTCTGCCATGAGTTCGTGTTCTCGTGGCGATACAGTAGGGCGTATTCGCAGGCATTGGGAGGAAATAGATTGTTGGACGACGACGTGTTTAGGTGGGTGATCGCGTGCACCGTACCCCAGATCCGGATGGAACCGAGAGTGACAGTGGCAATGACCATGGTGACTTTAGATGTCAAGATCGTTACGACGAGGGACAACCGTACCAGGGACAACCATACTCCGTTGGGTGGAGATAACAGTATCTCAAGTAGCGAACAGGCAGGTCCTTTTAACTAACAGAATGTGATTTGGGTTGATAACACCCTTCTCACAGTCGAGGTTCCCTGTCCCCGCCATCGCGTCAGCATGCTCGACGGTTTCACCTTTGCCCCGCCGTCTAGATAGTCGTCCCATCAGGCCCCGAAGCAGCCGGAACGAGACTGATGTGACAGCGATCTCCACCACTGGTCTCGGCGATGACCCTACCACGAGCGAGTACGTCATTAGCCAAGCGCCGGTGTTTCCTGAGGACGACGGCCAAACAGGTCCAGCACGAAAAGGCACGGATAGCAACGTCTAGATGCGCTTTGTCGCCCCTCACGAGGCCTTACTGTACGTTCGGGTTCAGGGTTCATTACAGGTTTGTCCGTCTATCCCGCACTTTCTGCGTGTAGCCACGTGATAGACTCGGCCCCTTCTTGCAGGCGCTCCTCGTCCTCGCAATCCCGTGTGGGCTCACCTCGCTTTCTCCCCTCCCCCTCCGAAACCAATCCGTCCGAACCTCCCCCTGCCAACGTGAAGAGAAGGGGATCAGGACCCGCTGGATATCGTATCCATCGACTCACCTTCTCGGCGCAGCCCGCGAAAGACCAAGAAGCAGAGGGCACAGGGGGCGCACGTCCTCATACCGCGCCTCCCGCTAGGCGTGTGCACGTCAGACGATGCGCCAGTAATGCAACGGCCCTGGATACGCCAGCGCCTAGACCGCGGCCAATGGAAAAGCATGGGGTGAACCGGTGCACGTGCCGCAGGTTGCATTTGAGAACAACCAACCCAGTACTGGCAGCAGGGCCTAGTGAGAGGAAGAAAAGGAGGTGGTCGTAGGATGGATGAGAAGGACGACGAAAAGAGATGTTCAAGATCCCCGGCAGCATCGCGCGTCGACCCCCCGCGCCGTGGTCGAGTCCATATCTGTGCATACGTCCACGCCACCCAAGTCGGCACCAGTCACGCCCCCAGACATTCAACTCGCTCGACAGCCTCCAACCGACGATCCTTCCAGAACATGCACGCACGGAGATCATGATTCCCCGCGCGCACTCAGTCACTTGCACGCGTCGCCTCCAGATTCCGGCCCTGCGATAAGCCAAGTGCAAGAGATGTACCAACATGCGATCTGACAGAACTGTTACTATGAGGTGGTCGCGGTCGGCGTGCACGGTCTCCTCGCATCCCTCCCTGCTGCCGTACCCATCTCCGCCTCGGATAGCGGCGCTTATATCACCACCAACTCTCCCACCGCGACCGCAACCGACCTGCAAGACGCGAGTCTGGATCTCTGCATGGACCTCGATATTTCCATTGGCGTTGGCAAGTACGCTGGTGACGTGATTTATCGGGAAACCCGCTCAAGGCGTGGGGGCGGCTCGTTTCCGAGTTTGGAGGACGACTAGCCGGAGTAGCAGAAAAGGACGATGGGGAAGGATAAGTGTGCGGTAATGGCGCGCCGGGGACGCCGGGGTAAGGAATCTAGAGCAGTTGCTGGTGGTAAGGAGGCGGCGACGGCGACGGCATGCCGTTGACGCCGCCGACTGACGATGACGAGGATGGAAATATTATTAAGAGCGGCAATGACGATGTCGATGCAAATGCGGACGCAGATACAGACGACGGATTCTGGCACGGGGAGTACGTGATACCCGTACCGCCTGCCCAGGCGGAAGAGATGGCGAGGGAGGTACATGCGCTATCTGCGCCACGGCACAATCGCTGTCGTCTTTGTTGTCATTGTAGCAAAAAAAAACGAGTCGGTGGCAGGTGGTAGAATTAACACAACAATTATTTGATTTTCAAACTTCATTGGTTTTAAATACCTTAGAGTACAGTATATCGCCTTAGCTGTTATATGTTGCATCACGGGAGAGTATGTCGCAAAAGGTATTGGAACGTGTAGAGTCGGATGAGTGACGAAAGAAAGTTGCGGCGGGCTTGCTTGTCGAGATCTCGAAAGTCAAAATAAAAATAGGCCATTGAAGTAGATCCAGCCTCGCAGAGGGCTGTGAGATCGTTGATGATTGCGGAGCTACTCGGCAGTCATGAGCTTCCTAATATTGCAAGATATATGGAGCGACGAATCATAGGACAGTCTTCCCGGAGCCCGCTGCGAAGCGTGCGGTAAGATCACCTAAGAGGCGAAGCCACAGGGAAAAGCAACGTACGTTTCCCATGAGCCCACAGGAGGGAATCGGTCACCTTCCGGTTTTCGGATCGGTTACTTCCAAAGAACCACTCCGCTGTTCCCTTATGTTGACGATCACCGGCGATGTTGTGACTTGTGGACGGATCCGGTGAAGATTGCCATTTTCCAAGGCTTTCCCGTAATTGACACCCTGTGATCATGTTAGATACTCGACTGTCAGCGAAGACGGGATTGGATACGAATGCTTCACATTGTCCACTTCGTCCGCGATTTGTCGAAGGATTAGTTTCACTTCTGTTAAGGTTGCCTTGCCGTCTAGATCATAAAAGTTGGGGATGACCCTGGTGAATTGCGAATTAGACTTTGCCTACCGTCAGCTATTCGTCAACCGCTTTGACGTTGTTGTTGACAACCACTGTCTCGTCGACACCCCTCACGCCATCGTCGATCCTCGTCACTTTGATATCGATCTTGTGCGTGACCTTCACAATCTGCACGCTTGCCATGCGACCTCTTCGTTTATCAGTTTGTCGATATTCTTTAGCCCATCCTCCAGATCCGTCCGCCCCGCTACCTTCATTATAATTATTTCTGAACTGAGATTAGATCGACCAACGAAGGCGGGGGTCGAACTCACTCGCTTGACTCTGTATCATTTCCTTTGTGGCCGTCCCAAGGATATCCAGGATCTCAATCGAGATTTGCACCATTTTTTCCGTCGTCGCCGGAGTCAGCGGGACCCCGGTATAAATCTTGAGCCGGACGAAGAAACCTTCGATGCGTCCGAAGATGTCGAGGATGTCTTGGCTCGCGGCAACATCTTCAGCTGTCTAAGAACGCTCAACGTTCGAAGTACCCCCGCGCGACAGGAGGGAAGAAACAAAGAAACTCACCAAGAGGAGGACACCGACGCCAGCGAAACTATTGTCAGGCGAGAATACCCGGCGAATGATAATGACTTCAGAAAGTGTTCAACGACAGACGAGTCGATAATTACCAAAGCGACCAAGAAAGCGACACCTTCGCTGAGCGTCCCAGAGAAGGCCGTCGATGGTTGGAACGAGCCATTTTTTCAATCTGTCATCGCCAGCAGTCCAAGAGGGATCAAACTGGGAGGCCTAAAACACGGCCAGAATGGCAGCGGGAGAATTGCATGTTTCCAGTTATTTAAAAAGATCGTGTTTCTTAATCGTTCTTGGTCTTTTTATTGTACGATTTGAGAGCGGCGTCGAGGATGCGTTCGATATTGGAAGAGGACTCGGAGGGAGTAGTGGGGAGTGCCTGAGACATGGAAACGGAAGCGGGAGGTTGAGCCATGTAGAGGGTATGCTAGCAGTGGGAGAATGCTGTGCCGACAAATCAAGCTGCAGATGGAAGGGCCGGCACGCCCCTCGGTTTCAAGAGTGTTTCAAGTTTGGCTTCTTCATTTCCCATTTTACACTACACAGAAGATCACATCGAGAGATAACATGCAAGGATGATCTCCTACACAACCGTGACTACACTGAGGCCCGTGTGTGTTGATAGTCTTCTTGGTAAAGTCATCACCCGTCACAGTAATTACCACTGTCACTCTCGGTCTCTTCTCGGTCTCTTCCACGAGCCCACCCACGAACCCACTACAAGGACACGGGCCATGGCAGACATCACCCTCGATCGAAATGACCCCGTCCCGCGGCTCTAGTCGCCCAACGACGTGTCACTGTCGAACACACGCGACTTTTGACTTGCTCCAGGCAGGTCATTTTTCACATAACGCGATTTCGGTCGATAATGCCTTTTTCTCTCACACAGCCAAGGTCTCCTTCCCCCGCAGTCGCGTCACCCTCATCGTCGGTCTCACCCTCGCCTTTCACCCCGCCGCCCAGATCATCGCCCCCGGAACGGGAAAACGACATAACGGCGATCTCCGTCACTGGTCCCGGCGACGACCCCGCGCCGGTGTCTCGTGAAAACGACGACCAAACAGACCCATCACGAGAAAGCACGGACAACGACGTCGAGATGCGTGATGACTTTGAGGTGTGTCCATTCCCTTCTGCCCTTTCTACGCGCATACATACGCCGTGCGACAGAGTCAGCCCTCTCCTGTTTTTGTGGGTGCCTCCAGACCCTCTACGTCCTCGCAATCCCGTGTACCCTCACGCCACATGTCAAAGACGCCCCTCGTCCCCCCCTCCCCCTCCCCCTCCTCCAAAGCACTCCGTCTGAGCCTCCATCCGCCAACGTGACAGAGACAGGGACCATGACCCGCTGGACATCATATCCATCGACTCCTCTTCCTCCTCCTCACGCCTCCTCCTCGGCGCAGTCCGCACAAGACCAAGAAACAGAGGGGACAGGTGCAGCTGATGGCGTGTGTCCTCGTACCGCCCCTCCCGCCCAGCGCCCGCAAGTCAGACCATATGCCGGTCAAGCAACGGTCCCGCACACGCCAGCGCCAGACAGTAGCCAAGGGGAAGGCGTGGGCAGTGGACAATGCGGGCTCGAAGGAATTCGTGCACGTGCTGCAAGTTGCATTCGAGAACAACTGGCCCGGAGCTAGCAGCACGGGACCTCGCGGGAGGAAGACAAAGAAGGCGGTAAAGAGACGGTAGTAGTGGTGGACGATGAGGACGACGAAGAGGAAGAATGCGACCAGTCCAAGATCCCCACGCCCCTCGACCAGGCATTAACTGCGGCATTCACACACATCTCAACAAATCCTAACGTGGTGGCGTCGGCGTCAGCACCAGCGGCGACTACTACGCGCCGGTCTGCAAAGGAGACACGCGCTGGGGCTTCAAATGGCAGCGCAAGCGTGGAGGTTGTCATTCCGTTGCCAACGAAGTGCGCTCGTACGCACGCGCGTGCGCAGGCTATGTCGCCGCGTAGAAAGGGGAAACGTCATCTGCACACACCGACCAGCAGTCCACGCAGACAACGACGACGCGTGGTAGATGAACAAGACCAAGGCGACTCTGACGACTCTGAAATTGAGATCCTCGTTGATGCGCCGCGCAAACAACGGCGCGTACCCAAGGCCCAGCCGCAGTCACACCGGCCTACCCGACCACAGCCTAGACGTAAGCCCCGCCGTTCTACCCAGCAGAGTCACACGTCAACCCCGCCCGCCATACGCACGTCTATATCTATTCACACGTCCACGCCCGAGTCGCCCCCGCCCCCGCAGGAGCAGTCCTCGCCCATCACACCCCCAGAGGTCAACTCGCTCGCAGGCCTCCCGCTGACGATCCTGCCCGAACCTGCACGCACGGAGATCGCGATCCCCCCACGTGCTCTAAGTCACCTGCACTCGTCGCCCGATCCTCCAGATCCCGCGCGCAAGTTGCAAGAGACGCAACAGTATGCGATCCGGCAGGGTTTTTGCTATGAGGGGGGCGCGGTCGGCGCGCACGGTCTCCTCGCAACTTCTCCCACTGCCGAACCTTCCCCGTCTCGGACAGCGGCGCTTGTGCCATCACCACCAACTCTGCCTCCGCAACCGATCCCGATGATCTGCAGGACGCGAGTCTGGATCTCGACCTCGACCTCGACGTCTCTATGGACCTCGAGGCCGGCCCCGCGGACGCGCATGGGGTCGAAGACGATGTCGTGCCTCCGCACCCTCCGCCGCCACTGCTGCGCACCGCGGGTACCCACGACCATCCAGACGGGCCCATGCTTGGCTATGTGATTCCCGAGCATGACGGTGTCGACCATAGCCCGGGCGCTGGCGTGGACGTAGGCCGCGCTCTCACGAGCCCAACCCAAGGCCTGAGCTTTAACCTTGCTTCCCCGAATCGCGGCGGTGAAGGGTCGATCGACTGGCGCGCCGGGAACGTCTTCGGTGGTGCAGGTGCCAGCACAGACACAGGTGCCGGCGAATACGCTGGTAACGGGACAATCGACCCGTCCGTACTTGGCGGCGGCGGCAACCTCAGTCCTGAAAGGCTCGGAGACGACCCGAGCTCGCCAGTTCGTGGATTCGACGGCGTGCAACCCTCGCGCACGACGGACGAAGACAACGAGGAAGAGGAAGACGTCATGGGCATGTTGTTTGAGAACACGAGTGACGACGACTTAAAGCCGCCGTCGGGATTGAGCAAGGGCAAAGGCAAGGTCAAGGGTCGAGCGATGGATGTGGACGGCGTCGTCGACTTGTCGGAGAGTGTCGCTGGTTCGAGGATGCGGAGGAAGAGCTGGAACTTGCAGACGAAGCTGAGGTCGGGCATAGCGACGACAGCGATGATGAAGGCGACGACGACGATGGTCCGCTCGCGCACGCAATATCTGCGCCGGTTTTTGCAAATGCCCGTCGCAAGAAACGCACCCAGGCATCGTTGTCATCAGGCGTGCTCACAGGAGGGCTAACGTTCTGCCACCATTGTAGAAGCACGACACGCCGACCCAAGATGCGTTGTACGTTGATCAAGGCATCGACGGAAATGCGATGCCGCAACCTGTTATGCGATCGCTGCATCGAGAAACGGTACGCGTCTCCTCACATACAATACATATTTCTGACTCACTTGGAGCGTAGGTACCCCCAGTTGACGTTCGATCGTTCCGCGGAAGACTTCGAGTGTCCGGCTTGTTGCAACTATTGCAACCATTGCAATTGCTCGCTTTGCTCACGGAGGCGCGGAGAGGCGTACATCCCCCGAACGTGATGGCGGGTGGCGCAGTTGGATCGCGCGCCAAGGTGGCACCCATAGCGCCGCGCCGACCCCCGCAAAGAAGAGCAAGAGCCAAAATCTTGCGACGGTGCCGGCAGTGAAGAAGACGACGAAGAAGCCTGTGATGGTGATGACGACGTCAACCACGGATGCAGAGGTCTTTGACGGGAGCTGGAGCGCGACGGCAGTGTTCACGGTATCTGGCGAGCCGCTCGGCAGTGCGTTCTTGCAAGGCAACAAAGCGCGCATCGTGCCCGTCTCGCAACCCACGGCCTCCCCTGCCGCTGCTACTACCACCCCTAGTGCGCCCGCCAGTTTTACCGCCAGTTCGATACCCGAACCCACGCAGGAACAGCAAAGACGCCAGCATGCGTTTAACGGGAAACCGCGCAAGACGTGGGGGCGGCTCGTGTCCCTTCCGGATCCCGACCATGACCAGCCGGAGCAGCAGAAGAAAAAAGAGACGAAGGGGAAGGGGAAGACGGCGCGCCGGGGACGCCGGGGTAAGCGGATTCAGTTCTTTGTCGGGAGCCTAGAGCCGTTGTTGGTGGCGCTGAGGCGGCGACGGCGACGGTCTGAGTCGTTGACGCCGTTGGACGACGATGACGACGATGGAAATCTTGGTGAGGGCGGCGATGCTGATGCGGACGCAGATGCAGACGACGGGATCTGGCCCGGGGAGTATGTGGTACCTGTACCGTCTACTCAGACGGAGGAGATGGCGACGAGGATCACGCCGGAGGAGGTGGAGCGTGCTATCGGTGCCGCGTTCGCCATTGGCACCCCGGCATAGACGTGGTCATCGACATCGAATTGGTATTTAAAAAATGAGTCGGTAGTAGATGGTAGAATTAACAAACGACTATTATTACCTGTATATCCATTTTGGTTGTCTGGCTGCCTCGATTTAAAATACTTTATATCCCCTTAGTTGTTATGTGCATCACAACGGTCAGTGCATGTTCTCATAATCCGCCGTTCTGAGGCAAAAAATGAGCGGAGATTCTGATGGAAGTAAGCAGATGCGGTGATACGGCCTCCGCTTTCGGCCCTCGTCGACTCGGACGCGCGCTCCAGGAGCTGACCCGTTTGTGACCTTGCTTCGTAGTATTGGAGCAAACTTCTAGCCCGGTTCATGCCACGAAAAGCGATCTCAGACAAATCGAGAACACCGCTTTGAGAAAGCTCAATGTACCACGAATCCATATTGGCATCACGAAAGCTAATCGATATCAACAGGTGTCTGGCTCGGAATCGATAAAGTATAAGACATGGGTAGGTACTATAGATGGAGTGTTACATTCTATTCTGTTCGACACTGGCGCGATGATCTAATAGCAATTGTGCCATCTCGTGATATCCCCCCGACGAAGCAACCTAGAACGGAGTCTGGGCTTGATGATCCACTGCATCCACGTCTGCACCGTTTTCAAGTAGCAGGCGTAAGGAAATGGTATCAGATCCACTCCGACCTAATTCCATGCCAAATAACAGGTGCAAAGGTGTCTTGTGGCTCTGATCGCGTGCGTTGACATCTGCCCCGTTCAAGATCAATGTTTGTACAACATCATTCGACGCCTTCGACGACGCGAGATGCAAAGGTGTCTTGTGGCTCTGGACGCGTGCGTTGACATCTGCCCCGTTCAGGATCAATGCCTGTACAACGTCCTTCGACGACGACGACGACCACCACGACGCGAGATGCAAAGGTGTCTTGTGGCTCTGGTCGCGTGCGTTGACATCTGCCCCGTTCAGGATCAATGCCTGTACAACGTCCTTCGACGACGACCACGACGACCACGACGCGAGATGCAAAGGTGTCTTGTGGCTCTGGTCGCGTGCGTTGACATCTGCCCCGTTCAGGATCAATGCCTGTACAACGTCCTTCGACGACGACGACGACGACGCGAGATGCAAAGGTGTCTTGTGGCTCTGGCCGCGTGCGTTGACATCTGCCCCGTTCAGGATCAATGCCTGTACAACGTCCTTTGACGACGACGACGACGACGACGACGACGCGAGATGCAAAGGTGTCTTGTGGCTCTGGTCGCGTGCGTTGACATCTGCCCCGTTCAGGATCAATGCCTGTACAACGTCCTTCGACGACGACGACGACGACGACCACGACGCGAGATGCAAAGGTGTCTTGTGGCTCTGGTCGCGTGCGTTGACATCTGCCCCGTTCAGGATCAATGCCTGTACAACGTCCTTCGACGACGACGACGACGACGACGACGCGAGATGCAAAGGTGTCGAGTGGCTCTGGTCGCGTGCGTTGACATCTGCCCCGTTCAGGATCAATAACCGCACGATATCGACGCGACCACATCGTGATGCTTCATGCAACGGAGTACGGGTGTCCCTCGTAGCGACCTTGACATCTACACCGTGTCCTAGTAGGGTTCGAACAACTTCTAGGTGTCCATTCGCCGCTGCCAAGTGGAGTGGAGTCGTATGATCCTCTAGTTGCGCATTCGCATTTGCGCCGATACTGAGTAGCCATATTGTGACATCCATCAACCCATCCTTCGATGCAGCGTGCAGGAGAGTATGATTGCTGTGACTAATATGGAGGACCGCGTCGTGCTGGTGCAGCAGCTCTGCAACTTGAATGTGTTCGTTACTCAGTACTGCCGCCAGCGGACTCTCGTTAAGACCAACCCTAGCATTTACATGCTGCGGATATTCGACGATGAGATGCTTCGTTAGGTCACGAAATCCGCACAACGCGGCGTAGTATAGGCATGACGGTGCATAGCCTTCGTTCGGTGGATCGAGTTGCAGGGAAAGGTCAGTGTTGTCCAAATCGTCGTCCAAATCGTCGACCAATCTCAAGTCGTCATCCAATACGAAAGAATTCCATGGTTTGTCGATGTTAAACGACTTGAGCCATGCTGGGAAATATGGTTCGGTAGGATCAAAAAGGCTTCTCATCCCATCTTCTACATGTAACGATACACTCTCGAATTGGGCATGGTCTACCCAGTGCCGAGCGGCGTAGTCAGATAGAGGAGAGCCACTTTCGGCCATATCATTGCAATTAGATCGAAGAAGAATCGCCAAGCAAGCTTGGGCAATGACTGTGTGCGCTGGCTCGGGACGGATATGAAACTGGGAAATGTCTGCTGCTAGCTTAGCAAGCCGATCCGAAGTCAAGAACTCCTTCACCGAGAAATGTGCGAATTGTACAACCCGAGTCTTCGAAGACTTGTCACCGACGACGACGATTAAACTCGAGCACGTAGACAGGACACCTTGTTGCTCGTCATCCCATCGCCAATCTGAGTTCAGCACCGGTATCCCTCCCTTGGCTCCATCAAAGTCGAGCGCAAGAACTTCTGCGAGTTCATCAACACGAAGTGGCCGAGTCGCAACGGTGAGACATTGTAGCAGACGATAAGCTTGATCCGGGTTGACCTTCCCGATCTCCCTCAATATCCGCTCGTATGTCTCGTCCAAAGAGTTGGGCAGCTCTCTGAGGACGCGCTGGACATTCTGTGGAAGGCAATTTCGCAACACTTCGAGCTGACAAAAGACCCATCGGAACCTGCGAAACACCGTCAGCCAGCGTCATAATCACCCGCATATGCCTTACATTCCGTCAGCTCTTTCGGAGAGCGTCTCAATCACATGCTTTTTGTCCTCTTTCCTCCATCTCCGCATAAATTTACCCGACCCAGAGTAGACCACAGATCTCACGTAGGAGGCAATATCATTCTTCTGCCCGCCTTCGTCTTGGAGGGAAACCGTCTGAGACGCGAGTGACTCAAGTGCCTCACAGATGTCGGCCTCCGGGCGACTGGTAACACAGATACGAAGGCTAGGAAGTCGAAGGCCGACGAGGTCCGTTACGAGGTCAAGGACCTGTTCGCGGGGAGACGGGACATCGGACGTGTCGGGACACTCATCAAGGGCATCGATGATAAGATAAACTGGGCCTTGATTTGGGAGCGTGAGCATCTCCTTGAGGCACTGGATTAAAGCTTTGTCGCTAGGCTGGCGCGCGCCTTTGTCGTGTGTCTTGTAGAGGCGGGAGAATGCGTCACAAAAGGCATCGGAACGTGTAGAGAGTTGGATGAGGAGTGACGGAAGAAGGTTGCGGCGAGCTTGCTTGTCGAGATCTCGAAAGTCAAAATAAAAATACGCCATCGATCCGGATCCGGCGTCGCACATGGTTGTGACCTCGTTGATGATTGCGGAGCTACTCAACAGTCATAAGTTTCGAAATACTGCAAGATTTGAGGAGCGACGAACCATAGGACGCTCTTCCCGGAGCCCGCTGCGAAACGTGTGGTTCATAAGATCGCCGAAGAGGCGAAGTCACAGAAACGTACGTTTCCCATGAATCCACAGCAGGGACCCAGTCACTTTCCAGTTTTCGAATTGGTCGCTGTCAAGGAACCACTCCGCGGTTCCCTCATGTTGACGATCACCGGCGATGTTGTGATTCGTGGACGGATCCGGTGGAGATTGCCATTTCCTAAGGCTTTCCCGTAATTGGTTCTCTGTGATCGTGTTAAATACTTGTCAGCGAAGACGGGACTGATTACGAACGTTTCATGTCGTCTATCTGGTCCGTCGTCTGTCGAATGATTATTTTCACTTCCGTTGCGTCTAGATGATAGAAGTTAGTGGTGACGCTGGTGAGTTTCCAAACAGACTTCGCCCACCTTCAGCTATTGTTTGCACCTTATCGTCAACCGCTTTGACGTTGTCGTTGACAACCTGCACTTTCTCGTCGACAACCTGCACTTTCACGTCGACACCCTTCACGCCGTCGCCAACCGCCGTCACTTTGTTATCGATGGTGTGCGTGGCCTTCAGAATCTGCGCACTCGCCATCGCAACCTCTTCGTCCGTCAGTTTGACGAGTTTCTTCAGCCCATCCTCCAGATCCGTCCACCCCGCCACCTTCTTGAGAAATTTCTCTGAACTAGTATTAGCATCGATCAACGTAAGGCGATGGTCAGACTTACTTGCTCGACTCTGTTGCATTTCCTTTGTGGCCGTCGCAAGGATATCTAGGATCTCAACCGTGATTTGCACCATTTTGTCCGTCATTGCCGGTGTCAGTGGGACCTCGGTATAGTTCTCGAGCCGGACGAAGAAACTTTCGATGCGTCCGAAGATGTCGACGAGTGTCATGGACGCGTATTATTTTCCTTATTTTTCTGTATTTATACGGATTTATATAAGGGAGATATAAAGGGCCGAAGTACAGAGACTTCGAGTTAGTCACAAGGGCTTGCCACCCGGGTGCACGTGACCGTGGGACTTAGGTCCCTTATACGTATGATAGTTCTGATTGGTAGATAAGGACGGAAGGATATGGAAGGTTCTGGAAGGATCTAGAACACGCTTAGTAGTTTACGCTTACTCGCTGTATTAGGTTTTACTCAGCAAAGTGGAGCCGCTCGTAAGCGCTATGACAAGTGCATCAGTCAGCACAATAGATAGCGCTATTAATAGACACGACGCGTCAGCTCCTGAGTCATAGAGTCTTACCATACACTTAGTAATAGTGTTCAGACTCAGTTCGTACTCAGCCGCAGTAGTGTATATAAGCCTCCCTGTAACGTCCTGAGTGGAACCAACTTGTCCTCTTGGTTCTCCACTCAGGTGCGTATTCCCTTGTACTACCTTACCTCTTCCAATCTAACTTGTCCTCTTGGTTCTCCACTCAGCGTGCCACAGCGTGACTTCTTGCAGTTAGAGCCCTGTACAAAGGCCTCATAAGTTCTGCGCCATCCGCTGTGACTGTACGTCTAGCGCGTGACTTGTCTCCGCGCTAAGTTGAGTGTGCCACCTTGCAGTTCACACTTATTCTACACTTGACTTGGCGTAGCGCGGCAGTCGCACCGCTACATTAGGACAAGTTCCTCTTACACTCCTGAGCCCCGTGCTCACCAGCTTCGCTATAATCCCTCTAGGTGGTTGACGACCATCAGTCCTTTGTGTTACCCACCTCACTCTTTGCCTGGGGAAGTCCGTAAGCAGAATCTGTGCATTCGTGGTACAACTCTAGTGTCCGTAAAATCGGCATAGATTGTGCTTGCCTTTATTTGTCGTATCTGGTCACAGTTCGACATCTGGGTACTGGCTGCAGAACTGGTCACCACGCCAGATAAGCTGCAGTTAGACGTTGAGCCAGCCAGGCCTAGCCTGCGACAGCTGTACGCGTACCAACCAGAAAAGTTTGAGAGCACTTCGGTGTGAGAGGCAGCCAACAGGTCGAGAAGACTGAGGCAGACAGCCTTGTGGCTCTACACACCCCCTTACCCCATTCCTGAGTGTCCTTTTATCGCCGCAGCCTCGCGCAGTGTGAAACAATCACTGTGTATTGGTCTCGCTTGATAAGGCACTCCATTCACCTTCGAGTTAGCGTTTCGCGCTCGTCGTAACACGTCGTCTTAAGCCCCACCCATCCCATTTTCCAAACTGCCTCGCGCATTCGCAAACCTTCGTGCCCGTCTTCGTAGTGTCTTCAGGAGGAGACAAGCTTCTATATCACCAATCCCCACCCCCGAAATCCAAGCCTCTGCTTCGGCATCGCTTCACGTACTCCGGGATCACCAGTCTGAAGAAGACCGGATCCCCTCACCCATCTTTTCATCACCATCTCCTACCATCTCCGCGGAATCCTTTCACTCCGCACACTCCTCCTCCCAAGAAACACTCGCCCAGTCAGGCGAAGACGTTCTCGACGAGAACAATGTTGTCATCCGGATCCCTCACTTCCAATTGGAAGAAGCACCACGTAACCTTGCTGAACAATACGTTCAGGCAATCTACTTCGATCCAGCATACAGCAGACCTCTCCTCGAACTCTACGGTCTCTACGGCATAGTCGAAGACACCGGGTACACCACCCCACAGTTAGTCAGCTTCGCAGCCAACCTAGTCCCTCACCTCCCCTCTCCTCCCCCATCCGAACGTGGCTCCTCGCAAGGGGAAGCAAGCGGCTCATCTAGCTCAAGCTCAGTATCCACAAGGAGCTCGCTCGAAGTTCGCCCTTCCTCCCCCAACTAAAGCAGAGAAGGAGTTCATCTCTCGTATCCAAGACTGGGACGAGATCTCGCCAGACGAACAGCTTGTTCTTTTAGACAACTTTCGAAAGGCACAAGAAGAAGCAGAGAGAAAAGAGAGACAGAAAAAGTTAGACGAAATGGCTAGCAACCCCGGCAGTTCCACATTACCCCCCACAGTCCCTCCAGTTCCTGTTCCCCCACCTACCATCGATGATTGCCTAGCACTCATCAACCAATTGGGCCTCGCCATGGGTCAACTTGCGCAACAGGTTGCCGACCTAACCACGCAAGTGACCATAGGCGCGAGTCGCCCCTCGTCAGGAAAGCAGAAGGAAGTAGTGGCCCGTCCCAAAGCCTGGGATGGGAAAGGCAACTCTACAGACGCCCGTCACTTCCTGGCCGCCTTCCGCAATTGGGCAGGATCATCTGGAGACGCCATGAATACCTGGCATGCTGCTGATAGCAAATGGTATATCGATGAACACCGCTGGATCGCGGCAGCTCTCAATTTGATGGAAGGAGACGCGAAAACCTGGGCCCTCCCATTCCTGGAGCAGGCCAATAAGGGAGGAACTCCGTTTGGAGGAACCTTTGATGGGTTCACCGAACAGTTCAACCGCAGGTTCAGCCCTCTGGACGTCACAGAGACAGCTCGTGAAGAGCTAAAGAAAGTCAGACAAGGAAAGAAGCCAGTCGCCGACTACACGTCGGTATTCGAACAGTACTCAGGGCAGACTGGGTGGTCTGAGGCAGACCTACATACAAGATTTTACGATGGACTCAACGAGGACATCAAGGACGTCTTGTCATGGTCCAACCTCCCCCAGAAAACCTATGACGAATTGAAGAAAGCTGTACAAACCATAGACCTGCGCATACGTCAGCGCAAAAGCGAAAAGAGCGGGAAACCCTCTACATCTCATAATGTACACACCCCGGACCCTAACGCCATGCAAGTAGACGCGACGCGTCAGCAAGGCACCCAGAAGAAAGGGGAAATCTTCAAATCGATCACAGAGTACCAGAAGTGGATGAAAGGCAAGTGCTACGGTTGCGGATCAACCGAGCACGTCAAGAAGGATGGAAACCACGAGAGAGACGTGTGCAACCACTGTCAAAGGGTTGGACACCGGAGCACCGTCTGTCAAGTGAAGAAAATGGGGAAACCAGCTAAAGCGAAAGCTGCAGCAACAACGGAATCCCCTAGCCCACCTTCATCATCCTCGAATACCGCGGCAACAGCCGCTTCAACAAGTACAACTCCAGCAAAGACGCCACAGGTAGACGTAGCTAAGTTATTGGAGTTGATGAAAAGCCAACAAGAACAGCTGGACGCCATTCGGGCGGCTTTTTAGCTAAGGGGTCGCGTATAGCTGCGACCGGCCCCTCTACAGTAGATGACTCGGCTTCATGTAGTTGTAAAATATGTTTACGTTCTTCTCGCCTCGTTTCGGACTCATCTCCTGTAATTCATACAATTTCTTCCTCTACCTGTAAGTTAGATAGTAGTGATGTTTCTCTTTCTGGACTTTCTGAAACCACATCTACATCTGCCTCGGAGATGAACAATATTAGTAGTGTTCCTGGTGCTCCACTTTCTTTCGAAGCAGCGCCGCACGTGATGAATTCTGATGCAGCACTGTCTTCAACTATTATTCCCGAAACAAAAGATAAAAAATCACATTTCCATATTTCTGTGTATTTAAAAGGACGTCATCGTACTGTACAAGTAGCAGCAATGGTAGACTCCGGAGCAACTTCGTTGTTCCTGGACAAGAAGTACGCTGACCGCCATAAGATGTTGCAGGTTCCTCTTGAGCATCCCATCACCCTATACAATATAGATGGGACACTCAACGAAGCCGGTAGTATCACCCATAAAGTTAGACTCACTCTGCAAGTCGGCCCTAGCGAAGATAGTCATGACTTCTTAGTCACTTCACTAGGCCCAGAGAACGTCATATTGGGACTACCTTGGCTCAGACTACGGAACCCCAACATAGATTGGCAGGAAGGCACGATGCGTCTCAACTCCACCGCTGAAATAGCGCAACCGGAGCTTGAGATAGAGGTGACGCGCATTATGGCGAACCGTATGGAACGTCGCCGTCTCCTTGCGGAAAAAGTGTTAGACACCGCACAAGACGAAGTTTTCTGTCTGGCAGGCTTCACATACTCTCAGCAGATCGCAGAGAAAGCCACAGCTGCCAAACCTAAGAAAACCTTCGAAGAAATGGTGCCAAAACACTATAGAGACTTCGCAAAAGTATTCTCTGAGGAGGAATCCCAGAGGCTCCCCGAGCATCAACCATGGGACCACGCTATAGACTTAGAACCAGATGCAGTCAAGCACTGGAAAGTCAAATCGTACCCCATGTCACCAAACGAGCAGACGGAACTAGATAAGTTCCTGGAAGAGCACATTTCTAAAGGATACCTGGTCCCATCAAAGTCACCGATGGCCTCACCAGTATTCTTTATAAAGAAGAAAGACGGAAAATTGCGTCTAGTGCAGGATTACAGGCGGCTTAATAAAATCACCATTAAAAACCGCTATCCGCTTCCGCTCGCTGCCGACATTATCAACCGGTTGAAAGGAGCCGAATACTTCACAAAGTTCAACGTTAGATGGGGCTATCATAATATTCGAATCCGAGCCGGAGACGAATGGAAAGGTGCTATTGTCACCAACCGCGGGTTGTACGAGCCAAAAGTAATGTACTTCGGCATGACAAATAGCCCAGCCACCTTTCAAGCCCTCATGAACGCCGTGTTCGCCGATCTCATCGCACAAGGAGAAGTCGCAGTCTACATGGATGATATCCTCATCTACAGCCGAGACTTAGAGCACCATCGTCGCATAGTTCGCGAAGTACTCAAACGTCTCCAAGACTACGACTTATATCTCAAACCAGAGAAATGCGATTTCGAGAAACGTGAAATGGAGTATCTAGGGATGATTATCCGTCCCGGAGAAGTGCAGATGGACCCTGGCAAGGTCTCTGCAGTAAGGGAGTGGCCAACCCCAACGACGCTCAAAGAGGTCAGAGCTTTCGTCGGGTTCGCCAACTTCTATCGTAGGTTCATTAAGGACTTCGCGGCCATCGCCCGACCCTTACATGACCTCACGAAGAAGGATACTCCATGGCATTGGCATTCCGAACAGCAGGAAGCCTTTGATAAGCTAAAGGAGCGTTTCGTACAAGAACCTATTCTAAAGGTGTACGACCCAAACCTCCCTACGCGAGTCGAGACTGACGCTTCAGGATTTGCTACTGGCGGGATACTTACTCAAAAGTACCCAGACGGTCTTTGGCATCCAGTTGCGTATCGCTCAGAATCAATGAGCAAAGAAGAGCGCAACTACGAGATTTACGACAGAGAAATGCTCGGCTTAATCCGCGCCTTAGAGGACTGGAGACACTTCCTCGAAGGCATCTCCTTTGAAGCGATCACCGACCATAAGAATATGGAATGGTGGGCAAGCATGAAAGACTTAAATCGCCGGCAAGCACGCTGGGCGTTATATTTAAGTCGCTTCGCCTTTAAAATCACTTATAAGAAAGGAGACTCTATGCAAGCCGATGCACTTAGTCGATTCTCGAAAGACCATGTCAGGGACAATGAGGATAACCGCCAGGTTCAGGTGTTACAACCTAAGCATTTCCTCAATGCCGCCCAAGCACACTTCCGCCCAGAAGTGGACTCCCTAGGCAGCCGCATCAAACTCGCGTCTATCAAAGAAGCCGAAGTCATAGAGGGTCTTAAAAACCTACAAAAGACTGCTCCTAAGGCTCTTACAGACGGAGTTGCGCTGTGGGAAGAAGAAGACGGTTTCGTTTACCATAGAGGAAAGCTCTATGTACCCAACGACCGTGCCCTACGTAGGGACGTGGTAAAGTCATGCCACGACGGTACTACTACGGGACACCCGGGTAAAAACGGAACCATCGAGCTAGTCAGTCGCTATTACTGGTGGCCACGCATGGCAGGCTTCATAAGCTCATACGTAGAAGGATGCGATCGATGCCAACGCTATCGCAAAGATCTGCACCCCAAAGCTATTATCCAGCCGCAAGAAGTACCTGAGGGTCCATGGCAGCTAGTCGGAATCGATCTAATCGGTCCACTGCCCATGTCACGAGGAAAGGACATGATCCTTAACATAGTGGATCACTACACCAAGCAGATCCATCTATTTCCTGTGACCTCTCAGATCACGGCTGATGGGGTAGCATCCATCTACTTTGAGCAAGTCTTCCCCTTGCACGGGATCCCTCGCAAAGTCATCAGCGACAGGGGACCCCAGTTTGCTGCAAGGAGCATGCGGGCACTCTACAAGCGACTCGGGATAGACGCAGGTCTCACCACAGCCTATCACCCTCAAGCTAATGGACAGGTGGAGCGCAAAAACCAAGAAGTAGAAGTCTACTTGCGCTTGTTCATTAGTAAGAGACAGGATGACTGGGCAGACCTGCTCCCTACAGCGGAATTCGTAGTCAACAGTAGACTCAACTCAGCCACGGGTCACACACCCTTTGAGCTACTATACGGCTATACGCCCGACTTCACAATTCCCGCCGGTAGGCCAACTGGTATTCCAACGCTCGATAAGCGTCTTCAACACTTAGTTTCCTCAAGAAAGGATGCAGAGGCAGCTCTACACCTAAGTAAACGGCGAATGCAGACAGACGTTGAACAAAGACACAAGCCATACGTCTTCAACGTCGGGGATAAAGTTTGGTTGCAAGCCAAGCAAATAAAGATACACCAACAGTCGTCCAAACTGGGACCCAAACAGCTGGGCCCATTTGAAGTCACTAAAGTCCTAAGTGACGTCGACTATAAGCTTGCACTCCCCCCTGCATTACGGATCCATGATGTATTTCATGTGGACCGCCTCTCCCCCTACAAGGGAAACGAAGTTAACGGGCTTTTGCCACCTCCACCCGAACCTGTCACAGTCGAAGGGGAAGAAGAGTACGAAGTTGACCATATAAGAGACAGCAAACTCTTTGGTCGTACTCTTAAGTACCTAGTTCGCTGGAAAGGTTACGGTGAAGGCGAGGACACTTGGGAACCTGCTAAAAATCTAGCGCATGCCCCGGATAAAGTACAGGAATTCCACTCCTCTAATCCGGGCGCACCTAGAAAAATAGCGGCTCTCATTTACGCGTCCTTGCCTTGGCAACCTTCTCATATGTACACAGAGGCCAACGCGGACGTCGACCCTTAAGGAGGGGGGTGATGTCATGGACGCGTATTATTTTCCTTATTTTTCTGTATTTATACGGATTTATATAAGGGAGATATAAAGGGCCGAAGTACAGAGACTTCGAGTTAGTCACAAGGGCTTGCCACCCGGGTGCACGTGACCGTGGGACTTAGGTCCCTTATACGTATGATAGTTCTGATTGGTAGATAAGGACGGAAGGATATGGAAGGTTCTGGAAGGATCTAGAACACGCTTAGTAGTTTACGCTTACTCGCTGTATTAGGTTTTACTCAGCAAAGTGGAGCCGCTCGTAAGCGCTATGACAAGTGCATCAGTCAGCACAATAGATAGCGCTATTAATAGACACGACGCGTCAGCTCCTGAGTCATAGAGTCTTACCATACACTTAGTAATAGTGTTCAGACTCAGTTCGTACTCAGCCGCAGTAGTGTATATAAGCCTCCCTGTAACGTCCTGAGTGGAACCAACTTGTCCTCTTGGTTCTCCACTCAGGTGCGTATTCCCTTGTACTACCTTACCTCTTCCAATCTAACTTGTCCTCTTGGTTCTCCACTCAGCGTGCCACAGCGTGACTTCTTGCAGTTAGAGCCCTGTACAAAGGCCTCATAAGTTCTGCGCCATCCGCTGTGACTGTACGTCTAGCGCGTGACTTGTCTCCGCGCTAAGTTGAGTGTGCCACCTTGCAGTTCACACTTATTCTACACTTGACTTGGCGTAGCGCGGCAGTCGCACCGCTACAACGAGGATGTCTTGGCTCGCGGTAACATCTTTAGCTGCCTAAGAACGCTCAGCACCAGAAGTTCCACACGAGGGAAGAAACGAAGCAACTCACCAAGAGGAGAACACCAACGCCTGCAAATACTACTTTAGCAGGCGAGAATACCTGGAGAATTGACATCAGAGCGTGTTCACTGACAGAAGAGTCGATATTTACTAAACCGACGCCTTCGCCTGACGCCCCAGAGAAGGCATAAAGGACGTTGATGGTGGGAACGAGCCATTTTTTCAACCTGTCATCGCTGGCAGTCGGAGAGAAATCAAATCGGGCTGCTTGAAGGACGGCGAGAATGGCAGCGGGAGAATCGCAAGCTTCGAGTTGTTTGAAGAGATCGTGGTTCTTAAGATCGTTCTTGGTCTTTTTCTTGTACGACTTTAAAGCGGCGTCAAAGATTCTTTCGATATTGGAAGAGGACTCGGGAGCCTGGAGCATAGAGACGGTAGTGGGAGGTTGAGTCATGTTCGGTGTAACAGTCTGGTGGACGGCGACGGGAGAAAGCCCAAGCCAAGGAGCTGAATATGGAAAAAGCAGATAGATGCTGAAACACGCGGCAACCCGGCACCTCCAGTGATACTGATACAGTGAGTATCAGTACAGCGGGTTTCATAACGATAGATACCCGTCATTTCGAATACATAGGCGGACTTCTGAAACATGAGAGCGGGGTTCGTAATTAAGAGAAGGAAAACTTTATTTGGAAATGGGTTATATTACAGAATTGGGGTTATGAAATAGCTATCTTTCAAAATCAGGGTTATGGAATAGTTATCTGCTCGGCATGGAGCGTGCCCACCCTGGGTCTATCATGATGGTGATCTGGAGCGCAGAGGGTCGTGCACGCATTTGCATGTTGCAAGACCTTGCAGCCTTAATTTCTTCTCCATCGGTAATGCACTGAACTTGAGTAAGGGCGCGTCAGAGTGCAGAATATTGGAGGATGATGGAAATGGTGCAGAGCCCTCATATGGGTTCTGGGAGACATTTATCTTTTTTGTCATTGTAAATACAATACATACATAAATATAATCAGATTCAAGGATATAGGGATGAGGCTGCAGGGAAAGGTTGTAAAGTTATTGGAGATGTAGCGCAGACAGCCCGACCTTGTACGTTGAGGGCTACCGTGGGATAGCTGACAAAGTTACCTCACAACCCCTGCGACGTTGCCACATCACCATCGTCTCCCTAGGCCTCATCGCCTGTCAAACGCGTCGGCCATGTCGCCCTTTGTCGATCCACCATCGCTTCCTCCCCTTTTCCCCACCCACTATCCTTCAACATCCATCATGAAGATGCGCCCGACGACAAGCTGGGCTTTGGCCCTGTGGTCAAGATATGCCCTTTTCTTTTTTGTTTCATTGTTTCTTTTCTCCCTGTCTCGCCGCACCCCTCAAGTCCTCACCGCCTCGCCACACCCATTTCCCCCCACCCACTATTCCCTCAACACCTTGAAGATGCGCCTGACGACGAGCTGGGCTTTGGCCCTGTGGTCAAGATATGTCTTTTTTCTTTCATTGTTTCATTTCTCCCTGTCTCGTCGCACTTCTCCCTGTCTCACAGCACCCCTCAAGTCCTCACCGCCTCGCCACATGCAAGTCTATGGCCGCCGCGCCCACTCTTCGGCATCACCACCCTATCACGCATCATGCGTCGCGACGCACCGGGTGTGCAGCCTCACCAGCACTTACAAGAAGTGCTCGCTGCGCTGCGCTCCTCACTGCTACTGCTTTGCTACATGGCCTCCACGTCCACCCTTCACCACATGGGAGTCCGCCACCCCGTCACGGCGCGTAAGACTCGTCATAATGCCACGTCACAGTGCCATCACAACATGGCCACGACACCGCGCAAAATCCCATGCGCAAGTCCCACCACGACAGGTTGGAAATGACGACGACAGTGAGGCCACTACGATGAGTGCAGCAAGACGTTAACGACAATAATGACCACACCTGCGCCAGAGCGACCACAGCAATGCAAGGCGAACACGAAGACGGCAGTTACGACAACCATGCGCTGACAACAACTGTGACAACGGAAGGCGATGGGACGTCGCTGGCCACAATGACGGCCCCCTTACTTACGCTTAGTACAGTGTAACTATGGGTATCAAATACACGAGATTTTTTTACTTTCTCTCTGAGTCAACTCCCTGAGCTCACTGCCTCTGCTTTATGATAAGTACGCTATATAAATTCATTATTTAATTACTTCAATTAGTTTGTGTGGGAAGAAAACTCGGCATGGTCACCGAAACACCCATTCAAATGCCGCCTATGTGTGAAAAATGGTTGCTAGGTATCTACAGCTAAATCCATAATGGGGGGCCCCTCCGCAAATTACACACACACCTGACCTCCAAATTTGACGTGCGGGGTTCATATTTAAGTATAGTTTGAAATTCTCAGGAAATATGGTATCTCGCAAATACGTAGTTATTAAATAGTTATTCGAGGTATCAAATAGTTATCCTGGAGTTATCCTGGGCGCTGGGACGGCACGCGGCCAAGGTGCCTGCAATGTTTAGGTTATCTACCACCCCGGCAACATTTCCCCCCCTCCACTATCCCTACCGCGCAACCTCCCTCCGTCTCCCCCACATGGTCGGCCGTCATATCTCTGATGAGCTCAAGCAAATGGCTCTTTCTATGTCCGTCCAAGGTCTCCGCGACTCTGAGATCCACGAATTCACCGGAATCAGTGTGCGATCCATCAAGCGACTGCGAAGTACATACCGCGAAACCGGAGGAGAAGTTTCGCGCAAGCCAATTGTTCCAGGTCGGCCGCGCGTCCTCACTGCGATAGATAGAAAGGTATGCCCTCATAACATCTCTCACATTGGGTGTTGTCTCACCAATCTAGTTCCTTTGTGATTGCGTTGAACGTCGGCCCGACCTTGCCCTCACCGAGTTGCAGACCGAACTTCGTGAGGTCTGCAATATTGAGGCGTCGGTGCAAACAGTCGCGCGTTCCCTCCAAAGGGAGGGTTATACTATGAAAATGGTGCGTCTTCGAGTTCTCCATTTGGTTGTTGCGATATCCTCACCATCGACTTTGTAGATCACGCGGCACGCTCTAGAGCGAAACGAGCAAGACCGGCAAGAGTTCAAGGACCTCATCAACGCACACTTTCGCCCGGAACAACTCGTGTTCGCTGACGAAAGTCACTTCAACCGGCTGACGTTGAGGAGGCCATACGCGTGGTCGTTGCGTGGCGAACGTGCTTGTCGGTACGAATTCCAATTCCGTGGAGCAAAGTATTCCCTTCTTCCAGCCATCGCCCTCGACGGTATCCTCCACCTGGAGGTCGTTGAGAACGCTGTCACTGGCACAGACTTCAGCCGATTCGTTCGGGGCCTACTCCCACTCATGAACGAGTGGCCCCTCCCCAACTCTGTACTCGTCATTGACAACGCGTCGATTCACAAGGTCGCCGGCATTCGTGAGATGGTCGAGGAACGCGGCGCGCGCCTGGTATACCTCCCTGCATATTCCCCCGACTTCAACCCCATCGAACTAGCCTTCTCGACCATCAAGGCGTGGCTGCGTGCAAACCGTGATCACGTGAACCAGGAGATGGAGTCCCACAACGGCTCGGTGTACAATGCGTTATGGGAAGCTGTTCACTCGGTTACGGCAGAACAAGCGAATGGCTGGTTTGCTCACTGCGGATACGATGTACGCGTTTGATACTTTGATCCGCTCGTGTGTGCACGTGAATATATTTGTGATCGGTCCTCATGTTGTATAGACAGAACAGAATGTTCAAAACTACGGGTGATGCATACTGTAGTATTTTGTTTTTTGTTCTTTTTTGGGGGGTATACTATGCGCTCAGTCGCGTCCGGCTGACAAAGCTGACAATCTCACTCCACACAGGTCACGCTTGCCACGTCGCTCCCGTTGATCTCGTCCTCCTCGACCTTGTCCTCCTCCTCAATCTCGTCCTCCTCAATCTCGTCTGCGACATCAGTGCCCTCATCCATCACCTCTATTTCCTCATACTCACCTGGAGCGACTTCGGTAAGCCAGTCCACTATAACCTCCTTTTTGATGGTCTCACATTCGCCTTCCCCCTCGCTAGAGCTCTGCCCGACATCTTGAACGGTTGGGGCCACAACTTCCTCGATGGACGCGCCTCCACTGGGCCCTGAGGTATCCACTGGCGCTGGCATCAAACCAAAAGGCCTGAGGAACCTGTCTTGTGCGTACTGGTGAACACGGCGGGCACCATCATGGCCAAGGCCAAACTTCGAGAGGAAGGTCACGTCAAGGTCAACGATATCGAGTGCGTCGCGGTACCCGAACCCATCCAAGTCGCTGTGGGCATCGGCATACCTCAAGTTCGGGTTCGGGCGTTCTTTGTCCATAAGGGTAAGTAACTCGTACGCCGTTGGGACTCTGTTATGGTAACAGCAGTCCAGCAGCAATACCATGAAACTGTCGGTTGGCGGGGGTTGTGGCGCATGCCCTGCGGGGATCGGTGTTGGGGTCTCGGTATGTTCAGCGATGTCGCTGACTTGGGCAACGTGCGAGGGACCTGATGTAGAGGCTGTCCCTGACGGCGTAATTGAGGTTCCTGACACGGCGTACGAGCCCTGTGGTGTCGGTGTGATGTTGACGGCAATATGGACCTCTGGTATTGCCTTTGCGGGCTTGGTTTTTTTTGCAGGTGGCGCGCGGTCCAATTTACATACGTTTGGTGGCAAATGTATGTTGGTATTTTTGAGCTCCTGAGGATCGGTGAGTCCTTGTTTTATTACGCTCGTGTTTTTTTTTGCTTACAATTTGTTTTGCCCACAAAGTCATCTGGTCATGTCGGACCTTGCGATGTCCCCCCTCGACGCCGTCTTTTGATGGTTCGATCCAGCAATATGCACGCAACCCGGACGTCGAGTGTTCGCTACACAGCAGCTTTCTCTGTAGATCAAGCACGTAGTCGTATTGGCGCTTCACTTCCGGTGTGGCATCTGGGGGGATGTCGTCGTCGCGGCATCGTTTTTCCTTCCCTTTCCCCTTTCCACGTGCCTTTGGCGGATGTACCAGGGCGCGCTGCAACAAAAAAAAGTAAGTACTTCTTTCATTATCAAGAGTGCGCATGACTCACGATATCCATAAGTTCCATGGCGACCGCACGTGTACGCGCCACCAGTACCTTCTCTTCCAGGCTGGTGATGGCCACTTGCCACTCGGGTTCGCATGTGAGAGGCACCCAAGTGCGTTTCCCGACACTGATCCGATACCCCAGGTGCAAATCTTTGTCTGTCTCGAATCGTTTGTGTGCCTGCTTTTCGAATTCCTGCCAACTCATGTCGGTCTGGGCGGTGAAGGTTTGGCGGAGTTGGACGCCGTCGACCTCAACTAGAAACTCCCAAACTTTGGGATGTCAGCGTTGGGTAAGCGTCTCACCTGCTGGAAGCAACGTACCTCCCTCACGAACTTGTTTGTTCGGATAGTTTTTCTTTGGCTGAACCGCAGCCGACGATGACTCTGTGCCTCCACCCCCGCCCCCTGCACGTGGACCTCCAACACCTGGCACAACGGCGGCGTGACCCTCGGCCTCATTCACAAGTGCAGCTCTCTCAGCGTTGTCTGGCTGCAGGGGACCTGGATTTGGGATGAAGTTCGGAAAAGGGCCAGTGGGATAATGGCCGTAACCCCATTGTTGAAACTGAGCGTTACTAGCCCCAGTGTAAGGATTGAGGTGGGGATGGAATGGAGGGTAGGGTAGTGCGCCATAGGGTTGCGCATAGGTCGGCGGTGCGTTCATACCCAGACCAGCAATGTAACCTGGATACTGACCACCACCAACTTGAACCGGAACAGGATAGCCACCTGGGCCAGCATGCGAAGGCGGAAATGGCAACGGCGCTGGAGTGGAAGGCTGATGTTGCACTGCCGGTGGTGTCGCTGGCAGTGGTAGCACTGGGCTTGGAACTGGACCAGGACCAGAGCCAGTACGTGCACCCGCACGTAGTCGACGTGCTCGAGGAGGCATAGTGAATAAGGAAGTTGCCACCAAAGGTGACAACACCGGTTTGACGGTGTATTTGTACTCATGGTGTACGACAGCCCAAATGGTGCCTACATCGTTCACAACCGCCGCTTGCAAGTGTAGTGGCCATCAAAAGATGGCATTTGTCACTATTTTCCCTCTCTCATTGGCAATTTTGACAACTGGCTATACGTGCGAACCAATGCGCATGTGCCAGCAGGCTCACAGGGTGGCAGTGGTGCGTTGACCGGGATGTACAACAGTCCATCTGGTGCCTACATTGTTCCCAACCGCCGCTTGCGAGTGTAGTGGCCATCAAAAGACGGCATTTGTCACTATTTTCCCTTTCATTGGCACTGGCCTATTCACGCGAACCAATGCGCATGTGCCAGCAAGGTCACAGAGCGCCTGGCAGTGGCACGTCGACCGAGGCTCGCACTCTGTACCTACCCGCTTGTGCAGTAGTGGATTACTTACTCTCCTATGCCATCGGACAATTTAGTTTTTTTTTCTTGAACTCGACTGGAGCGTGTAAGAATTAGTGTTGCACCCTTGAGTTCGACTTAGTGTCGAAATTTTTTGTCTGTAGAATTAGTTATTTTCATTTTTAATTACTATAAATTTTCATTTTTTAATTACTACAAATAATTTCTGGTGAGAAAAAACTTCGGCATGGTTATCAAAACCTCTTCAGACTCAGCTCGGCTACTAAAAGGGGCCCCCCATTATGGATTTAGCTGTATCGTTATGAAACCCGCTGTAATAGAGAACCCAAGCACGGACATACTGTACAGTAGTGGTCACGTCACTCTCACTCTCGGTCTCTTCCGGATCCGGGGTCTGGCCGGAGAAGACCAAGCACCCAATTTGACCCAAAGTTGCCAAACGTGTCGTCGTCCAACAGTCTACTAGTATTCCCTTCCAATGCCCACGAATCCGCTCTATTGCCACAAGAACGCGGGCTCATGGCAAAGATCACCCTTGATATAGCTTGATAGCTTGATCCCCGCCCGTGACTTTCGACGCTCAGCGAAGCGTCTTTGCACATGTAGACGCGACTTTGGACTTGCTCCAAGCAGGTCCTTTTTACATGACGTGATTTGGGTCGATAACGCCTTTTCACAGCCAAGGTCCTCTGTCCCTGTCATTGCGTCAACCTCCTCGTCGGTTTAATCCTTGCCTTTCACCCCGCCATCCATATCATCACCGCCGGAACGGGAAAGCAACATGATGGCGATCTCTGCTACTGGTCCCGGCGACGACCCCGCCACGCCGGTGTCTCATAAGAGCGACGACCAACCGAGCCAGCACGAAAACGTACGGACGGCGACGTAGAGATGTGCGTTGTAGTGGACGTACAGGTATGTCCCGTCCACTCCACCCATTCTGTGTGCACCCATACGCCGCGCGACAGGGCCGACCTCCTCCTTCTCCTGTGGGTGCCTCCAGGCGTTCTTCGTCCTCGTAATCCCGTGTACCCTTACGCCACATGTCAAAGATGCCCCTCTTCCTCCCACCCCCCTTCGAAAGCACTTCGTCCGAACCTCCCCCCCGCCAATGTGACAGAGATAGAGACCATGACGCGTTGGACATCATATCCGTCGACTCCTCTTCACGATCACCACCTCCTCGGCGCAGCCCGCGCAAGACCAAGACAGAGGGGACAGGTGCGGTTGATGGCCTACGTCCTCGTACAGCCCCTCCCTCCCGGCGCACGCGAGTCGGAATATATACCGGTTAAGCAACGGTCCCGCACACGCCAGACAACCGTCAAGTGGAAAGCGCGGGCAGGGGACAATTTGGGCTCGATGGAACTCGTGTACGTGTTGCAAGTTGCGTTCGAGAACAACTGGCCGGGAGCTGGCAGCACGGGACCTAGTGGGAAGAAGACGAAGAAGACGGCAAAGGAGACGGTGGTAGTGGTGGACAATGAGGACGACGAACAGGGGGAAAGTGACAAGTCCAAGATCACGCCCCTCGACGAGGCGTTAGCTGCGGCATTCACACACAACTCAACGAATCCTAACGTGACGGCGTCGGCGTCAGCAACGGCAGCGACTACCACGCGCCGATCGGCGAAGGAGACACGTGCTGAGGCTTCAAGTGATAGCACGAGCGTGGAGGTTGTCATCCTATTGCCGACGAAACGCGGGCACGTGCGCAGGCTGTGTCGCCGCGTAGAAAGAGACGCCATCCGCACACGCCGAACAGTCCACGCAGAAAACGACGACGCGTGGTAGACGAGCAGGACCACGACGACTCTGACGACTCCAAAATCGAGATCATCATCGATGCACCGTGGGAACGACAGCGCGTACCCAAGTCCAAGCCTCAATCACAACCGTCTGGCCGACCGCAGCCTAGACATAAGTCCCGCCGTTCTACCCAGCAGCATCGCACGTCAACCCCGACTGCCATACACACGTCTATCTCTATTCGCTAGAGTCGACGCCTCCCCCGCAGGAGCAATCTTCACCAATCACGCCCCCAGACGTCAACGCCCTCGCAGGCCTCCCGCTGGCGATCCAGAACCTGCCCGCACGGAGATCGCGCCCGCGCGCACTCAGCCACCTGCACTCGTCGCCCGATCCTCCGGATCCCTTGCGCAAATTGCGAGAGACGCAACAGTACGATCCGGCAGGGTTTGTGCTATGTGGGTGCCGCGGTTGGCGCGCACGGTCTCCTCGCAACTTCTCCCGCTGCCGAACCTTGGACAGCGGCGCTTGTGCCATCACCACCAACTCTGCCCCCGCAACTGATGATCTGCAGGGTGCGGGTTTGGGTCTCGACCTTGAACTCGATATCTCTGAGGACCTCGGGAATGGGTCCGCGCCCGCGGGCGAAGATGAGTGCAGATACGCATGCAGTCGTCGTTGGCGACGCGCTCCAGCACTCCCCTCCCTCACTGTTGCGCACCGCGGGCACCCATAACCATCCAGACGGGCCCATGCTCGGCTTGTAATACCCGACCATTACGATGTCCATCATAGCATTGGCGCTAGCGTGGACGTAGGCCGCGCTCTCACGAACCCAAGCCAAGGCCTGAGCTTTGATCTTACTTCCTCAAGTCGCGGCGGCGAAGGATCGATCGACTGGTGCGCTCGGAACGTTTTCGCGGGTGCAAGGTGCCAGCACAGACGCAGGCGCTGGCGAGTACGCTGGTAACGGAACAATCGACGCGTCCGTGCTTGGCGGGGGCGGCAACCTCAGCCCTGGAAAGCTCGGAGACGACCCGAGCTCGCCGGTTCGTAAATTCGGCAGCGTACAACCTCCGCGCGCGACGGACGAAGACGATGAGGAAGAGAAAGACGTCATGGGCACGTTATTTGAGAACACGAGCGACGACGACTTTGTGCCGCCGTCGGGATTGGGCAAGGACAAGGGTCGAGCGGTCGTTGTTGACGTCGCCGTCGAGTCATCTGAGAGCGTTGCTGCTGCCGCTGGTTCGAGGATGCGGAGGAGAGCTGGCGCAAGGGACTTGCAGACGAAGTTGAGGTCGGGCACAATGACGGCAGCGATGACGAAAGCTCCTCTGACTATGGTCCACGCGCGCACGCAATATCTGCGCCTATTTTTACAAATGCCCGTCGCAAGAAACGCAGCGCAGTATCGTCGTCGTCAGGCGTGCTCTCGTGGGGGCTGACGTTCTGCCATCATTGCAGGCGCAAGACACCCCTGCCCAAGATGCATTGTACCTTGATCAAGGCGTCGACAGACCAGCAATGCCGTAACCTGTTTTGCGACTTCTGTATCGAAAAACGGTACGCCATCCCTTCATATACAGTGCATATTTCTGACTCTCTTGGACAGTTAGGTACCCCGAGTTGACGTTCGATCGCCCCGCGGAAGACTTCGAGTGTCCGGCTTGTTGCAACTATTGCAATTGCTCGCTTTGCTCACGGAAGCGCAAAGAGGCGTACTTCCCCGAACGTGATGGCGGGTGGCGCTGTTGGATCACGCACCAAGGTGGTTCCCATCGCGCCGCACCGTTCTCCGCTAATAAGAGCAAGAACAAACACCCCGGAGTGGCGCAGGTGCCGGCGACGACGAAGCAGCGCGCAACGACGATGACGACGACAAACGGCCGATGCACATACCTTTGACGGGAGCAGGAGCGCAACGGCGGTCTCCACAGTGATGTCTACACAACATCATTCGACAACAGCCACGACGACGCCAGATGCAAGGGTGTCGAGTGGCTCTCATCGCATATGTTGACATCTGCCCCGTTCAAGATCACTGTCGACGATGACGACACCGCCAGATGCAAAGGTGTCTTGTGGCTCTGATCGCGTCGCGTGCGTTGACATCTGCCCCGTTCTGTATTAATAACCGCACGATATCGACGTGAGTCACGTGACCATGTTCTGATGCTTCGTGCAACAGAGTATGATTGTCCCTTGTCGTAACGACCTTGACATATAAAGTCATCACGGTCATTGCCACTGTCACTCTCGCTCCCTTCCGGATCTGGGGTACGACCAGCCGGAGCCACACGATCACCCACCTAAACACGTCGTCGTCCAACAATCTATTTCCTCCCAATACCTGCGAATACGCCCTACTGTATCGCCACGAGAACACGAACTCATGGCAGACACCACCTTCGATCCAGATGACCCCACCCCGTGGCTCTAGTTGCCCAACGACCTGTTTCTGACACAAACACAACCGAATCGACTTACTCCAGGCAGGTCCTTTTAACCGACAGAATGTGATTTGGGGTGATAGCACTTTTCTCACAGTCAAGGTTCCCTGTCCCCGCCATCGCGTCAGCATCCTCGTCAGTTTCACCTTTGCCCCGCCGTCTAGATCATCGTCCCATCAGGCCCCCAAGCCGCCGGAACGAGAAACTGATGTGACAGCGATCTCCACCACTGGTCTCGGCGATGACCCTACCATGAGCGAGTGCGCCATTGGCCAAGCGCTGGTGTTTCCTGAGGACGACGGCCAAAGAGGCCCAGCACGAAAAGGCACGGATAGCAACGTCTAGATCCGCTTTGTCGCCCCTCACGAGGCCTTACGCTCGGGTTCAGGGTTCATTACAGGTTGTCCGTCTATCCTGCACTTTCTGCGTGTAGCCACCTGATAGAGTTAGCCCCTTCTTGCAGGCGCTCCTCGTCCTCGCAATCCCGTGCGGGCTCACCTCGCTTTCTCCCCTCCCCCTCCGAAACCAATCCGTCCGAACCTCCCCCTGCCAACATGAAGAGAAGGGGACCAGGACCCGCTGGATATCGTATCCATCGACTCACCTTCTCGGCGCAGCCCCCAAGAAACGGAGGGCACAGGGGGCGCACGTCCTCATACCGCGCTTCCCGCTAGGCGTGTGCACGTCAGACGATGCGCCAGTAATGCAACGGCCCTGGATACGCCAGCGCCTAACCGCGGCAAATGGAAAAGCATGTACAGGGGATAATTTGGGCTCGAAGGAACTGGTGCACGTGCCGCAGGTTGCATTTGAGAACAACCAACCCAGTGCTGGCAGCGGGGCCTAGTGGGAAGAAGAAAAGGAGGTGGTCGTAGGATGACAAGGACGACGAAAAAGAGATATTCAAGATCCCCGGCAGCATCGCGCGTCGACCCCGCGCGCTGTGGTCGAGTCCATATCTGTGTCTGTGCATACGTCTACGCCACCCAAGTCGTCACCAGTCACGCCCCAGACGTTCAACTCGCTCGACGGCCTCCCACTGACGATCCTTCCAGAACATGCACGCATGGAGATCATGATCCCCCGTGCGCACTCAGTCACTTGCACGCGTCGCCTCCAGATTCCAGCCTTGCGCAAAACCAATGTGCAAGAGATGTACCAACATGCGATCTGACAGGACTGTTACTATGAGGAGGCCGCGGTCGGCGTGCACGGTCTCCTCACATCCCTCCCTGCTGCCGTACCCACCCCCGCCTCGGATAGCGGCGCTTATGTCACCACCGACTCTCCCACCGCGACCGCAACCGATCTGCAAGACGCGAGTCTGGATCTCCGCATGGACCTCGATATTTTATTGGCGTTGGCGAGTACGCTGGTGACGGGAAACCCGCTCAAGGCGTGAGGGTGGCTCGTTTCTGGGTCCGGAGCACGACTAGCCGGAGCAACAGAAGAGGACGACAGGGAAGGGGAATTGTGCGGTAATGGCGGTCCGGGGACGCCGGGGTAAGCCTTCCACAGTGGCTGGTGGTAAGGAGGCGGCGACGATGATGGCATGCCGTTGACGCCGCCGAATGACGATGACAAGGATGGAAATATTGATGAGAGCGGCAATGGCGATGCCGATGTAAATGCGGACGCAGATACAGACGACGGATTCTGGCACGGGGAGCTACCGCCTGCCCAGGCGGAAGAGATGGCGAGGGAGGTGGCGTCTGCGCCACGGCATAGTCGCTGTCGTCTTGTTGTCGTTGCAAAAAACGAGTCGATGGTAGGTGGACGACGATTATTCGATTTTCAAACTTCATTGGTCTTACAGTACTGTGTATCGCTTTAGCTGTCATATGCATCATTTCTATCTGCATTTTCTTATGACCCGTCGTTCCGAGTATCAGAGACTGCTAGAATTGAACTGAGGATGCGTAACTTTCTTTAGTCTTTCTTTCTTGGGTGCCATGGTAAGGCCTCCGTCTGACCCCAATCGATCTGCTAGTGGCGGGCCACTACAAGGGCCCACCCCGGTGACCCCGCTCCATCATATTGGAGCGAACAGTACACTTCTAGCCTTGTTCATGCCGTGAAATGCGATCTCAGAAAAATTGAGAGCACTATCATCCTATGGCTTTGCGAATGCACAAAGTTGACCCTACGACACGCATATTTGTATAGCATCACGAAGGCTATTCAACAACGGAGATGCTACCGAGCTCGGCGTCGGCGCCAATAATATACATCTAAGGCTGTGGGTACTACAAATGGAGTGCTACATTCTATTTGACACTGGATAGTCTAATAGCGACTGTGCGATTTCGTGATGTCCTCCTGACGAAGCAAGCTGAAACGGAGTCCGACCTTTATCGTCCGCTGCGATTAAATCTGCCCCATTTTCGACGACCGTGTGGGCTAGCTCGAGACAGATATGAAACCGGGAAATGTCTGCTGTTGGGTTGGCAAACCGATCCGAAGTCGAGAACTCCTTCACCGAGAAATGTGCGAATTGTACAATGCGAGTCTTCACAGTCGTCGTAGACGACCACGATCAGGCTCGAGCACGTAGACAGGACACCTTGCGTCGTCCCATCGCCAATCTTCCTTTATCCCTTCCTTAGCCCCATTGAAGTCGAGCGCAAGAACTTCTGCAAGCTCATCGACAAGTGGCCGAGTAGCAACAGTGAGAAATTGTAGCTTGTTCTGGGTTGACCTTCCCAATTTCCCTCAACATCCGCTCACAAGTCTCATCCAGAGATTTAGATAGTTTTCTAAGGACGCACTGGACGATCTGTGAAAGGCAATTTTGCAACATTTCGAGCGCGCAGAAGACCCAGCGGAACCTGCTAGATACCATCAACTGACGTCATAATATGCTCTTACATTCCGTCGGCTCTTTCTGAGAGCGTCTCAATCACATGTTCTTTGTCTTCTCCCCTCCATTTCTTCATGAACATACCCCACCCAGAGTAGACCACGAATCTGACGTAACATGCGATGTCCTTCTGCCCGCCTTCGTCCTGAAGAGAAACTGTCTAAGACGCGAGTGACTCGAGTGCATCGCAGATGTCGGCCTCCGGGCGCCTGGTGACAGCGATATGGAGATTAGAAGGTCGAAGGCCGACAAGGTTGTTCACGAGATCAAGGACTTGTTCGCAGGCGGATGGAACATCGGAGGTGTCGGGACACTCATCAAGCGTATCTATAATAATAAAATCTGGGCCTTGTTTCGGAAGCGCGAGCATCTCCCTAAGGCACCGATTTAAAGCTTTGTCGCTAGGCTGACGCGCGCCGTTGTCGTGTGTCTCGTAGACATGGGAGAGTATGTCGCAAAAGGCGTTGGAACGAGTGAAGTGTTGGATGAGGAGTGACTGGAGACGGTTGCGGCGGGCTTGCTTGTAGACATCTTTGAAAGTCAAAATAAAAATACGCCATCGATCCGGATCCGGCCACGCACAGGGTCGTGATATTGTTGATGATTGCGGAGCTACTCGACAATCATAAGTTTCCCAATACTGCACGATTTGAGGAGCGACGAACCATAGGACGCTCTTCCCAGAGCCTGCTGCGAAACGTGCGGTCCATAAGATCACCGAAGAGGCGAAGCCACAGGGGGAAAAGAGTACGTTTCTCGTGAATCCACAGCAGGGAACCAGTCACCTTCCAGCTTTCGAATTGGTTACTTTCAGAGAACCATTCCGTGGTTCCCTCATGTTGACGATCACCGGCGATGTGATTCGTGGACGGATCGGGTGGAGTTTGCCATTTCCTAAGGCTGTCCCACTGTGACCGTGTTAGATACTCGGCCGTCAGCGAAGACGGGACTGATTACGAATGCTCCACAATGTCCACGTCGTCCCCTGTTTGTCGGAGGGTTGATTTCACTTCCGTCACCGTTGCCTTGCCGTCTAGACGATAAAATTGGAGACGACACTGGTGTATCGCTAATTATGCTTTGCTCACCTTCGGCTATTGTTTGCACCCTATCGCCAACCGCTTTGAAGCTGTCGTTGACAACTTGCGCTTTCACGTTGACGCCCCTCACGCCGTCGTCGATCCTCGACACGTTGTTATCGATATTGTGCGTCACCTTCACAAGCCGCACACTCACCATCGCAACCTCTTCGTTTGCCAGTTTGTCGAGCTTCCTCAGCCCATCCTCCAGATCCGTTCGTCCAGCCACCTTCTGGATGATTTTTCTGAATTGATATTAGCATCGACCAACGAAGGAGGTGCCCGAACTCACTCGCTCTACTCTGTTCCATTCCCTCTGTGGCCGTCGAAAGGATGTCCAGGGGGCCTCGGCCGCGATTTCCACCAATTTTTTTCGTCATCGCTGGAGTTAGCGAGACCACTGTATAAATCTCGAGGTAGACGAAGAAACCTTCAATGCGTCCGAAGATGTCGACGAGGATGCCTTGGCTCGCGGCAACATCTATAGCTTCATATGAACGCTCAACATCCGAAGTACCAGCACGTGGCACGAGGGAAGAAACAAGCAACTCACCAAGAGGAGCACACCGACGCCAGCGAAAAATATTTTGGCAGGCGATAATACCTGGCGAATGTAAATGACTTCAGAGAGTGTTCACCGACAGACGAGTGGATATTTACCAAAGCGACACCCTTGCTAAGCGTCCCAGAGAAGGCATAAAGAACGTTGATGGTTGGAACGAACCATGCTTTCAACCTGTCATCGTCAGCAGTCCGAGAGGGATCAAACTGGGAGGCCTGCAACACGGCGAGAATGGCAGCAGGAGAATCGTATGTTTCCAGTTGTTTGAAGAGATCGTGATCCTCCTTAAGATCGTTCTTGGTTTTTTTCTTGTATGACTTGAGGAATCGGAGGGTGCAGTTGCGAGTGCCTGAGACATGGAAACGGAAGCGGGAGGTTGAGCCATGTCGATAAACCAGGCTGTAAAACTGGAAGACCAACGCGCGGTAACACGGGCCGGCACGCCCCTTAGTGTTTCAAGAGTGTTTCAAGTTGGCTTCTTCGTTTCTCATAACATGCAAGGACGATCTCTTACACAACCGTGACTGTATTGATAGTCTTCATTGGTAAAGTCATCACCCGTCACAGTAATTACCACTGTCACTCTCGGTCTCTTCACCTATCGCCACAAGGACATGGCAGACACCCTCGATCGAGATGACCCCGTCCCGTGGCTCTAGTCACCCAACGACGCGTCACTGTCGAACACACGCGACTTTTGACTTGCTCCAGGCAGGTCTTTTTCACATAACGCGATTTCGGTCGATAACCCCTTTTTCTCTCACACACCCAAGGTCCCCTCCCCGCAGTCGCGTCAGTTTCCTCGTCAGTCTCACCCTCGCCTTTCGCCCCGCCGTCCAGATCATCGCTCCCGGAACGCGAAAATGACATGACGGCGATCTCTGTCACTGGTCCCAGCGACGACCCCGCGCCGGTGTCTCGTGAAAACGACGGCCAAACAGACCCAGCACGAAAAGCACGGACGGCGATGTTGAGATGCGCAATCGTGTCTTTGAGGTGTGTCCATTCCCTTCTGCCCTGTCTGCGCATACATACGCCGTGTAACAGAGTCAGTCCCCTCCTGCCCCTGTGAGTCCCTCCAGGCACTCCTCGTCCTCGCAATCCCATGTACCCTCACGCCGCATGTTAAAGACGCCCCTCTTCCTCCCCTCCCCCTCCTCCGAAGGCACTTCGTCTGAGCCTCCCATCCGCCAACGTGACAGAGATAAGGATCACGACCCCCTGGACATCATATCCATCGACTCCTCTTCCTCCTCTTCACGACTACCACCTCCTCGGCGCAGTCCGCGCAAGACCAAGAAACAGAGGGGACAGGGGCAGCTGATGGCGTATGGCCTCGTACCGCCCCTCCCGCCAGGCGCGCGCAAGTCAGACTATATGCCGGTTAAGCAACGGTCCCTCACACGCCAGCGCCAGACAGCAGCCAAGGGTAAGGGGCGGGCAGGGGACAATGCGGGCTGCGGGCTCGAAGGAACTCGTGCACGTGCTGCAAGTTGCATTCGAGAACAACTGGCCCGGAGCTGGCAGCACGGGACCTAGCGGGAGGAAGACGAAGAAGGTGGCAAAAGAGACGGTGGTAGTGGTGAACGATGAGGACGACGAAGAGGAACAGTGACAAGTCCAAGATCCCCACGCCCCTCGACGAGGCGTTAGCTGCAGCATTCACACACAACTCAACGAATCCTAACGTGGTGGCGTCGGCGTCGGCACCGGCAGCGACTACTACGCGCCGGTCTGCAAAGGAGACACGCGCTGAGGCTTCAAATGGCAGCGCAAGCGTGGAGGTTGTCGTTCTGTTGCCGACGAAACGCACTCGTACGCACACGCGTGCGCAGGCTATGTCGTCGCGTAGAAAGGGGAAACGTCATCTGCACACGCCGACCACGTAGACAACGACGATGCATGGTAGATGAGCAGGACCAAGACGACTCTGACGACTCTGAAATCGAGATCCTCGTCGATCCGCCGCGCAAACAACGGCGCGTATCCAAGGCCCAGCCACAATCACACCCGCCTGCCCGACCACAGCCTAGACGTAAGCCCCGCCGTTCTACTCAGCATCACACGTCAACCCCGCCCGCCATACACACGTCTATATCTATTCACACGTCCACGCCCGAGTCGACGCCGCCGCCGCAGGAGCAGTCCTCGCCCATCACACCCCCGGACGTCAACTCGCTCGCTGGCCTCCCTCTGACGATCCTGCCAGAACCTGCACGGACGGAGATCGCGATCCCTCCACGTGCTCTCAGCCACCTGCACTCGTCGCCCGATCCTCCAGATCCCGCGCGTAAAATGCAAGAGATGCAACAGTATGCGATCCGGCAGGGTTTTTGCTATCAGGGGGCCGCGGTCGGCGCGCACGGTTTCCTCGCAACTTCTCCCGTTGCCGAACCTTCCCCAGCTTCGGACAGCGGCACTTGTGCCATCACCACCAACTCTGCCTCTGCAACCGATCCCGATGATCTGCAGGACGCGAGTCTGGATCTCGACCTCGACCTCGACATCTCTATGGACCTCGAGGCCGGGCCCGCGGACGCGCATGGGGTCGAAGACGATGTTGTGCCTCCGCCCGCCGTCACTGCTGCGCACCGCGATTACCCATGACCATCCAGACGGGCCCATGCTCGGTTTTGTGATACCCGAGCATGACGGTGTTGACCATGGCCCTGGCCCTGGCGTGGACGTAGGCCGCGCTCTCACAAGCTCAAGCCAGGGCCTGAGCTTTGATCTTACTTCCCCGAATCGCGGCGGCGAAGGATCGATCGACTGGCGCGCCGGGAACGTCTTCGGTGGTGCAGGTGCCAGTGCAGATACAGGTGCCGGCGAATACGCTGGTAACGGGACAATGGACCCGTCCGTACTTGGCGGAGGCGGCAACCTCAGGCCAGGAAGGCTCGGAGACGACCCGAGCTCGCCGGTTCGTGGATTCGACGGCGTGCAACCCTCGGGCGTGACGGACGAAGACAATGAGGAATAGGAGGACGCCATGGGCATGTTGTTCGAGAACACGAGCGACGACGATTTCATACCGCCGTCGGGATTGGGCAAAGGCAAGGGCAAGGGTCGAGCAGTCGTTGTGGACGGCGTCGTCGAGTTGTCGGAGAGCGTTGCTGCTGCCGCTGGTTCGAGGACGCGGAGGAAGAGCTGGCGCAAGGAGCTTGCAGACGAAGCTGAGGTCGGGCACAACGACGACAGCGATGACGAAGGTCCGCGCGTGCGCGCAATATCTGCGCCTGATTTTACAAATGCCCGTGGCAAGAAACGCACGCCGGCAACGTCCTCATCAGCCATGCCCCCGGGGTGGCTAACGTTCTGCCACCATTGCAGAAGCACGACACGCCGGCCCAAGATGCGTTGTACGTTGATTAATGAGTCGACGGACCAGCGCTGCCGCAACCTTTTGCGATCGCTGCATCGAGAAACGGTATGCCCTCCATCCATCCCTTCATATACAGTACATATTTCTGACTCTCTTGGAGCGTAGGTACCCCCAGTTGACGTTCATTCGCTCCGCGGAAGACGTCGAGTGTCCGGCTTGTTGCAATTATTGTAACTGCTCGCTTTGCTCGCGGAGAGGCGTACATCCCCGAACGTGATGGCGGGTGGCGCAGTTGGACCACGCGCCAAGGTGTCTCCTATCGCGCAGCGCCGATCCCCGCAAAGAATAGCAAGGGCAGTAACCCCAGAGCGGCGTAGGTGCCGGCGACGACGAAGCAGCGCGCAGCGACGATGACGACGACAACGGCCGATGCCCAGGTCTTTGACGGGAGCAGGAGCGCAACGGCGGTGTTCACGGTATCTGGCGAGCCGCTCGGCAGTGCGTTCTTGCACGGCAACAAAGCCCGCATCGTCCCCGTCTCCCAACTCACGGCCTCCCCTGCGCTATCACCACCACCACCCCTGCCCCTGTCGCGATCCCCACCAGCCCCATACCCGAACTCGCGCAGCAACAGTAGCAACTGCAAAGACGCCAGCATGTGTATATTGGGAAACCGCGCAAGACGTGGGGGTGGTTCGCGTCCCTTCCAGCTCCCGACCACGACCAGCTGGAGCAGCAGAAGGAAATGACGAAGGGGAAGGCGAAGATGACACGCTGGGGACGCCGAAGTAAGCGGATTCGGCACTTTGTGGGGAACCTGGAGTCGTTCTTGGTTGCGCGTAGGCGGCGATGGCAACGGTCTGCATCGTTGGCGCCGTTGGACGACGATGATGTGGTGACGAAGATGGAAATCTTGATGAGGGCCGCGACGCCGATGCGGACGCAGATGCAGACGACGGGATCTGGCCGGGGGAGGTGGTACTTGTACCGTCTGCTCAGGCAGAGGAGATGGCGAGGATCACGCCGGAGGAGGTGGAGCGTGCTATCGGCGCCACGTTTGCCATTGACACCGTGGCATCGTAGTCGTTGTCGTCGATATGACAAAAAAACGAGTTGGTAGTAGGCGGTAGAATTAACAAAGCGACTGTTATTACCTGTATATCAATTTTGGTTTTCTGGCTCCCTCGGTTTAAAATACCTTATATCGCCTTAGTTGCTACAGTATGTGCACGTTCTGAGGCAAAAATGAGCGGAGACTGAAACAGATGGTGCGCCACGTACCTTTCTTCCTCGTGCGCTGCGGTCAGTGCGATGATACGGCCTCCGCTTCCGACCCTCGTCGACGTGACCTTGCCTCGTAGCATTGGAGCAAACTTCTAGCTCTGTTCATGCCACGAAATATGATCTCAGACAAGTTGGAACATCATTATTTTATAGCTTTGGGAAAGCTCAAAGTCGGCCTTACAGCACGAGTCCGTATTTGTATAGCCTGAGCATCACGCTAATCGATATCAACAGGTGTCTGGCTCGGAATCGATAAAGTACAGCATGTGGGTAGGTACTATGGATGGAGGATTACATTCTATTCTGTTCGACACTGGCACGATGTTCTAATAGCAACTGTGCCATCTCGTGATGTCCTCCTGACGAAGCAAGGTGAAACGGAGTTTGGGCTTTATCATTCACTGCATCTACGTCTGCACCGTTTTCAAGTAGCAGGCGTAAGAAATTGGTATCAGATCCACTCCGATGTGATTGCCGGCCGATTAACAGGTGCAAAGGTGTCGAGTGACTCTGATCGCGTGCGTTGACATCTGCCCCGTTCAGGGTCAATGTCTGTACAACATCATTCGATGACGACCACCCCGACGACGCCAGATGCAAAGGCGTCGAGTTGCTCCGATCGCGTGCGTTGACATCCGCCCTGTTCAGGATCAATGTCTGTACAACATCATTCGACGACGATGACGACGATGACGACGCCAGATGCAAAGGTGTCTTGTAGCTCTGATCGCGTGCGTTGACATCTGCCCCGTTCAGGATCAATGTCTGTACAACATCATTCGGCGCCCGCGACGACGCCAGATGCAAAGGTGTCTTGTGGCTCTGATTGCGTGTGTTGACATCTGCCCCATTCAGGATCAATGTCTGTACTACATCATTCGACCCCCACGACGACGCCAGATGCAAAGGTGTGTTGTGGCTCTGATCGTGTGCGTTGACATCTGCCCCATTCAAGATCAATGTCTGTACAACATCATTCGACGACGACTGCGACGATGACTGCGACGACGCCAGATGCAAAGGTGTCGAGTGGTTCTGATCACATGCGTTGACATCTGCCCCATTCAGGATCAATGTCTGTACAACATCATTCGACGACGACCACCTTGACGACGCCAGATGCAAAGGTGTCTTGTGGCTCTGATCGCGTGCGTTGACATCTGCCCCATTCAGAATCAATGTCTGTACAACATCATTCGATGACCACGACCACGACGATGCCAGATGCAAAGGTGTCTTGTGGCTCTGATCGTGTGCGTTGACATCTGCCCCATTCACGATCAATGTCTGTACAACATCATTTGGCGCCTGCAACGACGCCAGATGCAAAGGTGTCTTGTAGCTCTGATCACGCGCGTTGACATCTGCCCCATTCAAGACCAATGTCTGTACAACATCATTCAACGACGACTGGGATGACGCCAGATGCAAAGGTGTCGAGTGGCTCTGATTGCGTGCGTTGACATCTGCCCCATTCAGGATCAATGTCCGTACAACATCATTCGACGACGACTGGGACGACGCCAGATGCAAAGGTGTCGAGTGGCTCTGATCGCATGCGTCGACATCTGCCCCATTCAGAATCAATGTCTGTACAACATCATTCAACGACGACCACCTCGACGACGCCAGATGCAAAGGTGTCAAGTGGCTCTGATCGCGTGCATTGACATCTGCCCCGTTCAGGATCAATGTCTGTACAACATCATTCGACGACCACCATGACAACGACGCCAGATGCAAAGGTGTCGTGTGGCTCTGATTGCGTGCGTTGACATCTGCCTCATTCTGTATCAACAACCGCACGATATCGACATGAAGATCTTTTGATGCTTCATGCAACGGAGTATGGTTGCCCCTCGTCGTAGCGACCTTGACATCTACACCGTGTCCTAGTAGTGTTCGAACAACTTCCAGGTGTCCATTCGCCGCTGCCAAGTGGAGTGGAGTCGTAAGATCGTCTAGTTGCGCATTCGCATTTGCGCCGATACTGAGTAGCCATTGTGCGACATCGATCAATCCGTCTTTCGATGCGGCGTGCAGTAGAGTATGACTTCTGTGACTAATATGGAGGACCGCGTCATGTTGGTGTAGTAGCTCTGCAACTTGAATGTGTTTGTTGCTCAGTGCTGCCGCCAGCGGACTCCTGTTGAGACCAACCCTAGCATTTACATGCTGCGGATATTCGACGATGAGATGCTTCGTTAGGTCACGAAATCCGCACAACGCGGCGTAGTATAGGCACAACGGTGCATAGCCTTCGTTCGGTGGATCGGGTTGCAGGGAAGGGTCAGAGTTGTCCGGATCGTCGTACGGATCGTAGTCCAATCTCAAGTCATCCAGTACGAAAGAATCCCATGGTTTGTCGATGTCAAACGACTCGAGCCATGCTGGGAAATATGGTTTTGTAGGATCAAAAAGGCTTCTCATCCCATCTTCTACATGTAACGATACACTCTCGAATTGAGCATGGTCTACCCAGTGCTCAGCGGCATAGCGGGATAGAGGAGAGCTACTTTCGGCCATATCACAATTGGACCGAAGAAGAATCGCCAAGCAAGCTTGGGCAATGACCGTGTGCGCTGGCTCGGGACGGATGTGAAACCGGGAAATGTCTGCTGCTAGGTTGGCAAGCCGATCCGAAGTCAAGAACTCCTTCACCGAGAAATGTGCGAATTGTACAACCCGAGTCTTCGAAGACTTGTCACCGACGACGACGATTAAACTCGAGCACGTAGACAGGACACCTTGCTGCTCGTCATCCCATCGCCAATCTGAGTTCAGCACCGGTATGCCTCCCTTGGCTCTATCAAAGTCGAGCGCGAGAACTTCTGCAAGTTCATCGACACGAAGTGGGCGAGTCGCAACGGTGAGACATTGTAGCAGACGATAAGCTTGATCTGGGTTGACCTTCCCGATCTCCCTCAATATCCGCTCGTATGTCTCGTCCAAAGAGTTGGGCAGCTCTCTGAGGACGCGCTGGACATTATGTGGAAGGCAATTTCGCAACACTTCGAGCTGACAAAAGACCCATCGGAACCTGCGAAACACTATTAGCCAGCGTCATAATCACCCGCATATCCCTTACATTCCGTCAGCTCTGTCTGAAAGCGTCTCAATCACATGCTCTTTGTCCTCTTTCCTCCATCTCCGCATAAATTTACCGGACCCAGAGTAGACCACAGATCTCACGTAGGAGGCGATATCCTTCTTCTGCCCGCCTTCGTCTTGGAGGGAAACCGTCTGAGACGCGAGTGACTCAAGTGCCTCACAGATGTCGGCCTCCGGACGACTCGTAACACAGATACGAAGGCTTGGAAGTCGAAGGCCGACAAGGTCCGTTACGAGGTCAAGGACCTGTTCGCGGGGAGATTTGACATCGGAGGTGTCGGGACACTCATCAAGCGCATCTATGACAAGATAAACTGGGCCTTGATTTGGAAGCATGAGCATCTCCTTCAGGCACTCGGTTAATGCTTTGTCGCTAGGCTGGCGCGCGCCTTTGTCGTGTGTCTCGTAGAGACGGGAGAATACGTCGCCAAAGGTATCGGAACGAGTAGAGAGTTGGATGAGGAGTGACGGAAGAAGGTTGCGGCGAGCTTGCTTGTCGACATCCCGAAAGTCAAAATAAAAATAGGCCATCGATCCGGATCCAGCCTCGCACATGGTTTTGATATCGTTGATGATTGCGGAGCTACTCGACTATCATAAGTTTCGTAAGACTGCAACATTTGAGGAGCGACAAACCACAGGACGCTCTTCCCAGAGCCCGCTGCGAAACGTCTGGTCCATAAGATCACTGAAGAGGCGAAGTCACAGATAAAAGAAACGTACGTTTGCCGTGAATCCACAGCAGGGAACCAGTCACTTTCCAGTTTTCGAATTGATCGCTGTCAAAGAACCACTCGGCGGTTCCCTCATGTTGACGATCACCGGCGATGTTATGATTCGTGGACGGATCCGGTGGAGATTGCCATTTCCTAAGGCTTTCCCGTAATTGGTTCTCTGTGATCGTGATAAATACTCGATTGTCAGCGAAGACGGGACTGATTACAAACGTTTCACGTCGTTTATTTGGTCTGTCGTCTGTCGAACGATTATTTTCACTTCCGTTGCGTCTAGATGATAGAAGTTAGTGGTGATGCTGGTGAGTTGCTAAACAGACTTCGCCCACCTTCAGCTATTGTTTGCACCTTATCGTCAACGGCTTTGACGTTGTCGTTGACAACCTGCACTTTCTCGTGGACACCCTTCACGCCGTCACCAACCGCCGTCACTTTGTTATCGATGGTGTGGGTGGCCTTCAGAATCTGCGCACTCGCCATCGCAACCTCTTCGTCCGTCAGTTTGACAAGTCTCTTCAGCCCATCCTCCAGATCCGTCCACCCCGCCACCTTCTTGAGGAATCTTTCTGAACTGGTATTAGCACCGATCAACGTAAGGCGATGGTCGGACTTACTCGCTCGACTCTGTTGCATTTCCTTTGTGGCTGTCGCAAGGATATCCAGAATTTCAACCGTGATTTCCACCATTTTGTCCGTCATTGCTGGAGTCAGCGGGACCTCGGTATAGGTCTCGAGGCGGACGAGGAAACTTTCGATGCGTCCGAAGATGTCGATGAGGATGTCTTGGCTCGCAGTAACATCTTTAGCTGCCTAAGAATGCTCAGCACCAGAAATTCCCACACGAGGGAAGAAAGAAGAAACGAAGCAACTTACCAAGAGGAGAACACCAACACCAGCAAATACTAGCTTGGCAGGTGGGAATACCTGGCGAATTGACATCAGATCGTGTTCACTGATAAAAGAGCTGATATTCACCAAAGCGATGCCTTCGCCTAGCGTCCCAGAGAAGGCATAAAGGACGTTAATGGTTGGGACGAGCCATCTTTTTAACCTGTCGTCGTTGGCAGTCGGAGAGAAATCAAATCGGGCTGCTTGTAACACGGCGAGAATGGCAGCGGGAGAATCGCATGCTTCGAGTTGTTTGAAGAGATCGTGGTTCTTAAGATCGTTCTTGGTCTTTTTCTTGTACGACTTTAGAGCGGCATCGAAGATTCCTTCGATATTGGAAGAGGACTCGGAGGGAGTAATTATGGGAGCCTGTGGCACGGAAACGGGAGTGGGAGATTGATTCATGTTGGGGACGTATAACAGTCTGGTGGACGACGACGGGAGAATCCTGGTGCCTCTAGAGGCGATAAACCAAGGACCTGGATATGGAAATCAGCGCAGCACCACGGGCCGGTACTGGCGGTACCTTTGATCCCCTCTCTTTGCACTACCGTACGCAAAAGAAGAACGCAAGCATGGACTTACACTGAGGGCCATGTTGCACGTCGATTGCTCGTATCACTCTCGGTGGTCACCTCCACTGGCAGAGGCCAATCCCACGATCACGCGCCGTTCCCTCCCAATCCCACGAATCCGCCCGAACGCGGGCTCATGGCAAAGATCACCCTCGATACCCCGGCCCGTGACTCTGGTCGCTCACTGCAGCGTCTTTGCCCATATAGACGCGACTTTTGACTTGCTCCAGGCAGGTCCTTTTTTAAATGACGCAATTTGGATCGATAACGCCTTTTCGCAGCCAAGGTCCCCTGTCCCTACATTGCGTCGACCTCCTCGTCGGTTTCATCCTTGCCTTTCACCCCGCCATCCAGATCGTTGCTGCCGGAACGGGAAAGCAACACGATGGTGATCTCTACCCCTGGTCCCGGCGACGACCCCGCCACGGACTATGCGCGGGTGTCTCATAAGAGTGACGACCAACCGAGCCAGCACGAAAAAGTACCGGCGACGTAGAGATGCGCGTTGTAGCGGTATGTCCCGTCCACTCCGCCCATTCTGTGCGCATCCATACGCCGCACGACAGGGCTGACCTCCTCCTACTCCTGTGGGTGCCTCCAGGCGTTCTTCGTCCTCGCAATCCCGTGTACCCTCACGCCACATGTCAAAGGTGCCCCTCTTCCTCCCACCCCCCTTCGAAAGCACTTCATCCGAACCTCCCCCCCGCCAATGTGACAGAGTCAGAGACCATGACGCGTTGGACATCATATCCGTCGACTCCTCTTCACGATCACCACCTCCTCGGCGCAGCCCGCGCAAGACCAAGACACAGAGGGGACAGGTGCGGCTGATGGCCTACGTCCTCGTACTGCCCCTCCCTCCCGGCGCACGCGAGTCGGAATATATACCGGTTAAGCAACGGTCCCGCACACGCCAGCGCCAGACAACCGTCAAGTGGAAAGCGCGGGCAGGGGACAATTTGGGCTCGATGGAACTCGTGTACGTGTTGCAAGTTGCGTTCGAGAACAACTGGCCGGGAGCTGGCAGCACGGGACCTAGTGGGAAGATGACGAAGAAGATGGCAAAGGAGACGGTGGTAGTGGTGGACGATGAGGACGACGAACAGGGGGAAGGTGACAAGTCCAAGATCACGCCCCTCGACGAGGCGTTAGCTGCGGCATTCACACACAACTCAACGAATCCTAACGTGACGGCGTCGGCGTCAGCAACGGCAGCGACTACCACGCGCCGATCGGCGAAGAAGACACGCGCTGAGGCTTCAAGTGATAGCACGAGCGTGGAGGTTGTAATCCTATTGCCGACGAAACGCGCGCACGTGCGCAGGTTGTGTCGCCGCGTAGAAAGAGGAGACGCCATCCGCACACGCCGAACAGTCCACGCAGCAAACGACGACGCGTGGTAGACGAGCAGGACCACGACGACTCTGACGACTCCAAAATCGAGATCATCGTCGATGCACCGTGGGAACGACAGCGCGTACCCAAGTCCAAGCCTCAATCACAACCGTCTGCCCGACCGCAGCCTAGACATAAGTCCCGCCGTTCTACCCAGCAGCGTCGCACGTCAACCCCGACTGCCATACACACGTCTATCTCTATTCACACATCCACGCTAGAGTCGACGCCTCCCCCGCAGGAGCAATCTTCACTAATCACGCCCCCAGACGGCAACTCCCTCGCAGGCCTCCAGAACCTGCCCGCACGGAGATCGCGCCCGCACGCACTCAGCCACCTGCACTCGTCGCCCGATCCTCCAGATCCCTTGCGCAAATTGCGAGAGACGCAACAGTACGATCCGGCAGGGTTTGTGCTATGTGGGGGCCGCGGTTGGCGCGCACGGTCCCCTCGCAACTTCTCCCGCTGCCGAACCTTGGACAGCGGCGCTTGTGCCATCACCACCAACTCTGCCCCCGCAACTGCAACTGATCCCGATGATCTGCAGGGTGCGGGTTTGGGTCTCGACCTTGAACTCGATATCTCTAAGGACCTCGGGAATGGGTCCGCGCCCGCGGGCGAAGATGAGTGCAGATACGCATGCAGTCGTCGTTGGCGACGCGCTCCAGCACTCCCCTCCCTCACTGTTGCGCACCGCGGGCACCCATAACCATCCAGACGGGCCCATGCTCGACTTTGTAATACCCGAGCATTACTATGTCGATCATAGCATTGGCGCTAGCGTGGATGTAGGCCGCGCTCTCACGAGCCCAATCCAAGGCCTGAGCTTTGATCTTACTCCCTCAAATCGCAGCGGCAAAGGATCGATCGACTGGTGCGCCGGGAACGTTTTCGGTGGTGCAAGGTCAGCACAGACGCAGGCCCCGGCGAGTACGCTGGTAACGGAAAAATCGACGCGTCCGTGCTTGGCGGGGGCGGCAACCTCAGCCCTGGCAAGCTCGGAGACGACCCGAACTCGCCGGTTCGTGAATCGGCGGCGTGCAACCTCCGCGCGCGACGGACGAAGACGACGACGAAGAAGACGTCATAGGCACGTTGTTTGAGAACACGAGCGACGACGACTTTGTGCCACCGTTGGGATTGGGCAAGGGCAAGGGTCGAGCGCTCGTTGTTGACGGCGTCGTCGAGTCATCTGAGAGCGTTGCTGCTGCCGCCGGTTCGAGGATGTGGCATGGAACTTGCAGACGAAGTTGAGGACGGGCACGATGACGGCAGCGACGACGAAAGATCCTCTGATTATGGTCCACGCGCGCACGCAATATCTACGCCTGTTTTTACAAATGCCCGTCGCAAGAAACGCAGCCAAGCATCGTCGTCATCAGGCGTGCTCCCGTGGGGGCTGATGTTTTGCCATCATTGCAGGCGCAAGACACCCCTGCCCAAGATGCGCTGTACGTTGATCAAGGCGTCGACGGACGAGCAATGCCGTAACCCGTTTTGCGACCTCTGTATAGAAAAACGGTACGCCATCCCTTCGTATACAGTACATATTTCTGACTCTCTTTGACCGTTAGGTACCCCCAGTTGACGTTCGATCACTCTGCGGAAGACTTCGAGTGTCTGGCTTGTTGCAACTATTGCAATTGCTTGCTTTGCTCACGGAAGCGCGGAGAGGCGTACGTCCCCGAACGTGATGGCGGTTGGCACAGTTGGATCGCGCGCCAAGGTGGCTCCCATCACACTGTGCCGATCCCCGCAAACAAGAGCAAGAGTGGAGAACCGGTATCGGTGCTGCCACCAGCCAAGCAGCGCTTAATGGAGACAACAATAATGACGGATGCACAGGTTTTTAACGCGAGCTGGAGCGCGACCGTGGTGTTCACTGTTTCTGGCGAGCCTCTCGGTAGTGCGTTCTTGCACGGCAACAAATCGCGCATCGTACCCGTCTCGCAACCCACGGCCTCCCCTGCCGCTGCTGTCACCCCCACTTCCCCTACCACCATCACCGCCAGCCCGATACCCGAACCCGCGCAAGACGTGGGGGCAGCTCGTGTCCCTTCCGGATCCCGAGGACGACCAGCCGGAGCAACAGACAAAGAGGAAGGGAAAATCGGTTATGGCGGGCCGGGGACGCCGGGGCAAGCGGCCGTTGATGGTGGCGCCGAAGCGGAGGCGGCGGCAGTCTGCGTCGTTGACGCTGCTGGACGACGATGGCGATGGCGACGAGGATGGAAATCTTATCGAGGGCGGCGATGTGGATGCAGATGATGGGGTCTGGCCGGGTGGTACTTGTACCATCTGCTCAGGCGGTAGAGCGTGCTATCGGCGCCGTCCCTCGTCCCGTGCGTTGACATTCGCACCATTCGGGATCAATGTCTGCACAACGTCGCCTTTCAGCGACAACGACGCCAGATGCAAGGTGTCAAGTGGCTCCCATCCTGTGCGTTGACATCTGCCCCATTCAGGATCAATGTCTGCACGACATCATTCGGCGACGACGACGCCAGATGCAAAGGCGTCCTCCGCCCCTCACCCCGTGCGCTGACATCCGCACCATTCAAAATCAATGTCCGCACGGCGTCGTCTTTCAACGACGATGACGCCACTCCCATCCCCTGCGTTGACATCCGCCCCCGTTCAGGATCGATGTCCGCACGACACCATTCGACAACGCCGATGGCGATGATGACGCCAGATGCAAAAGGCGAACTCTGTCTCTCATCCCGTGCGTTGACATCCGCCCCGTTTATGATCAATGTCTGCACAATATCACCAGATGACGACGACAACGCCTGCGACGCCAGATGCAAAGGCGCCCTCTGTTTCTCATCCCGTGCGTTGACGTCTCCCCCGAGTTGGATGAAGTGCTGCACGGGTTTGGCACTCGACGATGACGCTAGAGGCAACAGCCTATGGAGGTGCGAGCTTGCATCTGCTCCATCCTCGATCAATAGCCGACGTGAACACCAATTGATGCTTTGTGCAATGGAGTACGGTCTCCCCACGTCATGGCGGCGTTGACATCTACGCCGTGCTCCAGTAGGGTTCGAACAACTTCTAGGTGTCTACCCGCCGCTGCCAAGTGGAGTGGAGTCCTCTAGTCGTTGTCTTTCGCGTTCGCATCTGCGTCGATGTCTAGTAGCCATTGTACAACATCCATCAATCCATCTGTCGATGCGGCGTGCAGTAATAGAGTGCGATTTCGGTAACTAGTATACAGGGGTGTAACTTACGCCGACGGGCGCCGTTGTCATGTATTTTGTAGAGACGGGAGTGTCGCAAAAGGCTTTGGAACGAGTAAAGTGTTGGACGAGGAGTGACGGAAGAAGGTTGCGGCAGGCTTGCTTGTCGATATTTCGAAAGTCAAAATAAAAATACGCCATCGATCCTGATCCGGCCTCGCACAAGGTCGTGAGATCGTCGATGATTGCGGAGCTACTCGACAATCATAAGTTTCGCAATACTGCAAGATTTGAGGAGCGACGAACCATAGGACAGCCTTCCCTGAGCCCGCTGCGAAACGTGCGGTCCATAAGATCACCGAAGAGGCGAAGCCACAGAGAAAAGAAACGTACGTTTCCCGTGAATTCACAGCAGGGAACCAGCCCCCTTCCAGCTTTCGAATTGGTTACTTTCAAAGACCCATTCCGCGGTTCCCTCATGTTGACGATCGCCGGCGATGTTGTGATTCGTGAACGGATCTGGTGGAGATTGCCATTTCCTAAGGCTGTCCGTAATTGATTCCCTGCGACCGTGTTAGATACTCGGCTGTCAGCGAAGACGGGACTGATAACGAACGCTTCAGGTTGTCCACGTCGTCCGCCGTTTGTCGGAGGGTTGATTTCACTTCCGTCGCGGTTGCCTTGCCGTCTAGATGATAAAACTGGAGACGACGCTGGTGGATCGCTAATTAGACCTTGCGCGCCGTCAGTAATTGTCTGGACCCTATCACCAACCGCTTTGACGTTGTCATTGACAACCTGTACTTTCACGTCGACGCCCCTCACGCCGTCGTCGATCCCCGCCACTTTGTTATCGATCTTGTGCGTTACATTCACAAGCTGCACACTCGACATCGCAACCTCTTTGTTTATCAGTTCCTCGAGCTCCCTCAGCCCATCTTCCAGATCCGTCCAGTCACCTTCTGGATAATTTTTCTGAACTGATATTAGCATCGACCAATGAAGGAGGTGGTCGAACTCACTCGCTCGACTCTGTTCCATTTCCTTTGTGGCCATCGCAAGGATGTCCAGGGCCTCAACCGTGATTTCCATCATTTTTTTTTCGTCATTGCTGGAGTTAGTGGGACCTCCGTATAAATCTCGAGCCAGACGAAGAAACCTTCGGAAGATGTCGACGAGGATGCCTTGGCTGGCGGCAACATCTTTAGCTGCCTAAGAACGCTCAACATCCGAAGTACCCGCACGCAGCGCAAGGGAAGAAACAAAGTAACTCACCAAGAGGAGGACACCGACGTCAGCGAACACCATTTTGGCAGGTAAGAACACCTGCCGAATGTCAATGACATCAGAGAGTGTTCACCGACAGACGATATTTACCAAGGCGGCACCTTCGCTGAGCGTCCCAGAGAAGGCATAAAGAACGTTGATGGTTGGAGCGAGCCATTTTTCAACCTGTCATCGCCAGCAATCCGAGAGGGACCAAACTCTGCGGCTTGAAACACGGCCGGAATAGCAGCGGGAGAATGACATGTTTCCGGTTATTTGAAATGATCATGTCCTCTTAAGATCGTTCTTGAGAGCGACGTCGGTCGAAGATGATATTGGAAGAGGACTCGGAGGGTGCAGTTGCAGGTGCCTGAGGCATAGAAACTGGAGCGGGAGGAATGCTGTGCCTTTCGTGTATAAACCAAGAACCCGCAAATGGAAGGAACGCTGAAACAACGCGCGGTAACACGGGCCGGCACGCCTTCTTATTTCCCTTCGATCTCTCATACAACAGTGGCTACACTGAGGCCAGTGGGTGTTGATAACGTTGATAGACTTCACTGGTAAAGTTATCACATATATCACCCGTCACGGTACTTGCCGCTGTCTTTCTCACCCTCTTCCGGTGCACGATAGGCTGGAGCAGGCTAATCCTTCCCACGACCCAAATGCTCCCTCCCAATGCCCACCCACGAACCCGCCTATCACCACAAGGACGCGGGCTCATGGAAGACATCACCCTCGATCCAGATGACCCCGCGTGGCTCTCGTCGCCCAACGACACGTCTCTGCCGGAACCAAACGCAACTTCTGACTTGCTCCAGGCAGGTCTTTTTTCACATCACGCGATTTCGGTCGATAACGCCTTCTCTCTCACACAGCCAAGATCCCCTGTCCCCGCAGTCGCGTCAGCCTACTCGTCGGTCTCACCCCTCGCCTTTCGCCCCGCCGTCCAGATCATCGCCACCGGAACGGGAAAACGACACGACGGCGATCTCCGTCACTGGTCCCGGCGACGACCCCGCGCCGGTGTCTTGTGGGAACGACGGCCAAACAGACCCAACACGGACAACGACGTCGAGATGCGCGATCGTGGCTTTGAGGTATGTCCATTCCCTTCCGTCATTTCTATGCGCATACATACGCCGTGCGACAGAGTCAGCCCCTCCCTGTCCCTGCGGGTGCCTCCAGGCGCTCCACCTCCTCGCAATCCCGTGTATCCTCACGCCGCATGTCAAAGACGCCCCTCTTCCTCCCTTCCTCCTCCTCCGAAGGCACTTCGTCTGAGCCTCCCATCCGCCAACGTGACAGAGACAGGGATCACGATCCGCTGGACATCATATCCATCGACTCCTCTTCCTCCTCCTCACGATCACCACCTCCTCGGCGCAGCTCGCGCAAGACGAAGAAACAGAGGGGACAGGGGCAATTGACGGCCTACGTCCTCGTACCATCCCGCCCGGCGCGCACAAGTCAGACTATATGCCGGTTAAGCAACGGTCCCGCACACGCCAGCGCCAGACAGCAGCCAAGAGGAAAGCGCGGGCAGGGAACAATGCGGGCTCGAAGGAACTCGTGCACGTGCTGCAAGTTGCATTTGAGAACAACTGGCCCGGAGCTGGCAGCACGGGACCCAGTGGGAAGAAGACGAAGAAGGCGGCAGAAGAGACGGTGGTAGTGATGGACGATGAGGACGACAAAGAGGAAGAAAGTGACAAGTCCAAGATCCCCACGCCCCTCGACCAGGCATTAGCTGCGGCATTCACACACAACTTAACGAATCCTAACGTGGTGGCGTCGGCGTTAGCACCGGCAGCGATTACTACGCGCCTGTCGACAAAGGAGACACGCGCTGAGGCTCCAAGTGATAGCGCGAGCGTGGATGTTGTCATGTTGTTGCCGACGAAACGCGCTCGCTCGCACGCGCGTGCGTAGGCCGTGTCGTCGCGTAGGAAGGGGAGACGCCACACACGTCTACCGCTCCACGCAGAAAACGACAGCGCGTGGCAGACGAGCAGGAACAGGACGACTCTAACGACTCCGGAATTGAGATCATCGTCGATGCGCCGCGCAAACAACGGCGCGTACCCAAGACCCAGCCGCAGCCAAGACATAAGCCCCGCCGTTCTACCCAGCAGCGTCGCACGTCAACCCCGCCCCCCATACACACGTCTATGACTATTCACACGTCCACGCCCGAGTCCACCCCACCCCCGCAGGAGCAGTCATCACCAATCACGCCCCCAGATGTCAACTCGCTCGCAGGCCTCCCGCTGACCATCCTGCCAGAACCCACACAGACGGAGATCACGATCCCTCCACGTGCTCTCAGTCACCTGCACTCGTCGCCCGATCCTCCAGATCCCGTGCGCAAATTGCAAGAGACACAACAGTATGCGATCTGGCAGGGTTTTTGCTATGAGGGGGGCGCGGTCGGCGCGCACGGTCTCCTCGCAACTTCTCCCGCTGCCGAACCTTCCCTGGTCTCGGATAGCGGCGTCACCACCAACTCTGCCTCCGCAACCGATCCCGATGATCTGCAGGACGCGAGTCTGGATCTCGACCTCGACCTCGACATCTCTATGGACCTCGAGGCCGGGCCCGCGGACGCGCATGGGGTCGACGTCGATATTGTGACTCCGCACCCCCCGCCGCCACTGCTGCGCACCGCAGGTACCCACGACCATCCAGACGGACCCATGCTCGGCTTTGTGATACCCGAGCATGACGGTGTCGACCATAGCCCTTGCGCCGGCGTGAACGTCGGCCGCGCTCTCACGAGCCCAACCCAAGGCCTGAGCTTTGATCTTGCTTCCCCGAATCGCGGCGGCGAAGGATCGATCGACTGGCGCGCAGGGAACGTTTCCGGTGGTGCAGGTGCCAGTCCAGACACAGGTGCCGGCGAATACGCTGGTAACGGGACGTTCGACCCGTCCGTACTTGGCGGGGGCGGCAACCTCAGTCATGGAAGGCTCGGCGACGACCCGAGCTCGCCGATTCGTGGATTCGACGGCGTGCAGCCCTTGCGCGCGACGGACGAGACAGCGAGGAAGAGGAAGACGTCATGGGCATGTTGTTTGAGAACACGAGCGACGATGACTTTATGCCGCCGTTTGGGCAAGGGTAAGGGCAAGGGTCGAGCGATCGATGTGGACGGCGTCGTCGAGTTGTCGGAGAGCGTTGCTGCTGCCGCTGGTTCGAGGATGCGGAGGAAGAGCTGGCGCAAGGAACTTGCAGACGAAGCCGAGGTCGGGCACAACGACGACAGCGATGACGAAGGCGACGATGACGATGGTCCGCGCGCGCACGCAATATCTGCGCCTGTTTTTACAAATGCCCGTCGCAAGAAACGTACCGCGGCGTCGTCGTCATCAGCCGTGCTCACAGGAGGGCTAATGTTCTGCCACCATTGCAGAAGGACGACACGCCGACCCGAGATGCGTTGTACGTTGATTAAGGCGTCAACGGACAAGCCCTGTTTTGCGATCGTTGCATCGAGAAACCGTACGCCTTCCATACATCCCTTCGTATATTACATATTTCTGACTCTTGGAGCTTAGGTACCCCCAGTTGTCGTTCGATCGCTCCGCGGAAGACTTCGAGTGTCCAACTTGTTGCAACTATTGCAACTGCTCGCTTTGCTCACGGAAGCGCGGAGAGGCGTACATCCCCGAACGTAATGGCGGGTGGCGCAGTTGGATCGCGCGCCAAGGTGCCTCCCATCGCGCCGTGCCGACCCCCGCAAAGAAGAGCAAGAGCAACAATCTCGGGACGGCGCCGGCAGCGAGGAAGACGAGGAAGAAGCCTGCGATCATGATGACGACGACGACGACGGATGCACAGGTCTTTGACGAGAGCTGGAGCGCGACGGCAGTGTTCACGGTATCTGGCGAGCCGCTCGGCAGTGCGTTCTTGCAAGGCAACAAAGCGCGCATCGTGCCCGTCTCGCAACCCACGGCCTCCCCTGCTGCTGCTACTACCACCCCAAGTGCGCCCGCCAGTTTTACCTCCAGCTCGATACCCGAACCTACGCAGGAACAGCAAAGACGCCAGCATGCGTTTATTGGGAAACCGCGCAAGACGTGGGGGCGGCTCGTGTACCTTCCGAATCCCGACCACGACCAGCAGGAGCAGCAGAAGAAAAAGACGAAGGGGAAGGGGAAGATGGCGCGCTGGGGACGCCGGGGTAAGCGGATTCAGTTTTTTATCGGCAGCCTAGAGCCGTTGTTGGTAGCGCGGAGGCGGCGACGGCGACGGTCTGCGTCGTTGACGCTGTTGGACGACGATGACGACGGCGACGAAGATGGAAATCTTGGTGAGGGCGGCGATGCTGATGCGGACGCAGATGCAGACGACGGGATCTGGCCCGGTGAGTATGTGGTATCGTACCGCCTGCTCAGGCGGAGGAGATGGCGAGGATCACACCGGAGGAGGTGGAGCGTGCTATCGGTGCCGCGTTCGCTATTGGCACCCCGGCATAGACGTGGTCATCGACGGCATAAAAAATGAGCCGGTAGTAGGCGGTAGAATTAACAAACGACTATTATTACCTGTATATCCATTTTGCTTGCTCGGTTTATCGGTTTAAAATACCTTATATCGCCTTAGTTGTTATGTGCATCATAACGGTCAGTGCATGCTCTCACAATCTGCCATTCTGGAAGCAAACAGATGATGCGCTGCGTGCGCTGCGGTGATACGGCCTCCGCTTCCGGCCCTCGTCGACGCGTTCCAGGGGCCGTCGGCACCCGGTCGTAACTTGGCTCGTAGTATTGAAACAAACTTCTAGTCCTGTTCGTGCAACGAAATGCGATCTCAGATTAAGAACACCGCTCCGGGAAAGCTCATGATCAAAGTTGGTCTTACAGCACGAGTCCATATTTGTATGCTATAGCATGAAAGCCAATCGATATCCGAGTCAACAGGTGTCTGGCTCGGAATCGAAAAAGTACAAGATGTGGGTAGGTACTATAAATGGAGTGTTACATTCTATTCTGTTCGACACTGGCACGATGTTCCAATAGCAACTGCGCCATCTTGTGATATCCTCCTGACGAAGCAAGCTGAATCGGAGTCTGAGCTTTATCATCCACTGCATCTACGTCTGCACCATTTTCAAGTAGCAGGCGTAAGGAATTGGTATCAGGTCCATGAATACGTGATTGCTGGCCTTGTTGGCCAAATAACAGGTGCAAAGGTGTCTTGTGGCTCCGATCGCGTGCGTTGACATCTGCCCCGTTCAGGATCAATGTCTGTACAACAGCATTCGACGACAACGATGACAATAACAATGACACCCGATGCAAAGGTGTCTTGTGACTCTGATCGCGTGTGTTGACATCTGCCCCGTTCAGGATCAATGTCTGTACAACATCATTCGACGATGACAACGACGACGACGATGCCAGATGCAAAGGTGTCTCGTGGCTCTGATCGCGCGTGTTGACATCTGCCCCGTTCAGGATCAATTAGTGATTTCCCGGCCCTGGCTTTCAGGCCAGAAGCCAGCCTAAGCCACACATCAGAGGCCAGGCCAAGCCCGAGCCACGGAGTGGCCCAGAGTGGCTTGTGGCCTCGGCTTTGGATTTGGTAAGCCATTCCCATGGCCTGTGGCCTCGGCTTCGGATTTGGTGGGCCGTATCGCATGTGACACTATCAACCTTGCCATACGATTGCACTCTTCCGCTCTTCCTGGCTGATGAGAACTCGATTTTCAGAGCTTCTAGTCACTTCTGCTCACCTGTTCTCACCCACACCTCCCTGCACTCTCCTGCGCTCTGTGTACTCTCCTCAAGCATTGCTTTCCCACACGCTTCACTGCTTTCCTGCGCTCTGCAAGCACACTGTTCCCCCACCCATCCAACTGCACTTCCAATAGGGATTGACACGGGTCACCCGCGTGTCGATTGGCCTCTACCCGTACCCGTACCCGCCGAAACCCGTACCCGTGGTTGCGGGTACGGGTTACCCGTGCATACGGGTACGGGTAGAGGCGGGTACGGCAGCGGGTCGCGGGTTTGACGGGTTCGCGTGGGTTTGACGGGTACCCACGTCCAACATGCAAACCAGGGCCAGTGGGCCCTCTCAATGTTCAAACCTATTCTACTGTAAGCAGTCTTCTTGTAACTACTACTAATACTAGTACGAGCTGCCATCACATGACTGACGGGATCGTCGGAGGCGAGGTACTGCCATTGTCGTCATGATTGCCGTCGCCTGTGTTGTCGCCTCTGCAAATGCCACCATGTTGGTGCTGCTATCCATCGGGACCGTCGTCGTCACGTCGTCGTCGTCGTTGCCGCTGTCGTCGTCGTAGTTGCCCTAGCTGTCGGTGTTGCAGCGATTGTTGTCGTCGTGAACGCCCTGTTGTTGCAGTCATGGTTGGAGGACCTTGTCTAAGACCTAAGACTTATATGGGCTCAAAGTCAAAATTGATGTGCCCGGGACTAAACATAAAAACATAGACGCATGTCGGGACTGGAGGTCTGGTTTTCGACCCACTCTAAGAACGCGGGATTAGCTGCCATCATTTGTCAAATCGTGGACTGCAAATTATCAGGTTAATCGTAATGACCAGAACAGAGCAGAACGAACGAAGCGCTCGATGTTCCGCCATTTGGTGCGACAACTCGCAGACTCGCAGATGAGCCATTTTGCACTACCTGACGCACGACCCATGGCGATTAGAAGTTGTGGCTGGGGCACTGTCGACGCGATGGGGTAGACGGCGGAGTGCAAGTCTTGACAACTTGCCTTGAGGTCGTTGTCGTTGTCGCAGTCATCGTCGTCATGGTTTCCCTGTCGTCGCAGTTGTTGTCGACTCGTTGGAGTCGTTGCAGCGGTACTGGTCATCTGTTAAGGCCAATGAATAGGCGTGACAATAAAGTCAGCAGAAAACATGGACTCCAACAAAAAAAAAACGCGAAATCCCAAAAGTACGATGGTAGAAATGGGAAATGAATTGGGTATAGGGAGGGACCGACTGAGAAGGATCGAAGTACAGGATTCAAGACGTGGGAAGGAAATGAGACGACAGTACATGCACTAACAAAGCATCAGAGTTCAGTAGAGGTAATACAGAAGGGACGAACCATACCTTTGCAAGAGACGAAGGGCGGGGGTGGCCGAGTCGAGATCGAGGCAATCAGGGACTGGAAACGATTTACAATTGACATGGTGAAAGGAATTGGCTTGAATTGGTGAGGTGCGGCGGGTATACGGCAAAGAGGTGATGGTGAGAGCGGTGTGGGCGGCAGACGCAACGAACAAGACAGCACGAGGTGTGCCTGTCAGGGGCCGTTTGTGAGGCCAGGTGGTCGTCGATGTCCATTCGATGCGATTCGATGCGATGTACAGTAACAGAGTGAGTGAGATGACCCGCGGGTACCCGTGCCACGGGTACGGGTTTGGCACGGGTTCAGAATTGCTGACCCTGACCCGTACCCGTCGTACCCGTACCCGTGACCCGTACAGGTTTTGCCGACCCGTGTCGATCCCTAACTTCCAATGTGTTTCAGCATTCCCCTTGCCTAGTTAATTTACCCACTTTCCTTAGCCACTTTCCCTAGTATATACCTCATGTATTTACAACCTTACGACTACGTTTTCAAGTAATAGTACAGACTTCTCCCTTTGTGTTTCAGAGCTCAGTGTCCCTTATATTACCCAGCATGCTGCACTCGCATGCGGCCTTAGCGACTCAGGCTTGACACTTTACCGACGAAGGCGGCCATCTGGGCGAAGTTTTGCATCGTGCAGAAGCATGCGTGACTGTTTCTGATCGCTTGCGACCACCCAACCCAATGGGGCTCTATGTAGCCCACCACTCCCTCTCCCGACCTCGTTGCACTCGCGTGCGGCTTTATTCCTTTGACACCAACGTGTCTACAATCGCCCCGAACACATATACGAGATCTCGCGCTCCGCAGAGGCCTGCGTGACCACGGCCGCTCCTTAAATCCTGCGCGTCTTAGTCACATTCCCTAGTGATTGTACATGTCCTACTCAATCTTATACCATGACACGGGCCTGTGGGGCATCTACTTTGTCATGGTCTATATTAGTGTTCGAGCTTTTACTATACTATAATTTGTCTTAATGAGACATACAGGCCATGGCTTGTGAGCCTGCCAGGCCGACAACATATGAAGCCGTGGCTTGCGGGCCAACTGGGGCCTAAGCTCTCAGAGGCCATGAATAGTGGCCCAGGCTGCTGACTTTCTGGGCCTGAGCCATCAAAAGCCAGGCCATTTGCTGGGCTTTCAGGCCAAGCCGGGCCGGGAAATCACTAGGATCAATGTCTGTACAACATCATTCGAAGACGACCATGACGACCACGACGCCAGATGCAAAGGTGTCTTGTGGCTCTGATCGCGTGCGTTGACATCTGCCCCGTTCAGGATCAATGTCTGTACAACATCATTCGACGATGACGACGACGACGACGATGCCAGATGCAAAGGTGTCTCGTGCCTCTGATCACGTGCGTTGACATCTGCCCCGTTCAGGATCAATGTCTGTACAATATCATTAGACGACGACCACGACCATGACGCCAGATGCAAAGGTGTCTCGTGCCTCTGATCGCGTGCGTTGACATCTGCCCCATTCAAGATCAATGTCTGTACAGCATCATTCGACGACCATGATGACGACGCCAGATGCAAAGGTGTCTTGTGGCTCTGATCGCGGGTGTTGACATCTGCCCCATTCAGGATCAATGTCTGTACAACATCATTCGACGATGACGATGACGACGACGACACCAGATGCAAAGGTGTCTTGTGGCTCCGATCGCGTGCGTTGACATCTGCCTCGTTCAGGATCAATGTCTGTACAACATCATTCGACGACGACGACGACGCCAGATGCAAAGGTGTCTTGTGGCTCCGATCGCGTGCGTTGACATCTGCCTCGTTCAGGATCAATGTCTGTACAACATCATTCGACGACGACGACGCCTGATGCAAAGGTGTCTTGTGGCTCTTATCGCGTGCGTTGACATCTGCCCCGTTCAGGATCAATGTCTGTACAACATCATTCGACAACGACCGTGACGGTGCCAGATGCAAAGGTGTCTTGTGGTTCTGATCGCGTGCGTTGACATCTGCCCCGTTCAGGATCAATGTCTGTATTACAGCATCATTCGACGACGACAATGCCAGATGCAAAGGTGTCTTGTGGCTCTGATCACGTGCGTTGACATCTGCTCCGTTCAGGATCAATGTCTGTATTACAGCGTCATTCGACGACGACAATGCCAGATGCAAAGGTGTTTCGTGGCTCTGATCGCGTGCGTTGACATCTGCCCCGTTCAGGATCAATGTCTGTACAACATCATTCGACGACGACCGTGACGACAATGCCAGATGCAAAGGAGTCTTGTGGCTCTGATCGCGTGCGTTGACATCTGCCCCGTTCAGGATCAATGTCTGTACAACATCATTCGACAACGACGACGACGCCAGATGCAAAGGTGTCTTGTGGCTCTGATCGCGTGCGTTGACATCTGCCCCGTTCAGGATCAATGTCTGTACAACATCATTCGACAACGACCACCACCGCGACGACGACGACGATGCCAGATGCAAAGGTGTCTTGTGGCTCTTATCGTGTGCGTTGACATCTGCCCCGTTCAGGATCAATGTCTGTACAACGTCATTTGACGACGACGACCACAGCAACGATGCCAGATGCAAAGGTGTCTCATGGCTCAGATCACGGGCGTTGACATCTGCCCCGTTCAGGATCAGTGTCTGTACAACATCATTCGACTTCGACGATGATGCCAGATGCAAAGGTGTCTTGTAGCTCTGATAGCATGCGTCGACATCTGCCCTGTTCTGTATCAATAACCGCACGATATCGACGTGACCATTTTTTGATGCTTCATGCAACGGAGTACGGTTGTCCTTCGTTGTAGCGACGTTGACATATACACCGTGTCTTAGAAGCATTCGAACAACTTCTAGGCGTCCATTCGTCGCGGTCAAGTGGAGTGGAGTCGTATGATCGTCTAGTTGTGCATTTGCATTTGCACCGATACTGAGTAGCCATTGTGCGACATCCATCGAACCGTCCTTCGATGCGGCGTGCAGTAGTGTACGTCTTCGGTGACTAATATGGAGGACCGCGTCATGCTGGTGTAGTAGCTCTGCAACTTGAATGTGTTCGTTGCTCAGTGCTGCCGCCAGCGGACTCCTGTTAAGACCAACCCTAGCATTTACATGCTGCGGATATTTGACGATGAGATACTTCGTTATGTCGTGAAATCCGCACAACGCGGCGTAGTATAGGCACAACGGAGCATAGAATTCGTTCGGTGAATTGGGTTCCCGGGAAAGATCAGAGTCGTCCTTCGAGCGCCGACCATCCCCTACGAAAGAACGCCATGGTTTGTCAATGTCAAACGACTTCAGCCATGCTGGAAAATATGGTTTTGTAGGATCAAATAGGCTTCTCATCCCATCTTCTACATGTAACGATACACTCTCGAATTGGGCATGGTCTACCCAGTGCTCAGCGGCATAGCGGGATAGAGGAGAGCCACTTTCGGCCATATCATTGCAACTAGATCGAAGAAGAATCGCCAAGCAAGCTTGGGCAATGACCGTGTGCGCTGGCTCGGGACGGATATGAAACCGGGAAATGTCTGCTGCTAGCTTGGCAAGTCGATCCGAAGTCAAGAACTCCTTCACCGAGAAATGCGCGAATTGAACAAAATGGGTCTTCCGATACCTGTTATGGATGACGATGACCAAACTCGAGCACGTAGACAGGACACCTTGCTGCTCGTCATCCCATCGCCAAGCTGAGTTCAGCACCGGTATCCCTCCCTCAGTTCTATCAAAGTCGAGCGCAAGAACTTCTGCGAGTTCATCAACACGAAGTGGGCGAGTCGCAACGGTGAGACATTGTAGCAGACGATAAGCTTGATCTGGGTTGACCTTCCCGATCTCCCTCAGTATCCGCTCGTATGTCTCGTCCAAAGTGTTAGGCAGCTCTCTGAGGACGCGCTGGACATTCTGTGGAAGGCAATTTCGCAACACTTCCAGCTGACAAAAGACCCATCGGAACCTGTGAAACACCATAAGCCAGCGTCATAATCACCCGCATATGCCTTACATTCCGTCAGCTCTTTCGGAGAGCGTCTCAATCACATGCTCTTTGTCCTCTTTCCTCCATCTCCGCATAAATTTACCGGACCCAGAGTAGATCACAGATCTCAGGTAGGAGCCGATATCATTCTTCTGCCCGCCTTCGTCTTGAAGGGAAACCGTCTGAGACGCGAGTGACTCAAGTGCCTCACAGACGTCGGCCTCCGGGCGACTCGTAACACAGATACGAAGGCTAGGAAGTCGAAGGCCGACAAGGTCCGTTACAAGGTCAAGGACCTGTTCGCGGGGAGATGGGACATCGGACGTGTCGGGGCACTCATCAAGGGCATCTAAGATAAGATAAACTGGGCATTGATTTGGAAGCGTGAGCATCTCCTTAAGGCACTGGGTTAAAGCTTTGTCGCTAGGCTGACGCGCGCCTTTGTCATGTGTCTCATAGAGACGGGAGAATACGTCGCAAAAGGCATTGGAATGTGTAGAGAGTTGGATGAGGAGTGACGGGAGAAGGTTGCGGCGGGCTTTCTTGTCGAGATCTCGAAAGTCAAAATAAAAATACGCCATCGAAGCCGATCCGGCCTCGCACATGGTTGTGATATTGTTGATGATCGCGGAGCTACTCGACAATTAGAAGCCTTAATACTACAATATTTGAGGGGCGACGAACCACAGGACGCTCTTCCCGGAACCCGCTGCGAAACGTGCGGTCCATAAGATCACCGAAGCGGCGAGGCCACGGGTAAAAGAAACGTACGTTTCCCATGGATCCACAGTAGGGAACCAGTCAACTTCCATTTCTCGAATTGGCTGCTTTCAAAGAACCACTCGGCGGTTCCCTCATGTTGACGATCACCGGCGATGTTGTGATTCGTGGACGGATCCGGTGGAGATTGCCACTTCCTAAGACTTTCCCGTAATTGTTTCCCTGTGATCGTGTTAAATACTCGATTGTCAGCGAAGACGGGACTGATTACGAACGTTTCATGTCGTCTACGCGGTCCGTCGTCTGTTGGACGATTTTTTTCACTTCCTTTGCGTCTAGACGATAGAGGTTAGTGGTGATGCTGGTGAGTTGCCAAACGGACTTCGCCCACCTTCAGCTATTGTTTGCACCTTATCGTCAATGACTTTAACGTTGGCGCCTACAAGTTGTACTTCGCTTTTGACACCCTTCACGCCGTCGCCAACCGCCGTCACTTTGTTACCAACGGTGTGCGTGACTTTCAGAATCTGCGCACTCGCCATCACAACCTCTTCGCTTGTCAGTTTGTCGAGCTTCTTCACCCCATCCTCCAGATCCGTCCGCCCCGCCACCTTCTTGAGGAATCTTTCTGAACTGGTATTAGCATTGATCAACGTAAGGCGACAGTCGGACTTACTCGCTTGACTCTGTCCCATTTCTTTTGTGGCTGTCCCAAGGATACCCAGGATCTCAACCGTGATTTCCACCATTTTGTCCGTCATTGCCGGAGTCAGCGGGACCTCGGTATAAATCTCGAGTCGCACGAAGAAGCTTTCGATGCGTCCGAAGATGTCGACGAGGATGTCTTGGCTCGCAGTAACATCTTTTGCTGCCTAAGAACGCTCAGCACAAGAGGTTCCCGCACGAGGGAAGAAATGAGACGACTCACCAAGAGGAGAATACCAACGCCTGCAAATACTAGCTTGGCAGGTGGGAATACCTGGCGAATTGACATCAGAGCGTGTTCACTGACAGAAGTGTCGATATTTACTAAACCGACGCCCTCGCCTAGCGCCCCAGAGAAGGCATAAAGGACGTTGATGGTGGGAACGAGCCATTTTTTCAACCGGTCGTCGCTGGCAGTTGGAGAGAAATCAAATCGGGCTGCTTGAAAGACGGCGAGAATGGCAGCGGGAGAATCGCAGGCTTCGAGTTGCTTGAAGAGATCGTGTTTCTTCAGATCGTTCTTGGTCTTTTTCTTGTACGACTTTAGAGCGGCATCGAAGATTTCTTCGATATTGGAAGAGGACTCGGAGAGAGTAGTTGCGGGAGCCTGGAGCATAGAAACGGTAGTAGGAGGTCGAATCATATTGGAGGTGTGTTACAGTCTGGATGACGGCGGGAGAATGCTGGTCCCTCGTGTCGAGTCCAAGCCAAGGACCTGAATATGGAAAAATCAGATAGACGCTGAAACACGCGGCAACCCGGCACCTCCAGTGATACCAAGCACAGACATAACAGTAGTGGTCACCACTGTCATTGTCACTCTCACCCTCGGTCTCTTCTGGATCCGGGGTACGACTGGCCGGAAAAGACCAAGCAGTATTCCCTCCCAATACCCACGAATCCGCCTTATTGCCACGAGAACGCGGGCTCATGGCAAAGATCACCGGATCACCCTCGATACCCCGCCCCGTGACTCTGGTCGCTCAGCACAGCGTCTTTGCCCAGATAGACGCGATTTCTGTCTTGCTCCAGGCAGGTCCTTTTTACATGACGCGATTTGGGTCGATGACGCCTTTTCACAGCCAAGGTCCTCTGTCCCTGTCATTGCGTCAACCTCCTCGTCGGTTTCATCCTTGCCTTTCACCCCGCCATCCATATCATCACTGCCGGAACGGGAAAGCAACATGATGGCGATCTCTGCTACTGGTCCCGGCGACGACCCCGCCACGCCGGTGTCTCATAAGAGCGATGACCAACCGAGCCAGCACGAAAAAGTACGGACGGTGACGTAGAGATGCGCGTTGTAGCGGACGTACGGGTATGTCCCATCCACTCCGTTCATTCTGTGCGCATGAATACGCCGCGCGACAGGGCCAACGTCTTCGCAATCCCGTGTACCCCACGCCGCATGTCAAAGATACTCCTCTTCCTCCCATCCACCTCCGAAAGCACTTCGTCCAAACCTCCCCCCCGCCAATGCGATAGAGACAGAGACCACGACGCGCTGAACATCATATCCATCGACACCTCTTCCTCCTCTTCACGATCACCACCTCCTCTGCGCTGTCCGCGCAAGACCAAGACATAGAGGGGACAGGTGCAGCTGATGGCCTACGTCCTCGTACCGCTCCTCCCTCCCGGCGCTCGCAAGTCCGACTATATGTCGGTTAAGCAACGGTCCCGCACACGCCAGAGCCAGACAGCCGCCAAGTGGAAAGTGCAGGCAAGGGACAATTCGGGCTCGATGGAACTCGTGTACGTGTTGCAAGTTGCGTTTGAGAACAACTGACCGGGAGCTGGCAGCACGGGACCTAGTGGGAAGATGACGAAGAATGTGGTAGTGATGGTCGATGAGGACGACAAAGAGAAGGAAAGTGTCAAGTTCACGATCCCCATGACCCTCGACCAGCCGTTAGCTGCGGCATTCACACGCAACTCAACGAATTCAAACGTGACAGCGTCGGCGCCAGCACAGGCGGCGACTACTACGTGCCTGTCGGCAAAGGAGACACGTGCCGAGGCTTCAAGTGATAGCACGAGCGTGGAGGTTGTCATCCCATTGCCGACGAAACGCGTTCGTACGCGCGCGCGCGCAGGCTGTGTCGCCGCGTAGAAAGGGGATACGTCATCTGCACACGCCGAACAGTCCGCGCAGAAAACGATGACGCGTGGTAGACGAGCAGGACCATGACGACTCTGATGACTCCAAAATCGAGATCATCGTCGATGCACCGCGGAAACAACAGCGCGTACCCAAGTCCAGGCCTCAATCACAACCTTCTGCCCGACCGCAGCCTAGACATAAGCCCCGCCGTTCTACCCAGCAGCATCGCACGTCAACCCCGACTGCCATACACACGTCTATCTCTATTCACACGTCCACGCCCGAGTCGACCCCGCCCCCGCAGGAGCAGTCTTCACCAATCACGCCCCCAGACGTCAACTCGCTCGCAGGCCTCCCGCTGGCGAACCCGCCCACACGGAGATCTCGATCCCCCCGCGTGAACTCAGCCACCTGCACTCGTCGCCCGATCCTCCAGATCCCGCGCGCAAATTGCAAGAGACGCAACAGTATGCGATCCAGCAGGATTTGTGCTATCAGGGGGCCGCGGTTGGCGTGCACGGTCTCCTCGCAACTTCTCTCACTGCCGAACTTACCCCCACCTCGGACAGCGGCGCTTGTGCCACCACCACCAACTCTGCCCCCGCAACTGCAACTGATCCCGATGATCTGCGGGATGCGAGTTTGGATCTCGACCTCGACCTCGATATCGCTATGGACCTCGGGGATGGGCCCGTGCCCGCGGGTGAAGATGAAAGTGCAGATACGCATGCAGTCGTCGCTGGCGACGCGCCCCCGCGCTCCCCTCCCCCACTGTTGCGCACCGCGGGCAACCCCTAACCATCCAGACGGGCCCATGCTCGGCTTTGTAATACCCGAGCATGATGATGTCGACCATAGCCTTGGCGCTAGCGTGGACGTAGGCCGCGCTCTCACGACCCCAAGCCAAGGCCCGAGCTTTGATCTTATTTCCTCAAATCGCGGCGCCGAAGGGTCGATCGACTGGTGCGCTGGGAACGTTTTCGGTGATGCAAGGTGCCAGCACAGACGCAGGCGCCGGCGAGTACGCTGGTAAAGGACAATCGACGCGTCCGTCCTTGGCGAGGGTGGCAACCTCAGCCCTGGAAAGCTCGTAGACGACCCGAGCTCGCCGGTTCATAGATTCGGTGGCGTGCAACCTCCGCGCGCGACGGACGAAGACGACGAAGAGGAAGCCGTCATCGGCACGTTGTTTGAGAACACGAGCGACGGCAACTCTGTGCCGCCGTCAGGATTGGGCAAGGGCAAGGGTCGAGTGGTCGTTGTGGACGGTGTCGTCGACTCATCTGAGAGCGTTGCTGCTGCCGCTGATTCGAGGAGGCGGAGGATGAGCTGGCACAAGGAACTTGCAGACGAAGTTGAGGATGGGCACAATGACGGCAGATGACGAAAGCTCCTCTGACTATGGTCCACGCGCGGACGCAATATCCCGTTTTTACAAATGCCCGTCGCAAGAAATGCAGCCCAGCATCGTCGCCATCAGGCGTGCTCCCGTGTGGGCTGACGTTATGCCATCATTGCAGGCGCAAGACACCCCTGCCCAAGATGTGCTGTACGTTGATCAAGGCGTCGACGGACGAGCAATGCCGTAACCTGTTTTGCGCCCTCTGTATAGAAAAACGGTACGCCATCCCTTCATATACAGTACATATTTCTGACTCTCTTAGACCGTTAGGTACCCGCAGTTGACGTTCGATCGCTCTGTGGAAGACTTTGAGTGTCCGGCTTGCTGCAACTATTGCAATTGCTCGCTTTGCTCACAGAAGCGCGGAGAGGCGTATATCCCCGAACGTGATGGCGGTTGGCGCAGTTGGATCGCGCGCCAAGGTGGCTCCCATCGCGCCGCGCCGTTCCCCGCAAATAAGAGCAAGAGTAGAGACCCGGTATCGGTGCTGCCCCCAGCCAAGCAGCGCTCAACGAAGACAACAGCAATGACGGATGCACAGGTTTTTAACGCGAGCTAGAGCGCGACCGTGGTGTTCACGGTTTCTGGCGAGCCTCTCGGGAGTGCGTTCTTGCACGGCAACAAATCGCGCATCGTACCCGTCTCGCAACCCACGGCCTCCCCTGCCGCTGCTGTCACCCCCACTTCCCCTACCACCATCACCGCCAGCCCGATACCCGAACCCGCGCAAGACGTGGGGGCGGCTCGTGTCCCTTCCGGATCCCGAGGACGACCAGCCGGAGCAACAGACAAAGAGGAAGGGAAAATGGGTTATGGCGGGCCGGGGACGCCGGGGCAAGCGGCCGTTGATGGTGGCGCCGAAGCGGAGGCGGCGGCAGTCTGCGTCGTTGACGCTGCTGGACGACGATGGCGATGACGACGATGATGGAGATCTTATCGAGGGCGGCGATGTGGATGCAGATGATGGGGTCTGGCCGGGTGGTACTTGTACCATCTGCTCAGGCGGTAGAGCGGGCTATCGGCGCCGTCCCTCGTCCCGTGCGTTGACATTCGCACCATGATTCGGGATCAACGTCTGCACAACGTCGCCTTTCAACGACAACGACGCCATATGCAAGGTGTCAAGTGGCTCCCATCCCGTGCGTTGACATCTGCCCCATTCAGGATCAATGTCCGCACGACATCATTCGGCGACGACGACGCCAGATGCAAAGGCGTCCTCCGTCCTTCACCCCGTGCGCTGACATCCGCACCATTCAAAATCAATGTCCGCACAGCGTCATCTTTCGACGACGACGACGCCAGATGCAAAGGTGTCGGATAGCTCCCATCCCCTGCGTTGACATCCGCCCCCGTTCAGGATCGATGTCTGCACGACACCATTCGACAACAACGATGGCGATGACGACGCCAGATGCAAAAGGCGAACTCTGTCTCTCATCCCGTGCGTTGACATCCGCCCCGTTCATGATCAATGTCCGCACAATATCACCAGATGACGACGACAACGCCTGCGACGCCAGATGCAAAGGCGCCCTCTGCTTCTCATCCCGTGCGTTGACGTCTCCCCCGAGTTGGATGAAGTGCTGCACATGTTTGGCACTCGACGATGACGCTAGAGGCAACAGCCTATGGAGGTGCGAGCTTGGATCTGCTCCATTCTCGATCAATAGCCGACGTGACCACCAATTGATGCTTTGTGCAATGGAGTACGGTCTCCCCACGTCATGGCGGTGTTGACATCTACGCCGTGCTCCAGTAGGGTTCGAACAAGTTCTAGGTGTCTACCCGCCACTGCCAAGTGGAGTGGAGTCCTCTAGTCGTTGTCTTTCGCGTTCGCATCTGCGTCGATGTCTAGTAGCCATTGTACAACATCCATCAATCCATCTGTCGATGCGGCGTGCAGTAATAGAGTGCGAATTCGGTAACTAGTATATAGGGGTGTAACTTACGCCGACGGGCGCCGTTGTCGTGTATTTTGTAGAGACGGGAGTGTCGCAAAAGGCTTTGGAACGAGTAAAGTGTTGGACGAGGAGTGACGGAAGAAGGCTGCGGCGGGCTTGCTTGTCGATATCTCGAAAGTCAAAATAAAAATACGCCATCGATCCTGATCCGGCCTCGCACAGGGTCGTGAGATCGTCGATGATTACGGAGCTACTCGACAATCATAAGTTTCGCAATACCGCAAGATTTGAGGAGCGACGAACCATAGGACAGCCTTCCCTGAGCCCGCTGCGAAACGTGCGGTCCATAAGATCATCGAAGAGGCGAAGCCACAGAGAAAAGAAACGTACGTTTCCCGTGAATTCACAGCAGGGAACCAGCCACCTTCCAGCTTTCGAATTGGTCGCTTTCAAAGACCCATTCCGCGGTTCCCTCATGTTGACGATCACCGGCGAAGTTGTGATTCGTGAACGGATCTGGTGGAGATTGCCATTTCCTAAGGCTGTCCGTAATTGATTCCCTGCGACCGTGTTAGATACTCGGCTGTCAGCGAAGACGGGACTGACAACGAACGCTTCAGGTTGTCCACGTCGTCCGCCGTTTGTCGGAGGGTTGATTTCACTTCTGTCGCGGTTGCCTTGCCGTCTAGATGATAAAACTGGAGACGACGCTGGTGGATCGCTAATTAGACCTTGCGCGCCGTCAGCTATGGTTTGCACCCTATCACCAACCGCTTTCACGTTGTCATTGACAACCTGCACTTTCACGTCGACGCCCCTCACGCCGTCGTCGATCCCCGCCACTTTGTTATCGATCTTGTGCGTTACATTAACAAGCTGCACACTCGACATCGCAACCTCTTTGTTTATCAAATCCTTGAGCTCCCTCAGCCCATCTTCCAGATCCGTCCGTCCAGCCACTTTCTGGACAATTTTTCTGAACTGATATTAGCATCGACCAACGAAGGAGGTGCCCGAACTCGCTCGCTCGACTCTGTTCCATTTCCTTTGTGGCTGTCGCAAGGATGTCCAGGGCCTCAACCGTGATTTCCATCATTTTTTTTTCGTCATTGCTGGAGTTAGTGGGACCTCGGTATAAATCTCGAGCCAGACGAAGAAACCTTCGGAAGATGTCGACGAGGATGTCTTGGCTCGCGGCAATATCTTTAGCTGCCTAAGAACGCCCAACATCCGAAGTACCCGCACGCAGCGCAAGGGAAGAAACAAAGTAACTCACCAAGAGGAGGACACCGACGTCAGCGAACACCATTTTGGCAGGTATTCTTACCTGCCGAATGTCAATGGCATCAGAGAGTGTTCACCGACAGACGATATTTACCAAGGCGGCACCTTCGCTGAACGTCCCAGAGAAGGCATAAAGAACGTTGATGGTTGGAGCGAGCCATTTTTTAACCTGTCATCGCCAGCAATCCGAGAGGGACCAAACTCTGCGGCTTGAAACACGGCCAGAATGGCAGTGGGAGAATTACATGTTTCCGGTTATTTGAAATGATCATGTTTTCTTAAGATCGTTCTTGAGAGCGACGTCCATCGGGAAAACCACTCCCCGCAAAACCCGTTCTAATTAGCACTAATGTATTAAACGCGCTAAGAAATTGAAAATCCGGGCGGGCGCCTGTTGTCCAGCGAGCGCTATTAAAATTCAATTCAGTGTACTATAAATTTTCCTTAATTACTTTCAAATTTTCGTACATGTGTCTGTTGAGGAATTTTTTTAGACGTCTGTCGGCATTCCTCAAACACTGTCAGACCCTCCCAGACTAAGGAGACCATGGTGTTACTTTTGGGTCCAAGTCCATGCTTTCGGGGGAGTTCATGGAGGAGGGTGAGGCTTAGTACTTGCTGCCTGATGGTACGTCGTTGTTGACTCGTCTCTCGTGTCCAGGTCGTCTATTGTCGAGAACGTGTTGAATTGGGCCAATTTCAGGGCCGAACAGCAGATCAAAAACAGGCGGTACAAAACGCAACCGGTAAGTGACGAAGCGTTGAGGCAACGATTCTATTGCTGACTTCTTTGACAGTCTCACTGGCACCACCAAGCTTTCGGATATGAACAAGGAGGGGACACACACTGCATCCCAATGCACGCTCATTCTGACTGAAGGTGACTCCGCCAAGGTGCTCGCGGTGGCCTCAGCATTGTCGGACGCGACTACTTTGGCGTCTTCCCGTTGCGCAGAAGGCTCTTGAACGTGCGTGAGGCGAAGCATGACCAGATCATTGCTTGTTTCCACTTGATAGCAGTTATCTTCTCAGTGATGTCAGTGGGCATGGGCTCCCTGTGGTGTGTTGTAGTGTTCATTTGAGCGAAAGCTAAGTTGGGAACGGGGTTGAGGATGACTGGCTGCTCTCCTTGGACAGCCGGCTTTTACACGGTCACAGACGCCTATCATCCGAGTAAGTCACACGGGCACCTCTTGTGAAGGTGCATTCTTTGAACCCATTCGCACAGGTCACAAAGGGCAAGCGGCGCATCGACTTTTTCACTATCTTCAAGTACGAGCAGTTGCCCGAACAGACGCCAGACGCGCACAAGTGGAACTCGAAGTACTACAAGGTCTTGCAATGTCATCACACTGTCCCCCGTTCTCAGCTGAAATTTGAATGTGGGTCTCGGAATGAGCAAGAACTCTGACGCTCACGACTACTCGCATGACAGGACATGGTTCCATTTGGCTCGACGCAATGGGGAGCGCGAGCTCATCGATCTCACATTTAGCAAGAAAAAGGCGGACGATCATAAGGAATGGTTGTGGTAATTGTGGTACGCTCTCGCACTCGCGTCGCTGTGCGCTATGTACAGTCTATTCATCGTGCATTGCAGCCCGTCACCTACCTTGATCACGACACGGACGAGATTTCGTATTCCGATTTCATCAACGAGGAACTCCGAGTTTCTTGATGGCTGACAGTACTCGCTCAATTCCGCCAGTTGCTGTGCTCAAGCCCGTGATCAGGGCGGACAGGACCATGCCTCGACACGTTACATCTTCACGGAGCTGGTGCCAATCACGCGCACAATTTTCCACCCACCCGACGACTCTCTGCTCAACTATCTCAAGGAAGATAACGACGACATTGAACCTGAGCGGTATGTACCCATTTTTCCCCTCTTCTCACCGGCACAGAGGGCATGAGCGCGAGTTTGTCACAACTTTTTCCCCAGCGCTGACCGATCTTTCCGCACTCACACACATGCATACACACAGAGATGGCGGGCGAAGGGCAAGAGCCCATACTTCCCTGGTGGTGCGGCTTCAAGGGCACGGGTGAACACAAGTACGACGTGACCGGGATCGCCAGAAAGGTCAACGATACAATGGTCGTGAGACGTCGTGACAAACATCAGACGATTGTTGGCAGGCGGGGAGCGAGAACTCATGCTTCCTTGGTGGCATGGCTTCAAGCATGATGAGGAAGACGGGTGAACGCAACTCAGGGTGGAGCACGTCCGTTCGGAACTACAATACATTTAGTGTACTATAAGTGTTCGTTAATTATGTTCAAATTTTGGTACAAGTGTTTGTCGAGGAATGGGTTGATGTAGAATGTACGGCATTCCTCAAGCACGGTTGAGCCTTGCCACTGCTGGGGTAAAACAGACCCGAAAACTGGGAAGAGATGAACGCTGCGGCAGACATCTTCCAGAGGGATGATACTAGCTAAACGGCGTTCGTTGCGATAGCTTCTTGATATCCGGTACATTCCATGAGATTCATCGGGTGCAGAGGGCGGTGAAAACCACTCTACGTATGCAAGATATGTGGGAGCAGGGCGTGAACTAGTGAAAATCGAGGGTATTGCTGATTTTGGGAGCTGGAACACAACCCGGATTTGGACCACACGGAACCTGCTTCCATGTTTCACCAATGCAGTGTCAAATCGCCCAGGAATAATAGTGTTTCCGTGACGGTTGCGTGCCTCAGGTCGGATGTGCAAGACATCAACAGTTGTTCTTGGATCCGAGCGATTGTGATTAGCGAATTTGACTTTATGAAATACGGAAACACGTCGGAAAGGGATTAATGTATTGTCAGCACGCCTCCGAGCCGCAGCAGCAGATAATCCAGGATCGTTGTGTTGCACAATGAAGTCAGCGATGGTGTCTTGAAAGTCGGCAGCCCCATACCTGTCAAAGAGGCCATCAAAAGTCACACCCTTCTCTGATGGGTGGGTCGTCAAGAAAGGATATAGCGTCAAATTTGGACGGGGATATGCCAATGGAGGTGACAGCGATTCAGAACGTCCACCCTTGCACCATTCAATAAACGCTGTGTGTTGGTGCAATGCTTCTTGGCGCTCCAGCCAAGTTGTCATTTGTTTATACTCGTCTTTGAAGTTTGTCGCGCGGTATGCATTCTTGGTCAAGTCGATGTGAAGTCGTTCCGAATGCTCGGTGTTATAATTATCCGCAGCACCGAAAAGTGAGATGGATCTGGTGTAATGGAGAAGACTATGGAGCTTGGGAATATTGAAGTGTTCCCGGACTCCAAGCTCGATAAAAATGTCCTTGTTTTCATGAAATCGGCACAGTGCGGTATCCATCGCTTTGAGACTTTCCGTGGTGTGCACAGCATACTGAGAAAGATAGATGAAATCAAGAAGAGCCCGCACTGTGCGGGTCAACTTGAAGCGCGCTGAAGACTGACTGCCTGGAAGAGGTATGTCCACCACAACACCGAGAATGATGCGAGATATGTCTTTATGTTCTTGGCCGGTGAGCTTTGAAAGCCACGTGATGCCTTTGGGAAAGTGTCGGGCATTGTGATTTGGGGGTAGACGGCTGCAGCGTGCATCAATCTCCTCAGATCCAAGTGCGGCAAGCCAGCGGACCAAATGCTTTAGGACGCCTTGATGGAGCTGATGTAATATATCTGGGGTGATCGAAAGAAATATATTGGCGAACGGGAGACGCTCCCAAAATGGATGGTATGTGGGCTTGAGGCCTACTTCGTGACATGCTCTATGAAAAATGGTCGGATCACCATCTGACAACGAGAATATGTTAACTGCTGCCCCGTGGTTGCGTAAAGGGAATGTTGTATTGCTTCCAAGTTCGTCATGCGGGACAATACACTTGGGGCATCTTCCATTGTAGGTGCAAGCGGCAAGCCATTGTTCAGGATAGTCACCAATAAATGTCGCAAAAATAGGATGACAGCGGTACCATATTCCATCGCCGGTGGCCATTTCAATACCAGTCTCACCATAGAATTCGATTGGTGAAAGACATTTGCACATGCACGAATGGAAAAGGTTAGCGAGTGCACGGCGCCGCGCAGCCTTGTTTCATCAGTAAGTTGTCGATTTTGTTTCGGAGTTTTTCGGGTTTTTCGGGGTTTTCCGGTTTTGGGAAACCCGGGAACCCGGAAACCCGGAAACCGATCTAAATAATTTAATTTGGACCAAAAATTGTAAAATACGGGTTAAAGTGCCACTAGAACTGGCAGTCAGTTAAAAATTCATGTGCATGGTGATCGACGAAAGGGTTAACATAAAATGACTTGTATCTATCTAAAGAATTATAGTATTGAGTATCAGGCAGAACAGAGTCGCAACCATAGACTGGAAGGAGGTGAGCAGCACGGGCAATCGTCCTCACATCAATAACTTGGGAAGCTAGCTTCCCGCAATGCGTCTCCAGAGACACGGCCCACATACCTGTGTCTGGGTCAGGTTTGTCATCGTCACGAACTAGCCAGTTGACATATGCACAAGCATAGTCAACTCGTTTGTATTTAAAAGAAAAGAAAAGTTGAACCCGTGCAACAACCATTCCTTCCATGCCAGGAAGGTCCTCATCCAGAACAACAAACACAGTATCACGGCGGGGATGGCCATACCAGGAAGATGTTGAGCGAATACGCTCTTGACGCATTCCTCCTGTGCCACAGAGATCGCTTGGTGCAAAGAATGTTGCAAGCGCTGAATGGTGCACTCGTACTCGGGCTTGAAATAGTGGCAGGCCCAAACTGGGGCCAGTGATGCTGGCAGAAGCTGCTGAACCGGGGTTGTCAATGGAGAAAATGAACTTTTGAAGGGCGAAAGGAAGGTCCAGCTGTTCGATAAATTGTGCGAGGACAACAAGGTTCTGCGGATATGCAATCTCTGTTGGTTAATATGTTTAGAACATGAGGAGGATGCCCGGGCCATGACATATACATTAACGTGCGCACCTGTTTTTTCCGACAACGTCACAATTGACAGTGTCTCTGGGGCTCCCTCAATTGGATCTCCATCCTCATCTGCGGCAAGTGGTGTTAGATCTTCCGGAGAGTCCTCAACTGTAGTGCCTGCCATATTTGATGCCGTCGTTCCCTTAAGCATTCCGAGCAATAAAAAAAGACAACGAAGTGCTGATATCTTCTCTAACCGGAGGAGAACTTGTAACATTTGGGAGAGAGCCTTGTACCGGCTTGACCGACGCCAGGGCTCCTTGACAGCCTTGATGTGTTTTGATTCGGTGATAGAGGAACAAAGCCCGTTTGGAGAGCCAAAAAGTTGAATAGAGAGATGATAGTGTACCAGCGCATGTTGACGAGGTAAAGAAATGGATGTACGAACACCACTGGTAATAAATATGTTGCGCAGTTCATGGAACTGCGCAACAGATTCTCGAAACCGATCCAGCCCTGATCCAGAAATGGCATTCCGGCGGGCAAGGTAGCACGCGTCCATAAATCTTGAGATACAACGAACCATTGCAGATGGGAGATAACCCGCAATGGCTCCTAGATACACCTAAACCGGGTTAATATTCAGTTCATGAGACGAAGAGAATTGTGTTGCTCACCTTCATAAGTGCTTTGGAGTCATCGCCCGTCCATTGGGTGAAGTCACGTCCCTCGGGAAATCGTCGGAGACCAGGAAATGGAGGAACCGTAGAGATCCTAAGTGGTATCAGCTTATAAGCCATTCATGCCGACATGGAACTACTTACCGTCGGTCAATGTCACCGATGATCTCTAGAGCACGGCTTTCACGATAGACACGATGGAGATAATCACCTACCCAGGCAACGAGATGGTCCTTAAATACACCCTTGATGACTTGGTGAAGAAGATCTGGCGCGAGCAGCTCGTGGATGTCAGCGCGGGGAAAACTATGGGTAAATGGCTGAAACAGGAAATCAGCAACAAGAGGCGACGCATTCACGTCTCATAACTTACGACAACATCCTTGTAGATGCCAAACGCATCCCATAGGACCCCAGGACTAAAGTTATCGATGAGGTAGTCAGTCTTCTCGTGGGTTCGGCGGTGTCCTATCCCACTGTCCAGTTTGTCGGGCGTTGCGTCACACCTTTGAGACGGCCAACGCTCAGCACAGGAAACAAATGGTTGGAGTAATTAGAGAACTCACTTTGCACACCATTTCGACACAATACCTGCAAGATAGACTTGTTCCGGGTAATCTGCGATGTAAGGCCCCAAACTGAATACCGCACGGCGAAAGTGTCCATCAGGGCATTTTACGACTGTCGGCGTCATCATATATTTCCTCAAAGGGTCGAAAACGAGCTCGAGACATTTGTGATACAGCTGGCGACAGAAGCGCTGGAACTCTACGCGCTTCCGGTGTGATTTTGATGCTAGTCGCGCAGCATGAGATCCGTACGCACAACACTGAAAGAGACTCACTTTTTGGTATGGGTAAGAAAGCGACTGGAAGGACACTGTTACCATGTGCTCGTCGTGCCGTATTTGTGAGATTCCCAACAGAGACATAGACGGGATGGTATTCTTGGTGGCCAGTTGCGACTGAAACTGTCGTCTTATCACTTCCAGCAACAATAGGGACAAACATCGCCCCATCATTGCACCCCTCCTTCGAGAGCTCGTCCTGGGAACAAAGTGAGAGACCGACAAAAACAGGAGACAGGAGAAAGGCACGTACTGCTTGCATGGATGCCCATTGCCCTGACATAAGATTTGACCACACGCGCTCACCTCTGCCATTGAACTCTTTATATGGGACGTAGTCGAATTGGCTTTTGAAGTCCGATGTTGCGAGCTGTTCCTGGACAACTTCCAGGATGTCGCGAGTGTTCAATTCGTACACTTCTTCCATCCAACAAGGAGGCACCAACGGTTTTGGTCCAGTATATTGAAGCGTGAAAGTTTGGAAAGGAAGTGAGCCAATTTTGATAGTATCTATGGTCGCGTACATTTCCTTCGCACTTCTCCAAGGCGCACCGACAGTAGAGCCATGTTTGAAAGATGTCGCCGACCACAAATTAAGTCCTTCTGCGATCTCGGCAGCTGACGATTGGAGGTTCACGTAGTGGTAGTATGCCCAGTCAAACGCGAGGCGGTCCTCGAAAGGTGTCCAGTCCTGGATGTGCTGACTATTTTGGCTCGGTGGCGCTGGAAGTGATGTCGGATCCCATGAAGCTTGAAGAAACACGCCGTCTTTGTCGCATGGCCGAGCTGTGGTCCCATAAGAACAGCAAAAAAGGGAAGAGAAATGTGGGCGTACCATCCAATGACGGGTGGAAAATTCTAGTATGCGACGACAAGTCCCTGGGAGGTGTAATGTCTGGATGCTTGAGTTTCTTGTGTTGAGCAAGTCCGGCGAGTGTAAGGCATACTTTAGGACAGATGCCACATGCAAAAGAACAGGGAATGTTGGGCAATTGATCCATGTGGTGGTAGAAGTCTTGAAAGAACGGAGCTTGCCAGTGGCCAATTGAAACGTTCAAGTTTTGATCCGCTTTGAGGTCCCAATTGACGCCTGGTAAAAGCCGTCCCGTTCATACCTCCACGGCAACGCTCACCTCCTCTTGTGCCCAAATGGCCGACGCGACAATCACCGACCCGTCAGTCCAGTCTGAACAGACAAATAAGACAAGAGCTGGTCAAAAAAAGGCCTCAAAGGTCGACGGCGTACCTTCAAAACCAGCAGAGGGAGAAATCCCACCTGCCGCACCTCCACTGGTAGCTGTAGCTCCAAAGAAGCGAGGCCGAAAGCCCAAGCAGACGGCAGCGGTAGCAGACAACTTGCCACCCCCAAAAGATGCCACCGCTGGTGACAATAGCGGGGCTGCTGACCAGCCAGCAGGTGACACAGTCAGCGGCACAGGCGCACCCCCACTGGTGGTCGTGGCTCCAAAGAAGCGAGGCCGAAAGCCCAAGCAGACGGTAGTAGTGGCAGACAACCCGCCAGTCAGCGGTGCCGACGCAACGACAAAGACACCAGGACCTATGCGTGACCCGTTGCCACTTCGAGAAGGTAGGAACACTCACCCTGGCCGGAGGGATGGCGTCCAACCACCTCCTCGTCGATCCTCTCAAGAGGTCGCAGCTGAGCGCAGTCGCAAGCGGCTGGAACTTGAGGAAAAGCTACGCATAGCAGAAGAAGCGAAACACATGCTGGCGCAGATGGAGCTTGAGGATGAGAGGTTTGTGGAAGGCATTGAGGAGGAATGTCGTCAGCCACATGATCATCAACAACAACGGAAGGCGCTTACGATCGTGGAGAGCGATGATGAAGAAATACAAGGAATAGATGAAGTCGACGAAACTGAGGATGACACCAACAAGGACAATGATGACGACGAGGACGAGGACGAAGGTGCTGGCAAACCGAAGGTAAGTCCATGTCCAAACGGGTATCGATTGGATCGATCGCTTACCACCGAGTCAGGTCAAGGCAAAACGGCGCAAAGGTGTCAAGGCGTCGAAGACCGAATTGCGCAAAGAGATTAACACCAAGGTAGCAACGCTACGGGGTGCAAGAGGGCAGAACAACGCAAAGACGAATGGTGGGACGGTGAGGTAAGTTCAAGTTCTGATGCATCTGATGGCGTGATCCTTATCGATACGAACTTACGTTTGTTCCACATTGACAGGTTCTCACCCACGGACCTCAACCGCACGCAGTACGCCGAGGCCGGAGTTGCTAACACGAAGACAACCCCAGGCAATGTCATCGATGAAGTCACCATTGGTGGCCTGGACGACACTGACATTGAGGTTGAACGTCCAGCTGCATTCGGGCCAGTCCATTCCCAGCCTCAAGCGCCGACAATCCCACCTGGCGGCCCTGGCCTACAGCTGCAGCGCAATCACAACCGAAGGAACAATGTACGTCCCTTGCGCCTCATTACGACAGACTCACGAGTACTCACACTCAGTGAACAGCTTGCTGGCCTAGCTTCCCGCGCAATTGCCGAGGTCTTGGGGAGCAAAGACGACACAGATACGAACCATGGGCCCAATATCGCACAGACAAAGCTGAAGATCAGGGCCACTGTGCGGTCCCAAGGCGCTGGAAACCCTTGCGGAAACCCATCGATGGGGGTCGTTCATGCCTTTGGTCCCGAACACTTCATTCTTCAGCGTACTTGGGCTAAAGTCTTCCTTCCGAGCCTTATGTATCAGTTTTTTATTTCAAAAGGCCCCTTTCAAGACTTTACCAACAATTCCCCCGCCTTTATCGCCCTCGTACAAGAGGCGTTCAACGCCACACATCCTAACGTTTCGTACACAGTAGCTGCTGGTGATGTCATTGTAACGACGGTGAGTCCTTCTTGTATCCTTGGCATACTCCGCAGACTGAAGTGCCCTACCCTATCAGTCATTTGAGCGACTCAAATCCAAGCGCTCTTTGATAGCCTCTGAGGCTCTCAAGCACGTCAAGAAGTACTTTGAAGGAGATAGGTTCAAAGACAGACCAGAAGACGTTAAGAACCATGTGTGGTGGGCCCTTCGTCCTGATGGCCTGGCCTACCAGGCATTCCCGACCCCGATCGACTGTCCTTTCGATCGCAAAAGTCCTCAATACATTGTGAGTGAACAATGGCCCTTATTTTTCATGTTAACGAACACTTCTCCAGCCCCCAGAGGGGAGATATCAGTCGAATTTTATCGTCCTTGTCATAAAGAAGTACATCACGCTTGCCGAGGGATCTGCCATCCTCCCACAAATTGGTGCAGAGAACCCACCCATAGGCTTGTATATCGTTGTCCTTGTTGCTGTGAGTCGCAAATCTTCCCTTTTTCTCGTGGCCCCAAAAGTAATATTCTTATTCAAAGGTCGAACGTGCGTTCAAGACATTCGTCAAGGGTACATATAAGGATCCACCACAGTTCTCGAACGAGAACACCTGGCGCTCCATAAATGACTTCCGCGAAAGTCTCCTCCGCCTCGACGCCGAGCGCTGGGACCGAGTTTTGGGTGCACTTAGGCCCTCCAACGTGCTCGGTGCCGATCCGGATGCAGGCTTATCTACACTTTCCGCTTATCGAGGGGACTTGGTGAGCTTCGCAAGCCCAATGAAAGCTTCAAGCAATCGGAAGTGACTTCAGCGCATGTATGCGGAATGTACATAACCTACTACCAATCGTTATATGCATGTGTGCCAGTGCAACGCAGGCGCTCCACTTTGTTCTTCACAACTTCGGGTATCTTTGAACGGAGGGCTTTGATGTAACAAAGCGGTTTGAAGCACGCTACACAATGTTTGTGTGACCGACGGACATATGAAAGTCCTCAGCTTTTTCTGCACGCGTGTACGCACAAGTCCTGTCGGTCAACACGGCCGGCAATTCCCTGGCTCTTCCACTCGTCCTCGCCCTCCTATTCTCACCGTCTCGATACAGTGCGATTCTAGATACCCACGACACAATGCCTGCGCAACCGTCAGCACTCCCTGTCACCAGGAGGACAGGCACCGTCAGACCCTCACTCTTCGCGGTCACACCAAACATCTCGAACAGAAACTCGCCCAGTGCAATGCCATTCTCAAACGCCGTATTCCTGGCTTTGAGTTGGAAAACCTGGAGGAGATACTCGTTCGTGAGGGGGTCGAAGTCGAGGCAAATGTACCTCCTATTTCTGCCTCCTTCCGATCTACTACCCCAGGTCCTGGTATGTCTCTTTTCCTCGTTTTTATGTCTCGTATCCTCACATTTCGTCGACTTCAGGTGGCAGCTCCCCTCCCAAATGTTATCCTACGTTCCCCCGGGACCACACATGATTCCACCTGGTTATCCTCCTATGCCCCCATATTATCCTGCTCCAAATGGAGCGCCTTACCCGCCTCCACATATGCAACCTCACCCGGGCTACAATCCTCACTTGCACCCAATGTTTCAGCATCCCCCACAGCCCATTCCGCCGCAACATCTTCCTCCCGCTCAGTCTGTGCCCCGTCCTATGTCTTCTAACGGACCTGTACCGGACATCAAAGGAGGAGACCCTGGTTTCCATGACATGTCGAACCTCCGGGTATGTCCCTCCTGTGGAACGTTGATCCCTTCGCCCTATTAACCTTTACGCTAGGCGCTTGCGAAGAGCTTCGGGGTTGCTCCAGATATCGTCCAAGATCTCAAGCTCGGACCCCAGCCTCTCGACAAGGAGGATATTGCGGTTGGTTCGCACGGCCTCATATCAGGACGTGACAGCATAGCGGCCGAGTCGGCTTTTCCGCACGACGCTAACAAATGGGTGCTCGTCCCCATGCGCCGCGACAGCGTCGCCTCGTCACCAAGCGCTCCTGGTCCTACTCACACATTTTCGGCCTTCTTGCTGAAAGATCGCGATATGGTGCAACACATTGTACACATCTACTTTGAACGCCTCAACTTCCACCGGCCTGTCTTCTCACGCCATGAATTCGAGGTGACACTTTCTCAACTTTACGCAGGCGAGTCGCAGCAACATGATCCAGGCTTCTTGTGCTCTGTCTATCTCATATTTGCCCTCGGTACCCTTTCCGAGCTTAACCACCGCGCGTATGGACTCGATAGAGAAGCTAAAAACAAGGCCACCTCAGGTGGAACTCCGTCTTTGGCCAACGTTAATGTCAAGACCCTCATGCCGCCTGACTGGCCCGATCACGAGGACTTCTTCCAGCGTGCCCTCTCCATCAAGCCCGAGCTTCGTGTCACGATCTGCAGCTCATTCTTCTGCACTGGTACCTGTATACCGAGGTGCGCGGACCATCGTTAGCGGTCATTCCACGGGTTTCTGATTGGTTTCATCATTTAGCGTCAATGTCGCACGCTTTGGTGCCTTGTTGGAAGCATGGTGCGCCTTGGGTTCAACCACGATCCGACCACCCGAACCATCTTCGACGAGTCAGAGTGCCAGCTTCGCATCCGCCTCTGGGGAATTGTGCTCGTACACGACCGCGGCACGTCCCTTCTACTCGGACGCCCGCTTGCTATTGCGCCATACGACACGAACACGCCCCATCCAGTGCGGCCCAAGTCCAGCCCGACCTAAGCAAACACTTTCTGCTCAGCCACCCTATTGCAGAGATCCAGGCAGATATCATCGACTCGCTATACAGCCCGCATGGGGATGCGATCATGCGCCATGCGACGAGGATTGTGAAGAGCACGGTCGAGTTCCGGCGCCATCTACCAGAGAAGTGCAAACGGTACTTCGGCGGGACAGCGGACTGGTTACTGGAAGAAAAGGCGAAACTTGTGCAGGGGATCACGGAGGACGAAGGTTGACGCTCCTGAAAATTGGGATCGCCAGAATATTGCTGCTCCGAGCTCTCTTCTCGAACAAGGACCTCGACTTCCCGCAAAGGCACAAGGCACTCCTGGATGGTGAGTGGATCCGTCTCGAGCTCATGATCAATAATTAATAGTTTGCAGCAATCGTGGTTTCGCACGACATCATTGTTATGCGCAATCAGTTGCGTCGGTCCCCCGACATATCTTTCTTCGTCTCACACATTCCACCGCACATCACTGCGATGGTCGTCCTTTTTGGATACATGTTGCGTTGCAACTCACTTGCCAAATCACGCTCGGGAATGTGCTCAACAGATTTACATCTTTACGTCCTTCTGCTAGTGGTCGGTCTCATAAGAGTTGGAAGCAGTGTTTGCGGTAGTAGATACTACTAATAGAGCAGTGTGCCAGTGAGGTATAGTGCGTTGAAGTTGATGGTGTCGTTGAGCATGGTTGGACCAAAAAATATGCGGAATTGTCATTGTTGGATAGCGCCACGTAAGCCAATTAATAGGTTTTCAGGTTTCAGTATGTTTTAGCCGTTTTGGGGGTTTTTCCCACACTAATCTCGAATAGGTTTTGGCAAAAATCACCTCAAGTTTTTAGGATTTGATGTTTTTGCTGTTTTTCACCGTTTTAGGCGGTTGTTTATGGTTTTTCGTGGGAAAAAACCCCCAAAAACAAATTCGCGTAAGTACTGATGTTTTGATATGGCCAAGCCGAGTTGTCAGAATATAACCAATCAGTACTTGTGCTTGCTGGGTTGGTTTACAACGGATGTCTTTAGGGATGTTGCCAATCAACAAGTAAATGGGGTAGGCGCTCTTGGATCGAAAAAGCGTAAGTTGTGTCTTGGTCTGATGAGATGATGACCGGTATAACTGTTGCGCCGGGTCTACGTAACTCCAGTGATTGCTGAGGACCATGTAAGTACGCAATGAGTGCATAGGATGCTACTCAGATGTACCTGCACCGACCACCACCATTTTCCGGTGTACATCTCACCGATTACTTGCACAGTGTGGTCCACATCTTGGTAGTGACGTTCCGGTGCGAATATGAGTTGTCTTGAGAATTTTGGATCCCCAAAGAGCGCGCGGATGCAGGGAATGGCTTCTCGAAAGTAGAAGTCATAAGACTCCCCACCAATTCGGACCTCCTCACACTTGAACCTTGGTCGCCGTCCAGGCATCTTCTCATCGATGATGCGGTTCAGCTCCCTGATGTTGCGATATGAGAGCCCCAGGTTTTCGACCACCTATGTCAACCTATTGTTAGCTGTCAAACGTTTGCGTTCTCATATACTTACACCATCAATTGTGAGCAACTCAGTCACTGCAGTCGATGATGGTCCCCGGGTCTTTGCCCATCGAGCAAAGTCCCAATCGCGCTGTGACTGGAATGGGTACCAAATGTTGACTGGTCCCAGCTCATCCCGTAACGCCTGGTAGCCTGGCACACTCTCCGCATCGGAAATGGGGGCTCCAGCTGCCCCAAAAGGAAAGGGCTCAACAAAGGGCGCCCCATCCTGTTGGGTTTGACTAGGGGTTTCTTCTGGACTGGGCACGTTAGCGTCGAATACCCTGTCATCTGTGTCGACATCCATATGGTGCGGTTCATCGTCTCTGCGTCTGTCAAGTTGTTGGTTAAATTCGCTCGGATCTAAAAAATAGGTCAATTTACTAGCGTGATCAAACCGGAAAAACACTGACTCGGATTGGTGTCCTCGGGACCACAGACGTCCGGGGAGTTAAACTGTGCTGTGTAATCCAGACGGCCGTCATAGATGGCACGACAATTGGCACGCGCTGTCATGCTGAGGTGATGCGAGTATCCGGCGTGAGTGAAGTGGCGATTACAGCCAGCACAGGCGATCGGACTCATTGAAACAAGAAATAGTATGATTCGAAAAGGATAGGGATAACAAAAAAGGTGTAATGGCTACGCTGAAATTGGTATGAGTTGTTGACGCTGTAAAAAAAGCTAAGCGTGCTAAGAAAAAAATATAAGACGCAGTGGCACACACCTGGACAAACTCCCCATCCAACCCCCAGTCGCTCATTTCAATATCCCACTACTATCCTTCCCAACATATTACCTGGTCGTTATCCTGCCACTTGAGTATGGCCCCTCGCACGCGGCGGCAGCATGACACCGTAGAGGTGGCTCCAGTGGCCCCTTCCGCTGACACCTCAATGCACACCGTGAGCTCGAAGAAGAAGAAGAAGAAGAAAGGTATCGACACGCACCAGCCAACGTTGCCTCAATTGGTGCTTAAGGGGCCACAGCCTAAGGTGGCCGTGGCAGAGTCAGAGGGTATGTCACCACGCTAAGTCAAAGTGATAGTGCAACTCACATTGTCCTAGTCTCCTTGGGAAAGCACGCCTTGCCTCCTGAAGAGGGCCCAACCTCCAATGCTGAGAAGAGGCGTGCAACAACAGGGTCCGCCACAGAACCAAAACCTGCGAAGCGAGCGAAGGCGGGTGGTGAGTTCATTCTTGTCAGCAGTAGAATACTACTTACACGGGTCCTAGACACCCAGGCCCATCCTCCCCATCTTGAGCTGTCAGACGATGAGGAAGCCCTAAGTCGTCTGGGCAACGTTCCACCAAATCGCGTGAGAAAGTTGAAACGAAGTGCGTGTTGTGTTTGGACCAATCGATGGGTTCACTAAGTTGAACCGCTTCTCACCTAGCGGAGACCCTTCTTGTTGAGGATGACTCTGACGACGATATTTCCAGCGGATCAGACAGCAAAGTCTCAGAGTCTGAGTCAATCGAAGATGAGGAATGCGATGATCTGGTTGGATTCACGCAGACGGCCAAGATGTCAAAGATGGCGTTTGAGGTGAGTATTTCTTATTTTCGGGTACTGGTATTGTTGAATACTTTCATGTGAGATTCTATTTTATGTTATCTTCATATATCCGGTATATTTTGGTACTGAGCGGACGTCGTGCAAACCCGCGCGATGTCTTGATATTTTGCTACTTACTGTCTCGATCCCCGCTATCGCGCGTTTCCGCGGAAGTGGAGGAGAAGTTTTATTTCCGAATGTCTTTAGTATAAAGGTCTCGTATTTTCGTATCGTAGCACCTCAGTATCTGCTCTAGCGTGCGCAGAGACTGAGGTGAGTTATAGTAGTTTACTTATCGCGACCTGTACTTACTCGGCCCAGAAGGCTTGTCCGTTTGTACAGGTGAATATACCTAGTATCTGCTCTAGCGTGCGCAGAGACTGAGAAGGCTTGTCCGTTTGTACAGACACAGCCCGCGCACGCGTCCTATTCTATTTATTACTCACTACTTTTACTATTCCGAGCGTCCATACCTCGTAAGAGGTTATGGGCCCTGCCCTCCCTGCTGCTATGAACGATCCCCTCCCCACCTCTGTCCCCCGTCTTGATCCTACTGGTTCCAACTGGGCTATCTTCACTCTCCGCTTCCAGGAAGCGATGGAGGCAAACCAGAAGTGGGACCACTTCACCGGTACCTCTGTCTGTCCCGTCGCAGCTGATCCGAACAAGCCCACGGATGATGAGAAGAAAGCCATAGCTGAATGGAACCAAGAAGAGACCGTTGCCAAGTACCTCCTCTCCCAACGCTTACCCGACTCTACTGCTGTACGCCTGAAGACTCTTACCACTGCCAAGGAACGCTGGGACAAAGTTAAAACTGATTTCAGCGTAAAGAGTCAGTACGCGGAGACCGACATGCTCACCGCTTTCTCCGAGATGCGCTGCCCGCGCGGTGGTGACATTCGGGCTTTCCTAGGCCAGATGCGCGTTAAGCGCGAGGAACTTGCGGCAGTCGGCGTCACTATGACGGAGAAGGAATACCGGTCAGCCATCATCAAGTCTACCCCGGACGAAATGTCCAAGTTCGCTTCCAGTCTACTCACCGCTGCGCGCGTACTGGCGCCCACCAATTCCATCGACCCCGACATCCTTATTGACCACATCTCCGAGGAGGCCGATAGGTTGGCGGCGCGGCGCAAGCGTGACGGAGCCCCATCTGGCAAAGGGAAGCAGTCCCAGAGCCAGGACGAAGCGATGTCAGCCACCCAGGGGGACGGAGGGAAGAAACGTCGGAAGGGGAAGTGCCACAACTGTGGCAAGCTCGGTCACTGGGCACGAGAGTGTCGGTCGCCGAAGAAAGATACCCAGAACCAGGCGCAGAGTCAGGCGTCGGGGCAGTCCAGCTCACAAGGTCAGCCGCCGGCATACTCCAACGCCAACAAGTCCGAAAACAAGCCAGTGGGATCAGCCAACGCAGTGGCGACTCCCGAAGATGACGCCAGCGCGGAGGGCTGGACGTCTGTTGAGCCAGACGGATGCTGGTCGGCCGTGTTCGTCGGAGACGTCCTGGAGCTACCGGAGACTGAGTTCGTTACCCCTCGCGAGTGCGAAGAGGCAGGGGCGGGTGCCGCATTGTCTGGCGGGCTCGCAGCAGCTGTCATTACGCAGATGGAGGCGGCGAGACCCACCCGTGTTGAGCTCTATGACTCCGGCGCCACGCGCCATATCTCCCCTTACCGCGATGACTTCTCGACCTATCACTCGCTCGAGCCCCCGGTATTCCTGAATGCGGCCAACGGCCAGCAGTTCCCGGCTGTGGGCACTGGAAGCATGATTGTCAGCGCGCCGAATGGGAGCGGTCAGTCGGAGCTCACTCTCCAGAACGTACTTCACGCACCGTCAGTCGGCTACACCCTCGTGTCGCTCGGGGCTCTCGACAGCCTAGGCTACCGTATCGCAATCGGCGGGGGCCACCTTGAGATTCAGTCGAGCGCCGGAGAACGTCTCGCGTGTATCGCGCGGACAGCGCGCGGGTTATACCGCGTCTCGCACGAGGAAGAGAGCGGCTACACTGTAGAAGTCGTCAGCGTCATGGAGCTGCACCGGCGCATGGGGCACATCGCACCTGCCAGCGCGCGCAAGCTCGTGGAAGACCGGCTCGTCACCGGCATCGCGCTCGACCCGAACTCGCGGGAAGAGCATTGCGAGGCGTGCATCTACGCTCGCGCAACTCGGCAGGCCATCCCTAAGATCCGTGTCAGCCCTCAAGCCAAGAACTTCGGGGACGAAATCCACACTGACCTGTGGGGCCCAGCCCCAGTGTCGACCCGTCGTGGGCGTCGTTATTTCATCACCTTCACCGACGACGCTACCTGCTACACCGTCACCTATCTCCTCGCAGAGAAGAGCGCCGCGTTCGCGTACTACTGCCAGTTCGAGGCGTGGGCACAAACCCAGAACCACTGCACCGCGATCAAAGTCTTGCGTTCGGATTGCGGGGGCGAGTACCTGAGCGAGGCGTTCAGTACTCACCTCGCAAACGCTGGCACTGCGCGCAGACTCACCGTCCATGATTCGCCACAGCTGAACGGGGTCGCGGAACGTCTTAATCGCACCCTGGTCGAGAAGGTCCGGGCGCTCCTGCACTCGGCAGGCTTTCCTCAGAGCTTGTGGGGGGAGGCACTTCGGCACTCAACTTGGCTGAAGAATCGGACCTCGACCCGTGCCCTTGGCGGCGGAACGCCCTGGCAAGCGCTGTATGGCGCCCCCCCGGATCTGTCCGGCCTGAAGCGTTTCGGAGAGGCCGTTTGGGTGCACGACCCGAATGGTTCGAAGCTGGACCCGCGGGCGCGCGAGGGCCGTTGGATCGGTTTCGACGTCGAGTCGCGCGGCCACCGCGTGTACTGGCCTACGAACAAGTCAGTCAGCGTCGAGCGGAATGTGTATTTCGCTGCGGCCGAGCGGCTCGAGGGGGAGCATATGGACGTACCCACCTCCTCAACTTTTCAAGGTGAACCACCCGCCGCACCGCCCGCCGCACCGTTGCCATTGCCTGCCCCCGCACCGCCTGCTGCACCTCCCCAGCCAGCTTCAGCCCCCACACCTCCGTCTCGGCAGTCTTCGTTATCGTCGCTGTCGTCGCTGTCCGAGGTTGAGTCAATGTTGCCCGAGCCTCAGCCTGAGCGTACCACGCGCCTTCGCAAGCCCTCCCGCATCGTGCGAGAGCTTCAAACCGGTGTCGGTGTCGCCTCCACACGCCGTTCCGATCCCGTGATACCCAGAGGAGTTTCCGTCCCTGGGAGTTTCGGAGAGGAAGAAGACTCTGTCGACATGGCATGGTCCGTCGAAGGCGGTCTGCCTGCTCTCCGCGAGGACTGGGTCGGCGTTGAGGTGGCTCTGGTGGCTGAGACTGCTGACTCAGAGGCTCTGGAACCGCGCAACCTCGCTGAGGCAAAGCGCCGGCCCGATTGGCCGCTCTGGGAGCAAGCCATCCGCGAGGAGCTTGCCACGCTCCACGCCGCTGGCACCTGGACACTTGAACACGCACCCCCCGGAGCCAACGTCATCGGTTCCAAGTGGGTTTTTAAGGCCAAGAAGGATGCTTCAGGCAAGGTTGTGAGGTACAAGGCGCGCCTCGTCGCACAGGGGTTTAGTCAGGTGGAGGGAGTTGATTATTTCGACACCTATGCCCCTGTCGCCCGGCTCGCGTCGTCGCGTGCTGTCATTGCCATGGCCAACCGTCTTGGGCTAGAGCTGCACCAAGTGGACATTAAGGGTGCGTACCTCAACGGCGAGCTGATGCCCGACGAAGTCCTCTACATGCGCCATCCCCCGGGCTATCGCGAGGACGCCTCCGGCCGCGTTCTGCGCCTCCGGAAGTCTTTGTATGGCCTCAAGCAGGCAGGCCGCCGCTGGTATCAGAAGTTTGTCAGCATCCTCAGCAGTCTCGGTTTCCAGCAGTGCAAAGTCGATCAGGCAGTTTTCTACAAGCATTCCAAGAAGCCTCAAGTTCTCATTGTCATTGCCGTCCATGTGGACGATTGCACGATCGCTGCAAGCAGCGTCGTAGCCGTCGATGCGCTCAAGGCCGGCCTTCGGAAGCATGTCGAGGTCACAGACCTCGGCGAGCTGCACTGGATGCTCGGCATTGAGATCAAGCGTGACCGAGCGGGTGGGACTGTGCATCTGTCACAGCGGTCCTACATCGACTCAATCCTGCGTCGTTTCGGCTTCGACGATGTGAAGACCGTCTCCACCCCCTTCGACACCCAAGTCCGGCTCACCCTCGAGCAAGCCCCAGCGGATGCGGCCGAGTTCGCGGTCATGCGCGACGTGCCCTACCGCGAGGCTGTCGGCGCGCTCAACTGGGCAGCGCTCGCCACCCGCCCCGATATCGCGTTCGCGGTGTCCACTGTCGCCAGGTTCTCGGCCAACCCCGGGATGGCACACTGGACCGCGGTAAAACGTATCTTCCGCTATCTTGCGGGGACGCGCGACCTATGGCTCACGTATGGCGAGGCCCAGCGCATGCTGGTTGGCTATGCGGACGCCGACGGTAGTATGACGGAAGACCGCCGCACGATCACCGGATACGCATTCCTCATTGACGGCGGCGCGGTTTCCTGGTCTTCGAAGAAACAGGAGATCGTCTCCCTCTCGACCACCGAAAGCGAGTACGTCGCTGCGACGCACGGCATGAAGGAGGCCTTGTGGCTCCGGAACCTGCTGTCCGAGGTCTTCGAACCTGTCGTTGGCGCGACGACGTTGTTCTCGGACAACCAGTCTGCGATCGCACTGACGCGGGACCACCAGTTCCACCCGCGTACCAAGCACATCGATGTCAGGTACCATTTCATTCGCTGGGTCGTGGAGAATGGGGCGATACGCCTCGTGTACTGCCCCATGGCGGACATGGTGGCCGACGCGCTGACAAAGGCACTCCCCTCCCCGAAGGTCAAGCACTTTGCAGAATGTCTCGGACTTCACGCAGTTTGAGGGGGACTGTTGAATACTTTCATGTGAGATTCTATTTTATGTTATCTTCATATATCCGGTATATTTTGGTACTGAGCGGACGTCGTGCAAACCCGCGCGATGTCTTGATATTTTGCTACTTACTGTCTCGATCCCCGCTATCGCGCGTTTCCGCGGAAGTGGAGGAGAAGTTTTATTTCCGAATGTCTTTAGTATAAAGGTCTCGTATTTTCGTATCGTAGCACCTCAGTATCTGCTCTAGCGTGCGCAGAGACTGAGGTGAGTTATAGTAGTTTACTTATCGCGACCTGTACTTACTCGGCCCAGAAGGCTTGTCCGTTTGTACAGGTGAATATACCTAGTATCTGCTCTAGCGTGCGCAGAGACTGAGAAGGCTTGTCCGTTTGTACAGACACAGCCCGCGCACGCGTCCTATTCTATTTATTACTCACTACTTTTACTATTCCGAGCGTCCATACCTCGTAAGAGGTATCGTGACTCAAGATCATTTAGAGACCTACTTGGCTAGCCAGTTCTGCAGGGGACATTGCCGACACGAATGCTAGCCAGGTCAATTGGCGTCATAGTCCACCCGACGGCATGCCAGCGTGCACACCCTCAACCCATGGAACATTGCTGCCCCGTGCCCAAGCAGGTGCATATGTCCTTTCCGGGGGGGCCATAGGTATGCACGCATACTAGATTGTTGTTAAACTGCCCACACTTACTCTTGCACAAAGCAGGCATACAACCTGAGGACACCCAGACAGCAGGGCCGGAGCTCGCAGGTAAGCCCCAGTACCAAACTCCCACATGGTACATAGCCTACCTAATCCATCGACTTGGACACAGGCACCACTTCCGAGGGTCAACAAATGACACATACACACTTCGAGTATCCTCAAGTTACCATCTCAGGAAGTCAAGGTGAGTTCGCACTACTTATCAGGTGTGCTCTGATGGCTAACACGTTAACGCAGGTACAACTTCTGAGGGCCGACAAGTGATGCACGCCCACTCCAAGGGCCATTCCGAGCATCAACAAGTAGCACCCGTGCATTCTGCGCGCCATTCTGTTACCGTTTCAGGACTCAAAGGTGAGCTCGTAGTGTCTATTGGCCAAATAGCACCCACATTGTGCATTAACACATTGACGCAGGTACTGCTTCTGAGGGTCGACGAGCAGTATTTGTGTACCCTGAAGGGTACTCTCAAGTTACGGTCCCGAGACTCACAGGTAAGTTTGCTGCATCTATCAGCTCAGCGATACTGACACTGCGCATTAATACATCGACACAGACACCACTCCCAAAGGTCGACAAGCCGCACACACACATTCTGGGCACCGTCAAGTTACTGCCTCGGGATTCACGGGTGAGTTCGCAGTGGCTATCAGCTCATTAATACCAACATTGTGCATCTATACATCGACGCAGGCACAACTTCCGAGGGCCAACAAGGAGTGCAGACGCATTCTGAGCACCCCCAAGCTGCCGCCGCCGCCTCAGTCGCACGACTATGGCCAGTTGAAACCGACATGTATCTCCGCTCTTCGGGGAAGGTCAAGCTGATGGATCAGACCCCAATAGTACGAGCAACATCCACAAATGCCTTTGACTTCTTGCATGCCTCGATCATCCTTGAACAAGCGTTCCCTGATCCATTGCTCATTAACAAATTTATACAAGATGCACTTATCACGGCATCCCTCAACACCCCCAATGCTGACGATGTCCATGACCACTTACTCAATGACCGTCTGTATTGCTCGCAGATGTCCACCCTGGTACGTTGCATCTGTATTTCCTTAAAAAAAACAACTAAAAGGAATTTAGCCCCGAGCACGGATCAGTGTTTTCCGTGCAGAGGTCAAGGAGCGTTGTGTGGCTGCCACCACACTTTTACTTGGTGCCCATGACCCGTCAGCGATTACAGACCTAGTGAAAAGGCTCTTGCTGGATTTTAATTATATTTTCCCAAGACGGAATGCGAATGTGAGTCTCCTCTGAAGTACTGAAGTTGAACTTACTAATACTCCATATAGGGGAATGTTCTCGTCGGGTCACCACATCTCAGCCGCCCATACCGTAGCCCTATCATCATCTCAGTAATCCGAGACCTTTATTTTTCTGGGAACATGCCATTTGTCACACGCCATCAGGATCAGTTCCCTTCTCGCCAGGGAACTGAAGGAGATGTTGTTTGGGAAGTTCCGAAGGCCATGGTCAGATTGGTAGCAACTGGGGTGAGTTTTCCATTTTGTTTACTATATATTATCTAATTATATTCGGAATCATCCAAGTACTACGCTACCCTCAGTGAGTGGCAAACAGGCAAGCGGAGGCAACAAGATTTCACCGCAAACACATACCAAGAAGCCTACAACTGTCACATCACCTCTCTCAATGCCATTGAAAAAAACCAAGGAGTCTTTTACCATAATATGATGGCGGAAATATATCGGCTTGCAAGGTAAGCTTCCCTTTCTCTTATCTCAACCAATTTAACTGAGTGTTCTTAGCAATGGTGGCTTAGAGGCAGATGCTCCTCCTGAGCCTTCGCCCGCTACACTTGATCTGAGCATGCTGGAAGATTGAGCATGTGCGACAACATTTGTAAGCACTACACGCTCTGTCTGTCTTGACTTAGAAATTAATCCCTCTTTTTTAGACCGATACCCAGGCCAGAGAAGATTGCAAGCGATGGTTTACTTTACACTATTTTAATAGTTTCTTGCCACTCATTTACGCTCGTTTAACATACATTAGCTACATTTTTGACCAAATCATAAAGAGTTTTAATCGTTTTGAACGAAAAAATTTCGAAAAATTCTTGGAAGTTGATCTTGAAATTTATTCGCAAATTAATTCAAACTGAACGCAAATCGTTCTTAATTATCAGAGGACTTAATTAAAACAGCAAATGGGCGCTAACTGCTAATTAATCCTAATTAGCGCTAATTAGCGAGGGGGGGTTTTCCCGATGTCGGTCGAAGATGATATTGGAAGAGGGCTCGGAGGGTGCAGTTGCGGGTGCCTGAGGCATAGAAACTGGAGCGGGAGGAATGCTGTGCCTTTCGTGTAAATAAACCAAGAACCCGCAAATGGAAGAGACGCTGAAACAACAGGCCCCCTGAAAGCTCCAAGTGAGGTTGAATACGCGTCCACTACAGACCTTCCTTTTTTGGGCATGAGCTTTGATATGGGTCTCGCAGGTGTCCACTACTTGACCCCCCTCAGAGTGGTCTCATCTCGGATACGATTGTCCACTACTATATGGCCCCATCGCTGACTCGGAACAATAGGTCGGATACTATATCCACCACAATTCCCTTGGTGGAAGTTAGTGCGCGGTCTATCCACCGTCACAAAAAATTTCTGCCTCCAAATCTGCTGATGGGACCCACCGAGTGCCTTCCAGTGTCTACGCTGTGTCTAACTGCCAGTGCTTCCCTACTTCTACAATCCGTTGACACACACTTTGTTTCATGTTCTAGATATCTGTTCTGCGTTATGCTAATTGATTGGTGCACTACACCTCCGATTCTGTCTGATGACTGTCTAAGATCACTGGCCTGAGATGCGTGACCCTTTGTCTCCACCTCTCTTTCGTGTCTCCTCAAAACCGGGAACATAAGGATAGCTCAGGCTCTGACCCCGAAATCGTGGATTTTTGGTCTTTTCGGTTTGGCATCCTTACTGCCATTTCGGATTCGCCTTCTCACACCCTCGCGCTTCCCTATCTCTCTCTCCCTCTCCACAGCCCCTCGTAGCCTGGCCGCACGTCCGTGCCTTTCATCTTTGTCCTTCAGCCACCCTATCTTTCATCGCATCGCCCGCACCTCCGTCGATCACCACAACTCCTCTTGAGATGTCAAGATCGTAGCTCACCCACGCCGTTAGAGGCCGCGTGGATCATCGCGCCCATCGCCATTGTCGGAGGAAGAGGAGACTCTATTGTCGTGCGTCATATGTCTTGGCCCCCTTTGATCGTATACTCGCTACCTTTCACATAGATAATTGGTTTCGGTTTCGTGTTTCCGCGCTCATATCCCTTTGTTTCTGTCTCGATCGTTTCTGTATCATCCTGTCGTTCACCACCTCTCCCTATCCTTCTTACCTTACATCCATTTTAGCTACTGTCCTACATGTATATAACCTCGCTCTATTGACTCGGAAATGGCAGTCTAGTGTGTTTTTCCCTTATCGTCTCGTCAGCGTGAATCGGTTCGAAATTAGGCCCTACCGTGGGCACTCGTTCTCGTCAAGGGGGGTCAAATTTGTTAAAAATTGCACGGGGTAGGTAAATTTTTTTAAGGGATTTTGGTTGACCCCCCCCCCCCGGTGAACCCCCAAAAAAGGAAATTTTATCCAAATATAGAACCGGGGCTGTTACCTTTCGCATTTCTGAACATGCTGCACCCACGCGCACCCTTAGTTATTAAACAGTGATGTCCCCTCGAACCTTGCAAACATCTGTATGAAGTTGTGCATCACGCGGAGCCATGCACGATCGAATGGCCCAGGGATGGACGAGGCACAGCGACGTGTGGCCCGTGAGGGCTATGAGGACAATCGGAGCGTCCATTGCTATGGGGCAAAAAACTACTCATGTATTCAGCAATAAAGGAACTATCTACGTCGTGCTAGGTGTAAGTAAGGGAGTCAGGATGGGGCCAACGATGTCGCATGCCTTGTTGCATGTCTTCCGTTGTCGCGGTCTTTGACTCGTTGTCGGCGTATTGTTGTCGTAACCGCTGTCATCTTCGTCACTCTGCATTGCCGTGGTCACAGTCCTAATTGCTCCGTCGTGGTCGCGGTCATCGTCGTGGTCATCGACTCATTGTCGGTGTATGGTTGTCGCCGCTGTCGTCTTCGTCACTCTACGTTGCCAAGGTCGCAGTCTTAATTACTCCATCGCGGTCGCGGTCATCGTCGCCACGTCGTTGTCGTCACCGCCTTAACGACGCCGCTGTAATGACCTGGCCATCAGCCCGTCGTCGTTCGCGGCTGGCGTTAAGGCGGGCCTTGCATACTGTGTTGAGTTGACGTTGCGGTGGGATCTCGTGCAGCATCGACACTGTGTTGCGGGGGCTTGCACACTGTGTTGTGATGTCGTGATGGTGTGGCATTGTGTCGCAGCGCGACGTCGTGAGGCGACCAGTCTCCAAACGACTCCACGCCGCGCCTCCCGCTCACGGTCCTCACCGTCATAACGCGACAGCCCCAGAATCTTCTCCAGCTCGTCCGCTGCAACGATTGGGTTGTAGCCCACGTCGCCGTCCTTGCAACGCTTGGCCAACGCATCCGAGGAGTCCGATGCTGGTAAGGGAGTTGGTAATGACGAAGGCGCAAGGCCTTGCGCGTCGACGTGCGTGGCCCACTTGACCGCCTTGAACCGTACGATTCCACCAATCGAACGCTCAAGTGAACGCACTCCCGCCTCCCGCGTGTAATGCGTGACCGTTTTGAGCAGCGCTGGCTCGGTCAGTTGAACGTGAGGCTCTGAGAGCCCGTTCTGCGTGAGTTGCTTAGGGAGAAGGAATCGCCGTGCAATGTGCAGCTTCTCGTCGTGTACCCAGACAATTGAATGATCTCACACCGATCGAGAAGCGGCGGTGAAATGGTGTCAAGCGAATTGGCGGTGCAGGTGAACAAGATCTGTAACAAATAGATCGGGACATCGAGGTAGTGATCGTTGAAGGCCACATTTCGTTCCGGGTCGAGGACCTCGAGCAACGCCGCGGATGGGTCACCGTGGTAATTCGACTGACTAACCTTATCGATCTCGTCTCTGCCGTCAACAATAGAACCGGGTCAATACGACCGGCCTTGCATCTTGCGCACTGTGACGGGGTGGCGGTGGTGGCGGATTCCCATGGCGAAAGGTGTATGCGGTGACCCCGGGCTTGCGTGCGGTGAGACGGAAGTGGGACTTGAGGGTGGCGTGGGGAGCACCTCTTGCAAGTGCGAGGCGGCATGGCGGGTGCGTCGTGAGGCGTGACGGGTCTTGTGCGCCATGATGGGGTGGTAGTGGCGGCGGGCTTCCGTGAGCGGGAGCTCAGGTACTACAGAGGCAAGGGACAGAGTGAGAAACACAATAGAACCAAAAGAAAAAAAACTTATCTTGATCACTGGGCTGAAGCCCAGCTCGTTCGTCAGCAAGAATGGTGGCGGCAGGTGTGGGAGCGAGGCAATGGCAGAGTGACAAAGGGCAGCGTGCCAACCTAACGAACCCAACGGATCAACGGGCCAGCCTTCCAGACGCCCAAAAAGTAAATTTTTTTAAGGACTTTCGGCCGACCCCCCCCCCCCCGGCATCGGGTCACGGAACCACGGCCCGGACCCCCCTTGGTTCTCGTCACTGTCTCCATCTTGCCGCTTCGGTTGGCATCGTTCTCTTGTGCCTCGTTCTCATCTCGCTCACTCTCGCCTCGCCATCGCCGTTTGCTCCCATTCTCGCCCTCGTCTGTTCGCACTTGCACCGGCTGTCGCCTTCGCGAATGCTTCAGACTCGGCCTCCTCTCCCTTTCTGTAACCCCTGCACGGAATCCCCTCCGCCTTCGGACTCATACGGATTCGGCTCCATACAACAAGCACAACGACACTCCCATAGGAGCCGAACAAGAACTCACACGATGCCTCACACTGACAACAGGCATGCGTGCAGTGCTTCCATCGGATGGTCTCTCAGTTTCCGAGCTCCTCGAGCTATGTCTCCCAACACCCTCAAGTGTTTCTCCTGTCTGACAACCCCTGTTGCAGACTCGGACTTGTCTCCACATCTGTAGACGCAAGCATCTGTAATTGCAGTAGGTGTTCAGAGCCGTTCAGAGCCGTTCAAGGACACTCTGAACAGCTCTGAACGCTCTGAACACCTAATTGCATTTACAGATGAACTAGGTGTTCGGAGCTGTTCAGAGCTGTTCAGAGTGTCCTCGAACAGCTCCGAACAGCTCCGAACACCTACTGCATTTACAGATGCAATATCTCTCTCATTGCCACCCCCAACTCTCCCAGCCCATCTCAGACTCTCCATCTTCGGTGCCATCTAGAGTCTTGCCTCTTTGAGCTCAGTGAGGCTCATCCCTTGCGTTCCCCAGCACGCTGCACTCGCGTGCGGCCTTAGCGACTCGAACCCGACACGTTCCCAATCCCGGCGGCCACCTCCGCGAAGTTTCGCGCTGCGCCAAAGCGTGCGCGACTGTTTGCGACACCCTCATTCCCTGGGCTCTGTGTAGCCTGCCGTTTCTGTTCCCGACCTCACTGCGCCGACACACGGCCCTATTCATTCGACACTGATGCGCCCATGATCACTGTGGACCCATATACGACAGCTTGCGCCCTGCGGAGGCCTGCGCGATGCCCTGCGACGCATCACACACCCCCAAATCCTGCACACGTCTTAGACCATTTCCTCCTAAAACTCGTTTTGCACACATCCATTTGACATCATCCCTCTACATCCTTCCTGCTGGCTTTGCTTCAAGAAATGGTAGCAATCTTGAAATCAACACCCTCTTCCTGGATACTGTTTTTGGAAAGCTACTTACTTCAAGGTCGTCGATTACTGGGTCTGTCCATAATCTCCAAGAAAAACTACCTTCCTCGAAGGATGAGGAATTGTGATTACAACCTCCTGTATTTTATTTGGTATTTTTACGAATTTATTTGATTTTTTGAGGTTTGATACATCCGTCCACTACTTTTGGGACTCTTTTGGACCAAGCGCGAAGGTCAGATACGGAATCCACTACAAAATTCCTATTTTAAGGAGGTCCACTGTCCACTACTATTGGCCCGAAATCCGTGATTTTCGTATTCAACCTCACTTACAGCTTTCAGGGGGCCTCTCACACGGATGAGAGATCGAAGGCGTGCCGGGCCATGTTACCGCACGTGGGTCCTTGCGGGTCCTTGGTTTACTGTACAGTAACATACCCTCTAAGTTACATGGCTCAACCTCCAGGCACCCGCAACTGCACCCTCCGAGTCCTCTTCCAAAATCGAACTCATCTTCGCCGTCGCTCTCAAATCGTACAATAAACAGACCAAGAACGATCTTAAGACACATAATCTTTTCAAACAACTGGAAACATGTTCTCCCGCTGCCATTCTGGCCGTGTTTCAAGCCGCAGAGTTTGGTCCCTCTCGGACTGCAGGCGATGACAGGTTGAATCAATGACTCGTTCCGACCCTCAACGTTCTTTATGCCTTCTCTGGGACGCTCAGCGGAGGTGCCGCCTTGGTAAATATCGACTCGTCTGTCGGTGAACACTCTCTGATGTCATTGGCATTCGGCAGTCACAGGTGTTCTTACCTGCCAAAATAGTCTTCGCTGACGTCGGTGTCCTCCTCTTGGTGAGTTGCTTTTGTTTCTTCCCTCGTGCCGCGTGCTGGTACTTCGGATGTTGAGCGTTCTTAGACAGCTAAAGATGTCGCCGCGAGCCAAGACGTCCTCGTCGACATCTTCGGACGCATCGAAGGTTTCTTCGTCTGGGTCGAGATTTACACCGAGGTCCCGCTAACTCCAGCGAGGACGAAAAAATGATGGAAATCACGGTTGAGGCCCTGGACATCCTTGGCGACGGCCACAAAAGAGATGGAACAGAGTCGAGCGAGTGAGTTCGATCACCTCCTTCGTTGGTCGATGCTAATATCAGTTCAGAAACATTTGTCCAGAAGGTGGCTGGACGGACGGATCTGGAAGATGGGCTGAGGAAGCTTGACAAACTGACAAACGAAGAGGTTGCAATGGCGAGTGTGCAGCTTGTGAATGTGACGGACAAGATCGATAACAAAGTGGCGGGGATCGACGACGGCGTGAGGGGCGTCGACGTGAAAGTGCAGGTTGTCAACGACAACTTCAAAGCGGTTGGTGATAGTGCAAACAATAGCTGATGGTGCGCAAAGTCTAATTAGCGATCCACCAGCGTCGTCTCCAATTTTATCATCTAGACGGCAAGGCAACCGCGACAGAAGTGAAATTAATCCTTCGACAAACGGCGTCGACGTGGACAACGTGAAGCATTCGTTATCAATCCCGTCTTCGCTGACAGCCAAGTATCTCACACGGTCACAGGGAATCAATTACGGGACGGCCTTAGGAAATGGCAATCTCCACCAGATCCGTCTACGAATCACAACATCGCCGGTGATCGTCAACATGAGGGAATCGCGGAATGGGTCTTTGAAAGTAACCAATTCGAAAGCTGGAAGGTGACTGGTTCCTTGCTGTGGATCCACGGGAAACGTACGTTTCTTTTACCTGTGGCTTCGCCTCTTTGGTGATCATATGGACCCCACGTTTCCCAGCGGGCTCAGGGAAGACCGTCCTATGATTGCAGTATTGCGAAACTTATGATTGTCTAGTAGCTCCGCAATCATCAACGATCTCCCGACCCTGTGCGAGGCCGGATCCGGATCGATGGCGTATTTTTATTTTGACTTTCGAGATACCGACCTAACGAAACATCTCATCGTCGAATATCCGCAGCGTGTAAATGCTAGTGTTGATCGTACTAAGAGTCCGCTGGCGGCAGCATTGTACAACCAACACATTCGAGTTACAGAGCTACTATACCAGCATGGCGCAGTCCTGTATACTAGTTACCGAAATCGCACTCTACTGCACGCCACATCGACAGATGGATTGATGGATGTTGTAAAATGGCTACTAGACATCGACGCAGATGCGAATGCGAAAGACAACGACCACAGGACTCCACTCCACTTGGTAGCGGCAGGTGGACACCTGGAAGTTGTTCGAACCCTACTGGGGTACGGCGTAGATGTCAACGCCACCATGACGTGGGGAGACCGTACTCCATTGTACAAAGCATCAAGTGGTAGTCACGTCGATATGGTGCGGTTATTGATCGAGAATGGGGCAGATGCAAGCTCACACCTCCATAGGCTGTTGCTTCTAGCGTCATCAGCGAGGAGTGCCAACACCGTGCAGCACTTCATCCAACTCGGGGGAGACGTCGACGCACGGGATGAGAGACAGAGGACGCCTTTGCATCTAGCGTCGCAAGCGTTGTCGTCGTCATCTGGTGATGCTGTGCAGACCAGACATCGATCATGAACGAGGCAGATGTCAACGCACGGGATGAAGCGTATGAGGGACAGAGTTCGCCTTTGCATCTGGCGTCGTCATCGCTGTCGTCGTTGTCGAATGGTGTCATGCAGACATTGATCCTGAACGGGGCGGATGTCAACGCACGGGATGGTCGACACCTTTGCATTTGGCGTCGTTGTCGTCGAAAAGCGGCGTTGCGCGAACATTGATCTCGAATGGTGCGAATGTCAACACACGGGACGACTGATAGCCCGCTCTACCGCCCCCGGCGTGATCCTCGTCATCTCCTCCGCCTAAGCAGATGGTACAGGTACCACCCGGCCAGACCCCGTCATCTGCATCCACATCGCCGCCCACGTTAAGATCTCCATCCTCGTCGTCATCGCCATCGTCGTCCAGAGGCGTCAACGACTCCGATCGCGGGCTCTAGGCTCCCCAATCTGCTTGCCCCGGCGTCCGGCCCGCCATGACCGATTTTCCCTCCCTCTTTGTCTGCTCTGCTGCTCCGGCTGGTCGTCCTCGGAATCCAGAAGGGACAGTCGCCCCCACGTCTTTCGCGGGTTCGGGTATCGGGCTGGCGGTGGTGGTGGTGGTGGTGGAAGTGGGGGGTAGTGACAGCAGCGGCAGGGGAGGCCGTGGGTTGAGGGACGGGGACGATGCGCGATTTGTTGCCGTGCAAGAACGCACCGCCGAGAGGCCCGCCAGAAACCGTGAACACTGCGGTCGCGCTCCAGCTCGCGTTAAAAACCTGTGCATCCGTCGTTGTCGTTGTCTTCGTTGAGCGCCGCTTGGCTGGCGGCAGCACCGATACCGGTTCTCTACTCTTGCTCCTACTTGTGGGGGTCGGCGCGGCGCGATGGGAGCCACCTTGGCGCGCGACCCAACTACGCCATCCGCCATCATGTTCGGGGACTCACCGCGCTTCCGCGAGCAGTGACAATAGTTGCGACAAGCCGGACACTCGAAGTCTTCCGCAGTGCGATCGAACCTCAACAGGGGTACCAGCATTCCTAGAAGGTCAAAAATACGTATTGTATATGAAAGGAATGCGTACCGTTTCTCCATGCAGAGATCGCAAAACAGGTTGCGGCATTGCTCGTCCGTCGCCTTGAATCAACCTGCAACGCATCTTGCGCCATCCCTGTCTCCGTCGTGTTGGTGGAGGGCAGGTTCGGACGAAGTTCTTTCGGAAGGGGAGGGGAGGAAGAGGGGCGTCTTCGACATGGGGCGTAAGGGCACACGGGATTGCGAGGACGGTGTGTCCCGATCGTGAGGGGCTACAACGCGCATCTTGACTCCGCCGTACGTGCTGGCTCGGTTTGGCTGTCGCCCCCAGGAGGCGGGGTCATCCCTGGGACCAGTAGCAGAGATCGCCGTCTTGTCGCTTTCCCGTTCCGGCGGCCGCGAGCTAGACGGCGGGGAGAAATGTGATGATGAAACTAGCGATGAGGCCGACGCGACGGCGGGGACAGGGGACCTTGGCTATGAAGAAAAGCTGTTATCGACCCGAATGGTTATGTAAAAAAAGACCTACCACCATCCCTTTGCCGCCGCCTTCTTCCTACTGGGCCGCGTGCCACCACCACCGGCCAGTTGCTTTCAGTCACGACATGTAGCACGTGCACAAGTTCCTTCGAGCCCGAATTGTCCCCTGCCCGTACTTTTCCAGCGGCTGGGGTCGAGCGCTAGTGTGTGCGGGGCCGTTGCTTTACTGACGCATAGTCCGACTTGTGCACGCCAGGCGGGAGGCACGGTATGAGGGGATGCGCAATCAGTTGCCCCTGTCCCCTCCGTTTCTTGGTCTTGCGCAGGCTGTACCAAGAAGGGCGGAGGTGGTGAGGACGAGTTGACCAGATACGATGTCCAGCGGGTCCTGGTCCCATTCTCTTAATGTTGACAAGGGAAGGCTCGGACGGATTGGTTTCGGAGGGGGATGGGAGGAAGAGGGGCGTCATTGACATGCGGCGTGAGGCCATGTGGGATTGCGAGACGAGGAACGCCTGGAGGCACCCGCAGGAGCTGACTCTGTCATATGGCTACACGCAGAAAGGGCGGGACGGATGGACAAACGTGTAACGAATCCTGGACCCGATCGTGAGGCCTGCGTGAAGGGAAACAACGCGCATTTAGACGTCGCTGTCCGTGCTTTTTCGTCCGGGACCTGTTTGGCCGTCGTCCTCACGAGACTGTGACACGCCAATGACGTACTCGCTCGTGGTATGGCTGTCGCTGAGACCAGTGGGGATCGCCGTCACATTAGTTCCCCATTCCGGCGGCTTGGAGGCCAGATGGGACGACGATCTGGACGGCGGGAAAAAAAGGTAAACGTGAAACCAACGAGGGGGCTGATGATGGGGAAAGGGAACCTTGTTATCGACCCAAATTTCGTTCTTGTTAGGTGAAATGACCTGCCTCTGGAGCAAGTCAGAGTCGATCGCGTTTGTGTCGGGAAACAAAACAGGTCGTTGGGCAACTAGTGCCACGGGGCAGGGTCATCTGAATCGAGAGTGATGTCTGCCATGTGCCTTCTTTCTGGTGGCGATACTGCAGTGATACTGCAGGGCGGATTCGCGGGTATTGGAAAGAAATATATTGTTGGATGCGACGCGTTTGGGTGGGTGATCGTGGGACTAGCGTGCTCCGGCGGTTGGTCGTACCGAGATCCAGAAGGAACCGCGATTGACAGGGGCAATGACCCGTGATGATTTTACCGGTATAGTGCATGAGCCTTAGCAAGGGCTTCACTATTGTACGGATTGTCCATAGATGTGTTCTCATGTAGTAATGAGAGGCGGTGGGCCGGAGGTGCCGGTGCCGCACTGTTACGTACCGCGTGAGTACCGCGTGTTGCAATCTGATTCTGGTTTACTGATGCCACAAGAGGCACTGGCACTGACATTCTCCCACCCTCGTCCACAAGACTGTCGCCGTACCCCCAGCATGAGTCGACCTCCCGCTCCCGTTTCCATGCCCCAGGCTCCCGCAACTACACCCTCCAAGTCCTCTTCCAATATGGAAAGCATCTTTGACGCCGCTCTAAAGTCGTACAAGAAAAAGACCAAGAACGATCTTAAGAAACACGATCTCTTCAAACAACTCGAAGCCTGCGATTCTCCCGCTGCCATTCTCGCCGTCTTTCAAGCAGCCCGATTTGATTACTCTCCGACTGCCAGCGATGACAGGTTGAATAAATGGCTCGTTCCGACCATCAACGTCCTTTATGCCTTCTCTGGGGCGCTAGGCGAAGGCGTCGCTTTAGTAAATATCGACACTTCTGTCAGTGAACACGATCTGATGTCAATTCGTCAGGTATTCTCACCTGCCAAGCTAGTATTTGCTGGCGTTGGTGTTCTCCTCTTGGTGAGTCGCTTCGTATCTTCCCTCGTGCGGGAACTTCTGGTGCTGAGCGTTCTTAGGCAGCAAAAGATGTTACTGCGAGCCAAGACATCCTCGTAGGCATCTTCGGACGCATCGAAGGCTTCTTCGTGCGACTCGAGATCTATACCGAGGTCCCGCTGACTCCGGCAATGACGGACAAAATGGTGGTAATCACGGTCGAGATCCTGGGTATCCTTGCGACAGCCACAAAGGAAATGGGACAGAGTCAAGCGAGTAAGTCCGACAATCGCCTTACGTTGATCAATGCTAATACCGGTTCAGAGAAATTTTTCAAGAAGGTGGCGGGGCGGACGGATCTGGAGGATGGTATGAAGAAGCTCGACAAACTGACAAGCGAAGAGGTTGCGATGGCGAGTGCGCAGATTCTGAAAGTCACACACACCGTTGATAACAAAGTGACGGCGGTTGGCGACGGCGTGAAGGGTGTCAAAAGCGAAGTACAACTTGTAGGCGCCAACATTAAAGTCATTGACGATAAGGTGCAAACAATAGCTGAAGGTGGGCGAAGTCTGTTTGGCAACTCACCGTCACCACTAACTTCTATCATCTAGACGCAACGGAAGCGAAAATAATCGTTCAACGGACAACGGACCGAATAGACGACGTGAAACGTTCGTAATCAATCCCGTCTTCGCTGACAATCGAGTATTTAACACGATCACAGAGAACCAATTACGGGAAAACCTTAGGAAATGGCAATCTCCACCGGATCCGTCCACGAATCACAACATCGTCGGTGATCGTCAACATGAGGGAACCGCCGAGTGGTTCTTTGAAAGTAGCCAATTCGAGGACTGGAAGTTGACTGGTTCCCTACTGTGGATCCATGGGAAACGTACGTTTCTTTTACCCGTGGCCTCGCCGCTTCGGTGATCCTATGGACCACACGTTTCGCAGCGGGTTCCGGGAAGAGCGTCCTATGGTTCGTCGCCCCTCAAATATTACAGTATTAAGGCTTCTAATTGTCGAGTAGCTCCGCGATCATTAACTATATCACAACCATGTGCAAGGCCGGATCAGCTTCGATGGCGTATTTTTATTTTGACTTTCGAGATGTCAACAAGCAAGCCCGCCGCAACCTTCTCCCGTCACTCCTCATCCAACTCTCTACACGTTCCGATGCCTTTTGTGACATACTCTCTCGTCTCTACGAGACGCACGACAACGGCGCACGTCAGCCTAGCGACAAGGCTTTAATCCAGTGCCTTGAGGAGATGCTCACGCTTCCGAATCAACGCCCAGTTTATCTTATCATAGATGCCCTTGATGAGTGTCCCGACACGTCTGGTGTCCCATCCGCCCGCAAACAGGTCCTTGACCTCTTAAAGGACCTTGTCAGCCTTCGACTTTCTAATCTTCATATCGGTGTCGCGAGTCGCCCGGAGGCCGACATCCGCGATGCACTCAAAACACTCACGTCTCAGACAGTTTCGCTCCAGGATGAGCGCGGACAGAAGAAGGATATCGCTTCCTACGTCAGATCTGTGGTCTACTCTGAGTCGAGCATATTTATGCGGAGATGGAGGGAAGAAGACAAAGAACTTGTGATCGAGACGCTCTCAGAGAGAGCTGACGGAATGTAAGAGCATATATCGGGGATTATGACGCCGGTTGATGGTGTTTTAATAGGTTCCGATGGGTCTTTTGTCAGCTCGAAGTATTGCAAAAGTGTCTCCCACAGAATGTCCAGCGCGTCCTTAGAGAGCTGCCCAACTCTTTGGACAGGACATACGAGCGGATATTGAGGGAGATCGGGGAGGTCAACCCAGATCAAGCTTATCGTCTGTTACAATGTCTCACCGTTGCGACTCGGCCACTTCGTGTTGATGAACTCGCAGAAGTCCTTGCGCTCGACTTTGATGGAGCCAAGGGAGGGATACCGGTGCTGAACTCAGATTGGCGATGGGACGACGAGCAACAGGGCGTCCTGTCTATGTGCTCGAGTTTGGTCGTCGTCGTCTATAACAACTATCTGAAGACCCACTTTGTTCAGTTCGCACATTTCTCGGTGAAGGAGTTCTTGGCTTCGGATCGGCTTGCCAAACTAACAGCAGACATTTCCCGGTTTCATATCCGTCTCGAGCCAGCGCACACTGTCATTGCCCAAGCTTGCTTGGCGATTCTTCTTCGATCCAATTGCAATGATATGGCCGAAAGTGGCTCTCCTCTATCCCACTATGCCGCTCGGCACTGGGTAGACCATGCCCAATTCGAGAGTGTATCGTTACATATAGAAGATGGGATGAGAAGCCTTTTTGATCCTGCCAAACCATATTTCCCAGCATGGCTCAAGTCATTTGACATCGACAAACCATGGCATTCTTTCGTAGGGTATGGTCGGCGCTCGAACAACGACTCTGATCTTTCCCCGGAACCCAACTCACCGAACGAATCCTATGCTCCGTTGTGCCTATACTACGCCGCGTTGTGCGGATTTCGTGACCTAACGAAGCATCTCGTCGTCGAATATCCGCAGCATGTAAATGCTAGGGTTGGTGCAAGTTTTAACAGGAGTCCGCTGGCGGCAGCACTGAGCAACAAACACATTCAAATTGCAGAGCTACTACACCAGCACGGCGCGGTCCTCCATATTAATCACCGCCACCGAAGTCACACTCTACTGCACGCCGCATCGAAGGACGGGTCGATGGTAGTCGTACAATGGCTACTCAGTATCGGCGCAAATGCGAATGCGCAACTACGCGATCAGACGACTCCACTTCACTTGGCAGCGGCGAATGGACACCTGGAAGTTGTTCGAACCCTAGTAGGGCACGGTGTAGATGTCAAGATCGCTACGACGAGGGGCAACCGTACTCCGCTGCATGAAGCATCAAACAATGGTCACGTCGATATCATGCGGTTATTGATACAGAACGGGGCAGATGTCAACGCACGCGATCAGAGCCACAGGACACACTTGCATCTGGCGTCGTCGCGGGCGTCGAATGGTGTTGTACAAACATTGATCCTGAACGGGGCAGATGTCAACGCACGCGATAAGAGTCACTCTACCCCTTTGCATCTGGCATTGTCATCGTGGTCGTCGTCGCCGAATGATGTTGTACAGACATTGATCCTCAACGGGGCAGATGTCAACGCACGCGATCAGAGCCACAAGACACCTTTGCATCTGGCGTCGTCGCGCGCGTCGAATGATGTTGTACAGACATTGATCCTCAACGGAGCAGATGTCAATGCACGCGATCAGAGTCACTTTACACCTTTGCATCTGGCATTGTTGTCGTCGTGGTCGTCGTCGAATGATGTTATACAGACATTGATCCTGAACGGGGCAGATGTCAACGCACGCGATCAGAGCCACAAGACACCTTTGCACCTGTTATTTGACCATTGGAGTGCACCTGATACCAATTCCTTACGCCTGCTACTTGAAAACGGTGCAGACGTAGATGCAGTGGATGATAAAGCCCAGACTCCGTTTCAGCTTGCTTCGTCGGGAGGATATCACGAGATGGCACAGTTGTTATTAGAACGTCGTGCCAGTGTCGAACATAATAGAATATAGCACTTCACATACCCACATTCTGTACTTTATCGATTCCGAGCCCAGACATTGTTGATATTGACCAGCTTTCGTGATACTATGCAAATATGGTCTCGACATTGTCACAGCTTTCCTAAAGCGGCGTTCTCGATTTGTCTGAGATCGCATTTCGTTGCATGAACAGGGCTAGAAGTTATTTCAATACTACGAGGCAAGGTCACAAACGGGTCGGCTCCTGGAGCGCGTCGACAAGGGTCTGAAGCGGAGGCCGTATCACTGCAGCACGTCATCTGTTTACTTTCATCAGAACCTCCGCTCATTTTTTGCCTCGGAACGGCGGATGCATTGACCGTTATGATGCACACAACAACTGAGGCGATATAAGGTATGTTAAACCGAGGGAGCCAGAAAACCAAAATGGATATACAGTCGAAATTGTCATAACGCATAGCATGATAATGCATATTTTTAATAACGCATAGGGTTAGGGCTCTGAATCATTGAATACATAGGGAAGCGCCGGTGAAATTGCATAATGCATAATGCATGGAGAGTTGGCCGTCAAATATGCATTATTGAGCCCAAGTGTGCCTCTGAAATTGCTCATCGTGACTCAGAATTTTCACTTTTCTTACATTTTCCTTTGGCCCAACATGCCCATTGACCAAACTTACAAAGTCCGAGCCAAACTTGCCTCAAAAGGCTGTACAAGAGGCTGCAGCTGAAAACGGCACAATTGAAGTGGGGGCCCGGGACAAGCCAATGACGGTGATGAAAACCGAGCTTATGGAAGCAGTTTCAGAACTCAAAACTCGCCGCCACATTTTTGGGCCACTTCCGAGTCTTGAGGACCTGGTAAACCCTCCTGGTGAGCTGGAGAGTGGCGAAAATCCCAATAAGTTCATGAGCGACGCTGATATCATTGAAGTGGTGTGTAGAGGAGTTGATGGTCTGTATTGATGCGGGCGTTGAGGCATCATATGAACTTTCCAAGGTTTTGAGGAAATTTGAGGCCCAGCTGAGGACAATGGATTTGCGAATGAGCACCCAGCAGAGGCTGGACGGGTGGCTTGAAGCTGGTGCATCGTCGTTGTCGTTGCTGCGGCACTGTATGCGGAAATCCCCGGACCGTGGGAAAACTGTGGTCTTGCATATTTCTGATAACGCATAGCCTTTTGGGGCTGAATCACGTTATGCGTTATGACAATTTCGACTGTACAGGTAATAATAGTCGCTTTGTTAATTCTACCATGGGACTTACGAACCGACTCATTTTGTTTTTGTCACATTGACGACAACGACGACGACGACTGTGCCGAGCCGCCAATGGCGAACGCAGCACCGATAGCACGCTCCACCTCCTCCGGCGTGATCCTCGTCGCCATCTCCTCCGTCTGAGTAGAGGGTACAGAACTGGTACAAATACCACATACTCCCCGGGCCAGATCCCGTCGTCTGCATCTGCGTCCGCATCAACATCGCCGCCCTCACCAAGATTTCCATCCTCGTCATCGTCGTCCAACGGCGTCAACGACTCAGACCGTCGCCGACGCCGCCTCCGCGCAACCAACAACGGCTCTAGGCTCCCGACAAAGAACTGAATCCGCTTACCCCGGCATCTCCGGCGCGCCATCTTCCCCTTCCCCTTCGTCTTTTTCTTCTGCTGCTCCGGCTCGTCGTGGTCGGGATCCGGAAGGGAAACGAGTCGTCCCCATGTCTTGCGCGGTTTCCCGATAAACGCATGCTGGCGTCTTTGCGATTGCTGCTGTTCCTGCGTGGGTTCGGGTATCGGGCTGGAGGTAAAACTGGCGGGCGCACTTGGGGTGGTAGTAGCAGCGGCAGGGGAGGCCGTGGGTTGCGAGACGGGCACGATGCGCGCTCTGTTGCCTTGCAAGAACGCACTGCCGAGCGGCTCGCCAGATACCGTGAACACTGCCGTCGCGCTCCAGCTCCCGTCGAAGACCTGTGCATCCGTCGTCGTCGTCGTCATCATCATGATCGCAGGCTTCTTCGTCGTCTTCCTCGCTGCCGGCGGCGTCCCGAGATGTTTGCTCTTGCTCTTCTTTGCGGGGGTCGGCACGGCGCCATGGGAGCCACCTTGGCGCGCGATCCAACTGTGCCATCCGCCAGCACGTTCGGAGATGTACGGCTCTCCGCGCTTCCGTGAGCAAAGCGAGCAATTGCAATAGTTGCCACAAGCCGGACACTCGAAGTCTTCCGCGGAACGATCGAACGTCAACTGGGGGTACCTACGTTCCAAGTGAGTAAGGAATATGTACTACATGCGAAGGAATGGATGCAGGGCTTACCGTTTCTCGATGCAGCGATCGCAAAATAGGTTGCGGCATGGCGTGTCCGTCGACGCCTTAATCAACGTACAACGCATCGTGGGTCGGCGTGTCATGCTTCTTCAATGGTGGCAGAACGTTAGCCCTCCCGTGAGCACGGCTGATGACGACGATGCCGCGGTGCGTTTCTTGCGACGGGCATTTGTAAAAACTGGCGCAGATATTGCGTGCGCACGCGGACCATCGTCATCGTCATCGTCGCCTTCGTCAGCGGCAGCAGCGACGCTCTCCGACAACTCGACGTCGCCGTCCACAATAACCGCTCGACCCTTGCTCTTGCCTTTGCCCAGTCCCGATGGCGGCATAAAATCGTCGTCGCTCGTGTTCTCAAACAACATGCCCATGACGTCCTCCTCTTCCTCGTTGTCTTCGTCCGTCGCGCGCGAGGGCTGCACGCCGCCGCCGAATCCACGAACCGGCGAGCTCGGGTCGTCTCCGAGCCTTCCAGGACTGAGGTTGCCTTGCCGCCGCCGCCAAGTACGGACGGGTCGATCGTCCCGTTACCAGCGTATTCGCCGGCACCTGTGTCTGTACTGGTACCTGCACCACCGAAAACGTTCCTGGCGCGCCAGTCGATCGATCCTTCGCCGACGCGATTCGGGGAAGCAAGATCAAAGCTCAGGCCTTGGATTGGGCTCGTGAGAGCGCGGCCTACGTCAACGCCAGCGCAGGGCTATGGTCGACACCGTCATGCTCGGGTATTACAAAGCCGAGCATGGGCCCGTCTGGATGGTCATGGGTACCCGCGGTGCGCAGCAGTGGCGGTAGGGGGTGCGGAGGCACGACATCGTCTTCGACCCCATGCGCGTCCGCGGGCCCGGCCTCGAGGTCCATAGAGACGTCGAGGTCGAGATCCAGACTTGCGTCCTGCAGATCATTGGGGTCGGTTGCGGAGGCAGAGTTGGTGGTGATGGCACAAGCGCCGCTGCCCGAGAGGGGGGAAGGTTCGGCAGCGGGAGAAGTTGCGAGGAGACCGTGCGCGCCGACCGCGCCCCCCTCATAGAAAAAACCCTGCCGGATCGCGTACTGTTGCGTCTCTTGCAATTTACGCGCGGGATCTGGAGGGTTGGGCGATGTGTGCAGGTGACTGAGAGCACGTGGGGGGATCGCGATTTCCGTGCGTGTAGGTTCGGGCAGGTTCGTCAGCGGGAGGCCTGCGAGCGAGTTGACCTCTGGGGGTATGATGGGCGAGGACTGCTCCTGCGGGGGCGGGGTCGACTCAGGGCGTGGATGTGTGAATGGATATAGATGTGTGTATGGCGGGCGGGGTTGACGTGTGATTCTGCTGGGTAGAACGGCGGGGCTTACGTCTAGGCTGTGGTCGGGTAGGCGGGTGACTGCGGCTGGGCCTTGGGTACGCGCCGTTGTTTGCGTGGCGCATCGACGAGGATCTCAATTTCAGAGTCGTCAGAGTCATATTGGTCCTGTTCATCTACATCTACCACGCGTCGTCGTTGTCTGCGTGGACTGCTGGTCGGTGTGTGCAGATGACGTTTCCCCTTTCTACGCGCCGACATACGCGCGTGCGTACGAGCGCGCTTCGTTGGCAACGGAATGACAACCTCCACGCTCGCGCTGCCATTTGAAGCCTCAGCGCGTGTCTCCTTTGCAGACCGGCGCATAGTAGTCCCCGCTGGTGCTGACGCCGACGCCGCCACGTTAGGATTCGTTGAGATGTGTGTGAATGCCGCAGTTAATGCCTGGTCGAGGGGCGTGGGGATCTTGGACGGGTCGCTTTCTCCCTCTTCGTCGTCCTCATCGTCCACCACTACCACCGTCTCTTTACCGCCTTCTTTGTCTCGTTCCCGCTAGGTCCCGTGCTACCAGCACCGGGCCAGTTGTTCTCGAATGCAACTTGCAGCACGTGCACGAGTTCATTCGAGCCCGCATTGTCCCCTGCCCGCGACTTCCCCTTGGCTGCTGTCTGGCGCTGGAGTGTGCGGGACCGTTGCTTAACCGGCACATAGTCCGACTTGCGCGCGCCGGGCGGGAGGGGCGGTACGAGGACGTACGCCATCAGCTGCCCCTGTCCCCTCTATTTGTTGGTCTTGCGCGGGCTCCGCCGAGGAGGTGGTGGTCGTGAGGAGGAGGAAGAGGAGTCGATGGATATGATGTCCAGCGGGTCGTGATCCCTGTCTGTGTCACGTTGGCGGATGGGAGGCTCAGATGAAGAGCTTTCGGAGGGAGGGGAGGAAGAGGGGAGTCTTTGACATGCGGCGTGAGGGTATACGGGATTGCGAGGACGTGGAGCGCCTGGAGGCACCCGCAGGAACAGGAGGGGGCTGACTCTGTCGCACGGCATATGGATGCGCATAGAAAGGACGGACGGGAATGGACACACCTCAAAGTTACGATCGCATCTCGACGTCGTTGTCCATGCTTTTTCGTGCTGGGTCTGTTTGGCCGTCCTTCTCACGAGACACCGGCGTGGGGTCGTCGCCGGGACCAGTGACGGAGATCGCTGTCATGTCGTTTTCCCGTTCCGGCGGCGATGATCCGGACGGCGAGGTGGAAGGCGAGGGTGAGACTGACGAGGAGGCCGACGCGACTGCGGGAACAGGGGACCCTGGCTGTGTGAGAGAAAAAGGCGTTATCGACCGATATCGCGTTCTGTGAAAAAAGGACCTGCCTGGAGCAAGTCAAAAGTCGCGCTTGGGTTCGGCAGAGACGCGTCGTTGGGCAACCAGAGCCACGCGGCGGGGTCGTCTCGATGGAGTATGATGTCTTCCATGAGCCCGCGTCCTTGTGGCGATAGGGTGGGTTCGTGGGCATTGGGAGGGAGCATTTGGGTCGTGGGATCAGCCTGCGCGGCCGGTCGTGCACCGGAAGAGGGTGAGAAAGACAGTGGCAAGTACCGTGACGGGTGATATATGTGATAACTTTACCAGTGAAGTCTATCAACACCCCTCAAGGGCCTCAGTGTAGCCATTGTTGTATGAGAGATCGTCTTGCATCAGAAGGCGTGCCGGCCCGTGTTACCGCGCGTTGTTTCAGCGTTGTTTCAGGCCCCCTGAAAGCTGTAAGTGAGGTTGAATACGAAAATCACGGATTTCGGGCCAATAGTAGTGGACAGTGGACCTCCTTAAAATAGGAATTTTGTAGTGGATTCCGTATCTGACCTTCGCGCTTGGTCCAAAAGAGTCCCAAAAGTAGTGGACGGATGTATCAAACCTCAAAAAATCAAATAAATTCGTAAAAATACCAAATAAAATACAGGAGGTTGTAATCACAATTCCTCATCCTTCGAGGAAGGTAGTTTTTCTTGGAGATTATGGACAGACCCAGTAATCGATGACCTTGAAGTAAGTAGCTTTCCAAAAACAGTATCCATGAAGAGGGTGTTGATTTCAAGATTGCTACCATTTCTTGAAGCAAAGCCAGCAGGAAGGATGTAGAGGGATGATGTCAAATGGATGTGTGCAAAACGAGTTTTAGGAGGAAATGGTCTAAGACGTGTGCAGGATTTGGGGGTGTGTGATGCGTCGCAGGGCATCGCGCAGGCCTCCGCAGGGCGCAAGCTGTCGTATATGGGTCCGCAGTGATCATGGGCGCATCAGTGTCGAATGAATAGGGCCGTGTGTCGGTGTTACGAACTCGGACTGCTCCTTATCTTTCTTCTGATGTGTTGCCTCATGTTCGCATGTACTTTTACCCATGACCCACTTCTTTCCCTTCTTCGGCTTCTATCTCGCACCCACCGCCCGCGCGGGATTCGCTTGTTCTATTTACAGATTTCCCCTTTCACATTACTCGATTAGCTCGCTAGGGCCCGTACCCTAGGATCGCGCCATGTGTTTGTAGTATACAAACACCCTGTACTAGTATATAAGTCACGCCCTACCTAGCTTGTACGGTAGACTTGACTTCTTGTGTAATACCACATTGTCTTTGCCTCACGACCCCTGCCTGACTCGCCTTTGCGCTTGAGTCCCTGTTTCAGCTCGCCGTTGCGCTTGAGCCTTGCCCTTCCGCTATTGCCCTAGTGTCCCTGGGAGACCTAGTGGTACTTGTTCATCACCGAACTGAGTCTTAACCGACTCGCGCCTTTCCGATCCCGTTGACTTACGAAGTACACGCCGTACTTAATGCCCCTGTGGTGGCGTTACATTAAGTCAAGTCTCTCACAGTGGCGACGTCCAGTCGCAGCCAGTCTCGGTTTCAGGCCGAATACATCGAACGTTATAGTACCGACGAACTCTCTGACAAAATCAAAGGAACTGCAGTCTGGGCAGAACACGACGGAGTTGAGGGATACTTCCTTTTCCACCCCAACACACAAAAATACCGACAGATCCACTATCTTGACGACATCCGTCAGTGGGCCTACATCGATTACTCACCGAAGCAAGGGAGCTGGTACACCATTAGCATCGTACCTCCCGCACTTGGAGTAGGACCTTTTAAGACCCACACTACTAGTGGCATCAACATCGACAGCCCAGACCCTGACTCCCCAAGTGTACCCATCCCTACAACGAACTTACCAACCACCGCGTTCCCATCCTACGCAATGTCGCAGACCCAGCAGCAAGCTTCGGCTAGCACGACGCTCACCAGCGGAGGGAGTGGAGGAGGAGGAGGACCCTCGGGAGCCTCGAGCTCGGGAGGAGGAGGAGCCCCAGTACCACCCAGTGGAGCCCCGGCCGGAGGAGCTGGTGGGGGCGGTGGCGGTGGCGGTGGCGGTGGCGGTGGCGGTGGCGGTGGCGGTGGCGGTGGAGGCGGCGGTGGCGGAGGCGCTGGAGGCGCTGCGCCAGGAGGAGCCGCTCCAATAATCGCACCCGGAGGCCATGGAAGACTGGGAGGGAACCCACCCCCGGAGTTCACAGGAGTAAGGGACAAGAGCAAAGCATTCCTGCTCGCATTCGACCTCTATGTGGGGATGAACCCGGACGTCGACCAACTGAGGATCCCTTCCTCACGAGCCATGACCTTCCTCTCCTATATGTCACGATCATGTGACATTTCCCACGAACATGTTTCCCGTTTCGGATTTCAGGCTCCAGACTCGATTCCCAGAGATCAGCTTATCTGATTGTTCTACTGTACTGTTCTGTGTTTCATCCCTGACTCCTTCCGTGTTCTGGATCTTTCTAGGCTGGTTTTGAGGTGCTGGCACTTATTGCCAGCAGGACTGAATTGCTGGCACTCGCCGGCATCTAGAAAATTGCACAAAAAATAGCTAGCCTTGTATGATATAAAAGCAGCCAGTAGTTTACCATGTAGTCCTCATCTTGGTCTTTTTAATAATCTATCCCATCCCCTGTCTTGTCTCCTGCCCTTCAAGTCCGACGCTTTTCGCTTAGCTAAGCGACCCGGCCCGGCACCCCGACCCTCTTGCGCGTTCGCTTGAGGAAGAGTCCCTTGGACTGTAAACGTCGCAGAGTCGCCAGACTATAAACTGTCCCAGTGTGTCCCTAGTGAACGATCCGGGTGATCGTAACACTATATCAGAGGACCCCTCGTCGAAGACTGGGTGGCCGAGCAAGCGCGGTGGCTCGACGAGCAGATAGTCAACGGAGTGGACCGTGGAAACATGGTCTTATGGCAGACAATCCGAGGCAGATTCGAAAACGCCTACTTCGACTCCGCTGAACGTACCAATGCCCGCAAATCACTCCAGACCCTTACCATGAAAGGCGAAGATATCGACACGTATATCGCCACTTTCCAGAACCTCGTCACCAAAGCCGGGTACAGTCCCGATGAAGCCACGACCCTCGAGATCTTCCAAGACGGGCTACCAAATCAGTTAGTCATTAACGCTATCCGCTTCCAGCATCCTGTCAACTGGGAGCAGTGGAAGGCGGCCGCACGACTCCAGCAGGCTGAATACCTTATTTTAAAGGATCGCCTGGGCAAAAACAAACCATCGCGCAACTGAAAGGGAGGACACAGCCGAGAACAGTGGGTCCAAGCCCTCAACAGAACGCGCGACCCAAATGCCATGGATGTTGGACGCGCCAGAGCCTCCGTGGCCCTTACCGACACCAACAAAGCCCAGCTTCAAAAGGAGGGACGATGTTTTAGATGCCGTGCTCAAGGGCACATCTTGCGTAACTGCCCACAAAAAGGCGTGCACGTGGCTACAACCAGCACTGCCCTGGCGTTACCCACCAGTCCCTCGCGAGCTGCGCTCTCCCCTCCCCCGACTACAAACATACCAACTCCCACCATCAGTACTGTCGCCGTATCAGCTAGTCGCGTCCTTTCGAATGAGGAGCAGGCAGACGTACAGATCGCAGCGATGAAGGCACAGTCACAAGAAGTACGCGACCTCATGGTCGAAAAGCTATTCAGAAGGGAGGATTTTCTCGACGCTTGAACCCGGCGGCCTGGGCTAGAGCTTTAAACCTAAACGTGTATACTAGCAGATATCGATCTATGAGAATCCCAGTTCTGTTTAAATCTGCACACACAACGGCCGAACGACAAGTCCTCATCGACTCGGGAGCAACAGACAATTTCATATGCTCCACACTTCTTAAACGACTCCAGATTGGGACAAGGGACGTCACCCACCCTATCCGCATCTGGAATGTAGATGGCACCCATAACCAGGACGGCGCCATCACTCAGTACACGGACCTCACCGTGAGAACAGGAAAAGAGGAAAGGACGCTTCGCTTCCTGGTTACAAACTTGGGAAGGGACGAAGTTATCCTAGGATACCCTTGGTTTACGGCCTTTGAGCCCAGTATCAAGTGGGGGAACGCAACGTTGGACGAGGGGTTTCAACCGGTTGTAGTCTCAAGTCTTCACTTGTCAGACGAAGCCACGCCCATGGAGGCATCCATTCGGGCGTTGGAGACGTACGAACTTGACGAGGAAGCGTGGGAGCAGCTCATGGACGATGAGTGTGAGCCCCATATCGCATTTTTGCGAAAAACGACGACTGCGTCGGAGCTGGCGCAACGAGAGGCAGCAAAGAAGGAACAACGGACATTTGAAGAAATGGTCCCGACGGAGTATCATCGCCATCATAAGATATTCGACAAAGAAGCATCTCATCGCTTCCCTCCGTCACGTGTTTGGGACCACGCCATCGACTTGTTGCCTAATGCCCCCGCCGCGCTCGACTGTAAAGTCTACCCCCTCGCGCAGAACGAACAAGAGGCGCTCACAACATTCCTTACGGAACAGTTGGAGAAGGGATACATACGCCCGTCGAAGTCCCCATACGCATCGCCATTCTTCTTTATCAAAAAGAAAGACGGTAGGCTACGCCCCGTACAAGATTATCAACGGTTGAATGAGATCACCGTTCGAAACCATTACCCCCTCCCCCTTATCCCCGAACTGATAGATCGAATATGTGGGGCACGCCTGTATTCGAAGCTCGACATCAAGTGGGGATACAACAACGTACGAATCAACGAAGGAGACGAATGGAAGGCCGCGTTTAAAACTAATCAGGGACTCTACGAACCCTTAGTTATGTACTTTGGCCTTACGAATTCCCCCTCGACGTTCCAGGAAATGATGGACACCATCTTTCGACCCCTCGTCCTCACCAACGAAGTAATCGTCTATATGGACGACATCCTAATCGCGACTGCCATCGACTACCCCCACCACCGTGCCGTACTCCATGAAGTCCTCCGCTTATGTGAGGAGCACGATCTGTACATTAAACCAGAAAAGTGCGAATTCGAGGTCCTCGAAGTGGAGTACTTAGGGCTGATCATAGGCCACGGGAACCTGCGTATGGACCCCGTTAAAGTACGGGGCATCCAGGAATGGCAAGCCCCAAAAACCCTTCGAGAAGTACGCGCATTTCTCGGATTTTGTAACTTCTATCGCCGGTTCATCCGAGGATTTTCCTCACTCGCGCGACCACTCCACAACCTCACACGAAAAGACACACCATGGCGCTGGGGGCAGGACGAGCAAGACGCATTCGCAAGCATCAAGCGATGTATCGGGCGCGAACCCACGTTATTGTTCCCCGACCTCTTAAAACCATTTGAACTAGAAGTAGATGCCTCGAACGTAGCAATTGGAGCCGTACTGAATCAACTAGGCCCAGATCAGAAACTGCACCCTGTCGCATTCCATTCCGAGTCACTCAGCTCGGCAGAGCGCAACTACGATATTTATGACCGAGAACTATTAGCAGTCGTGAAAGCGCTGAGGGCGTGGCGAACATACCTCGTTGGCTCCCCACACAAGATTATCATCCACACTGACCACGCCAACCTTCAGTACTGGAAGGAGCCACGAAAAATCAGTTGCCGAGTGGCACGCGAGTTCTTAGAACTGTCGGAGTACGACTTCGTATTAAAGCACGTCTCTGGAGTAAAGAACGGTCGCGCAGACGCCCTGTCAAGGCGAGCGGATTACATAGTCAATGAGGAGGACAACAACAATGTAACCGTCCTCCCCGCCGAACGATTTATCCGTGCCACGGAAATGTCAATGCACGACATGGACATTTGGACCCAGATCTCGCAGAACCTTGATGAGAAGGACGTGCTGCGATGGATAGAGCCTCATAACCTGAAGAAGGTAGGGGGGCTGTGGTGGAAAGGCGATGCCTTAGTTGTCGTGGGCGACAACGATCTTAAACGGGGGGTAATCACCTTTTTCCACGATACTCCCGCTATGGGACACCCCGGAATCGCAAACACTTTCGAACTTCTCCGTCGCGACTACTGGTGGCCCAACATGCGCAAGGATGTGGAAGACTACGTTAAAGGTTGCGCGACGTGTCAAGCCAACAAAATCAACATGCACCGACAAAAACCACACCTCTTCCCCATCACCACAGATCCAGACGCCGAACCATTCGAAGTCGTAGCCATGGACTTTATCACAAAACTCCCAGTGTCTGATGGGTACGACTCCATCCTGACCATCACAGACCACGACTGCTTGAAAGCAGCCATCTTTATCCCCTGTCACGAGTTGATAACCGCTGAGGGGGTGGCGCGACTCTACCTGCGCCACGTGTACCCGCACTACGGCATCCCTCGGAAGATTATCACAGACCGAGACCCCCGATTTACTTCCGCCTTCATGAAAAACCTCTGTAAAGTCCTCGGCATCCGTCAAAACATCTCTTCCGCCTACCATCCACAGACAGACGGACAATCAGAACGCACAAACCAGTGGTTGAAACAGTATTTACGACACTGGAGCAACGTACAACAGGACAATTGGGCCGAGGCGCTGCCAGTCGCGCAATTCGCGCACAACGCCTGGCCAAATGCAACTACAAAAGAATCCCCCTTCTCTCTTATCATGGGTTGGGAACCACGCACCATGTGGACGCCAAAGCCTACGACATCCCCAACAGTCGAACAACGACTAGAAGAGATGGTCATCAGACGACAACATGCACAAGACTGTATCAAACACACGCAAGAACTTATGATGAAGCGAGGAAAGACGCGCTTCGTTCCATATCAGGAAGGGGCCCAGGTCTGGCTAGAAGGTACGAACTTACGCACCTTCTACCCGACTGCCAAACTCGGCCCAAAACGTCACGGGCCCTTCCGTATCAAGAAGGTCTTATCGGACGTCTCTTACGAGTTGGAGCTCCCCGCCACATGGAAGATCCACCCCGTGTTCCACGCTAACCTCCTAACCCCATATAAGGAGACGGAGTTACACGGTGCAAACTTCACGCGACCCCCACCTGACCTTATCGACGGAGAAGAGGAATTCGAAGTGGAGCACATCCTACAATCACGACTGCATGGCAGAGGGCGCAAGCTTCAGTTCCTGATCCAATGGAAGGGATTTCCCATAAGCGACAGTTCATGGGAACCACTTGAGAACGTAAAACACGCCTCCGAACTTATTGCCAACTTCTATCACCTAAATCCTACCGCCGAAGGGGCTGGACGAAAGATATAACTCACGCCCCATCAACGCCCACTTTTCCTCACCCCCTTCCCAACTCCCACATGTCTTCCACTCCCATCATCTCTACCATCCCTGCTCGCCGCCCCGTCGAGGTCATCCTCAAGAATCTAACTGTTCCATCACAGGACCTTGGTGTCCCACCTGAAATAGGAGGTGGTCGTACGCCGCACTCGGTAGTTCCTGAATCGCCCCCACTTCCTGTTCTTGCCTTAGCCTCGGCGGCTCTCTCGAAGCTGGAAGAGCCACTCACTCCCCTATCCCCATCCGCGTCGCCTGAGCCTACCCTCTCCCTACCACCACCGAAAGTCGACACACCCGTCAAGGTGCACGATGTCCCAGCCCCGTACTCCCTCACACCGCCTCCCCCTCTTGAAGTCCCAGCAGTCCCAGCCGCCCACGTCCCCTTCCCTCCATTCCCAGCAGGAATGGGCCACGTCTTCACGCCCCGACCCCAGACACGCCAAGTCGACCCGGATCCCAGACTCGCCCTGCTCGACGACGAGGCAGAAGAAGAGGAGGACGCCACTGACCCAGGTCTCCCCTTCTTCGCCAATGACCCCGCCTCCCCCTTCTTCTTTCCCCTGTTGATCGGTAACCCGGGCTATCCGCAGACCACCGCCAAGTATATTTACTATCGGCGGAATTACCAGGAGGTTATCGGCACGATGGGCAAGGGAGAGCCTTGTTACGTCTCGCAGGTCTACCTGGTCGCAGTTCACGGGGAACAGTTACCCCAACACGTCACAGACAACCAGATCAACATGTTCCACCCCCACGACCCCCGCGCAATGGTCCTGGATGAAGTCCTTGTGGAACTGCGGGCCCCACGGGTCCACGCAGACATTTCTCGACTGCGAGAATGTCTGACGCGTCGGGACGCGATTGTCACGCGTCGTGCGGATGTCAGACGATTGGAGGTGGAGCTCACTCGGGACGAGTTCCACCTTGACATGGACATGTCAAGCGTGCGGAAACGCCTCCAGTACTCACACGTTATTCCCCTCATCACCGACAAGTACGCCGACCTCCACGCAAAACCGACGTGCCCTCAAGTGTCGCCGGAACCTACTCCCCTGCCCCCTCGTGCTGGAGGACCATGCGAGATGCCGCGCCTTCAAGGGGAAGGACGTCAACAGCAGCGCAAGTGCTTTCAGTGTAAGTCCACGGAGCATCTTGTGGCCCAATGCCCGGATCGACGTGAGCGCGAGCCGTGCAAATGGTGCGGTAGTCGCGTCCACAGGTCCAATGTCTGCCTCATTCGCAGGCTCTCCCCCATGTCCCCCGCATATGTCAACCCTGACAACCGCCCGAGGTGGTGTGGCAAGTGCCTGAGGTACGACGCGAGGCACGACGAGATCAAGTGTCCGCTGTACGAGCGCTGTAGGGAGTGTGGTGAGTCTGGGCGTTACATGTTCCTACGTCGTCACACTTGTCCCCGTACCCCGTCCCCCACACCTACCAACGTCGCACCAGAGGAGGACTGCTACTACACCAGTGACTAGTTGAAGTCGTGGCGACTTCAAGTCTGACGGGGGGGTAATGTTACGAACTCGGACTGCTCCTTATCTTTCTTCTGATGTGTTGCCTCATGTTCGCATGTACTTTTACCCATGACCCACTTCTTTCCCTTCTTCGGCTTCTATCTCGCACCCACCGCCCGCGCGGGATTCGCTTGTTCTATTTACAGATTTCCCCTTTCACATTACTCGATTAGCTCGCTAGGGCCCGTACCCTAGGATCGCGCCATGTGTTTGTAGTATACAAACACCCTGTACTAGTATATAAGTCACGCCCTACCTAGCTTGTACGGTAGACTTGACTTCTTGTGTAATACCACATTGTCTTTGCCTCACGACCCCTGCCTGACTCGCCTTTGCGCTTGAGTCCCTGTTTCAGCTCGCCGTTGCGCTTGAGCCTTGCCCTTCCGCTATTGCCCTAGTGTCCCTGGGAGACCTAGTGGTACTTGTTCATCACCGAACTGAGTCTTAACCGACTCGCGCCTTTCCGATCCCGTTGACTTACGAAGTACACGCCGTACTTAACGCCCCTGTGGTGGCGTTACAGTCGGCGCAGCGAGGTCGGGAACAGAAACGGCAGGCTACACAGAGCCCAGGGAATGAGGGTGCATCTGTAAATGCAATTAGGTGTTCAGAGCGTTCAGAGCTGTTCAGAGTGTCCTTGAACGGCTCTGAACGGCTCTGAACACCTACTGCAATTACAGATGTGTCGCAAACAGCCGCGCACGCTTTGGCGCAGTGCGAAACTTCGCGGAGGTGGCCGCCGGGATTGGGAACGTGTCGGGTTCGAGTCGCTAAGGCCGCACGCGAGTGCAGCGTGCTGGGGAATGCAAGGGATGAGCCTCACTGAGCTCAAAGAGGCAAGACTCTAGATGGCACTGAAGATGGAGAGTCTGAGATGGGCTGGGAGAGTTGGGGGTGGCAATGAGAGAGATATTGGAGACAAGTCCGAGTCTGCAACAGGGGTTGTCAGACAGGAGAAACACTTGAGGGTGTTGGGAGACATAGCTCGAGGAGCTCGGAAACTGAGAGACCATCCGATGGAAGCACTGCACGCATGCCTGTTGTCAGTGTGAGGCATCGTGTGAGTTCTTGTTCGGCTCCTATGGGAGTGTCGTTGTGCTTGTTGTATGGAGCCGAATCCGTATGAGTCCGAAGGCGGAGGGGATTCCGTGCAGGGGTTACAGAAAGGGAGAGGAGGCCGAGTCTGAAGCATTCACGAAGGCGACAGCCGGTGCAAGTGCGAACGGACGAGGGCAAGAATGGGAGCGAACGGTGATGGTGAGGCGAGAGCGAGCGAGATGAGAACGAGGCACGAGAGAACGATGCCAACCGAAGCGGCAAGACGGAGACAGCGACGAGAACGAGTGCCCACGGTAGGGCCTAATTTCGAACCGATTCACGCTGACGAGACGATAAGGGAAAAACACACTAGACTGCCATTTCCAAGTCAATAGAGTGAGGTTATATACATGTAGGACAGTAGCTAAAATGGATGTAAGGTAAGAAGGATAGGGAGAGGTGGTGAACGACAGGATGATACAGAAACGATCGAGACAGAAACAAAGGGATATGAGCGCGGAAACACGAAACCGAAACCAATTATCTATGTGAAAGGTAGCGAGTATACGATCAAAGGGGGCCAAGACATATGACGCACGACAATAGAGTCTCCTCTTCCTCCGACAATGGCGATGGGCGCGATGATCCGCGTGGCCTCTAACGGCGTGGGTGAGCTACGATCTTGACATCTCAAGAGGAGTTGTGGTGATCGACGGAGGTGCGGGCGATGCGATGAAAGATAGGGTGGCTGAAGGACAAAGATGAAAGGCACGGACGTGCGGCCAGGCTACGAGGGGCTGTGGAGAGGGAGAGAGAGATAGGGAAGCGCGAGGGTGTGAGAAGGCCAATCCGAAATGGCAGCAAGGATGCCAAACCGAAAAGACCGAAAATCCACGATTTCGGGGTCAGAGCCTGAGCTATCCTTATGTTCCTGGTTTTGAGGAGACACGAAAGAGAGGTGGAGACAAAGGGTCACGCATCTCAGGCCAGTGATCTTAGACAGTCATCAGACAGAATCGGAGGTGTAGTGCACCAATCAATTAGCATAACGCAGAACAGATATCTAGAACATGAAACAAAGTGTGTGTCAACGGATTGTAGAAGTAGGGAAGCACTGGCAGTTAGACACAGCGTAGACACTGGAAGGCACTCGGTGGGTCCCATCAGCAGATTTGGAGGCAGAAATTTTTTGTGACGGTGGATAGACCGCGCACTAACTTCCACCAAGGGAATTGTGGTGGATATAGTATCCGACCTATTGTTCCGAGTCAGCGATGGGGCCATATAGTAGTGGACAATCGTATCCGAGATGAGACCACTCTGAGGGGGGTCAAGTAGTGGACACCTGCGAGACCCATATCAAAGCTCATGCCCAAAAAAGGAAGGTCTGTAGTGGACGCGTATTCAACCTCACTTGGAGCTTTCAGGGGGCCTCGTGTGAGGTGTTGATAGACTTCACTGGTAAAGTCACAGTAATTGCTGCTGTCACTCTCGGTCTCTTCTGGTGTACGACCGGCCACGACCCAAATGCTCCCTCCCAATGCCCACCCACGAACCCGCCTATCACCACAAGGACGCGGGCTCATGGAAGACATCACCCTCGATCCAGATGACCCCGCGTGGCTCTCGTCGCCCAACGACACGTCTCTGCCGGAACCAAACGCAACTTCTGACTTGCTCCAGGCAGGTCTTTTTTCACATCACGCGATTTCGGTCGATAACGCCTTCTCTCTCACACAGCCAAGATCCCCTGTCCCCGCAGTCGCGTCAGCCTACTCGTCGGTCTCACCCTCGCCTTTCGCCCCGCCGTCCAGATCATCGCCACCGGAACGGGAAAACGACACGACGGCGATCTCCGTCACTGGTCCCGGCGACGACCCCGCGCCGGTGTCTCGTAAGAACGACGGCCAAACAGACCCAACACGGACAACGACGTCGAGATGCGCGATCGTGGCTTTGAGGTATGTCCATTCCCTTCCGTCATTTCTATGCGCATACATACGCCGTGCGACAGAGTCAGCCCCTCCCTGTCCCTGCGGGTGCCTCCAGGCGCTCCACCTCCTCGCAATCCCTGTACCCTCACGCCGCATGTCAAAGACGCCCCTCTTCCTCCCTTCCTCCTCCTCCGAAGGCACTTCGTCTGAGCCTCCCATCCGCCAACGTGACAGATAGGAATCACGATCCGCTGGATATCATATCCATCGACTCCTCTTCCTCCTCCTCACGATCACCACCTCCTCGGCGCAGCCCGCGCAAGACCAAGAGACAGAGGGGACAGGGGCAATTGACGGCATACGTCCTCGTACCATCCCGCCCGGGGCGCACAAGTCAGACTATATGCCGGTTAAGCAACGGTTCCGCACACGCCAGCGCCAGACAGCAGCCAAGAGGAAAGCGCGGGCAGGGAACAATGCGGGCTCGAAGGACCTCGTGCACGTGCTGCAAGTTGCATTTGAGAACAACTGGCCCGGAGCTGGCAGCACGGGACCCAGTGGGAAGAAGACGAAGAAGGCGGCATAAGAGACGGTAGTGGTGGACGATGAGGACGACAAAGAAGAAGAAAGTGACAAGTCCAAGATCCCCACGCCCCTCGACCAAGCATTACCTGCGGCATTCACACACAACTCAACGAATCCTAACGTGGTGGCGTCGGCGTCAGCACCGGCAGCGATTACTACGCGCCTGTCGGCAAAGGTGACACGCGCTGAGGCTCCAAGTGATAGCGCGAGCGTGGAGGTTGTTGTAAGTTATGGATAGTTTCGGGAGCTCGGAAGCAGCGCGCGAGGCGAACTAGATAGAACAGAAGTCTCAGGATCGCGCAGTACGGGCGATGTCTGTAATGTATTTACCTAGATAGAACAGAAGTCTATCCGGGCGTAAGCGTGCTGGAAAGTAAACGAGTGGTAAAGTAAGCTCACCTCAGGATCGCGCGGTACGGGCAATGTCTGAGGTGCTAGGTACGAGTAAACGAAAGTACTTATACTACGGAGTCTAAAGCCTAATACGTATGGCTGTCATACTAGTAGTGTATTCAGGGGGACAGGACAGGACAAGGAACGGATGTAATGTGTTATATTGAGTTTTAAAGTACGGGACGGAAGCAAATGTCCATCGCGCATTATCTGCGCTCGATCTCAACAGTTGTCATGCTGTTGCCGACGAAACGCGCTCGCTCGCACGCGCGTGCGCAGGCCGTGTCGCCGCGTAGGAAGGGGAGACGCCACACACGTCGACCGCTCCACGCAGAAAACGACAGCGCGTGGCAGACGAGCAGGAACAGGACGACTCTGACGACTCCGGAATTGAGATCATCGTTGATGCGCCGCGCAAACAACGGCGCGTACCCAAGACCCAGCCGCAGCCAAGACATAAGCCCCGCCGTTCTACCCAGCAGCATCGCACGTCAACCCCGCCCCCCATACACACATCTATGACTATTCACACGTCCACGCCCGAGTAGACCCTGCCCCCCGCAGGAGCAGTCATCACCAATCACGCCCCCAGATGTCAACTCGCTCGCAGGCCTCCTGCTGACGATCCTGCCAGAACCCACACACACGGAGATCGCGATCCCTCCACGTGCTCTCAGTCACCTGCACTCGTCGCCCGATCCTCCAGATCCCGTGCGCAAATTGCAAGAGACACAACAGTATGCGATCCGGCAGGGTTTTTGCTATGAAGGGGCCGCGGTCGGCGCGCACGGGCTCCTCGCAACTTCTCCCGCTGCCGAACCTTCCCTGGTCTCGGATAGCGGCGTCACCACCAACTCTGCCTCCGCAACCGATCCCGATGATCTGCAGGACGCGAGTCTGCCTCGACCTCGACATCTCTATGGACCTCGCGGCTGGCCCCGCGTCCGCGCATGGGGTCGACGTCGATATTGTGACTCCGCACCCCCCACCGCCACTGCTGCGCACCGCAGGTACCCACGATCATCCAGACGGACCCATGCTCGGCTATGTGATACCCGAGCATGACGGTGTCAACCATAGCCCTGGCGCCGGCGTGAACGTAGGCCGCGCTCTCACAAGCCCAACCCAAGGCCTGAGCTTTGATCTTGCTTCCCCGAATCGCGGCGGCGAAGGATTGATCGACTGGCGCGCAGGGAACGTTTTCGGTGGTGCAGGTGCCAGTCCAGACACAGATGCCGGCGGATACGCTGATTACGGGACGATCGACCCGTCCGTACTTGGCGGCGGCGGCAACCTCAGTCCTGGAAGGCTCGGCGACGACCCGAGCTCGCCGATTCGTGGATTCGACGGCGTGCAATTCTTGCGCGCGACGGACGAGACAGCGAGGAAGAGGAATACGTCATGGGCATGTTGTTTGAGAACACGAGCGACGATGACTTTATGCCGCCGTTTGGGCAAGGGTAAGGGCAAGGGTCGAGCGATCGATGTGGACGGCGTCGTCGAGTTGTCGGAGAGCGTTGCTGCTGCCGCTAGTTCGAGGATGCGGAGGAAGAGCTGGCGCAAGGAACTTGCAGACGAAGCTGAGGTCGGGCACAACGAAGACAGCGATGACGAAGGCGACGATGACGAAGGTCCGCGCGCGCACGCAATATCTGCGCCTGTTTTTACAAATGCCCGTCGCAAGAAACGTACCGCGGCATCGTCGTCATCAGCCGTGCTCACAGGAGGGCTAATGTTCTACCACCATTGCAGAAGGACGACACGCCGACCCGAGATGCGTTGTACATTGATTAAGGCGTCAACGGACAAGCCCTGTTTTGTGATCGTTGCATCGAGAAACCGTACGCCTTCCATACATCCCTTCGTATATTACATATTTCTGACTCTTGGAGCTTAGGTACCCCCAGTTGTCGTTCGATCGCTCCGCGGAAGACTTCGAGTGTCCAACTTATTGCAACTATTGCAACTGCTCGCTTTGCTCACGGAAGCGCGGAGAGGCGTACATCCCTGAACGTAATGGCGGTTGGCGCAGTTGGATCGCGCGCCAAGGTGGCTCCCATCGCGCCGCGCCGACCCCCGCAAAGAAGAGCAAGAACAAAAATCTTGGGCGACGCCGGCAGCGGAGAAGACGACGAAGAAGCCTGCGATGATGATGACGACGCCAACGACGGACGCAGAGGTCTTTGACGGGAGCTGGAGTGCGACGGCAGTGTTCACGGTATCTGGCGAGCCGCTCGGCAGTGCGTTCTTGCAAGGCAACAAAGTCCGCATCGTTCCCATCTCCCAACCCACGGCCTCCCCTACCGCTGCTACTACCACCCTCAGTGCGCACGCCAATTTTACCGCCAGCCGGATAACCGAACCCACGCAGGAACAGCAGCAATCGCAAAGACACCAGCATGCGTTTATTGGGAAACCGCACAAGACCTGGGGGCGGCTCGTGTACCTGCTGGATCCCGACCACGACGAGCCGGAGCAGCAGAAGAAAAAGACGAAGGGGAAGGGGAAGATGGCGCGCCGGGGACGCCGGGGTAAGCGGATTCAATTCTTTGTCGGGAGCCTAGAGCCGCTGCTGGTGGCGCGGAGGCGGAGGCGGCGGCGACGGTCTGAGTCGTTGATGCCGTTTGGCGACGATGGCGACGATGGCGACGGTGACGAAGATGGAAATCCTGGTGTGGGCGGCGATGCTGATGCGGACGCAGATGCAGACGACGGGATCTGGCCCGGGGAGTATGTGGTATCGGTACCACCTGCTCAGGCGGAGGAGATGGCGAGGATCACGCCGGAGGAGGTGGAGCGTGCTATCGGTGCCGCGTTCGCCATTGGCACCCCGGCATAGACGTGGTCATCGACGGCATAAAAAAGATGAGGCGGTAGTAGGTGGTAAAATTGACAAACGACTATTATTACCTGTATATCCATTTTGGTTTTCTGGCTTCCTCGGTTTATCAGTTTAAGATACCTTATATCGCTTTAGTTGTTATGTGCATCATAACTGTCAATGCATGTTCTCATCCGCCGTTCTGAGGCAAAAAATGAGCGGAGATTCTGCCAGATTCTGCCAGTGATGGAAGTAAACAGATGATGCGTTGCGGTGATACGGCCTCCGCTTCCGACCCTCATCGACGCGCGTTCCAGGAGCCGATCCGTTTGTGACCATACTTCGTAGTGTTGGAGCAAACTTCTAGCCCTGTTCCTGCCACGAAATGCGATCTCAGACAATCGAGAACGCCGCTTTCGGAAAGCTCAAAGTCGGCCTTACAGCACGAGTTCATATTTGTGGCCGATCTAAGGCAAAGCGAGGCACGAGCGGCGCCTTAGAGCATTGTCTTTGTGTGAGCGGACATGGCGGCACGTGACTCATTCCTTCCTTGCCTGCCGCCACCTGTCCGCCCACATTTTCAACCGGTCTAGAAAACCGGAATCTTTTATTTTCTTGCGATCTCCTCTCCTCTCACAACCATATTATTCAATCCCACCTGTACCTAACCGATGCCACGCATACTCGAAGATCCATCCCGAGCGAGATGCCCAAACTTCGGAGGCCACGAATGGGACTTCTTACGTCAGACTATGATTGATGCCCACCAAGGCGCAAACCCTCTCACTGAGGATGAGGCCGCCCAACGGCTAAGGGAGACCTGGACTAGGGAGAACGATAACCAAAGATTCGCCTGGGACGAGCAGCTCGAACAAGACCGGGCCGAACAAGAGGAACAAGACAGGCTGGCGCAAGAGGAAGAAGATGCTCAGCAGGCTCTGCGCGACAAGGAAGCCGAGCAGCAGCGTAAGGAAGCGGAGAAGAAAAAACCCAAAATTGGCTCCTTCGTCAAAGGCCGGGGCGTCGGGAACTGGATCGAGCCGCGCCCTGCTCAGTACGCGCTGAACAAGATCAACAACCTGGAATACATTGAACTGGACTACTTCACCGTCAGAGGGTGTAGAGATGCCGCCGCTGACTCCCACAAATCCATTAGCCAAGATACTCTGTCTTTCGCGCAAGTCGAAGACACCCTCGCCATCCGTCCACTTGCCGCCATGAGGCCTTCTCGGAACATCCGGAGCGACGAGAACCTGAGCTGGGACGAAATGATGTACGCGAAGAACACAATGCTTCACTTCATGGCCCGTTCCCAGGTCTGGCCCCAGGCGCACATGATATCCCTAGCCGCCTTCTTCGTCGCCCTCGACGTTCACCCCAGAAGGGCGCAGATCAACGGCAATGAAATCCTCATATTATACCAAAGCCGCGTCCGACGCGAGTGGTTCGACGCGTTCAAGCAGGAGCGAGGCTTTGACATCGAAGTCATCAACGAAGCTTTTCTGCAGGCCCTCGCCGAGACCGTGAATAGCGGGATACAAGACAGGAAAATCGAGCAGGTGCGCTTTTCCTTTTCTCCCTTGTACGATGAACCTTTGCGCTAACGACACCCACTCCTCCCTCTCCCGTCCCACCTCTCCTTCCACCCTGCCGTACCCTGCCGGGCCTCGTCCCTTTGCTGTGCTGTGCCGTTTGCTGCCCATGCTGTATTACATACTGCTGTGCCGTCCTCCTCACCCCACCACCGGCTACCCCCCGCGTGCTGGCGTTGCCCAACCACTGCCGTCCCTTGCCCCACGCACCGTTTTATCACCCCTGCCGCGCCGCCCTCTCGCCCCATGCTCGGCCATTGCAACCTGCTGTCCTGCTGTTCACCTCCCGCCGTACCTCAGATAATGAGAGCGCAAGCCAGTCGCGACCCCCATATGTCTCGCGTGGCCCCTAGGCACCGGGACCGGGCTAGCCACTCGAATGGCCGAACACGCTCCTCCTCCCCTCGTCGCACCTCCCCGCCCGGGAGACGCCCACGTTCGCGCTCCCCACGGGCCACCCAGGGCACCTCTTCTGACCGCCCGGAGCCGTACTCTCGAGGCACGGCCAAGCGCTCTAGATCAGACAAGCCCGAGTTTTTTCCGTCCGGCGCAGGCCCGCGTGGGGGAGTCTGCGCAGCATGCCTCGGCCTCCACGAACACGCTTTCTCCAAGTGCGATGGCGTCAAGCTATGGGATGGGTCTCCAGGCGTTGCCAGAAAGAACGGGCAAGGAAAGCTCATCATGGCAGATGGCCTCCCCGTGTGCTTCGACTGGCAGATCCCGAAAGGATGTTCCTCTGCAAGTCACTCCGAGCGTCACCGATGCTCCGGATGCGGAAAACCCGACCATGGGGCACAATCTTGCCCTCGAGCGGAGAAAGCGTGAGCCCCTCACCCCGTACAAGCGCGATGCCTGGGCAGCGGAGCTCTCGCACCTCGGCCTCCTCCCCAAATACCCTCTCCTTATACATAGCCTCACGGTCGGCTTCGATCTGGGCATCCCAACTATTTCCCGAACCTTTACTCCACCTAATCACGTCTCGGTTAATTCACTTATTAATGTATATAACACCGTCGTGGAACATGAGTTCGCTGTGGGCCGTTACATCGGCCCTTTCACGCGCAGACAGCTGGAGGCCAGTCTCGGCCCCTTCCAATCCTCTCCCCTGTCCCTCATTCCCAAAACGGCCAAGCCTGGAAAGTACCGAGCGGTGCACAATTTCTCCCACCCGCACAATCCCCAGCCCGACGCGGCAGCTATCAATGCCAGCATTAACAGCGATGACTTCCCGTGCACGTGGGGCACCTTCACCGCGGTCGCGCTGCTCATCGCCTGTCTCCCACCAGGATCTCAGGCCTCGGTACGCGACGTGGCAGAGGCTTACAGAACCATCCCAGTCATTCCTACCCAGTGGCCGGGCCTCGTCATACGTCTGCAGGCAGAAGACCAATTTGCCGTCAACGTTTGCAATAACTTCGGACTTACCTCCGCTGGAGGTGTTTACGGAATGGTGGCTGACGCCGGCGCAGACGTATTTCGGGGCCACGGCATCGGCCCCCTGGCCAAATGGGTTGATGACCACATATTCTTCAGGGTCCCCCAAAAACATCTTGCCGAATACAACGCCCGGCGGGCAAAGTGGCACGCCGAGATACAGGCTCACGGGGGCCAAAGGCAAGACGGCAGCCGCCTTTGGTTCAAAGGAAAGAGCCAGCCTGATGACTCCCCGGAGGAATTCACCGAGGACTGTGGCTTCGCGCTGCGGGACTTGGTGGACGCCTCGCCGCGCTCAGAGCAAGATGCACTTTTCGCGTACACAGACAACGACATTGATGCGGTCTCAGCGCGCCTTGGCATTCGATGGGAGCCATCAAAATCGGTCCCATTCGCGACTGAAGTCCCATATCTCGGCCTCCGATGGGACCTGCACGCCCGCATTGTGCACCTCCTCGAAGGGAAGAAAACTAAATACCTGGCAGCGATCGCGGAATGGGAGACCAAGCGCGCGCATGATCTCCTCGAAACGCAGAGACTTTACGGAAAACTCCTGCACGCTTCGATGGTTATGCCATCCGGTCGGGCCTACCTCACCAGCCTGGAGGCCATGCTGGCCTCGTTCAGTGACAATCCTTTCGTACCGCACACCCCACCCCGCGACACTCCAAGCGATCTTGAATGGTGGAAGCAGCGCCTCCACCGACCCGAATTCTCCCGACTCATCCCAGAGCCTCACCCCCTCGTCGATTACGAGGCTTACTCAGACGCGAGCTCCGGATTTGGGGTGGCGATCACCATCGGCCCCAAATGGCGAGCGTGGCGCCTCGTCGACGGCTGGAAATCCCATGGAAGAGACATCCAATGGGCCGAGGCCATCGGCTTCGAACTCCTCATCCTCAGTCTACGCTCGCGTGCTGGCCAGGGCGAGTATTTCAAGGTTTACAGGGACAACCGGGCGGTTGTCGAAGGATGGTGGAAAAAATCCAGCGCCAACATGTTGCGTTAGGCCCGTCCTAACGGTGCTCGACTTGAGCGGGGACAGAGTGGCGAGTTATACAGGGAGCGACTTAGCGAATATAAGTACACGACCTTAGAAGGAACGTGACTGCTACTAGCACTGGGGCGAAGTCCACCAGGCGCGCGTGTTGCTGGGCGATCTGCCTGATCAAGGCCAGACGCGATAGGAGACAAAGTACGAGAAGGATACAGACGAGGAGAGAGGGAGACAGGATCAGATAAGGATTCAAGAAGACCAAGCTAAGGAGCTCGGTCTTCGCACTACCCACTAGATATACAGTTGACGAGGAGCTTTGAAGCTCCTCCGGAATGTAAGGTACCCAGTAGCCATAATAGCTCGAACCCTACTACAACTGTCCTAGGTATGAGTCAAGTCCGTACCACGCGACATGTGATAACTACAACAAGCTGACTGAGACGACTGTCCCTGACTAATACTAGGGTAGTCAGAACCCCGTGAGACTGCAGTCCGTACCGATGAGCCCGATCGTAACATCACCCCCTTTCTAGGTGCGACGCCCCGACGCTCCAAAACCCTCCTCTTCGTAGCGAACCCGCGTGCGCTGCGGCTGCTGGGCGCTCCTCCTGCCCCTGCGGGTCTTCTTCTTCGTCAACTCGTAATCCACCATGGTGCCTGCCTCGTCCTCGATGCGCTCCAACGCGTTGGCCATCTCCAGCCGGCGTCGACTACCCGCCACCTTACCTTGGACCTCTCCGAGGGCGGCGATGAGGTCGTCGATGCGCTGGTTAAGGCGCTGCTGCTCTCGATCCGCGAGGCGGTAGCGATGGACCTCCGCAGAGAGAGAGAGGTCGTGGAGGGAGTCGAGGCAGCGGTCGACGCGCGCCCGATCCTCGAAGGCCTCTGTGAAGAGGACCATGTCCGCGGCAGGGTACATGGGTTTGCCGCCATACACGTAGTGGGGGGCGGCATAGAGGGGGCGAGCGTAGACCTTGTCCGACTCGTCAATGATGCCCACCACCAGAGGGTCCGGCCCCATGATCACCTGGTGGTATCGGGCCTCGCGCTCAACCCCGTCGGGGGAGACGATGCGAAAGGGGAGATAGTCCGCGCCAGTGTTGGCCTTAAAGCCACTGGGGACTCGTGTGTTGATGATGGCGAGGGGCTGATGAGTGGGACCTCCTAGCACCCCGAGGTCCCGCTTGTACATGGGGGATCCGTCGGTGTTGAGCGAGTAGGGAGTCTCGCGTGGGTTGTCAGTGTCTGTGGTGGAGGAAATGAGGGGGTGCGTAGCTGGATAGTCGTTGGGAGCGTCTTCGTCCAGACCCCAGTCTGCTGTATCAGGCGCCGATGCCTCAGCTGCTGCTGCCTCAGCTGTGCCCTCCGCAACTGCTCGTCCCTCCACTCCTTCACTACTTCCTTCCAGGGCCGCACGGGCCCGAATTCGGTGTGGTACTTGGACAGGTTCACAGTCACCGTGTCCGTCAAGGTGTGGAACGAGGCTATCTGCGGCCTGGCCCTTGAGTAGGGCACGCTCTTCTTCTTCTGGGGGCGCCTCGTAGGTAAGAGGCTGCGCACCGGGGGAGTCGACGTCTCCTCCAACGGTGGGGTCTGGGAAGGCTCTGAGGACGGTGAGGGCGTCCTCGCGGGTGGCGGGCCCATGGGTGGTGGATAGGGCCTTGGTGACGGTGTCGATGGTGGACTGCGACGGGAGGGAGCAGGAGGACATGGTTCGAAGGTAGACAGGATGGAAAAAGGTAGCAGGAGTTGCTGGGGGGACTTAGCTCGTAGTGGACCCTTCTTATATGTGTTTCCCTGGTGGGATTCAAGTGTTTTGAAGTCCCGGATGGCTTGGTCGGCGAACACTTCGCTCCGGTCGACCCACTGGTTCTCCGAGTCGGGGTACCCCTTCCATTTCACAAGGTACTGTAGTTTCCGTGTTCTTCCGAATCTTCGTGAGTCTAGAATCTTCTCGACCTCGTATTCTTCTTCTCCTTCTACTAGATCCGGCGGTGGGCGCTGATAGTTAGGCCCATGTGTTGCGGTCTCGTGGTATCTGGTGAGAAGATCGGTGTGAAACACCGGGTGGATACTCCACTGTGTGGGAAGTTCGAGGCGATAGTTGACAGAGGACATCACCTGTGCGACCCTAAAGGGGCCATGTCTTTTGGGCGCAAGCTTGGTGGTTGGCTGGTTGGTGCGCAGGTGGCGTCCTTCTAGCCACACGAGGTCCCCTTCTTTGTACTTGGGCGTGTCTTTGTGCTTGACCCATGACTTCTGTGCCTTGATAAGGAGGGCCTTGGCCTGCGCTCTGGCCTCCTGGAATTGGTCGATTCTCAGCGCCACTTGGGGTATGGGCGATGGCCTATCAATCCAATCAGCGCGCGGATTGTACCCCATTAGGAGGTAGAAAGGGGACTTCCTGGTGGTCTCATGGGGCCAGTTGTTGTGCGTGAATTCCGCTATAGGGAGATAAGCCGCCCAGTTGTCTTGCCTTTCGTTGGTCCAGAAGCGGAGATACTGTTCGAGCCATTGGTTAGTCCGTTCTGATTGTCCGTCCGTCCGGGGGTGATAGGCGGTGGAGACGTTCTGTGAAATCCCTAGGATCTTGCACAGTTCTCGCGTGAACTTGGATGCGAAGCGTGGGTCTCTGTCACTGATAACCTTGGAGGGGAGTCCGAATCGTAGGAAGACATGCTTAGCGTATAGAGCAGCGGTTCCCTCTGCGGTGATTTCCTCTTGGCAGGGGATGAAGACGGCTGCCTTTGTACAGTCGTGATCTGTGATGGTGAGGATCGAATCAAACCCCTGCGACTGGGGTAACTTGGTGATGAAATCGAGGGCGATAGTTTCGAAGGGGAGTGCCTCAGGGTTCGGATAGATCGGGGACAGTGGTGCTCGGGTTGGTCGGTTGTTGGCCTTGTGCCTCTGACATTCGGCGCACCCCTTGACGTAGTCTAAGACGTCTTGGGTGAGGTTTGGCCACCAGTAGGAGCGTCCCACCAGTTGCGAGGTTTTGTTAATACCTGGGTGTCCGTAAACTGGTGGTGTATGGTGAGCGGAGATGATACTTCTCTTGTCATATAGTCCGCCAGTCACCACTCGTCTTCCGTCTTTGTACCAAGTGCCTTCGATCTTCTTTAGTCGGTGTGCGTCTATCCATGGGCGAAGGTAGTCTTCGTCTTGACGGTATGTTGCGTCCGGTCGCTCCATTTCTCCGGGTTCTATCGTCAGGGTGTTTGGCATGACAGTCTCAACTTGTGTGGCTCGCACGAAGAGCGCGTCAGGGAGGACCACTACGTCCTTGTTGTCGTTATCCCCTTGGTCGTAGTCCGGTCTTCGGGAAAGTGCGTCTGCTCTTCCGTTGGCCGTACCCTTGATGTGGTGAATCTCGAAGTCGTATTCGGATAGTTCTAGTACTTCCCTTGCGATGCGTCTGCTTATTCTCTGCGGTGACCTCCAGTATTGCAGGTTGAGGTGGTCGGAGAATACCTTGGTTTTGTGTGGGGAGCCTGCGAGTAGGGGTCTCCAGTGGCGGAAAGCTTTGACGATGGCGAGTAGCTCCAGGTCATAGATGTCGTAGTTGCGCTCTGCCTCGTTAAGTGTCGCGGAGTAATAGCCTATGGGGTGTCGTTTACCGTCCTCTTTGCGTTGTAGGAGTACGGCACCCACCGCGAAGCCTGATGCGTCTACCTCCATCTCAAATTGTTCTGTGAGGTCCGGGTGTGCTAGTACTGGTTCGCTTGTGACCAGCGTTTTGAGCTTTATGAAGGCGTCTTCCTCTGCTTGTCCCCATTGCCACTCTGTGTCTTTCCGCGTCAATCGGTTTAGTGGTCGTGCGTATGTGGCGAATCCTCTGATGAAGAGGCGGTAAAAGTTGCAGAATCCGAGAAAAGAGCGGACTTGTTTGACTGTGGTTGGTGTTGGCCAGTTGCGGATGCCGGCCACTTTAACAGGGTCCATGCGTGTCACCCCCTTTTCAAGGATTACCCCCAGGTAATCGATGGCCGGCGCGTGGAAGACGCATTTCTCTGGTTTGAAGTACAAGTCGTTGTCCTTTGCGATCTGGAGTATGTCACGTACAGCTGCGATGTGGCCTGCGCGGCCGTTTCGAGAGGCGATGCCAATGTCGTCCATGTAGACGCGAATGGTGGTGCCCAGCAGCTCGTGTTTGCTGATGGTGGGGCCACAGAGGGAGTCCATCATGTCCTGGAAGGTGGCCGGCGAGTTGGTGAGGCCGAAGTACATGACGAGTGGTTCAAAGAACCCGTGGCGCGTTTTGAAGGCAGCTTTTTCTTCGTCGCCTTGTTTGATGCGGACATTGTTGTATCCCCAGCGGACGTCGAGTTTAGTGTAGATGTCCGCGTTGCCCAGGTCCGTGATGAGCTCCTGTATGAGCGGTAGGGGGTACTGATTACGCACGGTGAATGAGTTGATCTTTCGATAGTCCTGGACTGGTCGCAGCTTCCCATCCTTTTTCTTGACGAAGAAGAAGGACGACGCGTAAGGGGATTTCGATGGTCGGATGTACCCCTTCTCCAGTTGCTCGTCAAGGAACTTGCGGAGGGCAATGTCTTCGTCGCGTGACATGGGGTAGATCTTGCAGTCGATGGCGGTTGGGGCGTCCTTCCTGAACTCGATGGCGTGGTCCCAGGGTCGCGAGGGTGGGAAGCGATGTGATTCCTCTTCGCTGAACACCTTGGCGAAGTCCGCGTACTCTTCTGGGATCTCTGTTGCGCCAGTGTATTGTTGTGCTTCGATGGCCAGTTCCGTGGCCGTGGTGCGCGCCCTGACTGTTTCCCATTCGTCGTAGAGTTGTCGCACGGCGTGGCGCTTCTCTTCTTCAGTGAACTCGGTAGGGGCGAATGCGATTGTTACCCCTCGCTCTTCTGGGTGCGTGGTTCGAAGGACCACTGGGTAGGCGTCTTCTTTGATGACGGCGTGTCGCCAGCTGATCTGTGGTTCATAGGCGGCCAGCCACGGGTAGCCGAGGACGATGTCCTCGTTCCCCGTATCTGTGAGCAGGAACCGCATTGTTTTGTGGGTTCCTTTAGTCTGTACGTCGAGATCTGCGCAGTGCGTGATTAGTCCTGCCTTGTTCTCGGAGTTATCGATGTTCCATATCTTTTTGGGTGTCTCTAGCTTTTGAGACCAATCCCCATTCGCTTTGCGAACGCGGGTTTAATGAAGCTGTCTGTGGCTCCCGAGTCCACCAGTGCTTTTACTTCGGCCATGTTGTAACTTGTTCGAACGGAAACTGGAATTCTCAACGATCGGTAGCGTGTGATTATTACAGAATTACAACGGAGCGCCCTCACCCAGGCCGACGGGTTCAGGCGTTTGGAAAACCCTCTTTTCCCCATAGTTCTTGGAGGACTAGGTCCTTTACTTCGTCCGGTGCTCCGGCTACTCCCTGGAGCCACTCCTGGGCTTGCTGTTGCGGGGTTACTGCCGCGCGGGCCTGCACTCTTGGTTCTTGGGTGTAGAAGTCTGTTTCCGACCTCCTACTACCACTGCTCTGCGCGTTGTTGCGATGCTGTGGGCAGTCGCGGCTGAAGTGTCCCTTCTGGTTACAGGTGTAGCAGATCACTTCCCTTGCGTCTCGGGGTGGCCCCCTTCCTCTGCCTCGTCCCCTTGGTCCTCCTCTGGGTGGATAGGGTGGTCGTTGTCGGTCGAGTATGAACTCTGCTCCGGCGAGCCTCCCCTGGGTGTCTTCTGCTTCTGCACCTCGTGCTCGCGTCCTGTCTGCGGAAGTGTCCATTGCATTGGGGTTCTGGTGATGGGGGAGGTTCCTTGGTGTCCACCCGCTCTGGGAGTTTCCCCACGGGCTAGGGCGCGGAGTAGTTCTCGGAGTGGGTGTTTTTAGCGAGTTGAGACGTGCCTGTAGATGCATGTACTGCTGCTGCTTCTTCATCGCCGCTTGCTTCCATGCTTCGAACGTGGCTGGTTCGTACTGTTCGTAAACCTTGGCGAATAATGCCCTCGGTAGTCCTGCTGTGAATAGGTCCAGCGTTTGAGGGGCGTCGAGGTTGTAGTCAGCTTGTCGGGCTAGGCGTTCAAAGGTAGCCACATAGCTGTCAATGTCCCCGTCCTTCATGTGAACGCCCTTGCGCAGCTCCGCCTGCGCTTGCTCTTTCTCCATAGTGTTGGCGAATCGTCTGGTGAAGGCGCGAAGGGTCTCTTCCCAGAGGCGTCGGGTGTGTTCGGGGAATCCTGCCTCTGTCTGGCGCATCAGCCAGTCGGTCATGTACATCACCCATTCGTTGACTGTCTCCCCCTGGATGTAGCCGAGGAAGAGGAGTGATCGGCGGTAGTAGTTGCGCATGATGTCGCTCGTACTGTTGACTCCTTGATAGAGGTTCCACTGTGCTCTGAACTGCAGGGCCTTGGTGCGGTCTCCATTGAAGACCATGGGCGGGTTGCCTTGGAGTCTGTCTGACGATCGAGGTGGGTTACCTATGGGAGCCATCCCCGGGAATCCGCCTCCCCCGGGTGGTCCTCCTCCGCCTCCGTGTCCTCCGCCTCCTCCGTGTGGGTGGCCTCCGCCTGGGCCTCTTCTAGGTGGTTCTCCTCCTTCGGGAGGGTCTGGTTCGTCAGGTCCAATGGCCCTCATGAGAGCTGCGTCGTCCGCGGTCATCCGATGTCCTGTGCCGGGGTCGATGGGGAGTAGATCTTCTGGGACTCCGTCTTGTGGTAGTTGTACCGGGTCCACTTGGAGTGCGTATGTTGGTTCTAGCTGGGTGGTTGTCATCTCGTCTGGTGGGTGAACGATGATCTGCTCAGCTTGGGGGGCTTCGTTAAGCGTAATCCCTCCTGCTAGGTTTGCTAGCTCTTCTTCTTCTTCCGCGTTTACTTGGGAGAGGTGATCTTCTTCTGACTCTTCGCTGCTTTGGTCCGATCCGGAGCCTTCTTCTTCTGTGGTGCTTGTGGTAGCTGCGCCGTCGATGGGTCCCACTCTTGCTTGGGGGACTACTTCGCTCTCTAGGATGTCGCACCGATAATCTCGTGTGGTTGGTCTGACCACTGTTTGTATTCCTGCGTCGTTTGTTGCGAGTATGCACCAACAGGTATGCTCGAAGTTGAACTCAACTGGGTAGAATCGACTTGGTCGGGTAGGGAAATCAACGAAGTACCCGGTTTCTCCTCTGTGTGTCCTCCACCTAGCAGCTCTTAGATAGCGCGTGGGGACGTTCCGTTCTCCTCTGCTGGGGATGGTGTACGATTGGGCTCGGTTTCGGTCCCACCGATCTCTTGTTGTGGACGCCACTGTGTCGTTGGTGAGGGTAGCTTGGTCTTAATGTTGCGTTAGGCCCGTCCTAACGGTGCTCGACTTGAGCGGGGACAGAGTGGCGAGTTATACAGGGAGCGACTTAGCGAATATAAGTACACGACCTTAGAAGGAACGTGACCTGCTACTAGCACTGGGGCGAAGTCCACCAGGCGCAGCGTGTTGCTGGGCGATCTGCCTGATCAAGGCCAGACGCGATAGGAGGACAGAGTACGAGAAGGATAGCAGACGAGGAGAGAGGGAGAGCAGGATCAGATAAGGATTCAAGAAGACCAAGCTAAGGAGCTCGGTCTTCGCACTACCCACTAGATATACAGTTGACGAGGAGCTTTGAAGCTCCTCCGGAATGTAAGGTACCCAGTAGCCATAATAGCTCGAACCCTACTACGACTGTCCTAGGTATGAGTCAAGTCCGTACCACGCGACATGTGATAACTACAACAAGCTGACTGAGACGACTGTCCCTGACTAATACTAGGGTAGTCAGAACCCCGTGAGACTGCAGTCCGTACCGATGAGCCCGATCGTAACACAACAAGCCCACCAACCGGGTATTCCACCGCGTACTCGAACTTGCGGAGGGCAGCGATTGGTCGATACACACCAGATACGTCCCTAGCGCACAAAATCCCGCTGACGCCCCATCTCGAGGGCGCTACCCTCCCCGCGAGCTCCTCCTCGACCGCATCGTCATCCCAGAAGAGATCCAACCTTTCCTCGTCGACATCGGCCCCAGCCAACCTGATAAGGGCCGCCGCCATTGAGGGGTTCATGCGCTCGGAAGACACCCTGCGCACATCCCCGGGCGCAGATCAGAGGGAGGCCAAACGGCGAAAATCCCTCGACACGAGGCCACGTCAGGTGATGATACCCCCCACCACGGCACCCCAGCATAAGAGGCCAGCTCCATACGCGCCCTCCCTCACTCCTCGCCCCTCCCACCTCCGCCCCCATTGTCTTGCCAGAGACCGTCTGAGATTATGGACCCCGACCCACAGCCCGACCCCTTCCGCAAGTACCTCTGCGCTCGGCCCAGCAGAGAGAGAACGCGTGAAGGACACGATGGCACATGCATGGGAAGAGGACACGCGCGCCGCATATGGCTCAGGCCTCCTAATGTGGCACTGCTTCTGCGACGACAGGAGCATACCGGAGCCGGCCAGAGCCCCTGCCGCCCAAGACCTCTTATCGACTTTCGTCGCCTACATGGCAGTGGCCTACTCCGGCAAGACAATATCCAACTACCTGAACGGGGTACGCGCCTGGCACATTCTGCACAGCGTCCCCTGGGTCGTGGACAAGAAGGAGATGGACGCGATGTTGCGGGCGGCCCACAAGTTAACCCCGCAATCCTCAAAACGGAAAGAGCGTCTCCCCTTCACCCCCGAGTTCATCACGGCCGTCCGGCAGCACCTCAATCTGGAAGAGCCCGTCGATGCGGCAGTATTCGCATGCCTCACCACCTGCTTTTATGCCTCCGCCAGGCTAGGCGAGTTCACGGTTCGCACCCTGGAGAGCTTCCGCGTGAATACTCACATCACCACCCGGAACCTCTCCTACGACCAGGACCGCAACGGCTGCAAGGTCACCGTCCTCCACCTTCCCTTCACCAAATCTGCCGGCAACGCGGGCGAGGACGTGTACTGGGCCTCGCAGAACGGAGACACAGACCCCTCGGCGGCCCTGCAGAACCACCTTCGAGTCAACCAGCCGCTCGAAACATCCCACCTCTTCGCTTATCGAGCCAAAAACACACGCCGCGCGCTCACCAAATCAAAATTTCTCGAAAGGGTTGGAATAGCCGCACAAGCAGCGGGCCTCGAGCCACTGCAGGGGCACGGCATACGGATCGGATCCACCCTCGAATATCTCCTGCGAGGAGTTCCCTTCGACGTGATGAAAGCAAAGGGCCGATGGGCTGGAAACTCCTTCTTACTGTACCTAAGGAAGCACGCCGTCATCATTGCCCCATACATCCAGGCCGCGCCTCAACTTCACGAAACTTTCATCCGATACACCATGCCCCCAGTTCGCTAAAGCAGCACGCCGCCCCCGCTCATCTGCGCAGACGCGCCGCCTATCCTCTTCTCCAGGTAAGCCATCGATTCCTAAACTTAGGGGTACCGAGCCTCACTCGCCGCGTCATCGATTCCTAATAGGCTGGGTGTCGCGACCTCGGCTCGGCAGCAGAGACCCCCATCTCCGATCGTGAAGCGCTTCGCGCTTTCGCCCATTATCTTTACGCTGCCATAATACTCCGGCCTTCCTATAACATTTCCTAATTACCTACTATGCTTGTACATCTCCCCGAAACCTCCCTTCCCGAATACACCCACAGCCAATGTTTCCCGCAGCAGCATCTAACGTTTCGTGTCGCGCACCGGCAAGCCATCCCCTCGCGCCTCTCACCGGCGCCACACGAAACCTCTACCTGAGTAAGCAAATCAGCATCCCACAAAGATATAGCATCACGAAAGTCTGGCTCTTGGTCTGGCTCGGAATCAATAAAGTACAGGATGTAGGTAGGTGAAGTGCTACATTTTATTCTGTTCGACACTGGCACGATGTTCTAATAGCAACTGTACCATCTCGTGGTATCCTCCCGAAAAAGCGAGCTGAAATGGAGTCTGAGCTTTATCATCCACTGCATCTATGTCTGCACCGTTTTCAAGTAGCAGGGATAAGGGATTGGTATCAGGTCCACTCCAACGTGATTGCGGGTCAAATAACAGGTGCAAAGGTGTCTTGTGGCTCTGATCGCGTGCATTGACATCTGCCCCGTTCAGGATCAATGTCTGTACAATGTCATTTGACCGTCGCAACGACGACAACGACGCCAGATGCAAAGGTGTCTTGTGGCTCTTATCGCGTGCATTGACGTCTGCCCCGTTCAGGATCAATGTCTGTACAACACCATTCGACGAAAACGACGACAAGAACGACGCCAGATGCAAAGGTGTGTTGTGGCTCTGATCACGTGCGTTGACAACTGCCCCGTTCAGGATCAATGTCTGTACAACATCTTTTGACCACCGCTCGGACGACGATGACGCCAGATGCAAAGGTGTCTTGTGGCTTTGATTGCGTGCGTTGACATCTGCCCCGTTCAGGATCAATATCTGTACAACATCTTTTGATCGCCGCTCGGACGACGATGAAGCCAGATGCAAAGGTGTCGAGTGGCTTTGATCGCGTGCGTTGACATCTGCCCCGTTCAGGATCAATGTCTGTACAACATCATTCGACGACGATGATGACGATGCCAGATGCAAAGGTGTCGAGTGGCTCTGATCGCGTGCGTTGACACCTGCCCCGTTCAGGATCAATATCTGTACAACATCATTCGAAAACCATGACAACGACAATGATGCCAGATGCAAAGATGTTGAGTGGCTCTGATCGCGTGCATTGACATCTGCCCCTTTCAGGATCAATGTCTGTACAACATCATTCGACGACGGCGACCACGACGCCAGATGTAATGGTGTCTTGTGGCTCTGGTCACGTGCGTTGACATCTGCCCCGTTCAGTATCAATGTCTGTACAACATTATTTGACGACGCCAGATGCAAAGGTGTCTGGTGGCTCTGATCGCGTGCATTGACATCTGCCCCATTCAGGATCAATGTCTGTACAACATCATTCGACGATGACGATGATGACGATGATGCCAGATGCAAAGGTGTCTTGTGGCTCTGGTCGCGTGCGTTGACATCTGCCCCATTCAGGATCAATGTCGGTACAACATCATTCGACGACGACAATGGCAATGACAACGGCGCCGATGACACCGGTGGCGAGAACCATGACGATGCCAGATGCAAAGGTGTCTTGTGGCTCTGGTCGTGTGCATTGACATCTGCCCCGTTCAGGATCAATGTCTGTACAACATCATTCGACGACGACGATGACGCCAGATGCAAAGGTGTCTTATGGCTCTGATCGCGTGCATTGACATCTGCCCCGTTCAGGATCAATGTCTGTACAACATCATTCGACGATGACGACCGCAATGACGATGCCAGATGCAAAGGTGTCGAGTGGCCCTGATCGCGTGCGTTGACATCTGCCCCATTCAGGATCAATGTTTGTACAATATCGTTCGACAACAACCACGGCCGCGACAACGACGACGATGCCAGATGCAAAGGTGTCTTGTGGCTCTGATCGCGTGCGTTGACATCTGCCCCATTCAGGATCAATGTCTGTATAACATCATTCGACGACGGCCGCGACGACGATGCCAGATGCAAAGGTGTCTTGTGGCTCTGATCGCGTGCGTCGACATCTGCCCCGTTCTCTATCAATAACCGCACGATATGGACGCGACCATTTTTTGATGCTTCATGCAACGGAGTAAGGTCGGACCTCGTCGTAGCGACGTTGACATCTACACCGTGTCCAAGTAGGGTTCGAACAACTTCCAGGTGTCCATTCGCCGCTGCCAAGTGGAGCGGAGTCATACAATCGTCTCGTTGCGCGTTCGCATTTGCGCCGCTGCTGAGTAGCCATTGTGCAACATCGATCAATCCGTCCTTCGATGCGGCGTGCAGGAGAGTATGACTTCTGTGACTAATATGCAGGACCGCGTCATGCTGGTGTAGTAGCTCCGCAACTTGAAAGTGTTTGTTGCGCAGTGCTGCCGCCATCGGACTCCTGTTAAGACCAACCGTAGCATTTACATGCTCCGGATATTCGACGATGAGATGTTTCGTTAGGTCACGAAATCCGCACAACGCGGCGTAGTATAGGCACAACGGTGCATAGCTTTCGTTCGGTGGATCGGGTTTCAGGGAAAGATCAGAGTTGTTCGCATCGTTGTCTAAATCATCGTCCGAATCATCATCCGAATCGTCGTTCCAATCGTCGTTCCAATCGTCGTCCAAGCTCAAGTCATCCACTACGAAAGAATGCCATAGTCTGTCAATGTCAAACGACTTGAGCCACGCTGGGAAATATGGTTTTGCAGGATCAAATAGGCTTCTCATCCCATCTTCTACATGTAACGATACGCTCTCGAATTGGGCATGGTCTACCCAGTGCTGAGCGGCATAGTGGGATAGAGGAGAGCCACTTTCGGCCATATCATTGCAATTGGATCGAAGAAGAATCGCCAAGCAAGCTTGGGCAATGACAGTGTGCGCTGGCTCGAGACGAATATGAAACCGGGAAATGTCTGCTGCTAGCTTGGCAAGCCGATCCGAAGTTAAGAACTCCTTCACAGAGAAATGTGCGAATTGAACAAAGTGGGTCTTCTGATAGCTGTTATAGACGACGACGACCAAACTCGAGCATGTAGACAGGACACCTTGTTGCTCGTCATCCCATCGCCAAGCTGAGTTCAGCACAGGTATTCCTCCCTCAGTTCTATCAAAGTCGAGCGCAAGAACTTCGGCGAGTTCATCAACACGAAGTGGCCGAGTCGCAACGGTGAGACATTGTAACAGACGATAAGCTTGATCCGGGTTGACCTTCCCGATCTCCCTCAACATCCGCTCGTATGTCTCGTCCAAAGAGTTGGGCAACTCTCTAAGGACGCGCTGAACATTCTGTGGGAGGCAATTTCGCAACACTTCGAGCTGACAAAAGACCCATCGGAACCTGCGAAACACCATCAGCTAGCGTCATAATCACCCGCATATACCTTACATTCCGTCAGCTCTGGCTGAGAGCGTCTTAATCACATGCTCTTTGTCCTCATTCCTCCATCTCCGCATAAATTTACCCGACCCAGAGTAGACCACAGATCTCACGTAGGAGCCGATATCATTCTTCTGCCCGCCTTCGTCTTGAAGGGAAACCGTCTGAGACACGAGTGACTCAAGTGCCTCACAGATGTCGGCCTCCGGGCGACTCGTAACGCAGATACGAAGGCTAGGAAGTTGAAGGCCTACAAGGTCCGTTACGAGGTCAAGGACCTGTTCGCGGGGAGATGGGACATCGGACGCGTCGGGACACTCATCAAGCGCATCAATGACAAGATAAACTGGGCCTTGATTTGGAAGCGTGAGCATCTCCTTCAGGCATCGGGTCAAAGCTTTGTCGCTAGGCTGGCGCGCGCCTTTGTCGTGTGTCTCGTAGAGACGGGAGAATACGTCGCAAAAGGCATCGGAACGTGTAGAAAGTTGGATGAGGAGTGACGGAAGAAGGTTGCGGCGAGCTTGCTTATCGACATCTCGAAAGTCAAAATAAAAATAGGCCATCGATCCGGATCCGGCCTCGCACATGGTTGTGATATCGTTGATGATTGCGGAGCTACTCGATTATCATAAGTTTTGTAATACTGCAAGATTTGAGGAGCGACGAACCATAGGACGCTCTTCCCAGAGCCCGCTGCGAAACGTGGTCCATAAGATCACCGAAGACGCGATGTCACAGAAACGTACGTTTCCCGTGAATCCACAATAGGGAACCAGTCACTTTCCAGTTTTCGAATTGGTCGCTGTCAAAGAACCACTCCGCCGTTCCTTCATGTTGACGATCACCGGCGATGTTGTGATTCGTGGACGGATCCGGTGGAGATTGCCATTTCCGGAGGCTTTCCCGTAATTGGTTCCCTGTGATCGTGTTAAATACTCGATTGTCAGTGAAGACGGGACTGATTACGAACGTTTCACGTCGTCTATTTGGTCCGTCGTCTGTCGAACGATTACTTTCACTTCCGTTGCGTCTAGATGATAGAAGTTAGTGGTGACGCTGTGAGTTGCCAAACAGACTTCGCCCACCTTCAGCTATTGTTTGCACCTTATCGTCAACGGCTTTGACGTTGTCGTTGACAACCTGCACTTTCTCGTCGACACCCTTCACGCCGTCGCCAACCGCCGTCACTTTGTTATCGATGGTGTGCGTGGCCTTCAGAATCTGCGCACTCGCCATCGCAACCTCTTCGTCCGTCAGTTTGACGAGTTTCTTCAACCCGTCCTCCAGATCCGTCCACCCCGCCACCTTCTTGAGAAATTTCTCTGAACTGGTATTAGCATCGATCAACGTATGCGATGGTCGCACTTACTCGCTCGACTCTGTTGCATTTCCTTTGTGGCTGTCGCAAGGATATCTAGGACCTCAACCGTGATTTCCACCATTTTGTTCGTCATTGCCGGAGTCAGCGGAACCTCGGTATAGTTCTCGAGTCGGACGAAGAAGCTTTCTATGCGTCCGAAGATATCGACGAGGATGTCTTGACTCGCAGTAACATCTTTAGCTGCCTAAGAATTCTCAGCACCAAAAGTTCCCGCACTAGGGAAGAAACGACGCAACTTACCAAGAGGAGAACACCAACGCCTGCAAATACTAGTTTAGCAGGAGGGAATACCTGTCGAATGATATCAGATCGTGTTCGCTGACAGAAGAGTGATATTTACCAAAGCGACGCCCTCGCCTAGCGCTCCAGAGAAGGCATAAAGGACGTTGATGGTGGGAACGAGCCATTTATTCAACCTGTCATCGCTGGCAGTTGGAGAGAAATCAAATCGGGCTGCTTGAAAGACGGCGAGAATGGCAGCGGGAGAATCGCAGGCTTCGAGTTGCTTGAAGAGATCGTGTTTCTTAAGATCGTTCTTGGTCTTTTTCTTGTACGACTTTAGAGCGGCATCGAAGATTCCTTCGATATTGGAAGAGGACTCGGAGAGAGTAGTTGCAGGAACCTGGAGCATGGAAACGGTAGTGGGTGGTTGAGTCATGTCGGAGGTGTGTAACAGTCTGGTGGACGACGGCGGGAGAATGCTGGTGCCTCGTGCCAAGCCAAGGACCTGAATATGGAAAAATCAGATAGACGCCGAAACACGGCACCACTGTACACGTCCGGTCCGCGCGTGGGCCTGGTGACGCCGCTGGTGATAGTTGCCACTATTCCGCAAAGTGTTACGTCCCATAAAAGGAAGGTGCCAAGAAAGTCACGTTGTTGAATTCCAAAACGAGACCGTCACTCCAATTAGCGTTCGAACTCAGATTGGGAGAACTTTCCTTTAGTCAGCGTACATAAGCATGTTTTGTTTTTATTGTTAAGTTAACTTATGTTTAAAACAAAAGTTAATTTTATTGTTATTAGCTAACTACTTTACATGGTTTTTTCTACTAAGTCGATCTACTGGTGCGGGATGCCCGCCGTTCGCGCGCGCAGCCTCGCCCCGGCTTCGCTTCGCCTCGTTCACGACACCCTCGCCATCACTCTCTCCCTTTCGCACCCACGCTCCGATGTGCGTATCTTTCCGCTCGTGAGCAGCTCCCCCACCCGGGTTGCGCTCCGCCCCGCCTCGCCCACATACCCTTCGCACGACTCCGCTCGCGCTCGGGTTGCATCGTCCCTCATTCCGTGTAGCCCCTTCGCGTGCGTGCGTGCGGCCCTCCCCCTTGCATGCACCTCTTCTCGGGCACGGCGTGTAACCCGGGGGTAGCACTCCCCACGCGGAGGGGGCGCGCACCGACCCTCTTGCATCCCCGGGGGTGCACGGGCGTGGCGGGGTGCGTAAACACCGGGCTGGCATAGCCCGTGCGGAGGGGGTGGACGTGCCGACCATCCCTCTCGCGAATGTGGGCATGGCGCTTGGGGTTGGGCTGGTGTCCCACGCCGAGGAGGGCTGGGCTGTGCGCGCCGTCCCTCCCCTTGCATGCGTGGGTGGGGCGGGGCTGGACGCGCTGTCCGTCCTCTTGCGTACGCGGGCAGGGCGGGGCGCGTGGGGTTGGGTTGGCGTGGCCCGCGCGGAGGGGTGGGCGCACCGTCCCTCCTCTCGCGAATGCGGGCGGGGCACGTGGGGCTGGGCTGGTGTCACCCGCGCCGAGGAGGGCTGGGCTGTGCGCGCTGTCCCTCCCCTTGCGTGCGTGGGCGGGGCGGGCTGGACGCACCGTCCGTCCTCTTGCGTATGCAGGCAGGGCGGGGCGCGTGGGGTTGGGTTGGCGTGGCCCGTGCAGAGGGGTGGGCGCACCGTCCCTCCTCTCACGTATGCGGGCGGAGCGGGGCGGGGCAGGCATCGCCTGCGCCGAAGGGGACCGGGGTGGGCACGCTGTCCTCTGTGCGCCAGCAGGGAGGGGCCGGGGGGCGGCGGGCCCGCGTGAACGTGGTGACCTAGACACGGGGGAAGGGCCCGTGTTGCGATCGGACTCATCGGTACGGACTGCAGTCTCATGGGGTTCTGACTACCCTAGTATTAGTCAGGGACAGTCGTCTCAGTCAGCTTGTTGTGGTTATCACATGTCGCGTGGTACGGACTTGACTCATACCTAGGACAGTCGTAGTAGGGTTCGAGCTATTATGGCTACTGGGTACCTTACATTCCGGAGGAGCTTCAAAGCTCCTCGTCAACTGTATAACTAGTGGGTAGTGCGAAGACCGAGCGCCTTAGCTTGGTCTTCTTGAATCCTTATCAGATCCTGTCTCCCTCTCTCCTCGTCTGCGTCCTTCTCGCACTTTGTCTCTTATCGCGTCTGGCCTTGATCAGGCAGATCGCCCAGCAACACTTATGCCTGGTGGACTTCGCCCCAGTGCTAGTAGCGGTCACGTTCCTTCTGAGGTCGTGTACTTATATTCGCTAAGTTGCTCTCCATACACCTCACCACTCTGTCCCCGCTCAAGTTGAGCATCGTTAGAACGGGCCTAACGCAACAGCCCGCGCGCCCCTTATGCGTGCGAAGGGGCGGCAGCGGTCAATGCGGAGGACGGAGTGGGTGAGCGACTTACCATAGTGCACAGCAGCGCGCGATGCAGGGGAAGGGGAAGAGGGGGACGAGGGAGGCGGGAGGTGAGAGGAGAGGGGGTGGGTGTACTGGTGCCAGAATTGGCAGGGATGGGTCCAGCTCTGGACCCTATGGCAGATGTAAGCCGTGCCTGCCACGTCAGCGTACGTGGCACGATGCCACGGGCTGACCCTCACCCTCACCCTCACTAGACCTCACTACCCAGTTCCGTAAGAATTGAGTCTCCTCTACTCCACTCTTCCTGTCCCCCTCGTCCCCCTCTTCCCCTTCCCCTGCATCGCACGCTGCCGTGCACTATGGTAAGTCGCTCACCCACTCCGTCCTCCGCATTGACCGCTGCCGCCCCTTTGCACGCATAAGGGGCGTGCGGGCCCTTCCCCCGTGTCTAGGTCACCACGTTCACGCGGGCCCGCCGCCCCCCGGCCCCTCCCTGCCGGCGCACGGAGGACAGCGTGCCCACCCCGGTCCCCTTCGGCGCAGGCGACGCCTGCCCTGCCCCGCTCCGCCCGCATACGCGAGAGGAGGGACGGTGCGCCCACCCCTCCGCGCGGGCCACGCCAACCCAACCCCACGCGCCCCGCCCTGCCCGCGTACGCAAGAGGACGGACGGTGCGTCCAGCCCGCCCCGCCCACGCACGCAAGGGGAGGGACAGCGCGCACAGCCCAGCCCTCCTCGGCGCGGGTGACACCAGCCCAGCCCCACGTGCCCCGCCCGCATTCGCGAGAGGAGGGACGGTGCGCCCACCCCTCCGCGCGGGCCACGCCAACCCAACCCCACGTGCCCCGCCCTGCCCGCGTACGCAAGAGGACAGATGGCGCGTCCAGCCCCGCCCCGCCCACGCACGCAAGGGGAGGGACGGCGCGCACAGCCCAGCCCTCCTCGGCGCGGGACACCAGCCCAACCCCAAGCGCCATGCCCGCATTCGCGAGAGGGACGGTCGGCGCGTCCACCCCCTCCGCACGGGCTACGCCAGCCCGGCGTTTACGCACCCCGCCACGCCCGTGCACCCCCGGGGATGCAAGAGGGTCGGTGCGCGCCCCCTCCGCGCGGGGTGTGCTACCCCTGGGTTACACGTCGCGCCCGAGAAGAGGTGCATGCAAGGGGGAGGGCCGCACGCACGCACGCGAAGGGGCTACACGGAATGAGGGACGATGCAACCCGAGCGCGAGCGGAGTCGCGCGAAGGGTATGCGGGCGAGGCGGGGCGGAGTGCAACCTGGGTGGGGGAGCCGCTCACGAGCGGAAAGATACGCACATCGGAGCGTGGGTGCGAAAGGGAGAGAGTGATGGCGAGGGTGTCGTGAACGAGGCGAAGCGAAGCCGGGGCGAGGCTGCGCGCGCGAACGGCGGGCATCCCGCACCAGTAGATCGACTTAGTAGAAAAAACCATGTAAAGTAGTTAGCTAATAACAATAAAATTAACTTTTGTTTTAAACATAAGTTAACTTAACAATAAAAACAAAACATGCTTATGTACGCTGACTAAAGGAAAGTTCTCCCAATCTGAGTTCGAACGCTAATTGGAGTGACGGTCTCGTTTTGGAATCCAACAACGTGACTTTCTTGGCACCTTCCTTTTATGGGACGTAACACTTTGCGGAATAGTGGCAACTAATAGTGGCAACTGCTGGTGATGGGCGGTCACGTCACCGAGGCGTCACCAGCGCAGTCCCGAAATATACGTGCCCCCAAGCCTCCTGATGACTCATAGTGTCCTTAGTACGCTTCGGACGTTTCGGACGCTTCGTATGTTTCGCCTGTTTTGTATGTTTCGAACGCTTTCCGCTTTCGGTCCTTAGGGCACTTTGTATGTTTCGCACGTTTTCCATTTTCGTCCTTAGTGTCCTTAGGGCGCTTTGCGCATTTCGCACATCTCGACTTTTCCCCTCGCGTTCCCCAGGTTCCCCAGTGTGCCGCACCCCCGCGCGGCCTTAGTGGCTCAAGCACGATGCGTCACCGGCCCTGGCAGCCACCCCTGCAAATTTCCGTGTCTTGTGGAAACCTGCACGACCGTTTGCGATCGCCCACGACCATCCAGACCAGCAGGGCTCCATGCGGCCCACTGTCCTTATTCCCGACCGCGCTGCATCTGAGCGCGGCCTTAGTAACTCAAGAGCAACGTGTCCCCGACCAAGGTGGCCACCTCTGAGAGGTCTCGCGTCACGCGGAAGCGTGCGCGACCGTTTTCGATCGCCCACGACCACCCAGACCAGCAGGGCTCCATACGGCCCACTGTCCTCATTCCTGACCCCGCTGCATTTGAGCGCGGCCTTAGTAACTCAATAGCAACGCGTCACCGACCAAGATGGCCACCTCTGAGAAGTCTCGCGTCGCGCGGAAGCGTGCGCGACTGTCTGCGATCACCTGCAACGACCCGACCCAGCAGGGGCTCAGTGCACACCACCGTTCCCTTCCCTGACCGCGCCGCACTCGCGCGCAGCCTTAGCTATTCGACAGAGACTCGACTGCGACCGCCACGGACCTGCCTACGACACCTCGCGCCCCGCGAGAGCCTGCACGATCACTCGCGTCGCTTCACACTCCCGAATCCCGTGCATCTTAGTATTTTTGGGCCACTTTGAGCATTTCAGACAGATTTTGACTATTCTTAGACCTTTTTACCATAGCATTTTTAGGCCAACTTCGAACATTTTGGTCACCTTGTGGACCCCCTATTGCACGCCATACCTGTGTACTCCACCCAGCAGACGGCGTCACCACAAATATATTTGACGCCCCCCTATGGTGCGTCACGACATTACCGGTCACGATCACCAGCGTCACCGTGGTGATCACCGCGACGCAGGGACATACAGTAGTCATGTGAGACGAATAGACTTTACCGGCAAAGTCACCACCGTCATTGCCACTGCCACTGTCACTCCCTGTCTCTTCCGGATTCGGGGTATGACTGGCTGGAGAAGACCAAGCAGTATTCCCTCCCAATGCCCACGAATCCGCCTTATTGCCACGAGAACGCGGGCTCATGGCAAAGATCACCCTCGATACCCACTCTGGTCGCTCAGCACAGCGTCTTTGTCCATATAGACGCGATTTCTGTCTTGCTCCAGGCAGGTCCTTTTTACATGACGCGATTTGGGTCGATAACGCCTTTTCACAGCCAAGGTCCTCTGTCCCTGTCATCGCGTCGACCTCCTCGTCGGTTTCATCCTTGCCTTACATCCTGCCATCCAGATCGTCGCCGCCGGAATGGGAAAGCAACATGATGGCGATCTCTGCTACTGGTCCCGGCGACCCCCGCCACGCCGGTGTCTCATAAGAGCGACGACCAACCGAGCCAGCACGAAAAAGTACGGACGGCGACGTAGAGATGCGTGTTATAGCGGACGTACGGGTATGTCCCGTCCACTCCGCCCATTCTGTGCGCATGCATATGCCGCGCGACAGGGCCAACCTCCTCTGTTCCTGCGGGTGCCTCCAGGCGCTCCTCGTCCTCACAATCCCGTGTATCCTCATGCCACATGTCAAAGATGCCCCTCTTCCTCCCACCCCCCTCCGAAAGCACTTCGTCCAAACCTCCCCCCCGCCAATGTGTCAGAGACAGAGACCACGACGCGCTGAACATCATATCCATCGACACCTCTCCCTCCTCTTCACGATCACCACCTCCTCTGCGCTGTCCGCGCAAGACCAAGACATAGAGGGGACAGGTGCAGCTGATGGCCTTCGTCCTCGTACCGCCCCTCCCTCCCGCTCCCGCAAGTCATATGCTGGTTAAGCAACGGTCCCGCACACGCCAGCGCCAGACAGCAGCCAAGTGGAAAGCGCGGACAGGGACAATTCTGGCTCGATGGAACTCGTATGTGTGTTGCAAGTTGCGTTTGAGAACAACTGGCCGGGAGCTGGTAGCACGGGACCTAGTGGGAAGATGACGAAGAAGGCGGCAAAGGAGACGGTGGTAGTGGTGGACGATGAGGACGACGAAGAGGAGGAAAGTGACAAGTTCCAAGATCCCCACGCCCCTCGACCAGGCGTTAGCTGCGGCATTCACACACAACTCAACAAATCCTATCGCGGCGTCAGCACCAGCAGCGACTACTACGCGCCGATCGGCAAAGGAGACACGCGCTGGGTTGCCGACGAAACGCGCGACAGGCTGTGTCGCGGCGTAGAAAGAGACGCCATCCGCACACGCCGAACAGTCCACGCAGACAACGACGACGCGTGGTAGACGAGCAGGACCATGACGACTCTGATGACTCCAAATCGAGATCATCGTCGATGCACCGCGGGAACAACAGCGCGTACCCAAGTCCAAGCCTTAATCACAACCGTCTGCCCTACCGCAGCCTAGACATAAGCCCCGCCGTTCCAGCAGCATCGCACGTCAACCCCGACTGCCATACACACGTCTATCTCTATTCACACGTCCACACCCGAGTCGACGCCGCCCCCTCAGGAGCACTCTTTACCAATCACGCCCAGAGGTCAACTCGCTCGCAGGCCTCGCGCTGGCGATCCTTCCAGAACCTGCACGCACGGAGATCGCGATCCCCCCACGCGCACTCAGCCACCTGCACTCGGCGCCCGATCCTCCAGATCCCGCGCGCAAATCGCAAGAGACGCAACAGTACGCGATCCGGCAGGGTTTTGCTATGAGGGGGCCGCGGTTGGCGCGCACGGTCTTCTCGCAACTTCTCCCGCTGCCGAACCTATCCTTCTGACAGCGGCGCTTGTGCCACCACCACCAACTCTGCCCCCGCAACTGCAACCGATCCCGATGATCTGCAGGATGCGAGTTTGTATCTCGACCTCGAACTCGATATCTCTATGGACCTCGGGGATGGGCCCGTTGCCCGCGGGTGAAGATGAAAGTGCAGATACGCATGCAGTCGTCGTCGGCGACGCGCCCCCCCACTCCCATCCCCCACTGTTGCGTACCGCGGACAACTATAACCATTCAGACGGGCCCATACTCGGCTTTGTAGTACTCGAGCATGACAATGTCGACCATAGCCTTGACGCTAGCGTGGATGTAGGCCGCGCTCTCACGACCCCAAGCCAAGGCCTGAGCTTTGATCTTACATCCTCAAATCGCAGCAGCGAAGGATGGATCGACTAGTGCGCCGGGAACGTTTTCGGTGGTGCAGTGTGCCAGCACTGACACAGGCGCCGGCGAGTACGCTGGTAACGGAACAATCGACGCGTCCGTGCTTGGCGGGGGCGGCAACCTCAGCCCTGGAAAGCTCGGAGACGACCCGAGCTCGCCGGTTCGTGGATTCGGCGGCGTGCAACCTCCGCGCGCGACGGACGGAGACGACGAAGAGGAAGACGTCATGGGCACGTTGTTTGAGAACACGAGCGACGACGACTTTGTGCCGCCGTCGGGATTGGGCAAGGACAAGGGTCGAGCGGTCGTTGTTGACGGCGTCGTCGAGTCGTCTGAGAGCGTTTCTGCTGCCGCTGGTTCGAGGATGCGGAGGAAGAGCTGGCGCAAGGAACTTGCAGACGAGGTTGAGGACGGGCACAATGACGGCAGCGGTGACGAAAACTCCTCTGACTATGGTCCACGCGCGCACGCGATATCTGCGCCTGTTTTTACAAATGCCCGTCGCAAGAAACGCAACCCAGCATTGTCGTCATCAAGCGTGCTCCCGTGGGGGCTGACGTTATGCCATCATTGTACCCAAGATGCGCTGTACGTTGATCAAGGCGTCAACGGACGAGCAATGCCGTAACCTGTTTTGCGATCTCTGTATAGACAAACGGTATGCCATCCCTTCATATACAGTACATATTTCTGACTCTCTTAGACCGTTAGGTACCCCCAGTTGACGTTCGATCGCTCTGTGGAAGACCCCAAGGTGGCTCCCATCGCGCCGCGCCGTTCCCCGCAAATAAGTGCAAGAGTAGAGAACCGGTATCGGTGCTGCCGCCAGCCAAGCAGCGCTCAACGAAGACAACAGCAATGACGGATGCACAGGTTTTTAACGCGAGCTGGAGCGCGACCGTGGTGTTCACGGTTTCTGGCGAGCCTCTCGGTAATGCGTTCTTGCACGGCAACAAATCGCGCATCGTACCCGTCTCGCAACCCACGGCCTCCCCTGCCGCTGCTGTCACCCCCACTTCTCCTACCACCATCACCGCCAGCCCGATACCCGAACCCGCGCAAGACGTGAGGGCGGCTCGTGTCCCTTCCGGATCCCGAGGACGACCAGCCGGAGCGGCAAATCGGTTATGGCGGGCCGGGGACGCCGGGGCAAGCGGCCTAGAGCCGTTGATGGTGGCGCGGAAGCGGGGGCGGTGGCAGTCTGCGTCGTTGACGCTGCTGGACGACGATGGCGGTGACGACGAGGATGGAGATCTTAACGAGGGCGGCGATGCGGATGCAGATGATGGGGTCTAGCCGGGTGGTACTTGTACCATCTGCTCAGGCGGTAGAGCGGGCTAGTCCCTCGTCCCGTGCGTTGACATTCGCACCATTCGGGATCAATGTCTGCACAACATCGCCTTTCAACGACAACGACGCCAGATGCAAGGTGTCAAGTGGCTCCCATCCTGTGCGTTGACATCTGCCCCATTCAGGATCAATGTCTGCACGACATCATTCGGCAACGACGACGCCAGATGCAAAGGCGTCCTCCGTCCCTCACCCCGTGCGTTGACATCCGCACCATTCAAAATCAATGTCCGCACAGCGTCGTCTTTCGACGACGACGACGCCGGATGCAAAGGTGTCGGATAGCTCCCATCCCCTGCGTTGACATCCGCCCCCGTTCAGGATCGATGTCTGCACGACACCATTCGACAACGTCGATGGCGATGACGACGCCAGATGCAAAAGGTGAACTCTGTCTCTCATCCCGTGCGTTGACATCCGCCCCGTTCATGATCAATGTCTGCACAATATCACCAGATGACGACGACAACGCCTGCGACGCCAGATCCAAAGGCGCCCTCTGTTTCTCATCCCATGCGTTGACGTCTCCCCCGAGTTGGATGAAGTGCTGCAGGGTTTGGCACTCGACAATGACGCTAGAGGCAACAGCCTATGGAGGTGCGAGCTTGCATCTGCTCCATTCTCGATCAATAGCCGACGTGATCACCAATTGATGCTTTGTGCAATGGAGTACGGTCTCCCCACGTCATGGCGGCGTTGACATCTACGCCGTGCTCCAGTAGGGTTCGAACAACTTCTAGGTGTCTACCCGCCGCTGCCAAGTGGAGTGGAGTCCTCTAGTCGTTGTCTTTCGCGTTCGCATCTGCGTCGATGTTTAGTAGCCATCCATCAATCCATCTGTCGATGCGGCGTGCAGTAATAAGTAATAGAGTGCGATTTCGGTAACTAGTATACAGGTGTGTATAACTTACGCCCACGGGCGCCGTTGTCGTGTATTTTGTAAAAACGGGAGAGTGTCACAAAAGGTGTTGGAACGAGTAGAGAGTTGGACGAGGAGTGACGGAAGAAGGTTGCGGCGGGCTTGCTTGTCGATATCTCGAAAGTCAAAATAAAAATACGCCATCGATCATGATCCGGCCTCGCACAGGGTCATGAGATCGTCGATGATTGCGGAGCTACTCGACAATCATAAGTTTCGCAATACCGCAAGATTTGAGGAGCGACGAACCATAGGACAGCCTTCCCTGAGCCCGCTGCGAAACGTGCGGTCCATAAGACCACCGAAGAGGCGAAGCCACAGAGAAAAGAAACGTACGTTTCCCGTGAATTCACAGCAGGGAACCAGCCTTCCAGCTTTCGAATTGGTTACTTTCAAAGACCCATTCCGCGGTTTCCTCATGTTGACGATCACCAGCGATGTTGTGATTCGTGAACGGATCTGGTGGAGATTGCCATTTCCTAAGGCTGTCCGTAATTGATTCCCTGTGACCGTGTTAGATACTCGGCTGTCAGCGAAGACGGGACTGATAACGAACGCTTCACGTTGTCCACGTCGTCCGCCGTTTGTCGGAGGGTTGATTTGACTTCCGTCGCGGTTGCATTGCCGTCTAGATGATAAAACTGGAGACGACGCTGGTGGATCGCTAATTAGACCTTGCGCGCCGTCAGCTATGGTTTGCACCCTATCACCAACCGCTTTGACGTTGTCATTGACAACCTGCACTTTCACGTCGACGCCCCTCACGCCATCGTCGATCCCCGCCACTTTGTTATCGATCATGTCCGTCACATTCACAAGCTGCACACTCGACATCGCAACCTCTTTGTTTATCAGTTCCTCGAGCTCCCTCAGCCCATCTTCCAGATCCGTCCGTCCAGCCACCTTCTGAACAATTTTTCTGAACTGATATTAGCATCGACCAACGAAGGAGGTGGTCGAACTCACTCGCTCGACTCTGTTCCATTTCCTTTGTGGCCGTCGCAAGGATGTCCGGGCCTCAACCGTGATTTCCATCATTTTTTTTTCGTCATTGCTGGAGTTAGCGGGACCTCCGTATAAATCTCGAGCCAGACGAAGAAACCTTCGATGCGTCCGAAGATGTCGACGAGGATGTCATGGCTCGCGGCAACATCTTTAGCTGCCTAAGAACGCTCAACATCCGAAGTACCCGCACGCAGCGCAAGGGAAGAAACAAAGTAACTCACCAAGAGGAGGACACCGACGTCAGCGAACACCATTTTGGCAGGTAAGAACACCTGCCGAATGTCAATGACATCAGAGAGTGTTCACCGACAGACGATATTTACCAAGGCGGCACCTTCGCTGAGCGTCCCAGAGAAGGCATAAAGAACGTTGATGGTTGGAGCGAGCCATTTTTCAACCTGTCATCGCCAGCAATCCGAGAGGGACCAAACTCTGCGGCTTGAAACACGGCCGGAATGGCAGCGGGAGAATGACATGTTTCCGGTTATTTGAAATGATCATGTCCTCTTAAGATCGTTCTTGAGAGCGACGTCGGTCGAAGATGATATTGGAAGAGGACTCGGAGGGTGCAGTTGCAGGTGCCTGAGGCATAGAAACTGGAGCGGGAGGAATGCTGTGCCTTTCGTGTATAAACCAAGAACCCGCAAATGGAAGGAACGCTGAAACAACGCGCGGTAACACGGGCCGGCACGCCTTCTTATTTCCCTTCGATCTCTCATACAACAGTGGCTACACTGAGGCCAGTGGGTGTTAATAACGTTGATAGACTTCACTGGTAAAGTTATCACATATATCACCCGTCACGGTACTTGCCGCTGTCTTTCTCACCCTCTTCCGGTGCACGATAGGCTGGAGCAGGCTAAACCCTCCCACGACCCAAATGCTCCCTCCCAATGCCCACCCACGAACCCGCCTATCACCACAAGGACGCGGGCTCATGGAAGACATCACCCTCGATCCAGATGACCCCGCGTGGCTCTCGTCGCCCAACGACACGTCTCTGCCGGAACCAAACGCAACTTCTGACTTGCTCCAGGCAGGTCTTTTTTCACATCACGCGATTTCGGTCGATAACGCCTTCTCTCTCACACAGCCAAGATCCCCTGTCCCCGCAGTCGCGTCAGCCTACTCGTCGGTCTCACCCCTCGCCTTTCGCCCCGCCGTCCAGATCATCGCCACCGGAACGGGAAAACGACACGACGGCGATCTCCGTCACTGGTCCCGGCGACGACCCCGCGCCGGTGTCTTGTGGGAACGACGGCCAAACAGACCCAACACGGACAACGACGTCTCGAGATGCGCGATCGTGGCTTTGAGGTATGTCCATTCCCTTCCGTCATTTCTATGCGCATACATACGCCGTGCGACAGAGTCAGCCCCTCCCTGTCCCTGCGGGTGCCTCCAGGCGCTCCACCTCCTCGCAATCCCGTGTACCCTCACGCCGCATGTCAAAGACGCCCCTCTTCCTCCCTTCCTCCTCCTCCGAAGGCACTTCGTCTGAGCCTCCCATCCGCCAACGTGACAGAGACAGGGATCACGATCCGCTGGACATCATATCCATCGACTCCTCTTCCTCCTCCTCACGATCACCACCTCCTCGGCGCAGCTCGCGCAAGACGAAGAAACAGAGGGGACAGGGGCAATTGACGGCCTACGTCCTCGTACCATCCCGCCCGGCGCGCACAAGTCAGACTATATGCCGGTTAAGCAACGGTCCCGCACACGCCAGCGCCAGACAGCAGCCAAGAGGAAAGCGCGGGCAGGGAACAATGCGGGCTCGAAGGAACTCGTGCACGTGCTGCAAGTTGCATTTGAGAACAACTGGCCCGGAGCTGGCAGCACGGGACCCAGTGGGAAGAAGACGAAGAAGGCGGCAGAAGAGACGGTGGTAGTGATGGACGATGAGGACGACAAAGAGGAAGAAAGTGACAAGTCCAAGATCCCCACGCCCCTCGACCAGGCATTAGCTGCGGCATTCACACACAACTTAACGAATCCTAACGTGGTGGCGTCGGCGTTAGCACCGGCAGCGATTACTACGCGCCTGTCGACAAAGGAGACACGCGCTGAGGCTCCAAGTGATAGCGCGAGCGTGGATGTTGTCATGCTGTTGCCGACGAAACGCGCTCGCTCGCACGCGCGTGCGTAGGCCGTGTCGTCGCGTAGGAAGGGGAGACGCCACACACGTCTACCGCTCCACGCAGAAAACGACAGCGCGTGGCAGATGAGCAGGAACAGGACGACTCTAACGACTCCGGAATTGAGATCATCGTCGATGCGCCGCGCAAACAACGGCGCGTACCCAAGTCCCAGCCGCAGCCAAGACATAAGCCCCGCCGTTCTACCCAGCAGCGTCGCACGTCAACCCCGCCCCCCATACACACGTCTATGACTATTCACACGTCCACGCCCGAGTCCACCCCACCCCCGCAGGAGCAGTCATCACCAATCACGCCCCCAGATGTCAACTCGCTCGCAGGCCTCCCGCTGACCATCCTGCCAGAACCCACACAGACGGAGATCACGATCCCTCCACGTGCTCTCAGTCACCTGCACTCGTCGCCCGATCCTCCAGATCCCGTGCGCAAATTGCAAGAGACACAACAGTATGCGATCTGGCAGGGTTTTTGCTATGAGGGGGGCGCGGTCGGCGCGCACGGTCTCATCGCAACTTCTCCCGCTGCCGAACCTTCCCTGGTCTCGGATAGCGGCGTCACCACCAACTCTGCCTCCGCAACCGATCCCGATGATCTGCAGGACGCGAGTCTGGATCTCGACCTCGACCTCGACATCTCTATGGACCTCGAGGCCGGGCCCGCGTCCGCGCATGGGGTCGACGTCGATATTGTGACTCCGCACCCCCCGCCGCCACTGCTGCGCACCGCAGGTACCCACGACCATCCAGACGGACCCATGCTCGGCTTTGTGATACCCGAGCATGACGGTGTCGACCATAGCCCTGGCGCCGGCGTGAACGTAGGCCGCGCTCTCACGAGCCCAACCCAAGGCCTGAGCTTTGATCTTGCTTCCCCGTATCGCGGCGGCGAAGGATCGATCGACTGGCGCGCAGGGAACGTTTCCGGTGGTGCAGGTGCCAGTCCAGACACAGGTGCCGGCGAATACGCTGGTAACGGGACGTTCGACCCGTCCGTACTTGGCGACGGCGGCAACCTCAGTCCTGAAAGCCTCGGAGACGATCCGAGCTCGCCGGTTTGTGGATTCGGCGGCGGCGTGCGACCCTCGCGCGCGACGGACGAAGACAACGAGGAAGAGGAAGACGTCATGGGGATGTTGTTTGAGAACACGAGCGACGACGATTTTATGCCGCCGTCAGGATTGGGCAAGGGCAAGGGTCGAGCGGTCGTTGTGGACGACGTCGTCGAACTGTCGGAGACTGCTGCCGCTGGTTCGAGGATGCGGAGGAAGAGCTGGCGCAAGGAACTTGCAGACGAAGCCGAGGTCGGGCACAACGACGACAGCGATGACGAAGGCGACGATGACGATGGTCCGCGCGCGCACGCAATATCTGCGCCTGTTTTTACAAATGCCCGTCGCAAGAAACGTACCGCGGCATCGTCGTCATCAGCCGTGCTCACAGGAGGGCTAATGTTCTGCCACCATTGCAGAAGTACGACACGCCGACCCAAGATGCGTTGTACGTTGATTAAGGCGTCGACGGACAAGCAATGACGCAACCTATTTTGCGATTGCTGCATCGAGAACCGGTACGCATCCCCTCACATACAATACATATTTCTGACTCTTGGATCGTAGGTACCCCCAGTTGACGTTCGATCGCTCCGCGGAAGACTTCGAGTGTCCGGCTTGTTGCAACTATTGCAATTGCTCGCTTTGCTCACGGAAGCGCGGAGAGGCGTACATCCCCGAACGTGATGGCGGGTGGCGCTGTTGGATCGCGCGCCAAGGTGGCTCCCATAGCGCCGCGCCGACCCCCGCAAAGAAGAGTAAGAGCAAAGTTCTCGGGACGGCGCCGGCAGCGACGAAGACGACGACGAAACCTGCGATGATGATGATGACGACGACGAACGACGACGACGACGGATGCACAGGTCTTTGACGGGAGCTGGAGCGCGACGGCAGTGTTCACGGTATCTGGCGAGCCGCTCGGCAGTGCGTTCTTGCAAGGCAACAAAGCGCGCATCGTGCCCGTCTCCCAACCCACGGCCTCCCCTGCCACCACCCCAAGTGCGCCCGCCAGTTTTACCGCCAGCTCGATACCTGAACCCACGCAGCAACAGCAAAGGCGCCAGCATGCGTTTATTGGGAAACCGCGCAAGACGTGGGGGGCGCGGCTCGTGTACCTTCCCGATCACGACCAGCCGGAGCAGCAGATAAAAAAAGACGAAGGGGAAGGGGAAGAACGCCGGGGTAAGCAGATTCAATTTTTTGTCGGGAGCCTAGAGCCGTTGTTGGTGGCGCGGAGGTGGCGATGGCGACGGTTTGCGTCGTTGACGCCGTTGGACGACGACGACGATGGTGACGAAGATGGAAATCTTGGTGAGGGTGGCGATGGCCTGATGCAGACGCACATGCAGACGACGGGATCTGGCCCGGTGAGTATGTGATATTTGTACCGCCTGCTCAGGCGGAGGAGATGGTGAGGATCACGCCGGAGGAGGTGGAGCGTGCTATCGGTGCCGCGTTCGCCATTAGTACCCCGGCATAGTCATGGTCATCGACATCGAATTGGCATCAAAAAGTGAGTTGGTAGAATTAAAATCTTGATTACTGTAAAATTAACAAACGACTATTATTACCTGTATATCCATTTTGGTTTTCTGGCTTCCTCGGTTTATCAGTTTAAAATACCTTATATCGCCTTAGTTGTTATGTGCATCATAGCGGTCTGTGCATATTCTCATAATCCACCGTTCTGAGGCAAAAAATGAGCGGAGATTCTATGGAAGTGAACAGATGATGCACTGCGGTGATACGGACCCCGCTTCCGACCCTCGTCGGAGCGCTCCGATCCTGTTGTGACCTTGCCTCGTAGTATTGAAGCAAACTTCTAGCCCTGTTCATGCAACGAAATGCGATCTCAGACAAATAGAGAACACCGCTTTGGGAAAGCTCAATGTTGGTCATGTTGGTCTTACAGCACGAGACCATCATCACGAAAGCTGATCGATATCAACAAGTGTCTGGCTCGGAAACGATAAAGTACAGGATGTGAGTAGGTGAAGTGCTACATTCTATTCTGTTCGACACTAGTACGATGTTCCAATAGCAACTGTGCCATCTCGTGACATCGATATCCTTGACGAAGCAAGCTGAAACGGAGTTTGGCCTTTGTCATCCACTGCATCTACGTCTGCACCGTTTTCAAGTAGCAGGCGTAAGGAATTGGTATTAAGTTTATTCCACTGGTCAAATAACAGGTGCAAAGGTGTCTTGTGGCTCCCATCGCGTGCGTTGACATCTGCCCCGTGCAGGATCAATGTCTGTACAACATCATCTGAACACGACAACGACAACGGCAACGGCAACAATGGCGACAACAATGCCACATGCAAAGGCGTCAAGTGGCTCTGATTGCGTGCGTTGACATCTGCCCCATTCAGGATCAATGTCTGTACAACATCATTCGCCGACGACGACGACCACGGCGACGGCGCCAGATGTAAAGGTGTATTGTGGCTCTGATCGCGTGCGTTGACATCTGCCCCATTGAGGATCAATGTCTGTACAACATCATTCGACGACGAAAACAACAACGGCAACGATGCCAGATGCAAAGGTGTCTTATGGTTCTGATCGCGTGCACTGACATCTGCCCCATTCAGGATCAATGTCTGTACAACACCATTCGATGACGACGACGACGACGCCAGATGCAAAGGTGTCGAGTGGCTCTGATCGCGTGCGCTGACATCTGCCCCATTCAGGATCAATGTCTGTACAACATCATTTGATGACGACCACGACGATGCCAGATGCAAAGGTGTCTTGTGGTTCTGATCGCGTGCGTTGACATCTGCCCCATTCAGGATCAATGTCTGTACAACATCATTCTTCTTCTTCGACGATGACGACACCAGATGCAAAGGTGTCGAGTGGCTCTGATCGCGTGCGTTGACATCTGCCCCATTCAGGATCAATGTCTGTACAACATCATTCGTCTTCGACGACAACGATGCCAGATGCAAAGGTGTCGAGTGGCTCTGATCGCGTGCGTTGACATCTGCCCCGTTCAGGATCAATGTCTGTACAACATCATTCAACGACCACCACGACAACGATGCCAGATGCAAAGGTGTCGAGTGGCTCTGATCGCGTGCATTGACATCTGCCCCGTTCAGGATCAATGTCTGTACAACATCATTCGCCGCCGCCGACGACGACTCCGATGCCAGATACAAAGGTGTCCTGTGGCTCTGATCACGTGCGTTGACATCTGCCCCGTTCAGGATCAATATCTGTACAACATCATTCGACCTCGACGAGGACGACGCCAGATGCAAAGGTGTCTTGTGGCTCTTATCGCGTGCGTTGACATCTGCCCCGCTCTGTATCAATAACCGCACGATATCGACGTGACCCCATTGTGATGCTTCATGCAACGGAGTACGGTTGCCCTTTGTCGTAGCGATCTTGACATCTACACCGTGTCCTAGTAGGGTTCGAACAACTTCTAGGTGTCCATTCGACGCTGCCAAGTGGAGTGGAGTCCTCCAACCGTTTAGTTGCGCATTCGCATTTGCGCCGACACTGAGTAGCCACTGTACAACTACCATTGACCCGTCCTCCGATGCGGCGTGCAGTAGACTTTGGTGACTAATAGGGAGGACCGTGTCATGCTGGTGTAGTAGCTCTGCAACTTGAATGTGTTCGTTGCTCAGTGCTGCCGCCAGCGGACTCCTGTTAAGACCAACCGTAGCATTTACATGCTGCGGATATTCGACGATGAGATGCTTCGTTAGGTCATGAAATCCGCACAACGCGGCGTAGTATAGGCACGACGGGGCATAGGATTTATTCGGTGAATTGGATTTTGGGGAAAGATCAGAGTCGTCGTTCGAGTGCCGACCATCCCCTACGAAAGAATCCCATGGTTCGTCGATGTCAAACGACTTGAGCCATGCTGGGAAATATGGTTTTGTAGGATCAAAAAGGCTTCTCATCCCTTCTTCTACATGTAACGATACGTTCTCGAATCGAGCATGGTCTACCCAGTGCCGAGCGGCGTAGTCAGATAGAGGAGATCCACTTTCGGCCATATCTTTGCAATTGGATCGAAGAAGAATCGCCAAGCAAGCTTGGGCAATGACCGTGTGCGCTGGCTCGGGACGGATATGAAACCGGGAAATGTCTGCTGCTAGCTTGGCAAGCCGATCCGAAGTCAAGAACTCCTTCACCGAGAAATGTGCGAATTGTACAACTCGAGTCACCGAATACTCGTCATCGTCATCGTCATCGTCATCGTCATCGTCATCGTCATCGTCATCGTCATCGTCATCGTCATGGACATCGACGACGATGATCAAGCTCGAGCACGTAGACAAGACACCTTGTTGCTCGTCGTCCCATCGCCAAGCTGAGTTCAGCACCGGTATCCCTCCCTTGGCCCCATCAAAGTCGAGCACAAGAACTTCTGCGAGTTCGTCAACACGAAGTGGCCGAGTCGCAACGGTGAGACATTGTAGCAGACGATATGCTTGATCTGGGTTGACCTTCCCGATCTCCCTCAGTATCCGCTCGTATGTCTCGTCCAAAGTGTTAGGCAGCTCTCTGAGGACGCGCTGGACATTCTGTGGAAGGCAATTTCGCAACACTTCCAGCTGACAAAAGACCCATCGGAACCTGTGAAACACCATCAGCCAGCGTCATAATCACCCGCATATGCCTTACATTCCGTCAGCTCTGTCTGAGAGCGTCTCAATCGCATGCTCTTTGTCCTCATTCCTCCATCTCCGCATAAATTTACCCGACCCAGAGTAGACCACAGATCTCACGTAAGAGGCGATATCATCCTTCTGCCCGCCTTCGTCTTGAAGGGAAACCGTCTGAGACGCGAGTGACTCAAGTGCCTCACAGATGTCGGCCTCCGGGCGACTTGTAACACAGATATGAAGGCTAGGAAGTCGAAGGCCTACAAGGTCCGTTACGAGGTCAAGGACCTGTTCGCGGGGAGATGGGACATCGGACGTGTCGGGACACTCATCAAGGGCATCTATGACAAGATAAACTGGGCCTTGATTCGGAAGCGTGAGCATCTCCTTCAGGCACTCGGTTAAAGCTTCGTCGCTAGGCTGTCGCGCGCCTTTGTCGTGTGTCTCGTAGAGACGGGAGAATACGTCGCAAAAGGCATCGGAACGTGTAGAGAGTTGGATGAGGAGTGACGGAAGAAGGTCGCGGCGAGCTTGCTTGTCGAGATCTCGAAAGTCAAAATAAAAATACGCCATCGAAGTGGATCCGGGCTCGCACATGGTTGTGATATCGTTGATGATTGCGGAGCTACTCGACAATCATCAGTTTCGCAATACTGCAAGATTTGAGGAGCGACGAACCATAGGACGCTCTTCCCGGAGCCCGCTGCGAAACGTGTGGTCCATAAGATCGCCAAAGCAGCGAAGCCACAGGTAAAAAAAAAAACGTACGTTTCCCATGAATCCACAGCAGGGAACCAGTCACTTTCCAGTTCTCGAATTGGTTGCCTTCAAAGAACCACTCGGCGGTTCCTTCATGTTGACGATCACCGGCGATGTTGTGATTGGTGGATGGATCTGGTGGAGATTGCCATTTCCTAAGGTTTTCTCGTAATTGATTCCCTGTGATCGTGTTAGATACTCGACCGCCAGCGAAGACGGGACTGATTACGAACGCTTCACGTCTACTTGGTCTGTCGTTTGTTGAAGAATTAGATGATAGAAGTTAGTGGTGACGTTGGTGGGTTGCCAAACAGACTTCGCCCACCTTCAGCTATTGTTTGCACCTTATCGTCAATCGCTTTAACGTTGGCGCCTACGAGCTGTACTTCGCTTTTGACATCCTGCACTTTTTCATCGACACCCTTCACGCCGTCGCCAACCGCCGTCACTTTGTTATCGACAGTGTGTGTGACCTTCAGAATCTGCACACTCGCCATCACAACCTCTTCGTTCGTCATTTTCTCGAGTTTCTTGAGCCCATCCTCCAGATCCGTCCACCCCGCCACCTTCTTGAGGAATTTTTCTGAACTGGTATTAGCACTGATCTACGTAAGACGATGGTCGGACTTACTCGCTCGACTCTGTTGCATTTCCTTTGTGGCCGTCGCAAGGATATTCAGGATCTCAACCGTGATTCCCACCATTTTGTCCGTCATCGCCGGAGTCAGCGGAACCTCGGTATAGATCTCGAGTCGGACGAAGAAACTTTCGATACGTCCGAAAATGTCGACGAGGACGTCTTGGCTCGCAGTAACATCTTTAGCTGCCTAAGAACGCTCAGCACCAGAAGTGCCCGCACGAGGGAAGAGACGAAGCAACTCACCAAGAGGAGAACACCAACGCTGGCAAATACTAACTTGGCAGGTGGGAATACCTGGCGAATTGACATCAGAGCGTGTTCGCTGACAGAAGAGTGGATATCTACTAAAGCGACGCCTTCACCTAGCGCCCCAGAGAAGGCACAAAGGACGTTAATGGTGGGAACGAGCCATTTTTTCAACCTGTCATCGCTTGCAGTCGGAGAGAAATAAAATCGGGCAGCTTGAAAGACGGCGAGAATTGCAGCGGGAGAATCGCAGGCTTCGAGTTGTTTGAAGAGATCGTGGTTTTTCAGATCGTTCTTGGTCTTTTTCTTGTACGACTTTAGAGCGGCATCAAAGATGCTTTCGATATTGGAAGAGGGCTTGGAGGGAGTAGAAACGGGAGCGGTATATTGACTCATGTTGGGGATATGTAACAGTCTGGCGGACGACGACGGGAGAATGCTGGTGCCTCGCCTCGTGTCAAGCCCAAGCCAAGGACCTGAATACGGAAGAATCAGACTCCTTCCCTTGTCGTTGCGCCGTGTAAGAGACTATGATTACGCATCACATGTTTTTTCCCACACCCACCTTCCTTTTTTATCCCAACTTCGCGTCTCGTTACACTCTGCAACGACTGGGGACATTTGTCTCGGCAGTTTCCGAGCGTGACGTGCTCTGCTCTTTCGTCATAGTATCTGTCATTTTTTAATCTACGCGCGTGTGTCCTTTTTAGGAAAATTAGAGATTTTAAACTGCAGTCTTCAGTCATAGCACAAACGCGTGAAGTCCTGTCTTTGTGGACATTCTGAAGCTCTGTACAATGGCTCCACATAGCTCTACCTCTGCTCTGCCATCCTTAGACGAAATGCGAGAAGCTGTGAACAGGCGCTTTGGTTTCATTCTGTGTACTTGGCAACTCGAGGCTGCGTTGACGCAACTGGGGCAGAGAGACTTAGTGACTCTGGCACCAACGGGATTGGGAAAAACTCTGACATTCTGGATCCCTCTCCTCTTCAACGAAGATGGGATTACCATTGTAATCACACCGTTGATCGTTTTGGGTGAAAAGAACGTCAAGGAACTATTAGACGTATCAATCGCGGCAATAAACCTCACTACCGACTCAACATCCGACGAGACCTTCAAGGTACTACAATAGTATATTGATTTGCCTCTCTGACGCAAGTGGAACAACTAGGATATTGAATCCCTGAAGTACCGTGTGGTTATTACAAGCCCTGAGCGTATTCTAAATGACCGGAGGTTCCTCGACTTGTGGAAATCAAAGAGATTTGTCAATAAACTACGAAGTTTCATATTCGATGAAGCTCACTGTATCAGTCAGTGGTCGGGAGACTTCCGACCTGACTACGCCAACGTGGGGAGGCTGCGCTGGATGGTCCCTGCACGCGTCATCTTCTATGCTGCTTCGGCGACAATGCCCTGCTATGTCCTTACACATGTGAAGACTCTCCTTCAAATGCGCTCTGATACTAGGGAAATCAGGCTTACCAACGATCGTCCAAATATCCACTTGGTTACTCTGGAAATGCTCGATCCGCTGATCTCATGTCATGACATCACTCGCATCCTCAGATTTGATGGCAACCCTCCTCCACCACCCTTCATGGTCTTCTGCAATGACCGCAGGGAAACTGAGCGCTTGTGTCTTTATGCTCGTTCACTTGCGCCTGTGGATTACGTCGACAAGTTACTGTGGTTCCACTCTGGAATGAGTACCAATTTTCGAACAGAGACAATCGAGAAACTACGTACCAACCGGATTTGGGGTGTATTTTGTACCGATGCCGCTGGGATGGTGAGTTGTTCTTGCATTATTGTCGCGTGTGTTGATCATGTCCTAGGGTCTTGATCTGCGTGATATCGAGATTGTTGTCCAGTGGAGGTATACCCAGTCGCTGTGCATGCTCTGGCAGCGACTTGGCCGGGCAGCACGGGACCCTTCAAAAGAGGCTACAGGCATCTACATGATTGAGCCACAGTATACAGATCAGCGAAGAATCCGCGCTGATAAAAAGGCATCAGATCTTGCTGAAAGAGCCCAACAAAAGAAGTCCCAGGGTGCAGTTGACGCAAACAGTGGCCCGAGTCACTCAACCCATAAGAGGGTGCGTTCACAGGACGAGGGGGCAGGTCACAGTACGCGGAAGAAGTCCCAAAGCCATGTTGGATGCCCTGAAGTTCTTACACGACATACGGCCAATACTTTGATTGTCAAAGAAGAATGCCATGAAAGCTATGAGGCGGCTGCGATGGATACTTATATCAATGCACATCAATGTGGGATCTGTCGACGCAGGGTATCTGACGAGTTCTTTGGGAATAGACCTGGTGCGTCTCTATGTTTTGGTGGGTAAGTGACACCATGTGACCCGCAGCCAGCGTCTCCTTCCTTGGCGTGTTCCAAAACGGATTGCCCCCGTTGTATTGGCATGCCCTCGCGTCTGTGTTGCGATACCTGCAACCCGGGCTCTTTTATCCTCCCAGTTCCTGCAACAGTCGCTCCGAAGCAATCTCATGCTCCCACTCCCCGAATAGATGACCTGGATGCCAGCGACGGTAAGTCTGAGTTTGTAACGTTTGTCTGCTCACCTTTGTATATAGATTATTCCGCTCTACTGTAGCGGTGCGACTGCCGCGCTACGCCAAGTCAAGTGTGGAGTGATGTGAACTGTAAGGGAGCACACTCAACTTAGCGCGGAGACAAGTCACACGCTATACGTACAGTCACTGCGGAGTGGACGATCAACTTATGTCCTTTATGCAAGGACGCAGATGTCAGTGATCATGCAGTGGCACGCTGAGTGGAGAACCAAGAGGACAAGTTCAGATTGTGACAGAGTAAGGAAGTACAGGAGAAATACGCACCTGAGTGGAGAACCAAGAGGACAAGTTGGTTCCACTCAGGACGTTACAGGGAAGCTTATATACACTACTGCGGCTGAGTACGAACTGAGTCTGAACACTGTTACTAAGTGTATAGTAAGACTCCATGACTCAGGAGCTGACGCGTCGTGTCTATTAATAGTGCTATCTATTGTGTTGACTGATGCACTTGTCATAGCGCTTACGAGCGGCTCCACTTGGCTGAGTAACACCTAATACAGCGAGTAAGCGTAAACTACTAAGCGTGTTCTAGATCCTTCCAGAACCTTCCATAACCTTCCATCCTTATCTACCAATCAGAACTAACATACGTATAAGGGACCTAAGTCCCACGGTCACGTGCACATGGGTGGCAAACCCTTGTGACTAACTCGAAGTCTCTCTGTACTTCAGCCCTTATATCTCCTCATATAAATCCATAATAAATACAGAAAAATAAGGAAATAATACGCGTCCATGACATCACCCCCCTCCTTAAGGGTCGACGTCCGCGTTGGCCTCTGTGTACATATGAGAAGGTTGCCAAGGCAAGGACGCGTAAATGAGAGCCGCTATTTTTCTAGGTGCGCCCGGATTAGAGGAGTGGAACTCCTGTACTTTATCCGGGGCGTGTGCTAGATTTTTAGCGGGTTCCCAAGTATCCTCGCCTTCACCATAACCTTTCCAGCGAACGAGGTATTTAAGAGTATGACCAAAGAGTTTGCTGTCTCTTATATGGTTGACTTCGTACTCTTCTTCCCCTTCGACTGTGACGGGTTCAGGTGGAGGTGGCAAAAGCCCGTTAACTTCGTTTCCTTTGTAGGGGGAGAGGCGGTCTACATGAAATACATCATGGATCCGTAATGCAGGGGGGAGTGCAAGCTTGTAGTCGACGTCACTTAGGACTTTAGTGACTTCAAATGGGCCCAGCTGTTTGGGTCCCAGTTTGGACGACTGCTGGTGTATCTTTATTTGCTTGGCTTGCAACCAAACTTTATCCCCGACGTTGAAGACGTATGGCTTGTGTCTTTGTTCAACGTCCGTCTGCATTCGCCGTTTACTTAGGCATAGAGCTGCCTCTGCATCCTTTCTTGAGGAAACTAGGTGTTGAAGACGCTTGTCGAGCGTTGGAATACCAGTTGGCCTACCGGCAGGAATTGTGAAGTCAGGCGTGAAGCCGTATAGTAGCTCAAAGGGTGTGTGACCCGTGGCTGAGTTGAGTCTACTGTTGACTACGAATTCCGCTGTAGGGAGCAGGTCTGCCCAATCATCCTGTCTCTTACTAATGAACAAGCGCAAGTAGACTTCTACTTCTTGGTTTTTGCGCTCTACCTGTCCATTAGCCTGAGGGTGATAGGCTGTGGTGAGACCTGCGTCTATTCCGAGTCGCTTGTAAAGTGCCCGCATGCTCCTTGCAGCAAACTGGGGTCCCCTATCACTGATGACTTTGCGAGGGATCCCGTGCAAGGGGAAGACTTGCTCAAAGTAGATGGATGCTACCCCATCGGCCGTAATCTGAGAGGTCACCGGAAATAGATGGATCTGTTTTGTGTAGTGATCCACTATGTTAAGGATCATATCCTTTCCTCGTGACATGGGCAGTGGACCAATTAGATCGATTCCGACTAGCTGCCATGGACCCTCAGGTACTTCTTGCGGCTGGATGATAGCTTTGGGGTGCAGATCTTTGCGATAGCGTTGGCATCGATCGCATCCTTCTACATATGAGCTTATGAAGCCTGCCATGCGTGGCCACCAGTAGTAGCGACTGACTAGCTCGATGGTTCCGTTTTTACCCGGGTGTCCTGTAGTAGTGCTGTCGTGGCATGACTTTACCACGTCCCTACGTAGGGCACGGTCGTTGGGTATATAGAGCTTTCCTCTATGGTAAACAAACCCGTCTTCTTCTTCCCACAGCGCAACTCCGTCTGTAAGAGCCTTAGGGGCGGTCTTTTGTAAGTTTTTAAGACCCTCTATAACTTCGGCTTCTTTAATAGACGCGAGTTTGATGCGGCTGCCTAGGGAGTCCACTTCCGGGTGGAAGTGTGCTTTGGTGGCATTGAGGAAGTGCTTAGGTTGTAAAACCTGAACCTGGCGGTTATCCTCATTGTCCCTGACGTGGTCTTTTGAGAATCGACTGAGTGCATCAGCTTGCATAGAATCTCCTTTCTTGTAAGTGATTTTAAAGGCGAAGCGACTTAAATATAACGCCCAGCGTGCTTGCCGGCGATTTAAGTCTTTCATGCTTGCCCACCATTCCATATTCTTATGGTCAGTGATCGCTTCAAAGGAGATGCCTTCGAGGAAATGTCTCCAGTCCTCTAAGGCGCGGATTAAGCCGAGCATTTCTCTGTCATAAATCTCGTAGTTGCGCTCTTCTTTGCTCATTGACTCTGAGCGATACGCAACTGGATGCCAAAGACCATCTGGGTACTTTTGAGTAAGTATCCCGCCAGTAGCAAATCCTGAGGCATCAGTCTCGACTCGCGTAGGGAGGTTTGGGTCGTACACCTTCAGAATAGGTTCTTGTACGAAACACTCCTTCAGCTTGTCAAAGGCTGCCTGCTGTTCAGAATGCCAATGCCATGGAGTATCCTTCTTCGTGAGGTCATGTAGGGGTCGGGCGATGGCCGCGAAGTCCTTTATGAACCTACGATAGAAGTTGGCGAACCCTACGAAAGCTCTAACTTCTTTGAGCGTCGTGGGTGTAGGCCACTCCCTTACTGCAGAGACCTTGCCAGGGTCCATCTGCACTTCTCTGGGACGGATAATCATCCCTAAATACTCCATTTCGCGTTTCTCAAAGTCGCATTTCTCTGGTTTGAGATATAGGTCGTAGTCTTGGAGACGTTTGAGCACTTCGCGAACTATGTGACGGTGGTGCTCTAAATCTCGGCTGTAGATGAGGATATCATCCATGTAGACTGCGACTTCTCCTTGTGCGATGAGATCGGCGAATACGGCGTTCATGAGGGCTTGGAAGGTAGCTGGGCTGTTTGTCATGCCAAAGTACATTACTTTTGGCTCATACAACCCACGGTTGGTGACAATAGCTCCCTTCCATTCGTCTCCAGCTCAGATTCGAATGTTATGGTAGCCCCATCTGACGTCGAACTTTGTGAAGTATTCGGCTCCTTTCAACTGGTTGATAATGTCGGCAGCGAGCGGAAGTGGATAGCGGTTTTTAATGGTGATTTTATTAAGCCGCCTATAATCCTGCACTAGACGTAACTTCCCGTCTTTCTTCTTTATAAAGAATACTGGTGAGGCCATCGGTGACTTTGATGGGACCAGGTATCCTTTAGAGATGTGCTCTTCCAGGAACTTATCGAGTTCCGTCTGCTCGTTTGGTGACATGGGATACGATTTGACCTTCCAGTGCTTGACTGCATCTGGTTCTAAGTCTATAGCGTGATCCCACGGTTGATGCTCAGGGAGCCTCTGGGATTCCTCCTCAGAGAATACTTTTGCGAAGTCTCTATAGTGTTTTGGCACCATTTCTTCGAAGGTTTTCTTAGGTTTGGCGGCTATAGTTTTCTCTGTGATCTGCTGAGAGTATGTGAAGCCTGCCAGACAGAAAACCTCGTCTTGGGCTGTGTCTAACACTTTCTCCGCAAGGAGACGGCGACGTTCCATTCGGTTCGCCATGATGCGCGTCACCTCTATCTCAAGCTCCAGTTGCGCTTTTTCAGCGGTGGAGTTGAGACGCATTGTGCCTTCCTGCCAATCTATGTTTGGGTTCCGTAGTCTGAGCCAAGGTAGTCCCAATATGACGTTCTCTGGGCCTAGTGAAGTGACTAAGAAGTCATGACTATCTTCACTAGGGCCGACTTGTAGAGTAAGTCTAACTTTGTGGGTGATACTACCGGCTTCGTTGAGTGTCCTGTCTATGTTGTATAGGGTGATGGGATGCTCAAGAGGAACCTGCAACATCTTGTGGCGGTCAGCGTACTTCTTGTCCAGGAACAATGAAGTTGCTCCGGAGTCTACCATTGCTGCTACTTTTACAGTACGATGACGTCCTTTTAAATACACAGAAATATGAAAATGTGATTTTTTATCTTTTGTTTCGGGAATAATAGTTGAAGACAGTGCTGCATCAGAAATCATCACGTGCAGCGCTGCTTCGAAAGAAAGTGGAGCAACAGGGACACTACTAGTATTGTTCATCTCCGAGGCAGATGTAGATGTGGTTTCAGAAAGTCCAGAAAGAGAAACATCACTACTATCTAACTTACAGGTAGAGGAGGAAATTGTATGAATTACAGAAGATGAGTCCGAAACGAGGCGAGAAGAACGTAAACATATTTTACAACTACATGAAGCCGAGTCATCTACTGTCGAGGGGCCGGTCGCAGCTATATGCAACCCCTTAACTAAAAAGCCGCCTGAATAGCGTCCAGCTGTTCTTGTTGGCTTTTCATCAACTCCATTAACTTAGCTACGTCTACCTGTGGCGTCTTTGCTGGAGTTGTACTTGTTGAAGCGGCTGTTGCCGCGGTATTCGAGGATGATGAAGGTGGGCTAGGGGATTCCGTTGTTGCTGCAGCTTTCGCTTTAGCGGGTTTCCCCATTTTCTTCACTTGACAGACGGTGCTCCGGTGTCCAACCCTTTGACAGTGGTTGCACACGTCTCTCTCGTGGTTTCCGTCCTTCTTGACGTGCTCGGTTGATCCACAACCATAGCACTTGCCTTTCATCCACTTCTGGTACTCTGCGATTGATTTGAAGATCTCCCCTTTCTTCTGAGTGCCTTGCTGACGCGTTGCGTCTACTTGCATGGCATTAGGGTCCGGGTGGTGTGCGTTGTGAGAGGTAGAGGGTTTCCCGCTCTTTTCGTTCTTGCGCTGACGTATGCGCAGGTCTATAGTTTGCACGGCTTTCTTCAATTCGTCGTAGGTTTTCTGGGGGAGGCTGGACCATGACAAGACGTCCTTGATGTCCTCGTTGAGTCCATCGTAGAATCTTGTATGTAGGTCTGCCTCAGACCACCCAGTCTGCCCTGAGTACTGTTCGAATACCGACGTATAGTCGGCGACTGGCTTCTTTCCTTGTCTGACTTTCTTTAGCTCTTCATGAGCTGTTTCTTTGACGTCCAGAGGGCTGAACCTGCGGTTGAACTGTTCGGTGAACCCATCAAAGGTTCCTCCGAACGGAGTTCCGCCTGCATTGGCCTGTTCCAGGAATGGGAGGGCCCAGGTTTTTGCATCTCCTTCCATCAGGTTGAGAGCTGCCGCGATCCAGCGGTGCTCGTCGATATACCATTTGCTGTCAGCAGCATGCCAGGTATTCATGGCGTCTCCAGATGATCCTGCCCAGTTGCGGAAGGCGGCAAGGAAGTGACGGGCGTCTGTAGAGTCGCCTTTCCCATCCCAAGCTTTGGGACGGGCCACTACTTCCTTCTGTTTTCCGGACGAGGGACGACTCGCTCCAATGGTTACTTGGGTAGTCAGGTCCATCAGGAAAAACCTCCCGCGCTAGCGAGAGATAATGCCGCGCTAAATTATTAATAATTTGGATAATGAGGATGGCGTACTAGTAATTGACAATAATTGTTAGTAATTGGCACTAATTCACATAATCGCTTATGAGATAATATAATGGGAAGATAATCACGATAATGGGAAGTGAAATTGTGAAAGACGACAAAAATCAAATCTGAGGTACGTCAGTCACTCACAGCAGTGATTTACTACCTGGTTTGAGAGGGATGGACAGGGCTTGCTTGTACGTCACTGTAGCTAAACACACACTAAGTACATGAACTACGAATGAGCTTGAGGTAAGAAGGAAATGGTCGCATCGCTATCGCCATCCCTACCGTCCCCGCTGCCCACTGTCATCCCGCAACCACCGTCCGCTGCTGCTGTCGTCGTGGTCGGGGCTTCGTTGTCATGTTCGTGGTCAGTCGCCAACCCCGGCTGCTGCCGCCGCAGATCTCGTTGTTATAGTCGCTTCATTGGGGTCATTGCCGCCTAGGTGCCGCCACTGCTACCACTGTCGTCGCTGCGGTCGTCGTTGCAGAGCTCTGCCCTCCGCTATTGCCGTCGTGCCCGTGATGGTCGTGGGGGTCGTACCAGCACAGCCGCCGCCACCATTCAAGTTGTTAGGGTTGGGTCGTCGCCGCCTAGCTGCCGCCACCACTGCTGTTGTCGAGGTTGCCTCGTCGTGGTCGTGGTCATCGCGGGATCGTTGCCGCCTAGCTGCCATCGCCGTGTCACCCTGCCACCGCCCTCGTCGTGATTGTGGCAGCTTGGGGTCCACGTGCGATGATGATGAAAGTGCTGTGCCAGAGGGTTGGTAAAAGGAGCAGTGGGTGTGGTGAGCGGGTTCAAAAGACTTACAGCCAATCTTGGCGACATAACGTCACTGGTGGCGCCGGCATCAGAGGCCAGTAGATGAGTAGTAAATGGCGGTCGTAGAGTGCAGTGGCAGTGGGAAGGCCTGGAATTGATGTCAGTATGCGTTGAAACACGCACTCGAATCGACTTAGACAAAAAAAAGGTGTCGAGCGGAGGCTCAATACGTGGCGTGGGAAAGTGTGCATTGTTGACTTTCGAACGCAGACTCTGTCGGTTTTTCTTCATTCTTTTTCGAAACTGATGGCACAAATATCCTGCAGGTGGTGTGTGTACACTTGGCACTCGAATAACTACGTGGAGATATTCAATGTCCTTGGTATCTATAATTTTTTGTTTTTGTTTTTTTCACGTCGTTTTTCACTGAGGTTACAGTGCCACGTCACCCAGCGGCTGCCTCGCACTCGTCAGCTCGTGTCCACCACCTCCATCCCTCGTCATATGGGAAGTCCACCACCACCACCCCGCCGCGTGAAAGCCCCGCCCGCCCCGACGCCATGTCGTCGCGACACAAGACCCCGCCACCACCCACACCAACCTGCTGCCCGCAAGCCCCGTCATGATGCAACCCAAACACGGGGTGTAATACCCCACAACCGCCGACGCGGCGTGCAAATCCCCACCAGTGACGACGACGGCACCAACACCGGTGACACGAGGCCTACGACCACGATGGCCACGAACGCGCGGCTGACGATGAGGGCCCAGTACATCAAGATAAGTTTTTTTTTTTGTTTCATATCGTTTCTCACTGACTCGCATCCCGTCTCTCCGGCACATGTAACAAGCGCATCCCGCGCCTCACTCTTCAAGCTTCAAGCCTTGCAAGTTCTCGCCTCGCCATACGTCGGCCCCACATCCACCCTTTGCCAGTCCACCACTATTACCCCGCCACGGCCGAAGACCTGCACCGACGCTACGCCATCACGACTCGCAAGACCCACCACGACACCCACTTGCGTATTAGACCCGCAAACCGTTCCCCGCAAGCCCCGCCCCAAGGCCCCGCTGTGACTCACGTGCAAGACCCTATCAACTTGCCGCAACGACACTGACACCGATTTGACGACTCGAGGGGAACGAGGCCAACGGCGGCAGCAGTGGCACGGAAGTGATTTTGAGGGTTGAAACACTGAGCAGCGGTTTAAACAAACTGACACACCTTTAACAGTCAACCGTGAGATTCCCAAATACCCCCGTGATTCCTGTCTTTTCTCGCTATTTTTGTTTTTGTCCGCTTGCGCATGCAGGATGTCCGTTCTTTACATCATTATCAGCGCATTATCTTTACGTTATCAATGTATTATCTGATTTGAATAATCCATGAAATTTGAAAATTTGGATGTTTGATAATTGTGATAATCCAAAGATAAATTATTGATAAATTAGTCGAAAATATCTGTCCATTATCGCGAATTATCACTAGATTATATATAAATTATGGGGGGGCAACATAATTCATGATAATCAAGATAATTTAGATAATTTCAATAAATTATCGCTTATTATCTCTCGCTAGCGCGGGAGGTTTTTCCTGATGTCGGCGACCTGCTGCGCAAGTTGGCCCATTGCGAGGCCCAATTGGTTGATGAGTGCTAAGCAGTCATCGATGGTAGGTGGGGGAACAGGGACTGGAGGGACTGTGGGGGGTAATGTGGAACTGCCGGGGTTACTAGCCATTTCGTCTAGCTTTTTCTGTCTCTCCTTTCTCTCAGCCTCTTCTTGTGCCTTTCGAAAGTCGTCCAAAAGAACGATCTGTTTGTCTGGCAAGATCTTGTCCCAGTCTTGGATACGAGAGATAAACTCCTTCTCTGCTTTAGTTGGGGGAGGAAGGGCGAACTTCGAGCGAGCTCCTTGTGGATATTGAGCTTGAGCTAGATGAGCCGCTTGCTTCCCCTTGCGAGGAGCCACGTTCGGATGGGGGAGGAGGAGGGAGGTGAGGTACTAGGTTGGCTGCGAAACCAACTAACTGTGGGGTCGTGTACCCGGTGTCTTTGACTATGCCGTACAGGCCGTACAACTCAAGGAGGGCTCTGCTGTAATCCGGGTCGTAGTAAATTGCCTGAACGTATTGTTCAGCAAGGTTACGGGGCGCTTCTTCTAGTTGGAAGACCGGGATCCGGATTACGACGTTGTCTTCGTCGAGTGCGTCTTCGCCTGACTGGGCGAGTGTTTCTTGGGAGGAGGAGTGTGCGGAGTGGAAGGATTCCGTGGAAGCGGTGGAGGATGGTGAAGCAAAGATAGGTGAGGGGACCCGGTCTTCTTCAGACTGGTGGTCCCGGAGTACGTGAAGCGATGCCGAAGCAGAGGCTTGAATTTCGGGGGTAGGGATTGGTGATATGGAAGCTTGTCTCCTCCTGAAGACACTACGAAGACGGGCACGAAGATTCGCGAATGCGCGAGGCAGTTTGGAAAGTGGGATAGGTGGAGCTTAAGACGACGTGTTACGACGAGCGCGAAACGCTAACTCGAAGGTGAATGGAATGCCCTATCAAGCGAGACCAATACACAGTGATTGTTTCACACTGCGTGAGGCTGCGGCGATAAAGGGACACTCAGGAATGGGGTAGGGATATGTGTAGAGCCACAAGGCTGTCTGCCTCAGTCTTCTCGACCTGTTGGCTGCCTCTCACGCCGAAGCGCTCTCAAACTTTTCTGTTTACTACGCGTACAGCTGTTGCAGGCTAGGCCTGGCTGGCTCAACGTCTAACTGCAGCTTATCTGGCGTGGTGACCAGTTCTGCAGCCAGTACCCAGATGTCGAACTGTGACCAGATACGACAAATAAAGGCAAGCACAATCTATGCCGATTTTACGGACACTAGAGTTGTACCACGAATGCTCAGATTCTGCTTACGGAGGTCCACAGGCAAAGAGTGAGGTGGATAACACAAGGGACTGATGGTCGTCAACCACCTAGAGGGAAAATGATAATGCTGGTGAGCGCGGGGCTCAGGAGTGTAAACGGAACTTGTCCTAATGTAGCGGTGCGACTGCCGCGCTACACCAAGTCAAGTGTGGAGTGATGTGAACTGTAAGGGAGCACACTCAACTTAGCGCGGAGACAAGTCACGCGCTATACGTACAGTCACTGCGGAGTGGACGATCAACTTATGTCCTTTATGCAAGGACGCAGATGTCAGTGATCACGCAGTGGCACGCTGAGTGGAGAACCAAGAGGACAAGTTCAGATTGTGACAGAGTAAGGAAGTACAGGAGAAATACGCACCTGAGTGGAGAACCAAGAGGACAAGTTGGTTCCACTCAGGACGTTACAGGGAAGCTTATATACACTACTGCGGCTGAGTACGAACTGAGTCTGAACACTGTTACTAAGTGAATAGTAAGACTCCATGACTCAGGAGCTGACGCGTCGTGTCTATTAATAGCGCTATCTATTGTGTTGACTGATGCACTTGTCATAGCGCTTACGAGCGGCTCCACTTGGCTGAGTAAAACCTAATACAGCGAGTAAGCGTAAACTACTAAGCGTGTTCTAGATCCTTCCAGAACCTTCCATAACCTTCCATCCTTATCTACCAATCAGAACTAACATACGTATAAGGGACCTAAGTCCCACAGTCACGTGCACATGGGTGGCAAACCCTTGTGACTAACTCGAAGTCTCTCTGTACTTCGGCCCTTATATCTCCTCATATAAATCCATAATAAATACAGAAAAATAAGGAAATAATACACGTCCATGACATCTACCAACCAGTCAATGGGTCGGAAGGCGTTGGCCTTCCCTGTTGGGTTACACAACAAGTTCATGCGGACAAGGTGACTGTCATCTTTCAAATGAGCGCCCCAACCCACCAACTTCTGCACGGAACTCACCTCAGAGGAGGAGGATACACCTCGTGTAAGTTCTTCATGAACCTTGCCAACTGCGATGCATACTTATGTTTTCCCGTGGTGCAGAAGATATATATCCACGGCAGGAACGAGGCCTCAATGCGACCAATGTCCCCAGCGTTCATGGCACTACAGAGGTCGACATAGAGGAGGTAATCCCTGTTTCGCAGAGTCTGGTTCTCGAATTGTTGATCTCTTTCGGTTTCGGGTTTCGTGCGCGACTGCGATAGGCCCTCCATTGTTGCCACATATTTCCGAACGATCTCTTCGGAAATCTTGACAACTAGGTCCCAATCCGGCTTCGACGCTGCAAATGCCTCAAGAGATGTCCAGTTCTCTGGGTCCAGTGCTGATACTTCTATCCGCCAACACTCGAGGATAGTGGCGCGTAGTTCATGGTGGACCACATCGTGCATCCGACGAAAACCTGGCTTGGTGGTCATTATGCCAGTCTCGCGCGGCCGTAGAATCCCCATGTGTTGGTATGTACTGTTTAAGTCGCTGCGGCCTTCCTTTTCCCGAAGATAAGTCCTCCACAGAGCATCCACGCAGGCCATTTTATAATGAAACAGTCCCAGTAGGAAAACCACATACTGGAACCGATTTTTTGGCATATCTTCTATGTGCCGGGAGTCCTTGATTGTATCAAGGTGTTCCTTCGTCAAGAGATCTCCGTGGACGAAGAGTACAAACTCGGATATGTCAACATTTCCGCTAGTTGAGAACCCAGGTTCTGTAGCGTCGCCTAGACCACCCTGCTGGAGTAAGTTTTCCATGACTTCAATATTTCCGTCGACCGACGACTGTTTTATGTTCATGGACCTCATGGGTATCTGTTCTGTCTTAGTCAGTGGAATTTCGAGGATTGGATCCAGCGCCCCGAGGTGTTTTGACAGCTTCCCAAAATACTGGCTGTGGTTTACCAGAATTTCTCGTATGTGCCACGCGAATGCCTCTTGTTGCGGACTGATGTCTTTGCCTGGGCTAGGTTGATTGTAGTGGTCCATAGCATGGTATTTGACCAAATCGAATTCATCGAATACCACGCGTGAGGCAGCAGCTAAGGGTGAAGGATTTCAAGGGTCCTTCTTCCACAGCTCCTCGGAACACCGCAACACCTCAATATCCTCGACACACACAAGTGGTATGGCTGTAGCAGATGTGGCGCTCACGAACGATGACTGGTGAGTGAGCGTTGGCTCGGACGTCTTGAAATTGATGTCGAAATTATCGTAGGCGATGGCTACTTTGAGTGTGCGCAGACTATCTTTGATCCTATGCGCGCTGTCATTTGACATTGACTTCACAGCCCTCTGGATGGACTTAATGCTTATCGACAGGCCTGCATGAGTGAGGACTTCGATGACACGCTGGGGAACATTTGCCGAGTGCATGAAGATCCCCATGACGCTCTGTAAGTAATTGCAGTTTTTGTTTGCGCTTTTAAGGATGATACTGGCACAGACAACTGTTTTCTATTGATGTACGAGTATGCTGCATGTAAGTAAATGTACATGACAAGTTTCTTACTGAATTACTACGCACAATAACCCGAAGGGCTGTATTCCTTGCAGACACATCTTTCCGTACTCTCTTCCGACGCTGCCTCAAGTTATCTTCCAAGTCTGAATCTGAGTCAGCACCATCACCCCCCTCGGTCTCGCTGGCCGGTGTATCCTCGCCAAGCTCTCCAAGATCTCTTTCAGACTCGTCAAAGACCTCAGTTAAGTTGATACCCATGGGGTCTACTGCGCGACACGGATCCCGCTTGTCGAGTGTGCCAAGTAAAGTGAAAATGAATGCCCACAGAGTCGGAGCGACATGCCGAATCTTTCCTGCAAGGTGGGGCATGAAAGAAGATTCGACTTGTTCCATGGTTGCAGCATTTGCATGAAAACGAAGGCCGTGATCCTTCTTTGTCAACTCTTTGGCTTCGCTCCTCAGCACCAGTTGCGTATTCTGGAGAGCCCAAGCAGATACCGAAGCAGAGGTTGGGATGTGATTGACGAGGTAAGCGCATATATTAACAGCCTCGCGTTCCAGATGATCTTTGGCTGACTGCACTGCTTGATACCTTAGATTGCATGTGTGGGAAGCAAGGACGTCCCCCACCAGCGAGGATATTGAATACCCGTGTTCAGAGATGTGACAAAGGACCGTAATGAGTTCTGGGCGCATATGTGGTGTATAGCAAGGTATAGAGTCCACGGTCTGGGACTCACAGAGGACTTCACGTGTTCATGCATATAGGCATATGTATATGTTAATTAAAAAATCCCGATATGGACACACACGTCTCGACAATAAAACCACGGAAATGGTGACGAAGGACCTCAATGTGTCACGCCCCGGAAAACGCTGACACAAAAGTCCCCAGTCGGTCCCAAGCGTAACGAGACACGAAGTTTGGATATAATAGGAAGGTGGGGGTGCACGTGTCTCTTACGCGCGGGCCGACGGGAAGGAGTCTGCGGAAGAATCAGATAAACGCTGAAACTGAAGGGGGCTCCTTGAACTGCAACTGCCATCATGGGCAGTTTTCCCACGGCATAAGTCGGGGCAAGGACAAACGTCTCTACGTTCCTGGTCATCCACGGCCCCCTACGAGATAGAAATAAAGCCACTAAACCCTTGTACACACACCCTGTATGATGCATGATGACAATGTCGTCCCCACTGTCCCCACACCGCGCGTACCCCAAGCCCTGACCAGTGATGCAGGCTACATGGTCCAGCCACGCAAGCAGGAGATGCCCCACGCCACACTACCAACCCCAGACCTCCCACAACACACGCACCACCAGCAGAAGACTAGAGAGCCAGACCAACCGCGACCAACTCCCCCTCAGGATTCAAGTGGACCCACCACCATCCACACCCAACCCCTTCCGCACACCAAGCGCCCGCCCTACGCCGAACGCACCGAGCCTCTCACAAATCTAGAAAACAAGACACATAACCCCTAAAGCTAAGTCCCGCACTCCCCTACTCTCTCCCATAAACGAACTACCACGAAAAGCTAGCCCAGCCCATGACACTGCAAGCTCCGCAACACAACAAATCCCGACGCTAACAGTCCCACCCCAGAATGAAATGAACTCGACACATGCTATCCCCTCCAGCGCAGAAGCCAACCGGAAAACCTGCACCCGGCGACAACCCCTCCCCGACCCCCCAGTGACAAACATCACCCGGCACCCCTCAACACGATTTAAGGCGAACGAATATCGCACACCCACAACACCTCCAGCAATGAATACCACCACTCCACCTGCATCCCCACTCCCCACCACCGCCTCTGCGACAGCACCGACTCCCCAAGTGGAGCATCACCAGATCACCACCAGATCCACCACCGCCGCCCGAGTAACAGCCTCCAGTGGCCCAGCTGCTGCCACGGCAGAAGCTCGCAAGAGCCGAAAAAAGCAATCGAGTAAGCACAAGACCCGTACGACCCCCCCAAAGCGACCTGACCCTTCCTACCAGCCCTGGCCGATGAGCCGGATCAATCGACGTCGGCACCTGTGGCGCTACTGCCCACCCCGTTGCCAACCATTATGACCCTGGCTATCCCGAGGGAAGCCATCAGACAAGATGCCCCAACCACGGCAGCAAGCGATCAATACCCCCCCCTCAGAGCCCGGAGGTACCCCCCCTCCCTTCGCCATGCCGATCTTCCAAAACGAAGGCACCCCGACCCCCCCGGCCACACCCTCCCGTGGCTATGTGAGGACAGTCCCCAACACCCCCCAGCAAACGGATATAACCTTGGATATCAGTATGGAGACAGAAGAAACTGTAAGCCAACCCAAGCACGGAAACATGCTCACCACTGACAAACTGCAACCCCAGCCTGACGTCGTATCGGTCCCAGCTACCAATCCCCTCTCTCTACGCGCCCGCCTTGAGGCCGCAGCAGGAAGACAGCCCTCCCCCTTAGACAAATCTGCCCCCCGAAACCCCATTGATAAGTATACCAAGAGCCCCAGCGAAGGCATGCCACTTGTCCATTCCACTAGCCCCACTGCCGCCCTGGACAACATTGACCTAGATCTGATCTCCTTCTGGGAACAAGCTGAAGGGCAGAAACTTCTCGCCCTCCCCTTCGACAATGAAGCCAGATTTCCTGAGCTCCACGAAGACATCAAAAACAGAATCTTCACAGCTGTCACAGAAATCACCGGCTCCCAAAGTGTAGGCGTATCGGCCCCCCAACCCAGCGAAGAAGCAATAAGGAGGGAGCGAACCCCGACGACCTTCCTTATCTACAACCTTACCCCTGAACAACACAAACTCCTACTCGACCGAAGAGTCTGGTCTTCACTTGCCATAACCTTCCTTGTCACTGACCTCTCCCCGCCTTGCCCCGGTTTTCTCTTCTCCATTAAGGGCTTCTCCACCCTCACAGATACGGGAATTTGGGAAATCGTCAAACGAGTCTGGTCTGACACTGACACACTCGCTTTCACTGAGGAGTTGATGAGCAACCTGTCGGATGACATAACAGAAGACGCTTACATGACTGCATGCGCCTTCCTTGGCACCCTCCACATTTCCCGCCTCGATGTCAGGGATGCCGGAGACACCCTAACACCCCGCTTCAATATATATGGACTAGGCAGGTTCATCCAGAACGACGACATCTGGGTCGGGCTGAGGGACTACCTCGCCTCACGCACTTATGCGTCCCCCATGCACGGACAGGGCTTTGTCGACCCAAAGCCATACCACTGCGGCATCTGCCATGGTATTGACCACCCCCACGGGCTGTGCCCCTTTCCAACCATCGAAGGATGGAACGGACCCAAAAGACGCCGTGACCAGAACAGCAATAGAGGTAGAGGAGCTAGACCCAGGGGAATGGCCACCGGACGCCAGAGCAACCGCCCCGTAAGATTTTAATTACTCACCATTAGAGAATGCTCCGTACCACCCTCGTTACCTCGTAATGACACATAGATATAACCACCTGTCCCCCCCTACCACCAAGTAGGAATATGGCGAGGGACCGCTACTTAAATAGCGAAGAATAAACGTGTTTGCCCCCCCCATCAAAATGCCCCCCCGCTCTGCTGCCTCTTCTCGCCCGCTCTCCAACGCTAGCCTGCCCCAGGACAGGTCAGCACAAGACCCAAACAGGAGTACCACAAGCGCTCACCCGCGCCCCCCCGTCGCTGTAACCCAGCATACATCACATACCACACAAAACACGCTTAAACAAAAAGCGAATATTAATATAGCCTCCCTTAATCTCAACGGATTTGCGTCCCCATCGAGTAACATGAGTGGGATAGAAAAATGGTCAATGATTAACAGGACCCTAAACACGTACAATATAGCTATTCTCGCTGTACAGGAAACCCACATGGACTGGGAACTTCTACAAAACATCCGAGCCTGCTTCGGCCGCAAAATGGAAATCCTTTTGTCTCCCCACCCCGAAACCCCCCGGACGTCCGCAGGAGTTGCCTTCATCATTAATAAAACCCTGATCAAAACAAGGAAATGTACGGTAAGCGAACTAATCGAGGGACGCGCGATCACCCTCAAAATTGAATGGCTGGAGTCCGAAACCACAACGCTGATCAATGTCTATGCTCCGAACAATAAAACGGAACACCCCACCTTCTGGGAACAAGTCGACACGGCAAGGCAAGCATATGGCCTCGGCCACCCCAGCTTCCTCCTGGGTGACTTTAACCTTGTCAAAGACCCGATAGACCGCTCCCCAGCCCATCCAGACGACGCCAACGCAGTCGAAGTGCTAAGAGACCTTCGCCACCAGAACGGGCTTGAGGATATATGGAGACGCTACCACCCCACAGACCGATGCTTCACCTACAGAGCCAACATTAACGGCCGACAAATCCAGTCACGCATCAATAGAATATACGTAGCCAGGCGGAATGCTGAACTCACATACGAATGGAAAATCGTCCCCACACCAGTACCAACAGACCACTGGCTTACAATGACCAAATATGCGCCCGCGGAGACCCCGGTAATTGGCAAGGGCCAGTGGTCCCTGAAAACCCACATGTTAAATGACACAAAGCTCCTCGATAAGATAGACACCAGAGGCAAGACGTTAGAAGACCGACTTGCAGAAGTGCAAAGGAACAACCCACCGAGAGAAGAGAACAACCCCCAACTGCTATGGAAGGCGTTCAAAACGGAAACCTGCAACCTTATCAAGAAAGACGACCTAAAAAAGCACGGTAAATGCACCACACTAAGAGAGAACATAAAAAAGGACATAAAGAACCTTACAACCAACCTGGAAATAGACATCAACGACTCCCTGAGGGCGGAAGAGGCTTTCCTCGCAAGCGAACTATCACACCTGGAAAAGTTAGACGCGACAAAGAGTAAGAAGTACTATAGAGCGTTAGCCATGGACCATGGAGAAAAACTAGGAGGAATATGTTCAGCACAAAGCAAGGTAAAGAGACCGAGAGACTACATACACCGCCTATGAATCCCTAACTCAAACCCCCCACAATTCAAGCGTAACACAAAACGAATGGCAAAACTAGCCCGGGACTACCACGAAGGCTTACAGGAACAAGGAATAGACCCCCATCAAAGCAGCGCGGACTACGAAGAAGAACTTATCGAGGCCCTACGCGAAATCCCACAGGACCAAAAACTCCTTGACCACCCAGAAAGAGACGAAAACTGGAAAATCACCCCGGAACTGGTGGAAAAAGCGCTCCACCTGTCAAAAAACGGCTCAGCCCCCGGAATGGATGGATGCACATACAAACTATGGAAAACCATTAAAGAAAGAAATGATAAGTCGACGAAAGCAGGAAAACGAGGCTTCGACATAATCAAAGTACTCACCATTATCTTCCAAGATATACAAGAACACGGAGTCGACGAGAGGTCGGGCTTCTCCTTGGGCTGGATGTGCCCAATCTTTAAGAAAAAGGACCCCTCGGAAATCTGCAACTACCGCCCAATCACCCTCCTCAACACGGATTACAAACTCCTCACCAAGGCGCTCGCGCTCCAGCTGATGGAGTCCATCCACTCCCTGGTTCACCCAGACCAGGCGGGCTTCATCCCGAAACGATCCATCTTCGACCACATACGCCTGGCAAAAGCCATCATTAACTATGCAGAAGTAATGGAAGAAAATGGTGCCATCGTAGCACTAGACCAAGAAAAGGCATACGACAAAATAAGACACGAGTACCTGTGGAAAACGCTGGAAACCTTCAACCTCCCAGGGGGGTTCATAAACACAGTTAAATCCCTCTACCGCCACACGGAGACCCAAGTGGCTATCAACGGAATCTTTAGCTCACCCTTCAAAGTAACAAGAGGAGTCAGACAGGGCGATCCCCTGTCCTGCGCGCTGTTCGACCTTGCAATAGAGCCCCTTGCTTGCACACTAAGAAACACCGACCGATTAGAGGGCATCAAAATCCCCGGGCTGGAAGACAAACTAATAGTCACACTCTTCGCGGACGACACAAACCTCTTTCTAAACGCGAACGATAGCTTCGATGTGGCCGAACAAATCCTAGACAAATGGTGCAAAGTGGCAGGTGCCAAATTTAACCTAGAAAAAACGGAAATCATACCCATCGGATCAGAGATCCATAGACAGACCGTCATTACAACAAGGAAACTGAACAGGGAAGACACCTCACCCCTAGAAAATAATATTAAGATAGCCGAAGATGGCGAGGCTGTACGCATCCTAGGTGCGTGGCTAGGAAACCACGCCGACGACGTAGTCCCCTGGGAACCAGTCCTGGACAAAACCAAACGACAACTCGACAACTGGGAGGAGATGCGACCAACGCTGTATGGAAAACGGCTAATCGTCCAGGCCATGGTAGGCGGTCACTCACAATTCCTGACAATGGCCCAAGGCATGCCGAAAACCATAGAAACCGCACTCACCAAGATGATACGGAACTTCATCTGGGGGGAAGACGCGCCCCCACGAATAGCGATGGAAACACTGTACGGGCCAATAGAAGAAGGAGGACTGAACCTGCTCGACATCAAAGCAAGAAACGAAGCCATCGAAATCAGCTGGCTAAAATCTTACCTGAACTTCTCCAAGTCCCGCCCAACGTGGGCGACAGTCACGGACCTGACCATAGGCGCAGCAGCCCCGCCCGGACTCTCCCCCCTAGCATTAGTAAACTGCTTCATCCAAAAGTGGCCCCCTCCCACGAGAGGCCTGAGAGCGACCAAACTAGGACACGACACAGCGAGAATGCTAAAAATCGCCAAGAAATATGGCACAAGCCTGGCGGCGATCCGCCTATCCCCGGACTTGCGTGCAAAACTCCCTGCGTGGTACCACCTAAAATCCAAGCCAAGACCCCTAACCAACCGTCAGTCAAAATGCCTCCTCAAAAAACACAAAGTCGAAACTGTAGCAGACCTAATCAGGACCTCTGCGAGAATACGCAACCACACCCAAGCAATCCCACACACACCATCCCAGCTCTGTGAATGCGAGGACTGCATATTAGACCGCATAAGTGGCTGCGAACACCCACATAGATGTGCCACCGAAGCACTCACCCGCATCCATGATATCATCCCCAAACTGAACCCTATAAACCCGGGAGACCCACACGATAACCTCTCTCTCACCCGACGGCGGAAGAAACAAAATGAGGAGGCTAGGGTAAAGAACGAAGAAATACTCTTCGACCCGTCAATAACCTGTAAGAATGACCTCACCGAGTGTTTTAGAATCTTCACAGACCCGGACCGTATTTCTCCAATTCCAGCCCGTAGGCTCTACTCAGTAGGGCTTAACCTGAACCACCAGAAAATAACGATCTATACAGACGGAGCGTGCTTCAATAACGGCAAGGTGAACGCCAGGTGCGGCAGCGGCATCTGGGTCAACCCAGAAGACCCAAGAAACGAAGCAATGAGGGTCCCGGGCCCGAAACAGTCGAACCAAATAGGAGAAGTGGCAGCCATAATTGCAGCCATTAACAAGATCCCCAACTTCTGGCCGATCCTAATAAAAACCGACTCAAAGTACACCATTGATGGCCTAACAACCCACCTCGGTAAATGGGAAGATGCAGGTTGGATCGGGATAGAAAACGCGGCCCTATTCAAAAAGGCGGCGTACCTCCTAAAGAGGAGAACAGCCACAACTTCCTTCCAATGGGTCAAGGGCCATAACGGGGACCTAGGGAACGAAGAAAGTGACAAACTAGCAAGAAGAGGAGCCGAAAAGGATACCCCCGACGACCTACCCCTTGACATCCCGACAGAATACAATCTCCAAGGCGCGAAGCTAGCATCCTTGACACAGGCCACGGCATATAAGGGTATACGAGAACGCCACCTCCCTCAACCGCGCCACACGACCGCTAAAAACATTGAGCTGGCGAAGACGGCAATATTAAGATTCAACAAAATACCAGAGACGTCAGGATCGATCTGGAAAGACATAAGAAAGCGCTCCATCAGACCGAAAATCCAGCAATACATATTTAAAGCTATGCATGGCACCTTTATGCTGGGCGAATTTTGGGGAAACATCCCAGAGCACGAGCACAGGAAATGGTGTGCTACGTGCCACGAAGTAGAGACAATGGACCATATACTCACAAAATGTACCGCCGAACCCGTGAGACTCATCTGGGAAATGGCGCGCGAAACATGGCCCCACCCCCAGGACAACTGGCCTCAAATCGACTTCGGAACAATCCTGGGCTGCGGATCCCTTGCGACAACAACCCCGGAAAACCAAGCCCAACAGGACCGAGCGGAACGAAACCGAACCAACCTCTCCAGGCCAAATCGCCTACTACACATACTGGTATCTGAGTCAGCATACCTAATCTGGGTCTTAAGACAAGTCTTAAGATGCGAAAGAGTAATCAAACTGAAGATCCACTCCGCCCAAGAAATCAAGAACCAGTGGCTGAAAGCGATAAACGAAAGACTGACCAACGACAAAATAACCGCAACCAAGATCAAGAGATCCAATGCCATGGTGCAGTCTGTCAACAGCACATGGAAGGCAGCCCTCAGCCGGGAATGGGAACTACCGCCCAACTGGATCATCCACAGTGAGGTTTTAGTGGGTATGAGAGCACGCAGCGTCAGGGTCTTGGACGATCACGTGCACTGAGTCCCACACATCCCCAGGCACCATGGGGCGTGCGTAAAGGCATTTTCCCTCACATCTGGGCTTCGGCCCGGCTACATGCGGGCTAGATAGGGCTGATGGTAAATCTCCTGCTATCTAGCACTTATTTTCGGTAATTAGGGACAAAGTAGTTACCGAGAATAAACGCTCTCCAAAAAAAAAAAAAAAAACGCTGAAACTGAAACACGCGGCAACACGGGCCGGCACCTCCAGTGCAAACATCGGGACACGGCGTACAGTTTACTCAGGCCCATGTGAGATGGATAGACTTTGTCGGTAAAGTCACCACCGTCATTGTCACTCTCACTCTTCCGGATCCGGGCTGGAGAAGACCAAGCACCGAATTTGACCCAAAGTTCCCAAACGTGTCGTCGTCCAACAGTCTACGAGTATTCTCTTCCAGTGCTCAGAATCGGCCTTATTGCCACAAGAACGCGGGCTCCCAAAGATCGTCGATCATCGATCACCGGTCACCCTCGATACCCCGACCCGTGACTCTGGTCACTCAGCGAAGCGTCTTTGCACATATAGACGCGACTTTGGACTTGCTCCAGGCAGGTCCTTTTTTCTACATGACGCGATTTGGGTCGATAACGCCTTTTCATAGTCAAGGTTCCCTGTCCCTGTCATTGCGGCAACCTCCTCGTCGGTTTCATCCTTGCCTTTCACCCCGCCATCCAGACCGTCGCCGCCGGAACGGGAAAGCAACATGATGGCGATCTCTGCTACTGGTCCCGGTGTCTCATAAGACGACAACCAACCGAGCCAGCACGAAGAAGTACCTCCGGCGACGTAGAGATGCGCGTTGCAGCGAACGTACGGGTATGTCCCGTCCATTCCGCCCATTCTGTGCGCATGCATACGCCGCGCGACAGGGTCAACCTCCTCCTGCTCCTGCGGGTGCCTCCAGGCGCTCCTCGTCATCGCAATCCCGTGTACCCTCACGTCGCATGTCAAAGATGCCCCCCTTCCTCCCACTTCATTTTTAAATACTTCTACTACTCCTCCATAGTAAGCGAAAGCACTTCGTCCGAACCTCCCCCCGTCAATGTGACAGAGACAGAGACAAGTGAACATCATATCCATCGACTCCTCTTCCTCCCCACGGCCACCACCACCTCGGCGCAGCTCGCGCAAGACCAAGAAACAGAGGGGACAGGTGCAGCTGATGGCCTACGTCCTCGTACCGCTCCTCCCTCCCGGCGCCCGCAAGTCCGACTATATGCCGGTTAAGCAACGGTCCCGCACACTCCAATTCCAGACAGTCACCACGTGGAAAGCGCGGGCAGGGGACAATTCGGGCTCGATGGAACTCGTGTACGTGTTGCAAGTTGCGTTTGTGAACACCTGGCCGGGAGCTGGCAGCACGGGACCTAGTGAGAAGATGACGAAGAAGGCGGCAAAGGAGACGGTGGTAGTAGTGGACGATGAGGACGACGAAGAGGAGGAAAGTGACAAGTCCAAGATCCCCATGCCCCTCGACGAGGCGTTAGCTGCGGCATTCACACTCAACTCAACTCATCCTAACGTGACGACATCAGCGTCAGCAATGGCAGCGACTACCACGCGCCGATCGGCAAAGGAGACACACGCTGAGGCTTCAAGTGATAGCACGAGCGTGGGGGTTGTCATCCCGTTGTCGACGAAACGCGCACAGGCTGTGTCGCCGCGTAGAAAGGGGAGATAACATCTGCACACGCCGAACAGTCCACGCAGAAAACGACGACGCGTGGTAGACGATCAGGACTAAGACGACTCTAACGACTCCAAATTCGAGATCATCATCGATGCACCGCAGGAACAACAGCGCGTACCCAAGTCCAAGCCTCAATCACAACCGTCTGCCCGACCGCAGCCTAGACATAAGCCCCACCGTTCTACCCTGCAGCATCGCACGTCAACCCCGACTGCCATACACGCATCTATCTCTATTCACAGGTCTACGTCCGAGTCGACGCCGCCCCCGCAGGGGCAGTCTTCACCAATCACGCCCCCAGACGTCAACTCCCTCGCAGGCCTCCCGCTGCCGAACCCGCCCGCACAGAGATCTCGATCCCCTCGCGCGAACTCAGCCACCTGCACTCGTCGCCCGATCCTCCAGATCCCGCGCGCAAATTACAAGAGACGCAATAGTACGCGATCCGGCAGAAATTTTGCTATGAGAGGGCCGCGATTGACGCGCATGGTCTCTTCGCAACTTTCCCGCTGCCAAACCTACCCCCACCTCAGACAGCGGCCCTTGTGCCACCACCACCAACTCTGCCCCCGCAACTGCAACCGATCACGATGATCTGCAGGATGCGAGTTTGGATCTCAACCTCGAACACGATATCTATGGACCTCGGGGATGGGCCCGTGCACGCGGGCGAAGATGAAAGTGCAGATACGCATGGAGTCGTCGTCGGCGATGCGCCCCCGCGCCCCCCTCCCCCACTGTTGCGCACCGCGGACACCCATAACCATCCAGACGGGCCCGTGCTCGGCTTTGTAATACCCGAGCATGACGATGTCGACCATAGCCTTGACGCTAGCGTGGATGTAGGCCGCGCTCTCACGAGCCCAAGCCAAGGCCTGAGCTTTGATCTTACTTCCTCAAATCGCGGCGGCGAAGGATCGATCGACTAGTGTGCTGGGAACGTTTTCGGTGGTGCAAGGTGCCAGCACAGACGCAGGCGGCGAGTACGCTGGTGACGGAACAATCGACGCGTCCGTGCTTGGCGGGGGCGGCAACCTCAGCCCTGGAAAGCTTGGGGACGACCCGAGTTCGCCGGTTCGTGGATTCGGCGGCGCGCAACCTCCGCGCGCGACGGACGAAGACGACGAAGAGGAAGACGTCATGGTCACGTTGTTCGAGAACACGAGCGAAGACGACTTTGTGCCGCCGTCGGGATTGGGCAAGGGCAAGGGTCGAGCGGTCGTTGTGGACGGCGTCGTCGAGTCGTCTGAGAGCGTTGTTGCTGCCGCTGGTTCGAGGACGCGGAGGAAGAGCTGGCGCAAGGAACTTGCAGACGAAGTTGAGGACGGGCACAATGACGGCAGCGATGACGAAAGCACTTCTGACCATGGTCCACGCGCGCACGCAATATCTGCCCTTGTTTTTACAAATGCCCGTCGCAAGAAACGCAGCCCAGCATCGTCATCATCAGGCGTGCTCCCGTGAGGGCTGAGGTTCTGCCATTATTGCAGGCGCAAGACACCGCTGCCCAAGATGCGCTATACGTTGATCAAGGCTTCAACGGACGAGCAATGCCGTAACCTGTTTTGCGACCTCTGTATAGACAAACGGTACGCCATTCCTTCATATACAGTACATATTTCTGACTCTCTTGGACCGTTAGGTATCCCCAGTTGACGTTCGATCGCTCCGCGAAGACTTCGAGTGTCCGGCTTGTTGCAACTATTTCAATTGCTCGCTTTGCCCACGGAAGCGCGGAGTGGCGACTTCCCCGAACGTGATGGCGGGTGGGGCAGTTGGATCGCGCGCCAAGGTGGCTCTCGTCGCGCCGCGCCGTTCCCCGCAAATAAGAGCAAGAGTAGAGAACCGGTATCGGTGCTGCCGCCAGCCAAGTAGCGCTCAACGAAGACGACGACGACGACGGATGCCCAGATCTTCGACGGGACCAGGAGCGACATCCTTCGACAACGACAGCGACAATGCCAGATGCAAAGGTGTCTTGTGGCCCTGATTGCGTGCGTTGACATCTGCCGCGTTCTGTACCAATAACCGCACGATATTGACGTGAGTCACGTGACCATTTCCTGATGCCTTCATGCAACGGAGTATGGTTGTCCCTAGTATGTTTGTCCCTCGTCGTAACGACCTTGACATCTAAAGTCATCACGGTCAATGCCACTACCACTCTCGCTTCCTTCCGGATCTGAGGTACGAGCAGCCGGAGCACGCGATCATCCACCTAAACGCGTCGTCGTCCCAAGCGTCGTCCAACAATCTATTTCCTCCAATGCCTGCGAATACGCCATACTATATCGCCACGAGAACTTGAACACGAACTCATGGCAGGCACCACCCTCGATCCAGATGACCCCACCCCGTGCCTCTAGTCACCCAACAACCTGTATCCTCCCGACACAAACGCAACCGAATCGACTTGCTCCAGGCAGGTCCCTTTAACTAACAGAATGTGATTTGGGTTGATAACACTTTTCTCACAGTCAATGTTCCCTGTCCCCGCCATCGCGTCAGCATCCTCATCGGTTTCACCTTTGCCCCGCTGTCTAGATCATCGTCCTATCAGGCCCCCAAGCCGCCGGAACGAGAAACTGATGTGACAGCGATCTCCACCACTGGTCTCGGCAGTGACCCTACCATGAGCGAGTACGTCATCGGCCAAGCGCCGGTGTTTCCTGAGGACGACGGCCAAACAGGTCCAGCACGAAAAGGCACGGACAGCAACGTCTAGATCCGCTTTGTCGCCCCTCACGGGGCCTTACGATTGGGTTCAGTGTTCATTACAGGTTTGTCCGTCTATCCCGCACTTTCTGCGTGTAGCCACGTGATAGAGTCAACCCCTTCTTGCAGGCGCTCCTCGTCTTCGTAATCTCGTGTGGCCTCACCTCGCTTCCTCCCTCCCTCTCCGAAACCAATCCGTGCGAACCTCCCCCTGCCAACGTGAAGAGAAGGGGACCAGGACCCGCTGGATATCGTATCCATCGACTCACCTTCTCGGCGCAGCCCGCGAAAGACCAAGAAACAGAGGGCACAGGGGGCGCGCGTCCTCATACCGCGCCTCCCGCTAGGCGTGTGCACGTCAGACGATGCGCCAGTGGCCCTGTATACGCCAGCGCCTGACCGCGGCCAATGGAAAAGCATGTACAGGGGACAATTTGGGCTCGAAGGAACTGGTGCACGTGCCGCAGGTTGCATTTGAGAACAACCAACCCAGTGCTGGCAGCAGGGCCTAGTGGGAAGAAAAGGAGGTGGTCGTAGGATGGATGAGAAGGACGACGAAGAGGGATGTTCAAGATCCCCGGCAGCATCGCGCGTCGACCCCGCGCGCCATGGTCGAGTCCATATCTGTGCATACAGCCGTGCCGCCCCTGCAGCCCTATGCTCGCTACTAGTAGTACTGTACATTTTATCATCGATTACAGAACAGATGTCGTGAGTGTGGCTTAGTGCAGTGCCTTGTCAGGATAGGCCTTCACCCAGCTGTCGCGTGCGATCCAGGCGGACCAATAAACCTTGACCTTTTCAGGAATGGACCGAACCCCTTCTCCAGCGCAGCGACGCCCTCGTCCGACTTCTGCGCTCCAAGCAGGAACGCTATGTGCGCGATCCACGCGCCGACGTGATAGTCGTCCACGCCAGGGGTGGCGCCGCCGATGAACGGGCCCTCGCTGATGGCGGCGGGGAGCGTCTCGACGGTGAAGACCTTGATCGAGTCCCAGAGCGCCGTGGATGCGGAGTAGAAGCCCGGCTTGGCCTCGTCGGGCGCGTTTCTGGTGAGAAGCGCGTCGAGACCGGAGATTCTCGCGATCTGCTTGTCATGGAAGTCCTTGTGCAGTTCCGCCTCGGGTGTCGCGGCATGCTTCTTCAAACCTGCAAGGCCTGCAAGGTGATAAGCGCACATCCCGTTGGTGGAATGTTACAGAAAAACCTACGCGTTGAGGTGAAGATGGGGGCGAAGCTGCCCTTCACTTCTGCAAATTCCTCGTCGTTTCGCTGAGGAAGTGGGTGGTCGGTCAACGCGTCGCCAACGGGCAATATCAGCGGATAAGATCTCACCGACGCGACAAAGGCAAAGTTGGGGTTGATCTCATCCTCATGTACCACAGTCGTGATGGAGGTCGCAGGTGCAACCTTTTTAGACGAGATGGACACGAGATAATCAATCACGGTGGCGGTGCTGGTGAATGATTTTCCTCCATGGGGGCAAGGTGCCATGGGGGTTCTGAAGGAGTGGACCCCTATGAGCGAGGGAAAGCAGTAATCAAAAATTCCCAACTTACAAGCTTCAGGAACTGGGGTCGAAGTTCGCACCCTCGACAAGGTTGACAATCTCGAGGTCGGCATCGAAATCGAGCCCAGCACTGAGTGATACATAGAGTCAACACATCAGACCGACGTTGGACCCATAGAACGAAGAACTAACAGAGCAAGCTGTGGGACAGCGGCCCAGACGGACTGAGGGAAAGTGTAGAGGACGGGCTGACGGGTCAATGGTGAACACGCACTGTTAAGCACAGGGAAGGTCGGTATCACCTTGGTCATTTCTGCGTGTTAGGTGAGAACGAAAGTAGTTATTAGTATTGATTGAGCTGGATTGGATGAGTGCCAGAAGTGACCAGAACAGATCACCGACGAGGCTCACTTTATATGTTCCAATCTCTGGGGAAAGGGCCCTCGTTTTCCATTCCGATGCTCGCGGATCGTCGACCGTACCTGAGCTCGGGACTGGCAGGGGCCCATGTATCTGTGTTGCCTGACCTTGCTCAGCCCGAAATCAGATGCGCACGTGTCGCAAGTCGCAATACTTCCTGCACGTGACTCGCGTAACTGACACTCTCTTCCGGTGCACGACCGGCCACGACCCAAATGCTCCCTCCCAATGTCCACGAACCCGCCTATCGCCACAAGGACACGGGCCACGGCAGACATCACCCTCGATCGAGATGACCCCGTACCGTGGCTCTGGTCGCCCAACGACGCGTCACTGTCGAACACAAACACAAACGCGACTTTTGACTTGCTCCAGGCAGGTCCTTTCACATAACGCGATTCCGGTCGATAACGCCTTTTTCTCTCACATAGCCAAGGTCCCCTGTCCCCAAAGTCGCGTCAGCCTCCTCGTCAGTCTCACCCTCGCCTTTCGCCTTGCCGTCCAGATCATCACCGTCAGATCATCACCGCCGGAATGAAAGAACGACATGACGGCGATTTCCGTCACTGGTCCCGGTGACGACCCCGTGCTGGTTGGTGTCTGGTGAGAATGACGGTCAGACAGACCCAGCACGAAAAGGCACGGACGGCGACATCGAGATACGCGTGGTCGCCCCCCACGATCGGTACCATCAGGTGTGTCCGTCCCTTCTGCCCATTCTGTGCACGTACATACGCCGTGCGACAGGATCAGCCCGCTCCTTCTCCTGCGGGTGCTTCCAAGCGCTCCTCGTCCTCGCAACCCCGTGTACCCTCATGCCGCATGTCAAGGGCACCCCTCTTCCTTCCCTCCCCTTCCGAAAGCACTTCGTCCGAACCTCCCCCCGCCAACGCGACAGAGATAGAGGCCGTGACCCGCTGGATATCATATCCATCAACTCTTCCCCCTCCCCCTCCTCGCTACTCCCACCTCCTCGCGGCCCGCACAAGGCCACGAAATAGAGGGGGGGGGGGGGGGCAAGGGCAGTTGATAGCACTACGCAATCACGGGCGTACATTAGTGGTTACACTGAGGCCTTTGATTGATTTTACGGTAAAATCATCACCATACTGTCACATGTCACCCTCGGTCTCTTCCGGATCCGAGGCAGGACCAGATTCTACGCATACAGTACAAACCCGTCGTCGTCCAACAATCTAGCCCCGAACCCGTCACAAGAACATGGGCTTATGGAAGACGGCATCATCGATCCAGACGACCCCGCCCCCTTGCTCTGGTCGCTCAACGACAACCCAAACACGACTTCGGACTTTCTCCAGGCAGGTCTTTTTACCTAATGTGATTTGAGTCGATAACGGGTTTTCTTATAGCGAAGGTCCCCTGTCCCCATCGTCCCGTCAGCCTCCTAGGTTCACCGTCGCCTCTTGCCCCGCCGTCCAGATCGTCGCCACCGGAACGGGAAAGTAACATGACAGCGGTCTCCGTCACTGGTCCCGGCGATGAACCCGCGCTGGTGTCTCGTGAGAATGGTGGCCAGACAGACCCAGCATGAAATAGCACGGATAGCGACTTCGAGATGCGCATTGTAGCCCATCACGATTGGGACGTACAGGTGAGTCCACCCCTTCCACCCATTCTGTGCGCATACAAACGCCATGCGACAGAGTCAGCCCCCTCCTGCTCCTGCAGGTGCCCCCAGGCGCTTCTCGTCCTCGCCATCCCGTGTCCCCTCACGCCACATGTCAAAGACGCCTCTTCCTTCCCCCCAACCCCTTCGAAAGCACTCAGTCCGAGCCACCGACGTGACAGCGGCAGGGACCACGACCCGCTGGACACCATATCCATCGACTCATCTTCCTCCTTCTCACCACCCCCGCCTCCTCGCCGCAATCTGCGCAAGACCAAGAAACGGAGGGGACAGGGACAGCTGATGGCATATATCCTCGTACCGCCCCTCCCGTCCGGCGTGCGCAAGTCAGACTATGTGCCAGTAAAGCAACGACCCGCCTACGCCAGCACCAGACGGCAGCCAAGGGAAATGCGCGGGCGGAGGAATTGCAGGTCACGGTTGAGAATAACTGGCCCGGAGCTGGCAGCACGGGGCCTAGCGGGAAGAAGATGAAGGTGGCAAAAGAGACGGTTGTGGTAGTGGATGACGAAGACGATGACGAAGAAGAGAAAGGCAAGTCTAAGTCCAAGATCCATGCCTTTCAACCAGGCGTTAGCTGCGGCATTCACACTCAATCCTAACGTGGCGGCGTCGGCGTCAGCACCGGCGGCAATCAGTAGCAATACGTGCCGCCGGTTGGCAAAGGAGATACGTGCCGAGACTTCAAGTGACAGCGCAAGCGTAGAGGTTATCATCCCATTACCGACGAAACGCGCTCGCGTGCGCGCGCTCGCAGGCTGTGTCGAGCCGGATGAACGGTCGCCTGCCTGTATCTCCGCGTCGAAAGGGGAAACGCCATCCATGCACGCCGACTGGTTCACACAGAAAACGACGGTGCGTGGCAGACGAGCACCAACGAGACGACTCCGACACTCCGAAATTGAGATCATCGTCGATGCGCCGCGCGGACTACGGCGCCTGCCCAAGGCCAAGCCGCAATTACAACCGCGCAGCACAGTCATAAGCCCCGCCGTTCCGCCCACCAGCATCGCGCGTCGACCCCGCCCGCCGTGCTCACGTCCATATCTATGCACAGGTCCACGCCTGAGTTGGCCCCGCCTCCGCAGGAGCAATCCTCGCCAATCACGCCCCAGACGTGGACCCGCTCGCAGGCCTCCCGCTGACGATCCTGCCAGAACCTTCAAGCTTCATGCCCGGAGATCGCAATCCCTGCGGGCACTCAGTCACCTGCACTCGTCACCCGATCCTCCAGATCCCGTGCACAAAATGCATGCAGCAGCATGCGATCTGGCAGAGCTTTTGCTATGAGGAGGTCGCGGTCGGCGCGCACGGTCTCATCGCACCTCTCCCCGCTGTCAAACCTACCCCCGCCTCGGACAGCGGCGCTTTTGCCACCACTATCAACTCTGCCACCGTATCTGCATCCAATCCGGATCCGCAGGACGCGAGTTTGGATCTCGACCTCGACCTCGACATCACCCGAGCACGACGGCGTTGACCACGGCGTAGCGTGGGGCGCGCTCACACGAGCCCGAGACAAGGCCTGAACTTTGACTTTGCGTCTCCGAATCGCGCCGGCAGAGGGTGGATCGACTGGCTCGCCGGCGCGTTGTCGGCAGTGCTGGTGTTAGCACAGACACTGGCGTTGGCGAGTACGCAGGCGACGGGATGATCGCCCCGCCCGTGCTTGGCATGAGCACCAACAATAGCCCCGGAAAGCTCGCGGACGATGAGAGCTCGCCGATTCGTGGGTTCTGCGGCATGCAACCCTCGCGCACGACGGGCGAAGACGATGAGGAAGAGGAAGGCGGGATTGGGCAAGTACAAGTGCAGGTGCCGAGCGGGCGTTGTGGACGGGTTCGTCGAGGCTCCGGAGAGTGTTGCTGCCGTTGCTGGTACGATAATGCGAAAGAAGAGCTGGCGCAAGGAACTTGCAGACGAAGTTAAGGCCGACAGCGATGAAAGCGACGATGACGACGGTCCCCGCGCGCACGCAATATCTGCACCTGTCTTTATAGACTCTCGTCGCAGGTAAAGCACGCCGGCATCGGTCGTCATCAGGCATACTTCCGGGGGGCTAACGTTCTGCCATCATTGCAGGCGTAAGACACCCAAGATGTGCTGTACGTTGGTTGACCAAGGCGCCGACGGACGAACAATGCCGTAACCCGTTTTGGGAACTCTGCATCGAGAAACGGTACCCTCTGCATCCATTCCTTCGTATACAGTACATATTTCTGACTCTCTTGGAGCGCAGATACCCTGAGTTGACGTTCGATCGCACTGCGGAAGACTTCGAGTGCGGCTTGTCGTAATTATTGTACCTGTTCGCTTTGCTCGCGGAAGCGCAGAGTGCCGTACGTTTCCGAACGTGATGGCGGGTGGCACAGTTGGGTGGCGCGCCAAGATGGCTCCCATCGCGCCGCGCTGATCCCCGCAAGCAAGAGCAAGAGAACCGGCATCGATGCTACCAACCAAGCAGCGCCCAACGGAGAGAACGACAACGATGGATGCACAGGTCTTTGACTGGAGCTGGAGCGCGAGCGCGGTGTTCACGGTATCTGTCAAGCCGCTCGGCAGCGCGTTCTTGCACGGCAACAAAGTGCGCATCGTGCCCGTTCTCGCAAGCCATGGCCTCCACTGCTACCGCTACCGCTGTCGCCGCCATACCGACCACCAGCTCGATCCCTGAACCCGCGGGACTGCAAAAGACGCCGGTATATGTTTATCGGAAAACTGCTCAAGGCGTGGGGGCGGCTCGTGTCCCTTCCGGATCCCGAGCATGACTTACCGGAGCAGCAGAAAAAGACGAAGGAGAAGGGGAAAGGGAAGACTGTACGCCGGAGACGCCAGCGTAAGCGGATTCGACTCTTTGTTGGGAGCCGAGAACCGTGGTCGGTGGCGCAGAGGCGGCGACGGCGACGTTCTGCGTCGTTGACTCCAGTGAACGATGATGGCGATGGCGACAAGGATGGAAAACTTGATGAGGGCGGCGATGCAGATGTCGATGCGGGCGCAGACGCAGACGGGATCTGGCCCGGGGAGTTCATGGTACCCGTATCGCCTCTTCAGGCGGACGATGATGGCGAGGATCACACCGGCGGAGGTGGAGCGTGCTATCGGTGCCGCGTCGCCATTGGCACCCCGGCATAGTTGTAGTCATCGACATTGACGTGGCATACAAATGAGTTGGTAGTAGGTGGTGGAATTAAGAAAACGACTATCATTACCTGTATATCCATTTTGGTTTTCCTGCGTCCTCAGTTGTTATGCGAATCATAACGTATAACGGTCTGTGCATGTTCTCATAATTTGCCGTTCTAAGATGAAAGAACGGCCGGAGATTCTGATGGAAGTGGACAGATGACGCACCGCTTCTTCCTCGCGCGCCGCGGTGATGAGGCCTCCACTTCTGACCCTCATCGACGTACACTAGGTATCCACCCTTGTATCCACCTACCCGGTTATGACCTGGCCTCATATTATTGGAGAGAAGAGCATACTTCAAGTTCCAGCCTTATTCGATTCCCCTTGTTCGATTCATGCGATCTCAGACAAATTGAGAGCACCATTATTTATGGCTTTGCGACAGCTCAAAGTTGAACTTACAGCACTCTCTATTTGTATAGCATCACGAAAGCTAATCAATATCAACAGGTCTCTGGCTCGGAATCGATAAAGTACAAGATGTGTGGGTAGGTACTATAAATGGAGTGTTACATTCTATTCTGTTCGACACATGGCACGATATGTTAATAGCAACTGTGCCATCTCATGATTTCCTCCTGAAGCAAGCTGAAACGGAGTCTGAGCTTTATCGTCCACTGCATTTATGTCTGCACCATTTTCAAGTAGCAGGTGTAAGGAATTGGTATCAGGTCCAGCACTACGTGATTGTTGGTCAAATAGTAGGTGCAAAGGTGTCTTGTGGCTCCGATCGCGTGCGTTGACATCTGCCCCATTCAGGATCAAGGTCAGTACAACATCATTTGACGACAACGGCGTCGACACCGCCAGATGCAAAGGTGACTTGTGACTCCGATCGCATACGTTGACCTCTGCCCCATTCAAGATCAATGTTTGTACAACATCATTCGACGACCACAACGACGCCAGATGCAATGGTGTCTTGTGGTTCTTATCGCGTGCGTTGACATCTGCCCCGTTCAAGATCAATGTCTGCACAACATCATTTGACGACTCCAACGATGCCAGATGCAAAGGTGTCTGGTGACTCCAATTGCGTGCGTTGACATCCGCCCCGTTCAGGATCAATGTTTGCACAACATCATTCGCTGACTCCAACGACGCCATATGCAAAGGTGTCTTGTGGCTCCAATCGCGTGCGTTGACATCTGCCCCATTCAGGATCAATGTCTGTACAACATTGTTCGACGACTCCGACGATGCCAGATGCAGAGGTGTCTTGTGGCTCTGATCCCGTGCGTTGACATCTGCCCCGTTCAGGATCAATGTCTGTACAATATAGTTCCACAACCCCGACGATGCCAGATGCAAAGGTGTCGAGTGGCTCTGATCACGTGCGTTGACATCTGCCCCGTTCAGGATCAATGTCTGTAGAACATCAATCGACAACAACAACGATGATGCCAGATGCAAAAGTGTCTTGTAGGTCTGATCGCGTGCGTTGACATCTGCCCCGTTCTGTATCAATAACCGCACGATATCGACGTAACCGTTTTCTAATGCTTCATGCAACGGAGTACGGTTGTGCCTCGTCGTAGCGACGTTAACATCTACACCTTGTTCTAGAAGGGTTCGAACAACTTCCAAGTGTCCATTTGCCGCTGCCAAGTGGAGTGGGGTCGTATGGTCGTCCAGTTGCGCATTCGCATTTGCGCCGATACTGAGTAGCCATTTTACGACAACCACTGACCCGTCAATCGATGCGGCGTGCAGTAGAGTACGACTTCGGTGACTAATAGGGAGGACCGCGTCATGCTGGTATAGTAGCTCTGCGACTTGAATGTGTTTGTTGCTCAGTGCTGCCGCCAGCGGACTCCTGTTAAAACCAACCCTAGCATTTACATGCTGCGGATATTCGACGATGAGATGCTTCGTTAGGTCGCGAAATCCGCACAACGCGGCGTAGTATAGGCACAACGGTGCATAGCCTTCGTTCGGTGGATCGGGTTTCGGATAAAGCCGGTGCCGGTGATGGTTAAAGATGCGAAGGTTAAAGGTGTACGAACCGTCCAAGCTCGAGTCATCCACTACGAAAGAATCCCATGGTCGGTCGATGTCAAACGACTTGAGCCATGCTGGGAAATATGGTTTGGTAGGATCAAATAGGCTTCTCATCCCATCTTCTACGTGTAACGATACACTCTCGAATTGAGCATGGTCTACCCAGTGCCGAGCGGCATAGTCAGATAGAGGAGAGCCACTTTCGGCCATATCACCGTAATTGGATCGAAGAAGAATCGCCAAGCAAGCTTGGGCAATGACCGTGTGCGCTGGCTCGGGACGGATATGAAACCGGGAAATATCTGCTGCTAGGTTGGCAAGCCGATCCGAAGTCAAGAACTCCTTCACCGAGAAATGTGCGAATTGTACAACCCGAGTCCACGAAGACTTGTCATCGACGACGACGATCAAACTCGAGCACATAGACAGGACACCTTGTTGCTCGTCATCCCATCGCCAAGCTGAGTTCAGCACCGGTATCCCTCCCTCGGTTCTATCAAAGTCGAGCGCGAGAACTTCTGCGAGTTCATCAACACGAAGTGGCCGAGTCGCAACGGTGAGACATTGTAGCAGACGATAGGCTTGATCTGGGTTGACCTTTCCGATCTCCTTCAATATCCGCTCGTATGTCTCGTCCAAAGTGTTAGGCAGCTCTCTAAGGACGCGCTGGACATTCTGTGGAAGGCAATTTCGCAACACTTCCAGCTGACAAAAGACCCATCGGAACCTGTGAAACACCATCAGCCAGCGTCATAATCACCCGCATAAGCCTTACATTCCGTCAGCTCTGTCTGAGAGCGTCTCAATCACATGCTCTTTGTCCTCTTTCCTCCATCTCCGCATAAATTTACCCGACCTAGAGTAGACCACAGATCTCACGTAGGAGCCGATATCCTTCTTCTGCCCGCCTTCGTCTTGAAGGGAAACCGTCTGAGATGCGAGTGACTCAAGTGCCTCACAGATGTCGGCTTCCGGGCGACTCGTAACACAGATATGAAGGCTAGGAAGTCGAAGGCCGACAAGGTCCGTTACGAGGTCAAGGACCTGTTCGCGGGGAGATGGGACATCGGACGTGTCGGGACACTCATCAAGCGCATCAATGACAAGATAAACTGGGCCTTGATTTGGAAGCGTGAGCATCTCCTTCAGGCACTCGGTTAAAGCTTTGTCGCTAGGCTGACGCGCGCCTTTGTCGTGTGTCTCGTAGAGACGGGCGAATACGTCGCAAAAGGCATCGGAACGTGTAGAGAGTTGGATGAGGAGTGACGGAAGAAGGTTGCGGCGAGCTTGCTTGTCGAGATCTCGAAAGTCAAAATAGAAATACGCCATCGAAGCGGATCCAGCCTCGCACATGGTTGTGATATCGTTGATGATTGCGGAGCTACTCAACTACCATAAGTTTCGTAATACTGCAAGATTTGAGGAGTGACGAACCATAGGACGCTCTTCCCGGAGCCCGCTGCGAAACGTGTGGTCGATAAGATCACAGGCGAAGTCAAAGATAAAAGAAACGTACGTTTGCCGTGAATCCACAGTAGGGAACCAGTCACTTTCCAATTTTCGAATTGGTCGCTGTCAAAGAACCACTCGGCGGTTCTCTCATGTTGACGATCACCGGCGATGTTGTGATTTGTGGACGGATCCGGTGGAGATTGCCATTTCCTAAGGCTTTCCCGTAATTGGTTCTCTGTGATTGTGTTAAATACTCGATTGTCAGCGAAGACGGGACTGATTACGAACGTTTCACGTCGTCTATTCGGTCCGTCGTCTGTTGAACGATTATTTTCACTTCCGTTGCGTCTAGATGATAGAAGTTAGTGGTGACGCTGGTGAGTCGCCAAACAGACTTTGCCCACCGTCAGCCATTGTTTGCACCTTATCGTCAACGGCTTTGACGTTGTCGTTGACAACCTGCACTTTCTTGTCGACAACCTGCACTTTCTCGTCGACAACCTGCACTTTCTCGTCGACACCCTTCACGCCGTCACCAACCGCCGTCACTTTGTTATCGACGGTGTGTGTGATCTTCAGGTTCTGCACACTCGCCATCGCAACCTCTTCGCTTGTCAGTTTGTCGAGCTTCTTCATCCCATCCTCCAGATCCGTCCGCCCCGCCACCTTCTTGAAAAATTTCTCTGAACTGGTATTAGCATCGATCAAAGTAAGGAGATGGTCGGACTCACTCGTTCGACTCTGTCCTATTTCCTTTGTGGCTGTCGCAAGGATACCCAGGATCTCAACCGTGATTTCCACCATTTTGTCCGTCATTGCCGGAGTCAGCGGGACCTCGGTATAGATCTCGAGTCGGACGAAGAAACTTTCGATGCGTCCGAAGATGTCGACGAGGATGTCTTGGCTCGCAGTAACATCTTTTGCTGCCTAAGAACGGTCAGCACAAGAGGTTCCCGCACGAGGGAAGAAATGAGACGACTCACCAAGAGGAGAATACCAACGCCAGCAAATACTAGCTTGGCAGGTGGGAATACCTGGCAAATTGACATCAGAGCGTGTTCACTGACAGAAGAGTGGATATTTACTAAAGCGACGCCTTCGCCTAGCGTCCCAGAGAAGGCATAAAGGACGTTGATGGTGGGAACGAGCCATTTTTTCAACCGGTCATCGCTGGCAGTCGGAGAGAAATCAAATCGGGTTGCTTGAAACACGGCGAGAATGGCAGCGGGGGAATCGCAGGCTTCGAGTTGTTTGAAGAGATCGTGTTTCTTAAGATCGTTCTTGGTCTTTTTCTTGTACGACTTTAGAGCGGCATCGAAGATTCCTTCGATATTGGAAGAGGACTCGGAGAGAGTAGTTGCGGGAGCCTGGAGCATGGAAACGGTAGTGGGTGATTGAGTCATGTTGGAGGTGTGTAACAGTCTGGTGGACGACGACGGGAGAATGCTGGTGCCTCGTGTCAAGCCCAAGCCAAGGACCTGCATATGGAAAAATCAGATAGACGCTGAAACACGCGGTAACATGGGCCGGTATTTCCAGTCCGATCTCCGATCCCCCTCCTTACATTGCACTACGCGGGAGATCATGTCGGTTACTCGTATCACTCTCGGCAGTCGCTTCCATTGGCAAAGGCTAATCCCACGATCACGTCGTCCGACAGTCCTCCCAATGCCCACGAATCCGCCCTATCGCCACAAGAATGCGGGCTCATGGCAAAGATCACCCTTGATCCCTGCCCGTGACTCTCGTCGCTCAGCGAATCGTCTTTGCACATGTAGACGCGACCTTTGACTTGCTCTAGGCAGGTTCTTTTTTAAATGACGCGATTCGGGTCGATAACGCCTTTTCACAGCCAAGGTCCCCTGTCCCTGTCATTGCGTCAACGTCCTCGTCGGTTTCATCCTTGCCTTACACCCTGCCATCCGGATCGTCGCCGCCGGAACAGGAAGGCAACATGATGGCGATCTCTGCTACTGGTCCCGGTGATGACCCCGCCACGTCGTTGTCTCATAAAGCGACGACCAACCGAGCCTATACGAGAAAGTACGGACGGCAACGTAGAGATGCACGTTGTAGCGGACGTACAGGTATGTCCCGTCCACTCCGCCCAATCTGCGTGCATGCATAGTGCATGCATACGCCGCGCAACAGGGTCAACCTCCTCCTGCCCCTGCGGGTGCCTCCAGGCGCTCCTCGTCCTCGCAGTCCCGTGTACCCTCATGCCGCATGTCAAAGATGCCCCTCTTCCTCCCACCCCCCTCCGAAAGCACTTCGTCCGAACCTCCCCCCCGCCAATGTGACAGAGACAGAGACCATGACGCACTGGTCATCATATCCATCGACCCCTCTTCCTCCTCTTCACGATCACCACCTCCTTTGCGCTGTCCGCGCAAGACCAAGACATAGAGGGGACAGGTGCAGCCGATGGCCTTCGTCCTCGTACCGCCCCTCCCTCCCGCTCCCGCAAGTCATATGCTGGTTAAGCAACGGTCCCGCACACGCCAGCGCCAGACAGCAGCCAAGTGGAAAGCGCGGACAGGGGACAATTCTGGCTCGATGGAACTCGTATGTGTGTTGCAAGTTGCGTTTGAGAACAACTGGCCGGGAGCTGGTGGCACGGGACCTAGTGGGAAGATGATGAAGAAGGCGGCAAAGGAGACGGTGGCAGTGGTGGACGATGAGGACGACGAAGAGGAGGAAAGTGACAAGTTCCAAGATCCCCACGCCCCTCGACCAGGCGTTAGCTGCGGCATTCACACACAACAACAAATCCTATCGTGACGGCGTCGGCGTCAGCACCGGCAGCGACTACTACGCGCCGATCGGCAAAGGAGACACGCGCTGGGTTGCCGACGAAACGCGCGGCAGGCTGTGTCGCCGCATAGAAAGGGGAGACGCCATCCGCGCACGCCGAACAGTCCACGCAGACAACGACGATGCGTGGTAGACGAGCAGGACCATGACGACTCTGATGACTCCAAAATCGAGATCATCGTCGATGCACCGCGGGAACAACAGCGCGTACCCAAGTCCAAGCCTTAATCACAACCGTCTGCCCGACCGCAGCCTAGACATAAGCCCCGCCGTTCTACCCAGCAACATCACACGTCAACCCCGACTGCCATACACACGTCTATCTCTATTCACACGTCCACACCCGAGTCGACGCCGCCCCCGCAGGAGCACTCTTTACCAATCACGCCCCCAGACGTCAACTCGCTCGCAGGCCTCGCGCTGGCGATCCTTCCAGAACCTGCCCGCTCGGAGATCGCGATCCCCCCACGCGCACTCAGCCACCTGCACTCGTCGCTCGATCCTCCAGATCCCGCGCGCAAATTACAATAGATGCAACAGTACGCGATCCGGCAGGGTTTTGCTATGAGGGGGCCGCGGTTGGCGCGCACGGTCTTCTCGCAACTTCTCCCGCTGCCGAACCTATCCTTCTGACAGCGGCGCTTGTGCCACCACCACCAACTCTGCCCCCGCAACTGCAACCGATCCCGATGATCTGCAGGATGCGAGTTTGTATCTCAACTTCGAACTCGATATCTCTATGGACCTCGGGGATGGGCCCGTTGCCCGCGGGTGAAGATGAAAGTGCAGATACGCATGCAGTCGTCGTCGGCGACGCGCCCCCCCCCACTCCCATCCCCCACTGTTGCGCACCGCGGACACCTATAACCATTCAGACGGGCGCATACTCGGCTTTGTAATACTCGAGCATGACAATGTCGACCATAGCCTTGGCGCTAGCGTGGACGTAGGCCGCGCTCTCACGACCCCAACCCAAGGCCTGAGCTTTGATCTTACTTCCTCAAATCGCGGCGGCGAAGGATCGATCGACTGGTGCGCTGGGAACGTTTTCGGTGGTGCAAGATGCCAGCACAGATGCAGGCGCCGGCGAGTGCGCTGGTGACGGAACAATCGACGCGTCCGTGCTTGGCGGGGGCGGCAACCTCAGCCCTGGAAAGCTCGGAGCCGACCCGAGTTCGCCGGTTCGTAAATTCAGCGGCATGCAACCTCCGCGCGCGACGGACGAAGACGACGAAGAGAAAGACGTCATGGGCACGTTGTTTGAGAACACGAGCGACGACGACTTTGTGCCGCCGTCGAGATTGGGCAAGGTCAAGGGTCGAGCGGTCGTTGTTGACGGCGTCGTCGAGTCATCTGAGACCGTTGCTGCTGCCGCTGGTTCGAGGATGCGGAGGAAGAGCTGGCGCAAGGAACTTGCAGACGAAGTTGAGGACGGGCACGATGACAGCAACGATGACGAAAGCTCCTCTGACTTATGGTCCAAGCGCGCACGCAATATCTGCGCCTGTTTTTACAAATGCCCGTCGCAAGAAACGTAGCTCAGCATCGTCATCATCAGGCGTGCTCCCGTGGGGGCTGACGTTCTGCCATCATTGCAGGCGCAAGACACCCCTGCCCAATATGCGCTGTACGTTGATCAAGGTGTCGATGGACAAGCAATGCCGTAACCTGTTTTGCGCCCTCTGTATAGAAAAACGGTACGCCATCCCTTCATATACAGTACATATTTCTGACTCTCTTGGGCCGTTAGGTACCCCCAGTTGACGTTCGATCGCTCTGGGGAAGACTTCGAGTGTCCGGCCTGTTGCAACTATTGCGATTGTTCGCTTTTCTCGGAAGCGCGGAGAGACGTACTTCCCCGAGCGTGATGGCGGGTGGCGCGGTTGGATTGCGCGCCAAGGTGGCTCCCATCGCGCCGCGCCGTTCCCCGCAAACAAGAGCAAGAGTAGAGACCCGGTATCGGTGCTGCCGCCAGCCAAGCAGCGCTCAACGAAGACAACAGCAATGACGGATGCACAGGTTTTTAACGCGAGCTGGAGCGCGACCGTGGTGTTCACGGTTTCTGGCGAGCCTCTCGGTAGTGCGTTCTTGCACGGCAACAAATCGCGCATCGTACCTGTCTCGCAACCCACGGCCTCCCCTGCCGCTACTGTCACTCCCACTTCCCCTACCACCATCACCGCCAGCCCGATACCCGAACCCGCGCAAGACGTGAGGGCGGCTCGTGTCCCTTCCGGATCCCGAGGACGACCAGCCGGAGCAGCAGACAAAGAGGGGAAAATCGGTTATGGCGGGCCGGGGACGCCGGGGCATGCGGCCTAGAGCCGTTGATGGTGGCGCGGAAGCGGGGGCGGCGGCAGTCTGCGTCGTTGACGCTGCTGGACGACGATGGCGATGACGACGAGGATGGAGATCTTAACGAGGGCGGCGATGTGGATGCAGATGATGGGGTCTGGCCGGGTGGTACTTGTACCATCTGCTCAGGCGGTAGAGCGTGCTATCGGCGCCGTCCCTCGTCCCGTGCGTTGACATTCGCACCATTCGGGATCAATGTCTGCACAACGTCGCCTTTCAACAACAACGACGCCAGATGCAAGGTGTCAAGTGGCTCCCATCCTGTGCGTTGACATCTGCCCCATTCAGGATCAATGTCTGCACGACATCATTCGGCGACGACGACGCCAGATGCAAAGGCGTCCTCCGTCCCTCACCCCGTGCGCTGACATCCGCACCATTCAAAATCAATGTCCGCACAGCGTCGTCTTTCGACGACGACGACGCCGGATGCAAAGGTGTCGGATAGCTCCCATCCCCTGCGTTGACATCCGCCCCCGTTCAGGATCGATGTCTGCACGACACCATTCGACAACGTCGATGGCGATGACGATGCCAGATGCAAAAGGCGAACTCTGTCTCTCATCCCGTGCGTTGACATCCGCCCCGTTCATGATCAATGTCCGCACAACATCACCAGATGACGACGACAACGCCTGCGACGCCAGATGCAAAGGCGTCCTCTGTCTCTCATCCCGTGCGTTGACGTCTCCCCCGAGTTGGATGAAGTGCTGCACGGGTTTGGCACTCGACGATGACGCTAGAGGCAACAGCCTATGGAGGTGCGAGCTTGCATCTGCTCCATTCTTGATCAATAGCCGACGTGATCACCAATTGATACTTTGTGCAATGGAGTACGGTCTCCCCACGTCATGGCGATGTTGACATCTACGCCGTGCTCCAGTAGGGTTCGAACAACTTCTAGGTGTCTACCCGCCGCTGCCAAGTGGAGTGGAGTCCTCTAGTCGTTGTCTTTCGCGTTCGCATCTGCATCGATGTCTAGTAGCCATTCTACAACATCCATCAATCTATCTGTGGATGCGGCGTGCAGTAATAGAGTGCGATTTCGGTAACTAGTATACAGGGGTGTAACTTACGCCGACGGGCGCCGTTGTCGTGTATTTTGTAGAGACGGGAGTGTCGCAAAAGGCTTTGGAACGAGTAAAGTGTTGGACGAGGATGACGGAAGAAGGTTGCGGCGGGCTTGCTTGTCGAGATCTCGAAAGTCAAAATATAAATACGCCATCGATCCTGATCCGGCCTCGCACAGGGTCGTGAGATTGTCGATGATTGCGGAGCTACTCGACAATCATAAGTTTCGCAATACTGCAAGATTTGAGGAGCGACGAACCATAGGACAGCCTTCCCTGAGCCCGCTGCGAAACGTGTGGTCCATAAGATCACCGAAGAGGCGAAGCCACAGAGAAAAGAAACGTACGTTTCCCGTGAATTCACAGCAGGGAACCAGCCACCTTCCAGCTTTCGAATTGGTTACTTTCAAAGACCCATTCCGCGGTTCCCTCATGTTGATGATCACCGGCGATGTTGTGATTCGTGAACGGATCTGGTGGAGATTGCCATTTCCTAAGGCTGTCCGTAATTGATCCCCTGTGACCGTGTTAGATACTCGGCTGTCAGCGAAGACGGGACTGATAACGAACGCTTCACGTTGTCCACGTCGTCCGCCGTTTGTCGGAGGGTTGATTTCACTTCCGTCGCGGTTGCCTTGCCGTCTAGATGATAAAACTGGAGACGACGCTGGTGGATCGCTAATTAGACCTTGCGCGCCGTCAGCTATTGTTTGCACCCATCACCAACCGCTTTGAAGTTGTCATTGACAACCTGCACTTTCACGTCGACGCCCCTCACGCCGTCGTCGATCCCCGCCACTTTGTTATCGATCTTGTCCGTCACATTCACAAGCTGCACACTCGACATTGCAACCTCTTTGTTTATCAGTTCCTCGAGCTCCCTCAGCCCATCTTCCAGGTCCGTCCGTCCAGCCACCTTCTGGACAATTTTTCTGAATTGATATTAGGATCGACCAACGAAGGAGGTGGTCGAACTCACTCGCTCGATTCTGTTCCATTTCCTTTGTGGCCGTCGCAAGGATGTCCAGGGCCTCGACCGTGATTTCCATCATTTTTTTTTCGTCATTGCTGGAGTTAGCGGGACCTCGGTATAAATCTCGAGCCAGACGAAGAAACCTTCGATGCGTCCGAAGATGTCGACGAGGATGTCTTGGCTTGCGGCAACATCTTTAGCTGCCTAAGAACGCTCAACATCCGAAGTACCCACACGCAGCGCAAGGGAAGAAACAAAGTAACTCACCAAGAGGAGGACACCGACGTCAGCGAACACCATTTTGGCAGGTAAGAACACCTGCCGAATGTCAATGACATCAGAGAGTGTTCACCGATAGACGATATTTACCAAGGCGGCACCTTCGCTGAACGTCCCAGAGAAGGCATAAAGAACGTTGATGGTTGGAGCGAGCCATTTTTCAACCTGTCATCGCCAGCAATCCGAGAGGGACCAAACTCTGTGGCTTGAAACACGGCCGGAATGGCAGCGGGAGAATGACATGTTTCCGGTTATTTGAAATGATCATGTCCTCTTAAGATCGTTCTTGAGAGCGACGTCGGTCGAAGATGATATTGGAAGAGGACTCGGAGGGTGCAGTTGCAGGTGCCTGAGGCATAGAAACTGGAGCGGGAGGAATGCTGTGCCTTTCGTGTAAATAAACCGCAAATGGAAGAGACGCTGAAACAACGCGCGGTAACACGGGCCGGCACGCCTTCTGATGCAAGACGATCTCTCATACAACAATGGCTACACTGAGGCCCGTGTGGGGTGTTGATAGACTTCACTGGTAAAGTTATCACATATATCACCCGTCACGGTACTTGCCGCTGTCTTTCTCACCCTCTTCCGGTGCACGATAGGCTGGAGCAGGCTAATCCCTCCCACGACCCAAATGCTCCCTCCCAATGCCCACGAACCCACCCTATCACCACAAGCTCATGGAAGACATCACCGGATCACCCTCGATCCAGATGACCCCGCCGCGTGGCTCTGGTCACCCAACGACGCGTCTCTGCCGACCCAAGCGCAACTTTTGACTTGCTCCAGGCAGGTCCTTTTTTCACAGAACGCGATATCGGTCGATAACGCCTTTTTCTCTCACACAGCCAGGGACCCCTGTTCCCTCAGTCGCGTCGGCCTCCTCGTCAGTCTCACCCTCGCCTTTCACCCCGCAGTCCGGATCATCGCCGCCGGAACGGGCAAACAACATGAAAGCGATCTCCGTCACTGGCGCGCCGGGAACGTTTTCGGTGGTGCAGGTGCCAGTGCAAATACAGTTGCCGGCGAATACGCTGGTAACGGGATGATCGACCCGTCCGTAACTTGGCGGCGGCAACCTCAGTCCTGGAAGGCTCAGCGACGACCCGAGCTCGCCGGTTCGTGGATTCGGCGGTGGCGTGCAGCCCTCGCGCGCAACGGACGAGGAAGAGGAAGACGTCATGGGCATGTTGTTTGAGAACACGAGCGACGATGACTTTGTGCCGCCGTCGGAATTGGGCAGGGGCAAGGGTCGAGCGGTCGTTGTGGACGGCATTGTCGAGTTGTCGGAGAGCGTTGCTGCTGCCGCTGGTTCGAGGATGCGGAGGAAGAGTTGGCGCAAGGAACTTGCAGACGAAGCCGAGGTTGGGGAAAACAACGACAGCAACGACGAAGGCAACAACGACGATGGTCCGCGTGCGCACACAATATCTGCGCCTGTTTTTACAAATGCCCGTCGCAAGAAACGCATCCCGGCATCCTCGTCATCAGGCGTGCTTCCGGGGGCTAACGTTTTGCCGCCATTGCAGAAGCACGACATGCCGACCCAAGATGCGTTGTACGTTGATCAAGGCGTCGACGGACAAGCCATGCCGCAACCTATTTGCGATCGCTGCATCGAGAAACGGTAAGCCCTGCATCCATTCCTTCGTATGTAGTACATATTTCTGACTCTCTTGGAGTGTAGGTACCCCCAGTTGACGTTCCATCGCTCCACGGAAGACTTCGCCCGGCTTGTCGCAACTATTGCAATTGCTTGCTTTGCTCATGCAGAGAGGCGTACATTCCCGAACGTGATGGCGGGTGGCGCAGTTGGATTGCGCGCCAAGGTGGCACCCATAGCGCCGCGCCGACCCCCGCAAAGAAGAGCAAGAGTAACAATCTCGGGACGGCGCCGGCAGCGACGAAGGCGACGACGACGACGGATGCACAGGTCTTTGACGAGAGCTGGAGCGCGACGGCAGTGTTCACGATAACTGGCGAGTCGCTCGACAGTGCATTCTTGCAAGGCAACAAAGCCCGCATTGTGCCCGTCTCGCAACCCACGGCCTCCCCTGCCGCTGCTACTACCACCCCAAGTGCACCCGCCAGTTTTACCTCCAGTCCGAGACCCGAACCCGCGCAGGAACAGCAGCAATCGCAAAGACGCCAGCATGCGTTCATCGGGAAACCGCGCAAGATTCGGGGGGCGGTTCGTGTACCTTCCGGATCCCGACCACGACCAGCCGGAGCAGCAGAAGAAAAAGACGAAAGGGAATGGGAAGATGGCGCGCCGGGGACGCCGGGGTAAGCGGATTCTGTTCTTTATCGGCAGCCTAGAGCCGCTGTTGGTGGTGCGGAGGCGGCGACGGCGACGGTCTGCGACGTTGACGCCGTTGGACGATGATGACGAGGATGGAAATCTTGGTGAGGGGGGCGATGTTGATGCGGACGCAAATGCAGACGACGGGATCTGGCCCGGGGAGTATGTGGTGCCTGTACCGTCTACTCAGACGGAGATGGCGACGAGGATCACGCCGGAGGAGGTGGTGCGTGCTATCGGTGCCGCGTTCGCCATTGGCACCCCGGCATAGACGCGGTCATCGACGGCATAAAAAATGAGTCGGTAGTAGGTGGTAGAATTAACAAACGACTATTATTACCTGTATATCCATTTTGGTTTTCTGGCTTCCTCGGTTTATCATTTTGACATACCTTGTTGTCATCATAACGGTCTATGCATGTTCTCATAATCCGCCATTCTGAGACAAAAAATGAGCGGAGATTCTGATGGAAGCAAACAGATGATGCTCTGCGGTGATATGGCCTCCGCTTCCGACCCTTATCGACGCGCTCCAAGAGCCGATCCGGTTGTGACCTTCGTAGTATTGAAGCAAACTTCATGCCCTGTTGATGCAACGAAATACGATCTCAGACAAATCGAGAACACCGCTTTAGGAAAGCTCAATGTTGGTCTTACACGAAACCATATTTGTATAGCATCACGAAAGCTGAAAAATGTCAACAAGTGTCTGGCTCGGAATCGATACAGTACAGGATGTGGGTAGGTGAGGTGCTACACTCTATTCTATTCTGGCACGATGTTCTAATAGCAACTGTGTCATCTTGTGAAATCCTCCTGACGAAGCAAGCTGAAACGGAGTCTGAGCTTTGTCATCCGTTGCATCTACGTCTGCACCATTTTCAAGTAGCAGGCGTAAGGAATTGGTATCAGGTTCATCCCAAGACGGCCGGTCAAGCTGGTCAAGTAACAGGTGCAAAGGTGTCTTGTGGCTCCGATCGCGTGCGTTGACATCTGCCCCGTTCATGATCAATGTCTGTACAACATCATTCGACGACGACGACGATGCCAGATGCAAAGGTGTCGAGTGGTTCTGATCGCGTGCGTTGACATCTGCCCCATTCAGGATCAATGTCTGTACAACATTATTCTTCAAGAACAACGACGACGACGACGCCAGATGCAAAGGTGTCTTGTGGTTCTGATCGCGTGCGTTGACATCTGCCCCATTCAGGATCAATGTCTGTACAACATCATTCGACGACGACGACGACGCCAGATGCAAAGGTGTCGAGTGGCTCTGATCGCGTGCGTTGACATCTGCCCCATTCAGGATCAATGTCTGTACAACATCATTCGACAACGACGACGACGACGACGCCAGATGCAAAGGTGTCGAGTGACTCTGATCGCGTGCGTTGACATCTGCCCCATTCAGGATCAATGTCTGTACAACATCATTCGACGACGACGACGATGCCAGATGCAAAGGTGTCTTGTGGCTCCGATCGCGTGCGTTGACATCTGCCCCGCTCTGTATCAATAACCGCACCATATCGACGTGACCCCCTTGTGATGCTTCATGCAACGGAGTACGGTTGCCCCTCGTCGTAGTAACATTGACATCTACACCGTGTCCTAGTAGGGTTCGAACAACTTCTAGGTGTCCATTCGACGCTGCCAAGTGGAGTGGAGTCGTATAATCGTCTAGTTGCGCATTCGCATTTACGCCGATACTGAGTAGCCATTGTACGACAACCACTGACCCGTCAATCGATGCGGCGTGCAGTAGAGTACGACGTCGGTGACTAATAGGGAGGACCGCGTCATGCTGGTGTAGTAGCTCTGCGACTTGAATGTGTTCGTTGCTCAGTGCTGCCGCCAGCGGACTCCTGTTAAGACCAACCGTAGCATTTACATGCTGTGGATATTCGACGATGAGATGCTTCGTTACGTCACGAAATCCGCACAACGCGGCATAGTATAGGCACGACGGGGCATAGGATTCGTTCGGTGAATTGGATTCTGGGGAAAGATCAGAGTCGTCGTTCGAGTGCGGATCATCCGCTACGAGAGAATACCATGGTTTGTCGATGTCAAACGACTTGAGCCATGCTGGGAAATATGGTTTGGTAGGATCAAAAAGGTTTGTCATCCCTTCTTCTACATGTAACGATACGTTCTCGAATCGAGCATGGTCTACCCAGTGCTGAGCAGCGTAGTCTGATAGAGGAGATCCACTTTCGGCCATATCTTTGCAATTGTATCGAAGAAGAATCGCCAAGCAAGCTTGGGCAATGACCGTGTGCGCTGGCTCGGGACGGATATGAAACCGGGAAATGTCTGCTGCTAGCTTGGTGAGCCGATCCGAAGTCAAGAACTCCTTCACAGAGAAATGTGCGAATTGTACAACCCGAGTCTTCGAAGAGGCGTCATATACGACGATGATCAAGCTCGAGCACGTAGACAGGACACCTTGTTGCTCGTCATCCCATCGCCAAGCTGAGTTCAGCACCGGTATCCCTCCCTTGGCTCCATCAAAGTCGAGCGCAAGAACTTCTGCGAATTCATCAACACGAAGTGGCCGTGTCGCAACGGTGAGACATTGTAGCAGACGATAAGCTTGATCTGGGTTGACCTTCCCGATCTCCCTCAGTATCCGCTCGTATGTCTCATCCAAAGTGTTAGGCAGCTCTCTGAGGACGCGCTGGACATTCTGTGGAAGGCAATTTCGCAACACTTCCAGCTGACAAAAGACCCATCGGAACCTGTGAAACACCATCAGCCAGCGTCATAATCACCCGCATATGCCTTACATTCCGTCAGCTCTGTCTGAGAGCGTCTCAATCGCATGCTCTTTGTCCTCTTTCCTCCATCTCCGCATAAATTTACCCGACCTAGAGTAGACCACAGATCTCACGTAGGAGCCGATATCCTTCTTCTGCCCGCCTTCGTCTTGAAGGGAAACCGTCTGAGACGCGAGTGACTCAAGTGCCTCACAGATGTCGGCTTCCGGGCGACTCGTAACACAGATATGAAGGCTAGGAAGTCGAAGGCCGACAAGGTCCGTTACGAGGTCAAGGACCTGTTCGCGGGGAGATGGGACATCGGACGTGTCGGGACACTCATCAAGCGCATCAATGACAAGATAAACTGGGCCTTGATTTGGAAGCGTGAGCATCTCCTTCAGGCACTCGGTTAATGCTTTGTCGCTAGGCTGACGCGCGCCTTTGTCGTGTGTCTCGTAGAGACGGGCGAATACGTCGCAAAAGGCATCGGAACGAGTAGAGAGTTGGATGAGGAGTGACGGAAGAAGGTTGCGGCGAGCTTGCTTGTCGAGATCTCGAAAGTCAAAATAGAAATACGCCATCGAAGCGGATCCAGCCTCGCACATGGTTGTGATATCGTTGATGATCGCGGAGCTACTCAACTACCATAAGTTTCGTAATACTGCAAGATTTGAGGAGTGACGAACCATAGGACGCTCTTCCCGGAGCCCGCTGCGAAACGTGTGGTCGATAAGATCACAGGCGAAGTCAAAGATAAAAGAAACGTACGTTTGCCGTGAATCCACAGTAGGGAACCAGTCACTTTCCAATTTTCGAATTGGTCGCTGTCAAAGAACCACTCGGCGGTTCTCTCATGTTGACGATCACCGGCGATGTTGTGATTTGTGGACGGATCCGGTGGAGATTGCCATTTCCTAAGGCTTTCCCGTAATTGGTTCTCTGTGATTGTGTTAAATACTCGATTGTCAGCGAAGACGGGACTGATTACGAACGTTTCACGTCGTCTATTCGGTCCGTCGTCTGTTGAACGATTATTTTCACTTCCGTTGCGTCTAGATGATAGAAGTTAGTGGTGACGCTGGTGAGTCGCCAAACAGACTTTGCCCACCGTCAGCCATTGTTTGCACCTTATCGTCAACGGCTTTGACGTTGTCGTTGACAACCTGCACTTTCTTGTCGACAACCTGCACTTTCTCGTCGACAACCTGCACTTTCTCGTCGACACCCTTCACGCCGTCACCAACCGCCGTCACTTTGTTATCGACGGTGTGTGTGATCTTCAGGTTCTGCACACTCGCCATCGCAACCTCTTCGTTCGTCAGTTTGTCGAGCTTCTTCATTCCATCCTCCAGATCCGTCCGCCCCGCCACCTTCTTGAGAAATTTCTCTGAACTGGTATTAGCATCGATCAACGTAAGGCGACAGTCAGACTTACTCGCTTGACTCTGTCCCATTTCTTTTGTGGCTGTCCCAAGGATACCCAGGATCTCAACCGTGATTTCCACCATTTTGTCTGTCATTGCCGGAGTCAGCGGGACCTCGGTATAGATCTCGAGTCGCACGAAGAAGCTTTCGATGCGTCCGAAGATGTCGACGAGGATGTCTTGGCTCGCAGTAACATCTTTTGCTGCCTAAGAACGCTCAGCACAAGAGGTTCTCGCACGAGGGAAGAAATGAGACGACTCACCAAGAGGAGAATACCAACGCCAGCAAATACTAGCTTGGCAGGTGGGAATACCTGGCAAATTGACATCAGAGCGTGTTCACTGACAGAAGAGTGGATATTTACTAAAGCGACGCCTTCGCCTAGCGTCCCAGAGAAGGCATAAAGGACGTTGATGGTGGGAACGAGCCATTTTTTCAACCTGTCATCGCTGGCAGTTGGAGAGAAATCAAATCGGGCTGCTTGAAAGACGGCGAGAATGGCAGCGGGGGAATCGCATGCTTCGAGTTGTTTGAAGAGATCGTGTTTCTTCAGATCGTTCTTGGTCTTATTCTTGTACGTCCTTAGAGCTGCATCGAAGATTCCTTCGATATTGGAAGAGGACTCGGAGAGAGTAGTTGCGGGAGCCTGGAGCATAGAAACGGTAGTAGGAGGTCGAATCATATTGGAGGTGTGTTACAGTCTGGATGACGGCGGGAGAATGCTGGTCCCTCGTGTCGAGTCCAAGCCAAGGACCTGAATATGGAAAAATCAGATAGACGCTGAAACACGCGGCAACCCGGCACCTCCAGTGATACCAAGCACAGACATAGAGTGTACGTCCGGTCCGCCCATGGGCCTGGTGACGCCGCTGGTGATGGGCTGGTGACGCCCTGGTCACGTCACCAGCGCACTTCCCGAAATATACGTGCCCCCAAGCCTCCGGATGACTCATAGTGTGCTTAGTGCGCTTCGGACGTTTCGCGCGTTTCGTTTGTTTCGCATGTTTCGTATGTTTCGAACACTTTCCGCTTTCGGTCGTGAGCATCCTTAGGGCACTTTGTATGTTTCGCACATTTTCCTTTTTCGTCCTTAGGGTGCTTTGTGCATTTTGCACATTTCGACTTTTCCCCGGTTCCCCAGGGTGCCGCACCTCCGCGCGGCCTTAGTGGCTCAAGCACGATGCGCCGCCGGCCATGGCGGCCACCCCTGCAAATTTTCGTGTCGCGCGGAAGCGTGCGCGACCGTTTGCGATTACCCACGACCACCCAAACCACAGGGCTCCATGCGACCCACTGTCCCCATTCCCGACCCCGCTGCATCTGAGCGCGGCCTTAGTAACTCAAGAGCAACGTGTCCCCTACCAAGCTGGCCACCTCTGAGAGGTCTCGCGTCGCGCGGAAGCGTGCGCGACCGTTTTCGATCGCCCACGACCACCAAGACCAGCAGGGCTCCATGCGGCCCACTGTCCTCATTCCCGACCCCGCTGCATCTGAGCGCGGCCTTAGTAACTCGATAGCAACGCGTCGCCGACCAAGATGGCCACCTCTGAGAAGTCTCGCGTCGCGCGGAAGCGTGCGCGACTGTCTGCGATCACCTGCGACCACCCGACCCAGCAGGGGCTCAGTGTACACCACTATTCCCTTCCCTGATCGCGCCGCACTTGCGCGCAGCCTTAGCTATTCGACAGAGACTTGACCGCGACCGCCACGGACCTACCTACGACACCTCGCGCCCCGCGAGGGCCTGCGCGCTCACTCGCGTCGCTTCACACTCCCAAATCCCGTGCATCTTAGTATTTTTGGGCCACTTTGAGCATTTCAGACAGATTTTGACTCTTCTTAGACCTTTTTACCATAGCATTTTTAGGCCAACTTCGAACATTTTGGTCTCATGTGGACCCCCTATCCAAAACGGTTGCACGCCATACCCGTGTACTCCACCCAGCGGACGGCGTCACCACAAATATATTTGACGCCCCTCTACGGTGTGTCACGACATTACCGGTCACGATCACCAGCGTCACCGTGGTGATCACCGCGACGCAGGGACATCTATGGACAATCCGTACAATAGTGAAGCCCTTGCTAAGGCTCATGCACTATACCGGTAAAATCATCACGGGTCATTGCCCCTGTCAATCGCGGTTCCTTCTGGATCTCGGTACGACCAACCGCCGGAGCACGCTAGTCCCTCGATCACCCACCCAAACGCGTCGCCATCCAACAATATATTTCTTTCCAATACCCGCGAATCCGCCCTGCAGTATCACTGCAGTATCGCCACGAGAAAGAAGGCACATGGCAGACATCACTCTCGATTCAGATGACCCTGCCCCGTGGCACTAGTTGCCCAACGACCTGTTTTGTTTCCCGACACAAACGCGATCGACTCTGACTTGCTCCAGAGGCAGGTCATTTCACCTAACAAGAACGAACGATAACAAGGTTCCCTTTCCCCACCATCAGCCCCCTCGTTGGTTTCACGTTTGCCTTTTTTTCCCGCCGTCCAGATCCTCGTCCCATCTGGCCTCCAAGCCGCCGGAATGGGGAACTAATGTGACGGCGATCCCCACTGGTCTCAGCGACAGCCATACCACGAGCGAGTACGTCATTGGCGTGTCACAGTCTCGTGAGGACGACGGCCAAACAGGCCCCGGACGAAAAGGCACGGACAGCGACGTCTAAATGCGCGTTGTTTCCCTTCACGCAGGCCTCACGATCGGGTCCAGGATTCGTTACACGTTTGTCCATCCGTCCCGCCCTTTCTGCGTGTAGCCATATGACAGAGTCAGCTCCTGCGGGTGCCTCCAGACGTTCCTCGTCTCGCAATCCCACGTGGCCTCACGCCGCATGTCAATGACGCCCCTCTTCCTCCCATCCCCCTCCGAAACCAATCCGTCCGAGCCTTCCCTTGTCAACATTAAGAGAATGGGACCAGGACCCGCTGGACATCGTATCCGGTCAACTCGTCCTCACCACCTCCGCCCTTCTTGGTACAGCCTGCGCAAGACCAAGAAACGGAGGGGACAGGGGCAACTGATTGCGCATCCCCTCATACCGTGCCTCCCGCCTGGCGTGCACAAGTCGGACTATGCGTCAGTAAAGCAACGGCCCCGCACACACTAGCGCTCGACCCCAGCCGCTGGAAAAGTACGGGCAGGGGACAATTCGGGCTCGAAGGAACTTGTGCACGTGCTACATGTCGTGACTGAAAGCAACTGGCCGGTGGTGGTGGCACGCGGCCCAGTAGGAAGAAGGCGGCGGCAAAGGGATGGTGGTAGGTCTTTTTTTACATAACCATTCGGGTTGATAACAGCTTTTCTTCATAGCCAAGGTCCCCTGTCCCCGCCGTCGCGTCGGCCTCATCGCTAGTTTCATCATCACATTTCTCCCCGCCGTCTAGCTCGCGGCCGCCGGAACGGGAAAGCGACAAGACGGCGATCTCTGCTACTGGTCCCAGGGATGACCCCGCCTCCTGGGGGCGACAGCCAAACCGAGCCAGCACGTACGGCGGAGTCAAGATGCGCGTTGTAGCCCCTCACGATCGGGACACACCGTCCTCGCAATCCCGTGTGCCCTTACGCCCCATGTCGAAGACGCCCCTCTTCCTCCCCTCCCCTTCCGAAAGAACTTCGTCCGAACCTGCCCTCCACCAACACGACAGAGACAGGGATGGCGCAAGATACGTTGCAGATTGATTCAAGGCGACGGACGAGCAATGCCGCAACCTGTTTTGCGATCTCTGCATGGAGAAACGGTACGCATTCCTTTCATATACAATACATATTTTTGACCTTCTAGGAATGCTGGTACCCCTGTTGAGGTTCGATCGCACTGCGGAAGACTTCGAGTGTCCGGCTTGTCGCAACTATTGTCACTGCTCGCGGAAGCGCGGTGAGTCCCCGAACATGATGGCGGATGGCGTAGTTGGGTCGCGCGCCAAGGTGGCTCCCATCGCGCCGCGCCGACCCCCACAAGTAGGAGCAAGAGTAGAGAACCGGTATCGATGCTGCCGCCAGCCAAGCGGCGCTCAACGAAGACAACGACGACGACGGATGCACAGGTTTTTAACGCGAGCTGGAGCGCGACCGCAGTGTTCACGGTTTCTGGCGGGCCTCTCGGCGGTGCGTTCTTGCACGGCAACAAATCGCGCATCGTCCCCGTCCCTCAACCCACGGCCTCCCCTGCCGCTGCTGTCACTACCCCCCACTTCCACCACCACCACCACCACCACCGCCAGCCCGATACCCGAACCCGCGAAAGACGTGGGGGCGACTGTCCCTTCTGGATTCCGAGGACGACCAGCCGGAGCAGCAGAGCAGACAAAGAGGGAGGGAAAATCGGTCATGGCGGGCCGGACGCCGGGGCAAGCAGATTGGGGAGCCTAGAGCCCGCGATCGGAGTCGTTGACGCCTCTGGACGACGATGGCGATGACGACGAGGATGGAGATCTTAACGTGGGCGGCGATGTGGATGCAGATGACGGGGTCTGGCCGGGTGGTACCTGTACCATCTGCTTAGGCGGAGGAGATGACGAGGATCACGCCGGGGGCGGTAGAGCGGGCTATCAGTCGTCCCGTGTGTTGACATTCGCACCATTCGAGATCAATGTTCGCGCAACGTCGCTTTTCGACGACAACGACGCCAAATGCAAAGGTGTCGACCATCCCGTGCGTTGACATCCGCCCCGTTCAGGATCAATGTCTGCATGACACCATTCGACAACGACGACAGCGATGACGACGCCAGATGCAAAGGCGAACTCTGTCCCTCATACGCTTCATCCCGTGCGTTGACATCTGCCTCGTTCATGATCGATGTCTGGTCTGCACAGCATCACCAGATGACGACGACAACGCTTGCGACGCTAGATGCAAAGGCGTCCTCTGTCTCTCATCCCGTGCGTCGACGTCTCCCCCGAGTCGGATGAAGTGCTGCACGGTGTTGGCACTCCTCGATGATGACGCTAGAAGCAACAGCCTATGGAGGTGCGAGCTTGCATCTGCCCCATTCTCGATCAATAACCGCACCATATCGACGTGACTACCACTTGGTGCTTTGTACAATGGAGTACGGTCTCCCCACGTCATGGTGGCGTTGACATTTACGCCGTGCCCCAGGAGGGTTCGAACAACTTCCAGGTGTCCACCTGCCGCTACCAAGTGGAGTGGAGTCCTGTGGTCGTTGTCTTTCGCATTCGCATCTGCGTCGATGTCTAGTAGCCATTTTACAACATCCATCAATCCATCTGTCGATGTGGCGTGCAGTAGAGTGCGATTTCGGTAACTAGTATACAGAACTGCGCCATGCTGGTATAGTAGCTCTGCAACTCGAATGTGTTGGTTGTACAATGCTGCCGCCAGCGGACTCTTAGTAAGATCAACCCTAGCATTTACATGCTGCGGATATTCGACGATGAGATGTTTCGTTAGGTCAGCAGTATCTCGAAAGTCAAAATAAAAATACGCCATCGATCCGGATCCGGTCTCGCACAGGGTCGGGAGATCGTTGATGATTGCGGAGCTACTAGACAATCATAAGTTTCGCAATACTGCAATCATAGGACGGTCTTCCCTGAGCCCGCTGGGAAACGTGGGGTCCATATGATCACCAAAGAGGCGAAGCCACAGGTAAAAGAAACGTACGTTTCCCGTGGATCCACAGCAAGGAACCAGCCACCTTCCAGCTTTCGAATTGGTTACTTTCAACGACCCATTCCGCGATTCCCTCATGTTGACGATCACCGGCGATGTTGTGATTCGTAGACGGATCTGGTGGAGATTGCCATTTCCTAAGGCCGTCCCGTAATTGATTCCCTGTGACCGTGTGAGATACTTGGCTGTCAGCGAAGACGGGACTGATAACGAACGCTTCACGTTGTCCACGTCGACGCCGTTTGTCGAAGGATTAATTTCACTTCCGTCGCGGTTGCCTTGCCGTCTAGATGATAATAATTGGAGACGATGGTGGTGGATCGCTAATTAGACTTTGCGCACCATCAGCTATTGTTTGCATTATCACGAACCGCTTTGAAGTTGTCGTTGACAACCTGCACTTTCACGTCGACGCCCCTCACGCCGTCGTCGATCCCCGCCACTTTGTTATCGATCTTGTCCGTCACATTCACAAGCTGCACACTCGCCATTGCAACCTCTTCGTTTGTCAGGTTGTCGAGCTTCCTCAGCCCATCTTCCAGATCCGTCCGTCCAGCCACCTTCTTGACAAATGTTTCTGAACTGATATTAGCATCGACCAACGAAGGAGGTGATCGAACTCACTCGCTCGACTCTGTTCCATTTCTTTTGTGGCCGTCGCCAAGGATGTCTGGGGCCTCGACCGTGATTCCCATCATTTTTTCGTCATCGCTGGAGTTAGCGGGACCTCGGTGTAAATCTCGACCCAGACGAAGAAACCTTCGATGCGTCCGAAGATGTCGACGAGGACGTCTTGGCTCGCGGCGACATCTTTAGCTGCCTAAGAACGCTCAACATCCGGAGTACCAGCACGCGGTACGAGGGAAGAAACAAAAGCGACTCACCAAAAGGAGGACACCGACGTCAGCGAAGACTATTTTGGCAGGTAAGAACACCTGTGACTGCCGAATGCCAATGACATCAGAGAGTGTTCACCGACAGACGAGTCGATATTTACCAAGGCGGCACCTCCGCTGAGCGTCCCAGAGAAGATAAAGAACGTTGATGGTCGGAACGAGCCATTGATTCAACCTGTCATCGCCTGCAGTCTGAGAGGGACCAAACTCTGCAGCTTGAAACACGGCGAGAATGGCAGCGGGAGAACATGTTTCCAGTTGTTTGAAAAGATTATGTGTCTTAAGATCGTTCTTGGTCTGTTTATTGTACGATTTGAGAGCGACGGCGAAGATGAGTTCGATTTTGGAAGAGGACTCGGAGGGTGCAGTTGCGGGTGCCTGGAGGTTGAGCCATGTAACTTAGAGGGTATGCTAACGGGGGAGAATGCTGTGCGGCCTCTCGTGGTGTCGATAAACCAAGGACCCGCACCAGGGACCCACGTGCGGTAACACGGCTCGGCACGCCTTCCTTCGATGGCACCAGGACGATCTCTCATACAACAGTAGCGCTGAGGCCCGTGTGAGGTGTTGATAGACTTCACTGGTAAAGTCACAGTAATTGCTGCTGTCACTCTCGGTCTCTTCTGGTGTACGACCGGCCACGACCCAAATGCTCCCTCCCAATGCCCACCCACGAACCCGCCTATCACCACAAGGACGCGGGCTCATGGAAGACATCACCCTCGATCCAGATGACCCCGCGTGGCTCTCGTCGCCCAACGACACGTCTCTGCCGGAACCAAACGCAACTTCTGACTTGCTCCAGGCAGGTCTTTTTTCACATCACGCGATTTCGGTCGATAACGCCTTCTCTCTCACACAGCCAAGATCCCCTGTCCCCGCAGTCGCGTCAGCCTACTCGTCGGTCTCACCCTCGCCTTTCGCCCCGCCGTCCAGATCATCGCCACCGGAACGGGAAAACGACACGACGGCGATCTCCGTCACTGGTCCCGGCGACGACCCCGCGCCGGTGTCTCGTGGGAACGACGGCCAAACAGACCCAACACGGACAACGACGTCGAGATGCGCGATCGTGGCTTTGAGGTATGTCCATTCCCTTCCGTCATTTCTATGCGCATACATACGCCGTGCGACAGAGTCAGCCCCTCCCTGTCCCTGCGGGTGCCTCCAGGCGCTCCACCTCCTCGCAATCCTGTCACCTGTGTTACCCTCACGCCGCATGTCAAAGATGCCCCTCTTCCTTCCTTCCCCCTCCTCCGAAGGCACTTCGTCTGAGCCTCCCATCCGCCAACGTGACAGATAGGAATCACGATCCGCTGGATATCATATCCATCGACTCCTCTTCCTCCTCCTCACGATCACCACCTCCTCGGCGCAGCCCGCGCAAGACCAAGAGACAGAGGGGACAGGGGCAATTGACGGCATACGTCCTCGTACCATCCCGCCCGGGGCGCACAAGTCAGACTATATGCCGGTTAAGCAACGGTTCCGCACACGCCAGCGCCAGACAGCAGCCAAGAGGAAAGCGCGGGCAGGGAACAATGCGGGCTCGAAGGACCTCGTGCACGTGCTGCAAGTTGCATTCGAGAACAACTGGCCCGGAGCTGGTAGCACGGGACCCAGTGGGAAGAAGACGAAGAAGGCGGCATAAGAGACGGTAGTGGTGGACGATGAGGACGACAAAGAAGAAGAAAGTGACAAGTCCAAGATCCCCACGCCCCTCGACCAAGCATTACCTGCGGCATTCACACACAACTCAACGAATCCTAACGTGGTGGCGTCGGCGTCAGCACCGGCAGCGATTACTACGCGCCTGTCGGCAAAGGAGACACGCGCTGAGGCTCCAAGTGATAGCGCGAGCGTGGAGGATGTCATGCTGTTGCCGACGAAACGCGCTCGCTCGCACGCGCGTGCGCAGGCCGTGTCGCCGCGTAGGAAGGGGAGACGCCACACACGTCGACCGCTCCACGCAGAAAACGACAGCGCGTGGCAGACGAGCAGGAACAGGACGACTCTGACGACTCCGGAATTGAGATCATCGTCGATGCGCCGCGCAAACAACGGCGCGTACCCAAGACCCAGCCGCAGCCAAGACATAAGCCCCGCCGTTCTACCCAGCAGCATCGCACGTCAACCCCGCCCCCCATACACACATCTATGACTATTCACACGTCCACGCCCGAGTAGACCCTGCCCCCCGCAGGAGCAGTCATCACCAATCACGCCCCCAGATGTCAACTCGCTCGCAGGCCTCCTGCTGACGATCCTGCCAGAACCCACACACACGGAGATCGCGATCCCTCCACGTGCTCTCAGTCACCTGCACTCGTCGCCCGATCCTCCAGATCCCGTGCGCAAATTGCAAGAGACACAACAGTATGCGATCCGGCAGGGTTTTTGCTATGAAGGGGCCGCGGTCGGCGCGCACGGGCTCCTCGCAACTTCTCCCGCTGCCGAACCTTCCCTGGTCTCGGATAGCGGCGTCACCACCAACTCTGCCTCCGCAACCGATCCCGATGATCTGCAGGACGCGAGTCTCGACCTCAACCTCGACATCTCTATGGACCTCGAGGCCGGGCCCGCGTCCGCGCATGGGGTCGACGTCGATATTGTGACTCCGCACCCCCCGCCGCCACTGCTGCGCACCGCAGGTACCCACGACCATCCAGACGGACCCATGCTCGGCTTTGTGATACCCGAGCATGACGGTGTCGACCATAGCCCTGGCGCCGGCGTGAACGTAGGCCGCGCTCTCACGAGCCCAACCCAAGGCCTGAGCTTTGATCTTGCTTCCCCGTATCGCGGCGGCGAAGGATCGATCGACTGGCGCGCAGGGAACGTTTCCGGTGGTGCAGGTGCCAGTCCAGACACAGGTGCCGGCGAATACGCTGGTAACGGGACGTTCGACCCGTCCGTACTTGGCGACGGCGGCAACCTCAGTCCTGAAAGCCTCGGAGACGATCCGAGCTCGCCGGTTTGTGGATTCGGCGGCGGCGTGCGACCCTCGCGCGCGACGGACGAAGACAACGAGGAAGAGGAAGACGTCATGGGGATGTTGTTTGAGAACACGAGCGACGACGATTTTATGCCGCCGTCAGGATTGGGCAAGGGCAAGGGTCGAGCGGTCGTTGTGGACGACGTCGTCGAACTGTCGGAGACTGCTGCCGCTGGTTCGAGGATGCGGAGGAAGAGCTGGCGCAAGGAACTTGCAGACGAAGCCGAGGTCGGGCACAACGACGACAGCAATGACGAAGGAGACGATGACGATAGTCCGCGCGCGCGCGCAATATCTGCGCCTGTTTTTACAAATGCCCGTCGCAAGAAATGTACCGCGGCATCGTCGTCATCAGCCGTGCTCACAGGAGGGCTAATGTTCTGCCACCATTGCAGAAGTACGACACGCCGACCCAAGATGCGTTGTACGTTGATTAAGGCGTCGACGGACAAGCAATTGCCGCAACCTATTTTGCGATCGCTGCATCGAGAACCGGTACGCATCCCCTCACATACAATACATATTTCTGACTCTTGGATCGTAGGTACCCCCAGCTGACGTTCGATCGTTCCGCGGAAGACTTCGAGTGTCCGGCTTGTTGCAACTATTGCAATTGCTCGCTTTGCTCACGGAAGCGCGGAGAGGCGTACATCCCCGAACGTGATGGCGGGTGGCGCTGTTGGATCGCGCGCCAAGGTGGCTCCCATAGCGCCGCGCCGACCCCCGCAAAGAAGAGTAAGAGCAAAGTTCTCGGGACGGCGCCGGCAGCGACGAAGACGACGACGAAACCTGCGATGATGATGATGACGACGACGAACGACGACGACGACGGATGCACAGGTCTTTGACGGGAGCTGGAGCGCGACGGCAGTGTTCACGGTATCTGGCGAGCCGCTCGGCAGTGCGTTCTTGCAAGGCAACAAAGCGCGCATCGTGCCCGTCTCCCAACCCACGGCCTCCCCTGCCACCACCCCAAGTGCGCCCGCCAGTTTTACCGCCAGCTCGATACCTGAACCCACGCAGCAACAGCAAAGGCGCCAGCATGCGTTTATTGGGAAACCGCGCAAGACGTGGGGGGCGCGGCTCGTGTACCTTCCCGATCACGACCAGCCGGAGCAGCAGATAAAAAAAGACGAAGGGGAAGGGGAAGAACGCCGGGGTAAGCAGATTCAATTTTTTGTCGGGAGCCTAGAGCCGTTGTTGGTGGCGCGGAGGTGGCGATGGCGACGGTTTGCGTCGTTGACGCCGTTGGACGACGACGATGATGGTGACGAAGATGGAAATCTTGGTGAGGGTGGCGATGGCCTGATGCGGACGCACATGCAGACGACGGGATCTGGCCCGGTGAGTATGTGATATTTGTACCGCCTGCTCAGGCGGAGGAGATGGTGAGGATCACGCCGGAGGAGGTGGAGCGTGCTATCGGTGCCGCGTTCGCCATTAGTACCCCGGCATAGTCATGGTCATCGACATCGAATTGGCATCAAAAAGTGAGTTGGTAGAATTAAAATCTTGATTACTGTAAAATTAACAAACGACTATTATTACCTGTATATCCATTTTGGTTTTCTGGCTTCCTCGGTTTATCAGTTTAAAATACCTTATATCGCCTTAGTTGTTGTGTGCATCATAGCGGTCTGTGCATATTCTCATAATCCACCGTTCTGAGGCAAAAAATGAGCGGAGATTCTATGGAAGTGAACAGATGATGCACTGCGGTGATACGGACCCCGCTTCCGACCCTCGTCGGAGCGCTCCAGGGGCCGATCCTGTTGTGACCTTGCCTCGTAGTATTGAAGCAAACTTCTAGCCCTGTTCATGCAACGAAATGCGATCTCAGACAAATAGAGAACACCGCTTTGGGAAAGCTCAATGTTGGTCATGTTGGTCTTACAGCACGAGACCATCATCACGAAAGCTGATCGATATCAACAAGTGTCTGGCTCGGAAACGATAAAGTACAGGATGTGAGTAGGTGAAGTGCTACATTCTATTCTGTTCGACACTAGCACGATGTTCCAATAGCAACTGTGCCATCTCGTGACATCGATATCCTTGACGAAGCAAGCTGAAACGGAGTTTGGCCTTTGTCATCCACTGCATCTACGTCTGCACCGTTTTCAAGTAGCAGGCGTAAGGAATTGGTATTAAGTTTATTCCACTGGTCAAATAACAGGTGCAAAGGTGTCTTGTGGCTCCCATCGCGTGCGTTGACATCTGCCCCATGCAGGATCAATGTTTGTACAACATCATCTGAACACGACAACGACAACGGCAACGGCAACAATGGCGACAACAATGCCACATGCAAAGGCGTCAAGTGGCTCTGATTGCGTGCGTTGACATCTGCCCCATTCAGGATCAATGTCTGTACAACATTCGCCGACGACGACGACCACGGCGACGGCGGCGACGACGCCAGATGTAAAGGTGTATTGTGGCTCTGATCGCGTGCGTTGACATCTGCCCCATTCAGGATCAATGTCTGTACAACATCATTCGACGACGAAAACAACAACGGCAACGATGCCAGATGCAAAGGTGTCTTATGGTTCTGATCGCGTGCGCTGACATCTGCCCCATTCAGGATCAATGTCTGTACAACACCATTCGATGACGACGACGACGCCAGATGCAAAGGTGTCGAGTGGCTCTGATCGCGTGCGCTGACATCTGCCCCATTCAGGATCAATGTCTGTACAACATCATTCTTCGACGACGACGACGACGACGACGCCAGATGCAAAGGTGTCGAGTGGCTCTGATCGCGTGCGTTGACATCTGCCCCATTCAGGATCAATGTCTGTACAACATCATTCGTCTTCGACGACAACGATGCCAGATGCAAAGGTGTCGAGTGGCTCTGATCGCGTGCGTTGACATCTGCCCCGTTCAGGATCAATGTCTGTACAACATCATTCAACGACCACCACCACGACTCCGATGCCAGATGCAAAGGTGTCGAGTGGCTCTGATCGCGTGCATTGACATCTGCCCCGTTCAGGATCAATGTCTGTACAACATCATTCGCCGCCGCCGACGACGACTCCGATGCCAGATACAAAGGTGTCCTGTGGCTCTGATCACGTGCGTTGACATCTGCCCCGTTCAGGATCAATATCTGTACAACATCATTCGACCTCGGCTCGGACGACGCCAGATGCAAAGGTGTCTTGTGGCTCTTATCGCGTGCGTTGACATCTGCCCCGCTCTGTATCAATAACCGCACGATATCGACGTGACCCCATTGTGATGCTTCATGCAACGGAGTACGGTTGCCCTTTGTCGTAGCGATCTTGACATCTACACCGTGTCCTAGTAGGGTTCGAACAACTTCTAGGTGTCCATTCGACGCTGCCAAGTGGAGTGGAGTCCACCAACCGTTTAGTTGCGCATTCGCATTTGCGCCGATACTGAGTAGCCACTGTACGACTACCATTGACCCGTCCTTCGATGCGGCGTGCAGTAGACTTTGGTGACTAATAGGGAGGACCGCGTCATGCTGGTGTAGTAGCTCTGCAACTTGAATATGTTCGTTGCTCAGTGCTGCAGCCAGCGGACTCCTGTTAAGACCAACCCTAGCATTTACATGCTGCGGATATTCGACGATGAGATGCTTCGTTAGGTCATGAAATCCGCACAACGCGGCGTAGTATAGGCACGACGGGGCATAGGATTTGTTCGGTGAATTGGATTCTGGGGAAAGATCAGAGTTGTCGTTCGAGTCCCGACCAATCCCTACGAAAGAATTCCATGGTTCGTCGATGTCAAACGACTTGAGCCATGCTGGGAAATATGGTTTTGTAGGATCAAAAAGGCTTCTCATCCCTTCTTCTACATGTAACGATACGTTCTCGAATCGAGCATGGTCTACCCAGTGCCGAGCGGCGTAGTCAGATAGAGGAGATCCACTTTCGGCCATATCTTTGCAATTGGATCGAAGAAGAATCGCCAAGCAAGCTTGGGCAATGACCGTGTGTGCTGGCTCGGGATGGATATGAAACCGGGAAATGTCTGCTGCTAGCTTGGCAAGCCGATCCGAAATCAAGAACTCCTTCACCGAGAAATGTGCGAATTGTACAACGCGAGTCACCGAATACTCGTCATCGTCATCGTCATCGTCATCGTCATCGTCATCGTCATGGACATCGACGACGATGATCAAGCTCGAGCACGTAGACAGGACACCTTGTTGCTCGTCGTCCCATCGCCAAGCTGAGTTCAGCACCGGTATCCCTCCCTTGGCCCCATCAAAGTCGAGCGCAAGAACTTCTGCGAGTTCGTCAACACGAAGTGGCCGAGTCGCAACGGTGAGACATTGTAGCAGACGATATGCTTGATCTGGGTTGACCTTCCCGATCTCCCTCAGTATCCGCTCGTATGTCTCGTCCAAAGTGTTAGGCAGCTCTCTGAGGACGCGCTGGACATTCTGTGGAAGGCAATTTCGCAACACTTCGAGCTGACAAAAGACCCATCGGAACCTGTGAAACACCATCAGCCAGCGTCATAATCACCCGCATATGCCTTACATTCCGTCAGCTCTGTCTGAGAGCGTCTCAATCGCATGCTCTTTGTCCTCTTTCCTCCATCTCCGCATAAATTTACCCGACCCAGAGTAGACCACAGATCTCACGTAAGAGGCGATATCATTCTTCTGCCCGCCTTCGTCTTGAAGGGAAACCGTCTGAGACGCGAGTGACTCAAGTGCCTCACAGATGTCGGCCTCCGGGCGACTGGTAACACAGATACGAAGGCTAGGAAGTCGAAGGCCGACAAGGTCCGTTACGAGGTCAAGGACCTGTTCGCGGGGAGATGGGACATCGGACGTGTCGGGACACTCATCAAGGGCATCTATGACAAGATAAACTGGGCCTTGATTCGGAAGCGTGAGCATCTCCTTCAGGCACTCGGTTAAAGCTTCGTCGCTAGGCTGTCGCGCGCCTTTGTCGTGTGTCTCGTAGAGACGGGAGAATACGTCGCAAAAGGCATCGGAACGTGTAGAGAGTTGGATGAGGAGTGACGGAAGAAGGTCACGGCGAGCTTGCTTGTCGAGATCTCGAAAGTCAAAATAAAAATACGCCATCGAAGTGGATCCGGGCTCGCACATGGTTGTGATATCGTTGATGATTGCGGAGCTACTCGACAATCATCAGTTTCACAATACTGCAAAATTTGAGGAGCGACGAACCACAGGACGCTCTTCCCGGAGCCCGCTGCGAAACGTGTGGTCCATAAGATCGCCAAAGCAGCGAAGCCACAGGTAAAAAAAAAACGTACGTTTCCCATGAATCCACAGCAGGGAACCAGTCACTTTCCAGTTCTCGAATTGGTTGCCTTCAAAGAACCACTCGGCGGTTCCTTCATGTTGACGATCACCGGCGATGTTGTGATTGGTGGATGGATCCGGTGGAGATTGCCATTTCCTAAGGTTTTCTCGTAATTGATTCCCTGTGATCGTGTTAGATACTCGACCGCCAGCGAAGACGGGACAGATTACGAACGCTTCACGTCTACTTGGTCTGTCGTTTGTTGAAGAATTAGATGATAGAAGTTAGTGGTGACGTTGGTGGGTTGCCAAACAGACTTCGCCCACCTTCAGCTATTGTTTGCACCTTATCGTCAATCGCTTTAACGTTGGCGCCTACGAGTTGTACTTCGCTTTTGACATCCTGCACTTTTTCATCGACACCCTTCACGCCGTCGCCAACCGCCGTCACTTTGTTATCGACAGTGTGTGTGGCCTTCAGAATCTGCGCACTCGCCATCACAACCTCTTCGTTCGTCAGTTTGTCGAGCTTCTTGAACCCATCCTCCAGATCCGTCCACCCCGCCACCTTCTTGAGGAAATTTTCTGAACTGGTATTAGCACTGATCTACGTAAGACGATGGTCGGACTTACTCGCTCGACTCTGTTGCATTTCCTTTGTGGCCGTCGCAAGGATATTCAGGATCTCAACCGTGATTCCCACCATTTTGTCCGTCATCGCCGGAGTCAGCGGAACCTCGGTATAGATCTCGAGTCGGACGAAGAAACATTCGATACGTCCAAAAATGTCGACGAGGACGTCTTGGCTCGCAGTAACATCTTTAGCTGCCTAAGAACGCTCAGCACCAGAAGTGCCCGCACGAGGGAAGAGACGAAGCAACTCACCAAGAGGAGAACACCAACGCTGGCAAATACTAGCTTGGCAGGTGGGAATACCTGGAGAATGGACATCAGAGCGTGTTCGCTGACAGAAGAGTGGATATCTACTAAAGCGACGCCTTCACCTAGCGCCCCAGAGAAGGCACAAAGGACGTTAATGATCGGAACGAGCCATTTTTTCAATCTGTCATCGCTTGCAGTCGGAGAGAAATCAAATCGGGCTGCTTGTAACACGGCGAGAATTGCAGCGGGAGAATCGCAGGCTTCCAGTTTTTTGAAGAGAGCGTGGTTTTTCAGATCGTTCTTGGTCTTTTTCTTGTACGACTTTAGAGCGGCATCAAAGATGCTTTCGATATTGGAAGAGGGCTTGGAGGGAGTAGAAACGGGAGCGGTATGTTGACTCATGTTGGGGATGTGTAACAGTCTGGTGGACGACGACGGGAGAATGCTGGTGCCTCGCCTCGTGTCAAGCCCAAGCCAAGGACCTGAATACGGAAGGACGCTGAAACACTGCTGAAACACGCGGCAACACGGGCCGGCACCTCCAGTGCAAACATCGGGACACGGCGTACAGGCCCATGTGAGATAGATAGACTTTGCCGGTAAAGTCACCACCGTCATTGTCACTCTCACTCTTCCGGATCCGGGCTGGAGAAGACCAAGCACCGAATTTGACCCAAAGTTCCCAAACGTGTCGTCGTCCAACAGTCTACGAGCATTCCCTTCCAGTGCCCACGAATCCGCCTTATTGCCACAAGAACGCGGGCTCAGCGCTCATGCGCTCATGGCCAAAGATCACCCTCGATCTGGTCCCCTCCCCGTAACTCTGGTCGCTCAGCGTAGCGTTTTTGCCCATATAGACGTGACTTTTGACTTGCTCCAGGCAGGTCCTTTTTACATGACGCGATTTGGGTCGATAACACCTTTTCACAGCCAAGGTCCCCTGTCCCTGTCATTGCGTCAACCTCCTCGTCGGTTTCATCCTTGCCTTTCACCCCGCCATCCAGACCGTCGCCGCCGGAACGGGAAAGCAACATGATGGCGATCTCTGCTACTGGTCCCGGTGTCTCATAAGACGACGACCAACCGAGCCAGCACGAAGAAGTACCTCCGGCGACATAGAGATGCGCGTTGCAGCAGACTGTCCCGTCCATTCCGCCCATTCTGTGCGCATGCATACGCCGCGCAACAGGGTCAACCTTCTCCTGCTCCTGCGGGTGCATCCATGCGCTCCTCGTCCTCGCAATCCCGTGTACCCTCACGCCGCATGTCAAAGATGCTCCTCTTCCTCTCATCCCCCTCCGAAAGCACTTCGTCCCAACCTCCCCCCCCCGCCAATGTGACCGAGACTGAGACCACGACGCGCTGAACATCATATCCGTCGACTCCTCTTCCTCCCCACGGCCACGGCCACCTCAGCGCAGCTCGCGCAACCAAGAAACAGAGGGGACAGGTGCAGCTGATGGCTTACGTCTTCGTACCGCTCCTCCCTCCCGGCGCCCGCAAGTCGGACTATATGCCGGTTAAGCAACGGTCCCGCACACTCCAGTTCCAGACAGTCACCACGTGGAAAGCGCGGGCAGGGGACAATTCGGGCTCGATGGAACTCGTGTACGTGTTGCAAGTTGCGTTTGTGAACAACTGGCCGGGAGCTGGCAGCACGGGACCTAGTGAGAAGATGACGAAGAAGGCGGCAAAGGAGACGGTGGTAGTAGTGGACGATGAGGACGACGAAGAGGAGGAAAGTGACAAGTCCAAGATCCCCACGCCCCTCGACGAGGCGTTAGCTGCGGCATTCACACTCAACTCAACTCATCCTAACGTGACGGCATCAGCGTCAGCAATGGCAGCGACTACCACGCGCCGATCGGCAAAGGAGACACACGCTGAGGCTTCAAGTGATAGCACGAGCGTGGGGGTTGTCATCCCGTTGTCGACGAAACGCGCGCAGGCTGTGTCGCCGCGTAGAAAGGGGAGATAACATCTGCACACGCCGAACAGTCCACGCAGAAAACGACGACGCGTGGTAGACGATCAGGACTAAGACGACTCTAACGACTCCAAATTCGAGATCATCATCGATGCACCGCAGGAACAACAGCGCGTACCCAAGTCCAAGCCTCAATCACAACCGTCTGCCCGACCGCAGCCTAGACATAAGCCCCACCGTTCTACCCTGCAGCATCGCACGTCAACCCCGACTGCCATACACGCATCTATCTCTATTCACAGGTCTACGTCCGAGTCGACGCCGCCCCCGCAGGGGCAGTCTTCACCAATCACGCCCCCAGACGTCAACTCCCTCGCAGGCCTCCCGCTGCCGAACCCGCCCGCACAGAGATCTCGATCCCCTCGCGCGAACTCAGCCACCTGCACTCGTCGCCCGATCCTCCAGATCCCGCGCGCAAATTACAAGAGACGCAATAGTACGCGATCCGGCAGAAATTTTGCTATGAGAGGGCCGCGATTGACGCGCATGGTCTCTTCGCAACTTTCCCGCTGCCAAACCTACCCCCACCTCAGACAGCGGCCCTTGTGCCACCACCACCAACTCTGCCCCCGCAACTGCAACCGATCACGATGATCTGCAGGATGCGAGTTTGGATCTCAACCTCGACCACGATATCTATGGACCTCGGGGATGGGCCCGTGCACGCGGGTGAAGATGAAAGTGCAGATACGCATGCAGTCGTCGTCGGCGATGCGCCCCCGCACTACCCTCCCCCACTGTTGCGCACCGCGGGCACCCATAACCATCCAGACGGGCCCATGCTCGGCTTTGTAATACCCGAGCATGACGATGTCGACCATTGCCTTGACGCTAGCGTGGATGTAGGCCGCGCTCTCACGACCCCAAGCCAAGGCCTGAGCTTTGATCTTACTTCCTCAAATCGCGGCGGCGAAGGATCGATCGACTAGTGTGCTGGGAACGTTTTCGGTGGTGCAAGGTGCCAGCACAGACGCAGGCGGCGGCGAGTACGCTGGTGACGGAACAACCGATGCGTCCGTGCTTGGCGGGGGCGGCAACCTCAGCCCTGAAAAGCTCGGAGACGACCCGAGCTCGCCGGTTCGTGAATTCGGCGGTGTGCAACCTCCGCGCGCGACGACGAAGACGACGAAGAGGAAGACGTCATGTGCACATTGTTTGAGAACACGAGCGAAGACGACTTTGTGCCGCCGTCGGGATTGGGCAAGGGCAAGGGTCGAGCGGTCGTTGTGGACGGCGTCGTCGAGTCGTCTGAGAGCGTTGTTGCTGCCGCTGGTTCGAGGACGCGGAGGAAGAGCTGGCGCAAGGAACTTGCAGACGAAGTTGAGGACGGGCACAATGACGGCAGCGATGACGAAAGCATTTCTGACCATGGTCCACGCGCGCACGCAATATCTGCCCTTGTTTTTACAAATGCCCGTCGCAAGAAACGCAGCCCAGCATCGTCATCATCAGGCGTGCTCCCGTGAGGGCTGAGGTTCTGCCATTATTGCAGGCGCAAGACACCCCTGCCCAAGATGCGCTATACGTTGATCAAGGCTTCAACGGACGAGCAATGCCGTAACCTGTTTTGCGACCTCTGTATAGACAAACGGTACGCCATTCCTTCATATACAGTACATATTTCTGACTCTCTTGGACCGTTAGGTATCCCCAGTTGACGTTCGATCGCTCCGCGAAGACTTCGAGTGTCCGGCTTGTTGCAACTATTTCAATTGCTCGCTTTGCCCACGGAAGCGCGGAGTGGCGACTTCCCCGAACGTGATGGCGGGTTGGGCAGTTGGATCGCGCGCCAAGGTGGCTCTCGTCGCGCCGCGCCGTTCCCCGCAAATAAGAGCAAGAGTAGAGAACCGGTATCGGTGCTGCCGCCAGCCAAGCAGCGCTCAACGAAGACGACGACGACGACGGATGCCCAGATCTTCGACGGGACCAGGAGCGACATCCTTCGACAACGACAGCGACAATGCCAGATGCAAAGGTGTCTTGTGGCCCTGATTGCGTGCGTTGACATCTGCCGCGTTCTGTACCAATAACCGCACGATATTGACGTGAGTCACGTGACCATTTCCTGATGCCTTCATGCAACGGAGTATGGTTGTCCCTAGTATGTTTGTCCCTCGTCGTAACGACCTTGACATCTAAAGTCATCACGGTCAATGCCACTACCACTCTCGCTTCCTTCCGGATCTGAGGTACGAGCAGCCGGAGCACGCGATCATCCACCTAAACGCGTCGTCGTCCCAAGCGTCGTCCAACAATCTATTTCCTCCAATGCCTGCGAATACGCCATACTATATCGCCACGAGAACTTGAACACGAACTCATGGCAGGCACCACCCTCGATCCAGATGACCCCACCCCGTGCCTCTAGTCACCCAACAACCTGTATCCTCCCGACACAAACGCAACCGAATCGACTTGCTCCAGGCAGGTCCTTTTAACTAACAGAATGTGATTTGGGTTGATAACACTTTTCTCACAGTCAATGTTCCCTGTCCCCGCCATCGCGTCAGCATCCTCATCGGTTTCACCTTTGCCCCGCTGTCTAGATCATCGTCCTATCAGGCCCCCAAGCCGCCGGAACGAGAAACTGATGTGACAGCGATCTCCACCACTGGTCTCGGCAGTGACCCTACCATGAGCGAGTACGTCATCGGCCAAGCGCCGGTGTTTCCTGAGGACGACGGCCAAACAGGTCCAGCACGAAAAGGCACGGACAGCAACGTCTAGATCCGCTTTGTCGCCCCTCACGAGGCCTTACGATTGGGTTCAGTGTTCATTACAGGTTTGTCCGTCTATCCCGCACTTTCTGCGTGTAGCCACGTGATAGAGTCAACCCCTTCTTGCAGGCGCTCCTCGTCTTCGTAATCTCGTGTGGCCTCACCTCGCTTCCTCCCTCCCTCTCCGAAACCAATCCGTGCGAACCTCCCCCTGCCAACGTGAAGAGAAGGGGACCAGGACCCGCTGGATATCGTATCCATCGACTCACCTTCTCGGCGCAGCCCGCGAAAGACCAAGAAACAGAGGGCACAGGGGGCGCGCGTCCTCATACCGCGCCTCCCGCTAGGCGTGTGCACGTCAGACGATGCGCCAGTGGCCCTGTATACGCCAGCGCCTGACCGCGGCCAATGGAAAAGCATGTACAGGGGACAATTTGGGCTCGAAGGAACTGGTGCACGTGCCGCAGGTTGCATTTGAGAACAACCAACCCAGTGCTGGCAGCAGGGCCTAGTGGGAAGAAAAGGAGGTGGTCGTAGGATGGATGAGAAGGACGACGAAGAGGGATGTTCAAGATCCCCGGCAGCATCGCGCGTCGACCCCGCGCGCCATGGTCGAGTCCATATCTGTGCATACAGCCGTGCCGCCCCTGCAGCCCTATGCTCGCTACTAGTAGTACTGTACATTTTATCATCGATTACAGAACAGATGTCGTGAGTGTGGCTTCGTGCAGTGCCTTGTCAGGATAGGCCTTCACCCAGCTGTCGCGTGCGATCCAGGCGGACCAATAAACCTTGACCTTTTCAGGAATGGACCGAACCCCTTCTCCAGCGCGGCGACGCCCTCATCCGACTTCTGCGCTCCAAGCAGGGACGCTATGCGCGCGATCCACGCGCCGACGTGATAGTTGTCCACGCCAGGGGTGGCGCCGCCGATGAACGGGCCCTCGCTGATGGCGGCGGGGAGCGTCTCGACAGTGAAGACCTTGATCAAATCTCAGAGCGCCGTGGACGCGGAGTAGAAGCCCGGCTTGGCCTCGTCGGGCGCGTTTCCAGTGAGGAGCGCGTCGAGACCAGAGATTCTCGCGATCTGCTTGTCATGGAAGTCCTTGTGCAGTTCCGCCTCGGGTGTCGCGGCATGCTTCTTCAAACCTGCAAGGCCTGCAAGGTGATAAGCGCACATCCCGTTGGTGGAATGTTACAGAAAAACCTACGCGTTGAGGTGAAGATGGGGGCGAAGCTGCCCTTCACTTCTGCGAATTCCTCGTCGTTTCGCTGAGGAAGTGGGTGGTCGGTCAACGCGTCGCCAACGGGAAATATCAGCGGATAAGATCTCACCGACGCGACAAAGGCAAAGTTGGGGTTGATCTCATCCTCATGTACCACAGTTGTGATGGAGGTCGCAGGTGCAACCTTTTTAGACGAGATGGACACGAGATAATCAATCACGGTGGCGGTGCTGGTGAATGATTTTCCTCCATGGGGGCAAGGTGCCATGGGGGTTCTGAAGGAGTGGACCCCTATGAGCGAGGGAAAGCAGTAATCAAAAATTCCCAACTTACAAGCTTCAGGAACTGGGGTCGAAGTTCGCACCCTCGACAAGGTTGACAATCTCGAGGTCGGCGTCGAAATAGAGCCCAGCACTGAGTGATACATAGCGTCAACACATCAGACCGACGTTGGACCCATAGAACGAAGAACTAACAGAGCAAGCTGTGGGACAGCGGCCCAGACGGACTGAGGGAAGGTGTAGAGGACGGGCTGACGGGTCAATGGTGAACACGCACGGTTAACCACAGGGAATATCGGTATCACCTTGGTCATTTCTGCGTGTTAGGTGAGAACGAAAGTAGTTATTAGTATTGATTGAGCTGGACTGGATGAGTGCCAGAACAGATCACCGACGAGGCTCACTTGATATGTTCCAATCTCTGGGGAAAGGGCCCTCGTTTGCCATTCCGATGCTCGCGGATCGTCGACCGTACCTGAGCTCGGGACTAGCAGGAGCCCATGTAACTGTGTTGCCCAACCTTGCTCAGCCCGAAATCAGATGCGCACGTGTCGAAGTCGCAAATCTCTCGTACTTCCTGCACGTGACTCGCGTAACCGACAAGACTGTCACTCTCGGTCTCTTCCGGTGCACGACCAGCCACGACCCAAATGCTCCCTCCCAATGTCCACGAACCCGCTATCACCACAAGGACACGGGCCACGGCAGACATCACCCTCGATCGAGATGACCCCGTCCCGTGGCTCTGGTCGCCCAACGACGCGTCACTGTCGAACACAAACACAAACGCGACTTTTGACTTGCTCCAGGCAGGTCCTTTCACATAACGCGATTCCGGTCGATAATGCCTTTTTCTCTCACATAGCCAAGGTCCCCTGTCCCCAAAGTCGCGTCAGCCTCCTCGTCAGTCTCACCCTCGCCTTTCGCCCTGCCGTCCAGATCATCACCGCCAGATCATCACCGCCGGAATGAAAGAACGACATGACGGCGATTTCCGTCACTGGTCCCGGCGACGACCCCGTGCTGGTTGGTGTCTGGTGAGAATGACGGTCAGACAGACCCAGCACGAAAAGGCACGGACGGCGACATCGAGATACGCGTGGTCGCCCCCCACGATCGGTACCATCAGGTGTGTCCGTCCCTTCTGCCCTTTCTGTGCGCGTACATACGCCGTGCGACAGGATCAGCCCGCTCCTTCTCCTGCGGGTGCTTCCAAGCGCTCCTCGTCCTCGCAACCCCGTGTACCCTCATGCCGCATGTCAAGGGCACCCCTCTTCCTTCCCTCCCCTTCCGAAAGCACTTCGTCCGAACCTCCCCCCCGCCAACGCGACAGAGATAGAGGCCGTGACCCGCTGGATATCATATCCATCGATAGCACTACGCAATCACGGGCGTACATTAGTGGTTACACTGAGGCCTTTGATTGATTTTACGGTAAAATCATCACCGTACTGTCACATGTCACCCTCGGTCTCTTCCGGATCCGAGGCAGGACCAGATTCTACGCATACAGTACAAACCCGTCGTCGTCCAATAGTCTATTCCCTGCCAAAGCCCCCGAACCCGTCACAAGAACATGGGCTTATGGAACACGGCATCATCGATCCAGACGACCCCGCCCCCTTGCTCTGGTCGCTCAACGACAGCCCAAACACGACTTCGGACTTTCTCCAGGCAGGTCTTTTTACCTAATGTGATTTGAGTCGATAACGGGTTTTCTTATAGCCAAGGTCCCCTGTCCCCATCGTCCCGTCAGCCTCCTAGGTTCACCCTCGCCTCTTGCCCCGCCGTCCAGATCGCCGCCACCGGAACGGGAAAGTAACATGACAGCGATCTCCGTCACTGGTCCCGGCGATGAACCCGCGCTGGTGTCTCGTGAGAATGGCGGCCAGACAGACCCAGCATGAAATTGCACGGATAGCGACTTCGAGATGCGCATTGTAGCCCATCACGATTGGGACGTACAGGTGAGTCCACCCCTTCCACCCATTCTGTGCGCATACAAACGCCATGCGACAGAGTCAGCCCCCTCCTGCTCCTGCAGGTGCCCCCAGGCGCTTCTCGTCCTCGCCATCCCGTGTCCCCTCACGCCACATGTCAAAGACGCCTCTTCCTTCCCCCCAACCCCTTCGAAAGCACTCAGTCCGAGCCACCGACGTGACAGCGGCAGGGACCACGACCCGCTGGACACCATATCCATCGACTCATTTTCCTCCTTCTCACCACCCCCACCTCCTCACCGCAATCTGCGCAAGACCAAGAAACGGAGGGGACAGGGACAGCTGATGGCATATATCTTCGTACCGCCCCTCCCGTCCGGCGTGCGCAAGTCAGACTATGTGCCAGTAAAGCAACGGCCCGCCTACGCCAGCACCAGACGGCAGCCAAGGGAAATGCGCGGGCGGAGGAATTTGGCCCGAATGAACTCGTGCACGTACTGCAGGTCACGGTTGAGAATAACTGGCCCGGAGCTGGCAGCACGGGGCCTAGCGGGAAGAAGATGAAGGTGGCAAAAGAGACGGTTGTGGTAGTGGATGACGAAGACGATGACGAAGAAGAGAAAGGCAAGTCTAAGTCCAAGATCCATGTCTTTCAACCAGGCGTTAGCTGCGGCATTCACACTCAATCCTAACGTGGCGGCGTCGGCGTCAGCACCGGCGGCAATCAGTAGTAATACGTGCCGCCGGTTGGCAAAGGAGATACGTGCCGAGACTTCAAGTGACAGCGCAAGCGTAGAGGTTATCATCCCATTACCGACGAAACGCGCGCGCGCAGGCTGTGTCGAGCCGGATGAACGGTCGCCTGCCTGTATCTCCGCGTCGAAAGGGGAAACGCCATCCATGCACGCCGACTGGTTCACACAGAAAACGACGGTGCGTGGCAGACGAGCACCAACGAGACGACTCCGACACTCCGAAATTGAGACCATCGTCGATGCGCCGCGCGGACTACGGCGCCTGCCCAAGGCCAAGCCGCAATTACAACCGCGAAGCACAGTCATAAGCCCCGCCGTTCCGCCCACCAGCATCGCGCGTCGACCCCGCCCGCCGTGCTCACGTCCATATCTATGCACAGGTCCACGCCCGAGTTGAGCCCGCCCCCGCAGGAGCAATACTCGCCAATCACGCCCCAGACGTGGACCCGCTCGCTGGCCTCCCGCTGACGATCCTGCCAGAACCTTCAAGCTTCATGCCTGGAGATCGCAATCCCCGCGGGCACTCAGTCACCTGCACTCGTCACCCGATCCTCCAGATCCCGTGCGCAAAATGCATGCAGCAGTATGCGATCTGGCAGAGCTTTTGCTATGAGGAGGTCGCGGTCGGCGCGCACGGTCTCATCGCACCTCTCCCCGCTGTCAAACCTACCCCCGCCTCGGACAGCGGCGCTTTTGCCACCACTATCAACTCTGCCACCGTATCTGCATCCGATCGGGATCCGCAGGACGCGAGTTTGGATCTCGACCTCGACATCGACATCACCCGAGCACGACAGCGTTGACCACGGCGTAGTGTGGGGCGCGCTCACGCGAGCCCGAGACAAGGCCTGAACTTTGACTTTGCGTCTCCGAATCGTCCCGGCAGAGGGTGGATGGACTGGCTCGCCGGCGCGTTGTCGGCTGTGCGGGTGTTAGCACAGACACTGGCGTTGGCGAGTACGCAGGCGACGGGATGATCGCCCCGCCCGTGCTTGGCATGGGCATCAACAATAGCCCCGGAAAGCTCGCGGACGATGAGAGCTCGCCGATTCGTGGGTTCTGCGGCATGCAACCCTCGCGCACGACGGGCGAAGACGATGAGGAAGAGGAAGGCGGGATTGGGCAAGTACAAGTGCAGGTGCCGAGCGGGCGTTGTGGACGGGTTCGTCGAGGCTCCGGAGAGTGTTGCTGCCGTTGCTGGTACGATAATGCGAAGGAAGAGCTGGCGCAAGGAACTTGCAGACGAAATTAAGGCCGACAGCGATGAAAGCGACGATGACGACGGTCCCCGCGCGCACGCAATATCTGCACCTGTCTTTATAGACTCTCGTCGCAGGTAAAGCACGCCGGCATCGGTCGTCATCAGGCATACTTCCGGGGGGCTAACGTTCTGCCATCATTACAGGCGTAAGACACCCATGATGTGCTGTACGTTGGTTGATCAAGGCCGCGACGGACGAACAATGCCGTAACCTGTCTTGCGATCTCTGCATCGAGAAACGGTACCCTCTGCATCCATTCCTTCGTATACAGTACATATTTCTGACTCTCTTGGAGCGCAGATACCCCGAGTTGACATTCGATCGCACTGCGGAAGACTTCGAGTGTCCGGCTTGTCGCAATTATTGTACCTGTGCTCGCGGAAGCGCAGAGTGCCGTACGTTTCCGAACGTGATGGCGGGTCCCATCGCGCCGCGCCGATCCCCGCAAGCAAGAGCAAGAGAACCGGCATCGATGCTACCAACCAAGCAGCGCCCAACGGAGAGAACGACAACGATGGATACACAGGTCTTTGACTGGAGCTGGAGCGCGACCGCGGTGTTCACGGTATCTGTCAAGCCGCTCGGCAGCTTGTTCTTGCATGGCAACAAAGCGCACATCGTGCCCGTTCTCACAAGCCATGGCCTCCGCTGCTACCGCTACCGCCGTCGCCGCCACACCGACCACCAGCTCGATCCCTGAACCCGCGGGACTGCAAAAGACGCCGGTATATGTTTATCGGAATACTACTCAAGGCGTGGGGGCGGCTCGTGTCCCTTCCGGATCCCGAGCATGACTTGCCGGAGCAGCAGAAAAAGACGAAGAAGGGGAAAGGGAAGACTGTACGCCGGGGACGCCAGCGTAAGCGGATTCGACTGTTTGTTGGGAGCCGAGAAACGTAGTCGATGGCGCGGAGGCGGCGACGGCGACGTTCTGCGTCGTTGACTCCAATGAACGATAATGGCGATGGCGACAAGGAAGGAAAACTTGATGAGGGTGGCGATGCAGATGTCGATGCGGGCGCAGACGCAGACGACGGGATCTGGCCCGGGGAGTACATGGTACCCGTACCGCTTGCTCAGGCGGACGATGGTGGCGAGGATCACACTAGAGGAGGTGGAGCGCGCTATCGGTGCCGCGTCGCCATTAGCACCCCGGCATAGTCGTAGTCATAGACATCGACGTAGCATACAAATGAGTTGGTAGTAGGTGGTGGAATTAAGAAAACGACTATCATTACCTGTATATCCATTTTGGTTTTCCTGCGTCCTCAGTTGTTATGTGAATCATAACGCATAACGATCTGTGCATGTTCTCATCATTCGCCGTTCTGAGATGAAAGAACGGCCGGAGATTCTGATGGTGGACAGATGATGCACCGCTTCTTCCTCGCGCTCCGCGGTGATAAGGCCTCCGCTTCTGACCCTCATCGACGTACACCAGGTACCCACCCAGTTATGACCTGGCCTCATATTATTGGAGAGAAGAGCATACTTCCAGCCTTGTTCGATTCATGCGATCTCAGACAAATTGAGAGCACCATTCTTTTATGGCTTTGCGACAGCTCAAAGTTGAACTTACAGCACTCTATATTTGTATAGCATCACGAAAGCTAATCAATATCAACAGGACTCTGGCTCGGAATCGTTAAAATACAAGATGTGTGGGTACTATAAATGGAGTGTTACATTCTATTCTGTTCGACACATGGCACGATAGGTTAATAGCAACTGTGCCATCTCATGATATCCTCCTGACGAAGCAAGCTGAAACGGAGTCTGAGCTTTATCATCCACTGCATTTACGTCTGCACCATTTTCAAGTAGCAGGTGTAAGGAATTGGTATTAGGTCCAGCACTACGTGATTGTTGGTCAAATAGCAGGTGCAAAGGTGTCTTGTGGCTCCGATCGCGTGCGTTGACATCTGCCCCATTCAGGATCAAGGTCAGTACAACATCATTCGACGACAATGGCGTCGATACCGCCAGATGCAAAGGTGACTTGTGGCTGCGATCGTATACGTTGACCTCTGCCCCGTTCAGGATCAATGTTTGTACAACATCATTCGACGACCACAATGACGCCAGATGCAATGGTGTCTTGTGGTTCTTATCGCGTGCGTTGACATCTGCCCCGTTCAAGATCAATGTCTGCACAACATCATTTGACGACTCCAACGATGCCAGATGCAAAGGTGTCTGGTGACTCCAATTGCGTGCGTTGACATCCGCCCCATTCAGGATCAATGTTTGCACAACATCATTCGCTGACTCCAACGACGCCATATGCAAAGGTGTCTTGTGGCTCCAATCGCGTGCGTTGACATCTGCCCCATTCAGGATCAATGTCTGTATACCATCGATCGACAACAACAACGACGATGCCAGATGCAAAAGTGTCTTGTGGGTCTGATCACGTGCGTCGACATCTGCCCCGTTCTGTATCAATAACCGCACGATATCGATGTAACCATTTTCTGATGCCTCATGCAACGGGGTACGGTTGTCCCTCGTCGTAGCGACCTTGACATCTGCACCGTGTCCTAGTAGGGTTCGAACAACTTCCAGGTGTCCATTCCCCGCTGCCAAGTGGAGTGGAGTCGTATGATCGTCTAGTTGCGCATTCGCATTCGCGCCGATACTGAGTAGCCATTGTGCGACTACCATTGACCCGTCAATCGATGCGGCGTGCAGTAGAGTACGACCTCGGTGACCAATATGGAGGACCGCGTCATGCTGGTGTAGTAGCTCTGCGACTTGAATGTGTTTGTTGCTTAGTGCTGCCGCCAGCGGACTCCTGTTAAAACCAACACTAGCATTTACATGCTGCGGATATTCGACGATGAGATGCTTCGTTAGGTCGCGAAATCCGCACAACGCGGCGTAGTATAGGCACAATGGTGCATAGCCTTCGTTCGGTGGATCGGGTTTATGGTAAAGCCGGTGCCGGTGATGGTTAAAGATGCGAAGGTTAAAGGTGTACGAACCGTCCATGCTTGAGTCATCCACTAGGAAAGAATCCCATGGTCGGTCGATGTCAAATGACTTGAGCCATGCTGGGAAATATGGTTTGGTAGGATCAAAAAGGCTTCTCATCCCATCTTCTACATGTAACGATACGCTCTCGAATTGAGCATGGTCTACCCAGTGCCGAGCGGCATAGTCAGATAGAGGAGATCCGCTTTCGGCCATATCATTGCAATTGGGTAGAAGAATCGCCAAGCAAGCTTGGGCAATGACCGTGTGCGCTGGCTCGGGACGGATATGAAACCGGGAAATGTCTGCTGCTAGCTTGGCAAGCCGATCCGAAGTCAAGAACTCCTTCACAGAGAAATGTGCGAATTGTACAACCCGAGTCTTCGAAGACTTGTCATCGACGACGACGATCAAACTAGAGCACGTAGACAGGACACCTTGTTGCTCGCCATCCCATCGCCAATCTGAGTTCAGCACCGGTATCCCTCCCTCTGTTCTATCAAAGTCGAGCGCGAGAACTTCTGCGAGTTCATCAACACGAAGTGGTCGAGTCGCAACGGTGAGACATTGTAACAGACGGTATGCTTGATCTGGGTTGGCCTTCCCGATCTCCCTCAACATCCGCTCGTATGTCTCGTCCAAGGATTTGGGCAGTTCTCTAAGGACGTGCCGGATGTTCTGTGGGAGGCAATTTCGCAACACTTCCAGCTGACAAAAGACCCATCGGAACCTGCGAAACACCATCAGTCAGCGTCATGATCACCCGCATATGCCTTACATTCCGTCAGCTCTGTCTGAGAGCGTCTCAATCACATGCTCTTTGTCCTCTTTCCTCCATCTCCGCATAAATTTACCCGACCTAGAGTAGACCACAGATTTCACGTAGGAGCCGATATCCTTCTTCTGCCCGCCTTCGTCTTGAAGGGAAACCGTCTGAGACGCGAGTGACTCAAGTGCCTCACAGATGTCGGCCTCCGGGCGACTGGTAACACAGATATGAAGGCTAGGAAGTTGAAGACCGACAAGGTCCGTTACGAGGTCAAGGACCTGTTCGCGGGGAGATGGGACATCGGACGTGTCGGGACATTCATCGAGCGCATCTATGATAAGATAAACTGGGCCTTGGTTTGGAAGCGTGAGCATCTCCTTGAAACACTGGGTCAAAGCTTTGTCGCTAGGCTGACGCGCGCCTTTGTCGTGTGTCTCGTAGAGACGGGAGAATACGTCGCAAAAGGCATCGGAACGAATAGAGAGTTGGATGAGGAGTGAAGGAAGAAGGTTGCGGCGAGCTTGCTTGTCGAGATCTCGAAAGTCAAAATAAAAATAGGCCATCGATCCGGATCCGACCTCGCACATGGCGGTGATATCGTTGATGATCGCGGAGCTACTCGACTATCATAAGTTTCGCAATACTGCAAGATTTGAGGAGCGACGAACCATAGGACGCTCTTCCCAGAGCCCGCTGCGAAACGTGCGGTCCATAAGACCACCAAAGCAGCGGGGCCACAGGTAAAAGAAACGTACGTTTGCCGTGAATCCACAGAAGGGTACCTGTCACTTTCCAATTTGCAAATTGGTTGCCTTCAAAAAACCACTCGGCGGTTCCCTTATGTTGACGACCACCGGCGATGTTGTGATTCGTGGATGGATCCGGTGGAGATTGCCATTTCCTAAAGCATTCTCGTAATTTGTTCCCTGTGATCGTGTTAGATACTCGACCGCCGGCGAAGACGGGACTGATTACGAACGCTTCACGTCTACTTGGTCCGTCGTTTGTTCAAGAATTAATTTCACTTTCATTGCATCTAGACGATAGCAGTTAGTGGTGACGTTGGTGAGTTGCCAAACAGACTTTACCCACCTTCAGCTATCGTTTGCACCTTGTCGTTAATCGCTTCAACGTTGGCGCCTACAAGTTGTACTTCGCACTTGACAACCTGCACTTTCTCATCGACACCCTTCACGGCGTCGCCAACCACCGTCACTTTGTTATCGACGGTGTGCGTGATCTTCAGGTTCTGCACACTCGCCATCGCAACCTCTTCGTTTGTCAGTTTGTCCAGCTTCTTCATCCCATCCTCCAGATCCGTCCGCCCCGCCACCTTCTTGATAAATTTCTCTGAACTGGTATAAGCATCGATCAACGTAAGGCGATGGTCGGACTTACTCGCTTGACTCTGTCCCATTTCCTTTGTGGCTGTCGCAAGGATACCCAGGATCTCAACCGTGATTTCCACCATTTTGTCCGTCATTGCCGGAGTCAGCGGGACCTCGGTATAGATCTCGAGTCGCACGAAAAAGCTTTCGACGCGTCCGAAGATGTCGACGAGGATGTCTTGGCTCGCAGTAACATCTTTAGCTACCTAAGAACGCTCAGCACCAAAAGTTCCCGCACGAGGGAAGAAACGAAGCAACTCACCAAGAGGAGAACACCAACGCCAGCAAATACTAGCTTGGCAGGTGGGAATACCTGGCGAATTGACATCAGAGCGTGTTCACTGACAGAAGAGTGGATATTTACTAAAGCAACGCCTTCGCCTAGCGCCCCAGAGAAGGCATAAAGGACGTTAATGGTCGGAACCAGCCATTTATTCAACCTGTCATCGCTGGCAGTCGGAGAGAAATCAAATCTGGCTGCTTGAAAGACGGCGAGAATGGCAGCGGGAGAATCGCAAGCTTCGAGCTGTTTGAAGAGATCGTGGTTCTTAAGATCGTTCTTGGTCTTTTTCTTGTACGACTTTAGAGCGGCGTCAAAGATGCTTTCGATAGAAGAGGACTCGGAGGGTGTAGTTGCGGGAGCCTGGGGTATGGAAACGGGAGCGGGAGCCTGAGGTCGACTCATGTTGGGGGTATGGCGACAAGTCTGGTGGACGAGGGTGGGAGAATGCCAGTGCCAGTGCCTGGAAGAATCAGATTGACGCTGAAACAACACACGGTAACACGGCCAGCACCTCCGGTCCACCGCCACGCAGGAGAGGCCCTTGCAGTGCCCTTGCTAAGGCCCATGCACTATACCGGTAAAGTCATTGGGTGCGACCAACCGGAGCACGCTAGTCCCACGATCACCCACCCAAGCGCGTCGCCATCCAACAATATATTTCTTCCCAATACCCGCGAATCCGCCCTGCTGTATCGCCACGGGAATACGGGCCCATGGCAGACATCACTCTCGATTCAGATGTCCCTGCCCCGTGGCACTAGCTGCCCAACGACCTGCTTTTTTCTCCCGACACAAACGCGATCGACTCGACTTGCTCCAGAGGCAGGTCATTTTACCTAACAAGAACGCAATTTGGGTCGATAACGCTTAGTCAAGGTTCCCTTTCTCCCACCGTCGTATCAGCCCCCTCGTTGGTTTCGCGTTTGCCTTTTCCCCGCCGTCCAGATCGTCGTCCCATCAGCGCCGGAATGAGGAACTAATGTGACGGCGATCTCCGCCACTCGACAGGCATACCACGACGAGTACGTCATTGGCGTGTCAGTCTCGTGAGGACGACGGCCAAACAGGTCCAGGACCAAACAGCACGGACAGCGACGTCTGAATGCGCGTTGTTGCCCCTCACGGCCTCACGCGGGTTCAGGATTCATACAGGTTTGTCCATTTGTCCCGCCCTTTCTGCGTGTAACCATGTGACAGAGTTAGCCCCTCCTGTGGGTGCCTCCAGGCGTTCCTCGTCTTGCAATCCCACTTGGCCTCACGCCGCATGTCAAAGATGTCACTCACTCCCATCCTCCTCCGAAACCAATCTGTCCGAGCCTTCCCCTGTCAACATTAAGAGAAAGGGACCAGGACCCGCTGGACATCGTATCCGTCAACTCGTCTTCCTCCTTACCACCTCCGCCCTTCTCGGTACAGCCTGCGCAAGACCAAGAAACGGAAGGGACAGGGGCAACTGATTATGCATGCCCTCATATTGCGCCTCCCGCCTGGCGTGCACAAGTCGGACTATGCGTCGATAAAGCAACGGCCCCGCAGCGCTCGACCCCAGCCATTGGAAAAGTACGGGCGGGGGACCATTCGGGCTCGAAGGAACTTGTGCACGTGCTACATGTCGTGTTTGAAACCAACTGGCCCGGTGGTGGTGGCACGCGGCCCAGTAGGAAGAAGACGAAGAAGACGGCAAAGGTATGGTGGTAGGTCTTTTTTACATAAGCATTCGGGTCACAGCCAATGTCCCCTGTCCCCGCCGTCACGTCAGCCTCATCGCCAGTTTCATCATCACATTTCTCCCCGCCGTCTAGATCGCGGCCGCCGGAACGGGAAAGTGGCATGACGGCGATCTCTGCTACTGGTCCCAGGGATGACCCCACCACGGACCACACCCCGGTGCCTCCTGAGGGCGACAGCCAACTCGAGCCAGCACGGACGGCGGAGTCAATATGCGTGTTGTAGCCCCTCACGATCGGGACATACAGGTGTGTCCCGTCCATCCCACCTTTTCTATGCGCATGCATACGCCCTGCCTCTCACCAACATGACAGAGACAGTGACGGCCCAAGATGCGCTGCAGGTTGATCAAGGCGTCGACGGACGAGCAATGTCGCAATCTGGTTTGCGATTTCTGCATGGAGAAACGGTGCGCATTCCTTCCATATTCGGTACCCCTGTTGACGTTCGATCGCACTACGGAAGACTTCCAGTGTCCGGCTTGCCACAACTATTGTCACTGCTCGCGGAAGCGCGGTGAGGCGCATGTCCCCGAACGTGATGGTGGATGGCGCAGTCGGGTCGCGCGCCAAGGTGGCTCCCATCGCGCCGCGCCGACCCCCACAAGTAAGAGCAAGAGTAGAGAACCGGTATCGGTGCTGCCGCCAGCCAAGCAGCGCTCAACGAAGACAACGACAACGACGGATGCACAGGTTTTTGACGCGAGCTGGAGCGCGACCGCGGTGTTCACGGTTTCTGGCGAGCCTCTCGGCAGTGCGTTCTTGCACAGCAACAAAATGCGCGTCGTACCCGTCTCGCAACCCACGGCCTCCCCTGCCACTGCCCCCCCACCATCACCACCAGCCCGATACCCGAACCCGCGCAAGACGTGGGGGCGGCTCGTGTCCCTTCTGGATTCCGAAGACGACTAACCGGAGCAGCAGACAGAGAAAATCGGTCATGGCGGGCCGGGGATGTCGGGGCAAGCGGATTTGGGGAGCCTAGAGCCATTGTTGGTGGCGCGGGGGCGGCGGTCTGAGTCGTTGATGCCACTGGACGACGATGGGGAGGATGGTGATCTTAACGTGGGCGGCGATGCGGATGCAGATGATAGGGTCTGGCCGGGCGGTACCTGTACCATCTGCTTAGGCGGAGGAGATGGTGAGGATCACGCCGGAGGCGGTAGAGCGGGCTATCGGCGCCGTCTCTCGTCCCGTGTGTTACCATTCGGGATCACTGTCCGCACAACGTCGCCTTTCGACGACAACGACGCCAGATGCAAAAGTGTCGAGTGGCTCCCATCCCGTGCGTTGACATCCGTCCCGTTCAGGATCAATGTCTGCACAACACCACCAGATGACGACGACGACAACGCCTGCGACGCCAGATACAAAGGCGTCTCATCCCGTGCGTTGGCGTCTCCCCCGAGTTGGATGAAGTACTGCACGGTGTTGGCACTCCTCGATGATGACGCTAGAAGCAACAACCTATGGAGGCGCGAGCTTGCATCTGCCCCATTCTCAATCAATAACCGCACCATATCCACGTGACCACCACTTGATGTTCGTGCAATGGAATACGGTCTCCCACGTCATGGTGGCGTCGACATCTACGCCGTGCCCCAGTCGGGTTCGAACAACTTCCAGGTGTCCACCCGCCGCTGCCAAGTGGAGTGGAGTCCTGTAGTCGTTGTCTTTCGCATTCGCATCTGCGTCGATGTCTAGTAGCCATTCTACAACATCCATCAATCCATCTGTCGGTGCGGCATGCGGTAGAGTGTGATTTCGGTAACTAGTATACAGGACTGCGCCATGCTGGTATAGTAGCCCTGCAACTCGAATCTGTTGGTTGTACAATGCTGCCGCCAGCAGACTCTTAGTAAGACCAACCTAGCATTTACTTTACATGCTGCGGATATTCGACGATGAGATATTTCGTTAGGTCGATATCTCGAAAGTCAAAATAAAAACACGCCATCCGGCCTCGCACAGGGTCGTGAGATCGTTGATGATTGCGGAGCTGCTCGACAATCATAGGCTTTGCAATAGTGCACGATTTGAGGAGCGACGAACCATAAGACGGCCCTCCCTGAGCCCGCTGGGGTTGATCGGGTGGAGATTGCCATTTCCTAAGGCTGTCCCGTGATTGATTCCCTGTGACTGTATGCTCGGTCGTCAGTGAAGATGGGATTGATTACGAATGATTCACAATGTCCACGTCGTCCCCTGTTTGTCGGAGGCTTGATTCACTTCCGTCGCGGTTGCCTTGCCGTCTAGAAGATAAAATTGGAAATGACGCCGGTGTATCGCTAGTTAGACTTTGCCCACCTTCGGCTATTGTTTGCACCCTATCGCTAACCGCTTTGAAGTTGCTGTTGACAACTTGCACTTTCACGTCGACGCCCCTCACACCGTCGTCGATCCCCGACACGTTGTTATCGATATTGTGCGTCACCTTCACAAGCTACACACTCGCCATCGCAACCTCTTCGTTTGTCAGTTTGTCGAGCCTCCTCAGCCCATCTTCCAGATCCGTCCATCCAGCCACCTTTTGGATAAATTTTCTGAACTGATATTAGCATCGACCAACGAAGGAGGTGCCCGAACTCACTCGCTCTACTCTGTCCCATTCCCTCTGTGGCCGTCGAAAGGATGTCCGGGGCCTCGGCCGCGATTTCCACCAATTCTTTTCTTCATCGCTGAAGTTAGTGAGACCTCTGTATAAATCTCGAGCCAGACGAAGAAACCTTCGATGCGTCCGAAGATGTCGACGAGGATGTCTTGGCTCGCGGCAACATCTATAGCTTCATATGAACGCTCAACATCCGAAGTACCAGCACGTGGCACGAGGGAAGAAACAAGCAACTCACCAAGAGGACACCGATACCAGCGAAAAATATTTTGGCAGGCGATAATACCTTAGAATGTAAATGACTTCAGAGAGTGTTCGCCGATAGGCGAGTGAATATTTACCAAAGCGACACCTTTGCTAAGCGTCCCAGAGAAGGCATAAAGAACGTTGATGATTGGAACGAACCATGTTTTCAACCTGTCATCGCCAGCAGTCCGAGAGGGATCAAACTGAGCGGCCTGAAACACGGCGAGAATGGCAGCAGGAGAATCGCATGTTTCCAGCTGTTTGAAGAGATCGTGATCCACCTTAAGATCGTTCTTGGTGTTTTTCTTGTACGAAGAGGAATCGGAGGGTGCAGTTGCGAGTGCCTGAGACATGGAAACGGGAGCGGGAGGTTGAGCCATGTAGAGGGTATGTTAGCAGTGGAAGAATGTTGTGCCTCTCGTGTCGATAAACCAAGCTGCAAATACACTGCAAATGGAAGACCAACGCGCGGTAACACGGGCCGGCACGCCTCTTGGCTTCTTCATTTCTCATTTCACACTGCACAGAAGAACACATCGATGCAAGGACGATCTCTTACACAACCGTGACTACACTGGGGTGTTGATAGTCTTCATTGGTGTAAAGTCATCACTCGTCACGGTAATTACCACTGTCACTCTCGGTCTCTTCCACGAACCCACCACAAGGACACGGGCCATGGCTGTCATCACCCTCGATCGAGATGACCCCGTCCCGCGTCTCTAGTTGCCCAACGACGCATCACTGTCGAACACACGCGACTTTTGACTTGCTCCAGGCAGGTCTTTTATCACATAACGCGATTTCGGTCCATAACGCCTTTTTCTCTCACCGCAGTCGCGTCAGCCTCCTCGTCAGTCTCACCCTCGCCTTTCGCCCTGCCGTCCAGATCATCGCCCCCGGAACGGGAAAACGACATGACGGCGATCTCCGTCATTGGTCCCGGCGACGACCCCGCGCCTGTGTCTCGTGAAAACGACGGCCAAACAGACCCAGCACGAAAAGGCACGGACGGCGACGTCGAGATGCGCGATCGTGTCTTTGAGGTGTGTCCATTCCCTTCCGCCCTGTCTATGCGCATACATACGCCGCTCGACAGAGTCAGTCCCCTCCTGCTCCTGTGGGTCGCTCCAGGCGCTCCTCGTCCTCGCAATTCCATGTACCCTCACGCCGCATGTCAAAGACGCCCCTCTTCCTCCCCTCCCCCTCCTCCGAAAGCTCTTCGTCTGAGCCTCCCATCCGCCAACGTGACAGAGATAGGGATCACGACCCCCTGGACATCATATCCATCGACTCCTCTTCCTCCTCCTCACGACTACCACCTCCTCGGCGCAGTCCGCGCAAGACCAAGAAACAGAGGGGGCAGGGGCAGCCGATGGCGTATGTCCTCGTACCGCCCCTCCAGCCCGGCGCGCGCAAGTCAGACTATATGCCGGTTAAAGAACGGTCCCACACACGCCAGCGCCAGACCGCAGCTAAGGGGAAGGCGCATGCAGGGGACAACGCGAGCTCGAAGGAACTCGTGCACGTGCTGCAAGTTGCATTCGAGAACAACTGGCCCGGAGCTGGCAGCACGGGACCTAGTGGGAGGAAGAAGAAGGCGGCAAAAGAGACGGTGGTAGTGGTGAACGATGAGGACGACGAAGAGGAAGACAGTGACAAGTCCAAGATCCCCACGCCCCTCGACCAGGCGTTAGCTGCGGCATTCACACATAACTCAACGAATCCTAACGTGGTGGCGTCAGCGTCAGCACCGGCAGCCACTACTACACGCCGGTCTGCAAAAGAGACACGCGCTGAGGCTTCAAGTGATCGCGCGAGCGTGGAGGTTGTCATCCCATTGCCGACGAAACGCGTTCGTACGCACGCGCATGCGCAGGCCGTGTCGCCACGTAGAAAGGGGGGACGCCATCTACACACGCCGACCAGTCCACGCAGAAAACAACAGCGCGTGGCAGACGAGCAGGAACAAGACGACTGATGACTCAGAAATTGAGAAAATTGTCGATGCGCCGCGCAAACAACGGCGCGTACCCAAGTCCAAGCCTCAATCACAACCGCCTGCCTGACCGCAGCCTAGACATAGGCCCCGCCGTTCTACCCGGCAACATCGCAGATCAACCGCGCCCGCCATACACACGTCCATATCTATTCACACGTCCACGCCCGAGTCGACCCCGCCCCCGCAGGAACAGTCCTCGCCCATCACACCCCCAGACGTCAACACCCTCGCAGGCCTCCCGCTGACGATCCTGCCCGAACCTGCACGCACGGAGATCACGATCCCTCCACGTGCTCTCAGTCACCTGTTCTCATCGCCTGATCCTCCAGATCCCGCGCGCAAATTGCAAGAGACGCAACAGTATGCGATCCGGCAGGGTCTTTGCTATGAGGGGGCCGCGGTCGGCGCGCACGGTCTCCTCGCAACTTCTCCTGCTGCCGACCCTTCCCCCGTCTCGGATAGCGGCGCTTGTGCCATCACCACCAACTCTGCCTCCGCAACCGATCCCGATGATCTGCAGGACGCGAGTCTGGATCTCGACCTCGACCTCGACGTCTCTATGGACCTCGAGGCCGGGCCCGAGGACGCGCATGGGGTCGAAGACGATGTCGTGCCCCGCACCCCCCGTCGCCACTGCTGCGCACCGCGGGTGCCCATGACCATCCAGACGGGCCCATGCTCGGCTTTGTGAGACCCGAGCATGACGGTGTCAACCATAGCCCTGGCACCGGCGTGGACGTGGGCCGCGCTCTCACGAACCCAAGCCAAGGCCTGAGCTTTGACCTTGCTTCCCCGAATCGCGGCAGCGAAGGATCGATCGACTGGGGCGCCGGGAACGTGCAGGTGCCAGTACAGACACAGGCGCTGGCGAGTACGCTGGCGACGGGACGATCAACCCGTCTGTCCTTGGCGGCGGCGGAAACCTCAGTCCTGGAAAGCTCACGGATGGCGTGAGCTCTCCGGTTCGTGGATTCAACGGCGTGCAACCCTCGCGTGCGACGGACGAAGACAACGAGGAGGAGGAAGACGTCATGGGCATGTTGTTTGAGAACACGAGCGATGACGATGGGTTTGGGCAAGAGCAAAGGCAAGGGCAAGGGTCGAGCGGCCGTTGTGGACGACGACGTCGAACTGTCGGAGAGCGTCGCTACTGCCGCTGGTTCGAGGATGCGAAGGAAGAGCTTGCGCAAGGAACTTGCAGACGAAGCTGAGGTCGGGCATACCGACGACAGCGATGACGAAAGCGACGATGACGACGGTCCGCGCGCGCACGCAATATCGCCTGTTTTTACAAATGCCCGTCGCAAGAAACGCACTCCGACATCCTCGTCATCAGGCGTGCTCCCGGGGGGGCTAACGTTCTACCACCATTGCAGAAGCACGACACGCCGACCCAAGATGCGTTGTACTTTGATCAAGGCGTCGACGGACAAGCGATGACGCAACCTGTTTTGCGATCGCTACATCGAGAAACGGTACGCCCTGCATCCATTCCTTCGTATGCAGTACATATTTCTAACTCACTTGGAGCGTAGGTACCCCCAGTTGACGTTCGATCGCTCCGCGGAAGACTTCGAATGTCCAGCTTGTTGCAACTATTGCAATTGCTCGCTTTGCTCACGGAAGCGCGGAGAGGCGTACATTCCCGAACGTGCTGGCGGGTGGCGCAGTTGGATCGCGCGCCAAGGTGGTTCCCATAGCGCCGCGCCGACCCCTGCAAAGAAGAGCAAGAGCAAAGATCTCGGGACGGCGCCGGCAGCGACGAAGACGACGAAGAAGCCTGCGATGATGACGACGACGACGACGACGACGACAACGACAACGACAACGACAACGACAACGACGGATGCACAGGTCTTTGACGGGAGCTGGAGCGCGACGGCGGTGTTCACGGTATCTGGCGAGCCGCTCGGCAGTGCGTTCTTGCAAGGCAACAAAGCGCACATCGTGCCCGTCTCGTAACCCACGGCCTCCCCTACCACCCCCCAGTGCGCCCGCCAGTTTTACCGCCAGCCCAATACCTGAACCCACGCAGGAACAGCAGCAACCGCAAAGACCCCAGCACGCGTTTATTGGGAAACCGCGCAAGACGTGGGGGCGGTTCGTGTACCTTCCGGATCCCGACCACAACCAGCCGGAGCAGCAGAAGAAAAAGACGAAGGGGAAGGGGAAGGGGAAGATGACGCACCGGGGATGCCGGGGCAAGCGGATTCGGCTCTTTGGGGAACTTAGAGCCGCTGTTGGTGGCGCGGAGGCGGCGACGGCGACAGTCTACGTCGTTGACGCTGTTGGACGACGATGACGACGGTGACGAAGATGGAAATCTTGGTGAGGGCGGCGATGCTGATGCGGACGCAGATGCAGACGACGGCATCTGGCCCAGGGAGTATGTGGTATCTGTACTGAGTAGACGGAGGAGATGGCGAGGATCACGCCGGAGGAGGTGGAGCGTGCTATCGGTGCTGCGTTCGCCATTGGCACCCCGGCATAGACGTGGTCATCGACGGCATAGTTGGTAGTGGTAGAATTAACACATGACTATTAATTATTACATGTGTATCCATTTTGGTTTTCTGGCTTCCTCATTTAATCAGTTTAAAATACCTTATATCGCTTGTTATGTGCAAAACACCATAATTCGAGGGAAAAAATGAGCGGAGATTATGGCACCATGATGCGCTGCGGTGATACCGCCCCCGCTCCCGACCCTCGTCGACGCGCGCTCCAGGAGCCGACCCGTTTGTGACCTTGCCTCGTAGTATTGGAGCAAACTTCCAGCCCTGTTCATGCCACGAAATGCGATCTCAAATTGACTGAGAACACCGCTTTGGAAAACCTCAAAGATAGCCTTACAGTACGAGTCCATATTGGTATAGGATCACGAAAGCTAATCGATATCAACAGGTGTCTGGCTTGGAATCGATAAAGTACAAGATGTGGGTAGGTGCTATAACTGGAGTGTTACATTTTATTCTGTTCGATACTGGCTGCTGAAGTGCGCTGTGATCCCGCCCGGACCGTTTCGGGCCGGCACTCCGATGACCAGCAACGCGTGCGACGCTGGTAGGGTGAAATACTCGGGCTAATCTTTGGACATCCCGGGGCTTCGAGCCTCACTTACTATACCATCTCCCTTCCTATGTGATCCCGCCCGGACCGTTTCGGGCCGGCACTCCGATGACCAGCAACGCGTGCGACGCTGGTAGGGTGAAATACTCGGGCTAATCTTTGGACATCCCGGGGCTTCGAGCCTCACTTACTATACCATCTCCCTTCCTATTTCATCTCTGCTTATCATATGGCTACCCCTAGGATACGTTTCGGACCCAGCGCGAGCAAGCCGAGCCCGACATGATTGGGCGGCGACGCCATACCCTCCCGTGCTATTCATCTCAATCCCCCTCCATCGACTGCGCCTCCCGTCTCGGTTTCTTTTGTATCTCATTCCCTTGACCCGTCGTTACGTCCCCCGCGCCTCGATCTGTGTCTTCTGACCGCGCGTCTTGACGACGCCTTCATACTTTCTCTGATGTCTTGTGATAATTATTGTTTCCTACTGTACAGCCTGTACTACTGGTCTAGTATAAATTGTATCGTTTCTGGACTCGAATGATCATCCGAAATCTTCTGTTCTCGAAACCGTCCGTGTGCCCACTGTATCTTTTCGTGCTTCGCTCGACTCCTTCATTTTCGACTTCCTCTCGCGCGAGCACTTTCGGGTGACGCGTTACCTAATCAACTCGTCACTTGAATACTAGGTTATGGGCCCTGTGCCCCGCGCCTAAGAAACCAGTACGAGCTCGAGTCGAATTTATTTGCACACTTATTCCTATTTTACGATACTCTACGTCATGAGTGACGAACTACGTCTAAACGTTCCCAAGTTGGCCGCGGACGGCTCGAACTGGGTCATTTACCGGGACAGGATGGTCTGGGCGATGGAATCGCGCATCCTTGCCGACCACCTCACTAACCTAACTATGCCTCAAGCCTACGCAGCAGCAGGCGCGGTGAATGGAGTTCCCGCGGCCGTGCGATGGGCACACGGCGAGGCGACAGTCAAGCAGGCGATTGCAGCCTCTGTGCCCGATTCGGTCTTCAACCGCATCAAGACCAGTACGCGCGCCAAGGATGTCTGGGACGCGCTGAGGGCTTTGTATGAGGGGCGGACGCAGATGATAGTTGTGGACCTTCGCCGGCAGCTTCAAACGATGAAATGCGGGGAGGAGGACAACGTACGCACTCACTTCGAAACCATCGCTAACCTTCGCGAGCAGTTGGCCGCGATGGGCAAGACCATTCCTGACGAGGAATACGCCTCCATCCTCCTCGGCTCACTTCCCGCGGCGTACGACGCCACCACCTCAGCCATGTCCACCACAGCATCACTCACCAACACCGACCTCACCCCCAACACAGTAATCCGTCTCGTTACTGACGAGTATGACCGCCGCGTTATCAAAGCCGGCAAGCCGAAAGAGTCCCAAGACGAAGCGCTTGCGGCCGACGCTGGCAGAAGAGGCAAAGGCAAGACGAGCAAGAAGGACATAGAATGCTTCAATTGCAAGAAGCGCGGCCACATGAGAGCCGATTGCTGGGCCAAGGGTGGAGGAAAGGAAGGACAAGGGCCAAAGAGAAAAAACCAGGATGGAGCAGCGACGGCTGACCAGCAAGTACAGCCAGAGATGGAGGCCTGGGCAGCGATCGAAGAAGTCGTCAATCAAGATCAAGATCAACAACTTCAAGTCGCCAGCTTCGCGTGCAAACCTCGGACCGAGAGCGAACTCTACGACTCCGGTGCCTCGTGCCACATGTCCCCATTCCGCCACCAATTCACTTCCTACCGATCGATAGACCCTCGTCCTATTATGGCAGCTGATAAGCGCCTATTCTTTGCAACCGGTATGGGGGATCTGCGGATTCGGGTACCAAATGGCGAGTCATTCACCCCTGTTATTCTTCGCGACACTCTCCACGCCCCGGATATGGCCCTCACAGTCGTATCTATAAGCCGCATCGCAAAAGCAGGCTTTGCCGTGTCCTTTGAGGGGAACGCGTGCAAGATCAAGAATCCCACGGGGAAGACCGTGGGAATTATTCCTTCCAACCATAACGGGCTGTACCGGGTAGAGCACGTGTGCGCCGCAGGTCTGATTGATGAAGTAATCGACATTCGCACGCTTCATCGTCGACTCGGGCACATTGCAGCGGACTCTATCCGCACTCTCGTGCGGACTCAAGCAATACATGGCATCTCTCTCATTGACGACGGACAACCCATCCACTGCGAGTCCTGTGAGTACGCTAAGACAACCCGGAAGGCCATCAAGAAAGAGCGCGAGGCCGCGCCAGCAAGTGCCTTTGGAGAAGAAATACACTCTGACGTCTGGGGGCCATCGCCGCTAAATACTCTAGGCGGACGACGTTACTATATCACCTTTACTGACGACTACTCCCGCTACACCTACACTCGGCTCTTACGCACCAAAGACGAAGCTCTCCAGGCATACAAGGACTTTGCTACCTGGGTTCAGACTCAACATGGTGTCAAGATCAAGAGGCTTCGCTCTGACCGAGGAGGCGAGTATCTGGGTGCCGATTTCGATCGTTTCCTCAAGGATCAGGGAACGGAGCGTAGGTTGACTACGCACAACACCCCTCAACACAACGGAGTGGCCGAGTCGCTGAACCGGCGCCTTCTGGAGCGTATACGCGCTGTACTGCATCACAGCGGCCTCCCTAAACATCTCTGGGGGGAGGCGACTCTTCACGCTACTTGGCTCAAGAACCGGACTTCGACTCGAGCTCTAGGCAACACTACGCCGTATGAACGGCTTCATGGGTCGAAACCCAACTTAGCTGAAGTACCCGAATGGGGTCAGCAAGTCTGGGTCCACACTGACACAGGCTCGAAGCTGGACGCGCGGGCCATCGAAGGACGATGGGTAGGGTACGACAGCGACAGCACTCACGCCCACAGAATTTATTGGGCCAACAAGAACTCGATCTCGGTCGAGCGGAACGTCAGGTTCGCACCGACCACTGTCACTGTCTACTCGGGCCCGAGGCCCGCTTTCGGACCAGTCACTACCACTACCACGGCGCCCCCTCCACCTTCACTTCCTCCTGCTCTCCCTCCTATTCCAGTACCCGCTCCACCTAAACCCCAAGACATCGCCCTACCACCGTCGGATGACGAGAACGACGAAGAAGAAGACGTCGAAGACCAGCTGGACCCAGCACCGCCGGGCCAGTATCAGCCGACGCCGGCGGCGGACAAGGACAAGAGCAGCAAATTTCGAGCAGCGGGCGGCCAACCCAGCTACGCTCAACCGACTCGTACTTCAAGTCGCAAGAGCAGGCCGTCCGATTATAGGAAGAGGCTGGAGGCGGGCGAGGGGACCACCGATGGAGGAGGAGATGCCGCAGACGAAGAACCTGGCCCAAACATCAAACGGAAGAAGAAGACCCGAGCAGCAGCAACTCTAGCTAATGACTTCGCAGACTTCGGCGCTGACTGCGAGTTCGTCGCGGGCGTCACACCTCTCATCGCGGAAGCTATCAGCGACATGCAAGGCGACCCGCGCACGGTCAACGAGGCGCGATCTCGCTCTGACTGGCCTTTGTGGCAGCAAGCGATGGATCGCGAGATGAAGACTCTCGAGGACGCGGGCACTTGGGAGACTGTGCCGCGCCCTTCCGGACGCAACATCGTCGGGAGCAAATGGGTCTTCCGCATCAAACGCAACGCAGATGGCACCGTCGAGAAGTACAAGGCGCGTTTGGTAGCGCGGGGCTTCACACAGGTATACGGGGCGGATTATTTCGAGACTTACTCCCCCGTTGCCAAGCTCACCACTTTTCGCACCATCCTCGCGCTAGCCGCGCAGCAGGACTGGGACATCGACACATTCGACTTCAACGGGGCATACCTCAACGGAGAGCTCAGCGAGAAAGAGGACATCTACATGAAGAATCCGCCCGGCTACGACAGCGACGAAGATACAGTCAAGCATCTCAAAAAGTCACTGTACGGCTTGAAGCAAGCCGGGCGGAAATGGTACGACACTCTCAAGCGTACCCTCGCTGATCTCGGGTTCCGCGTTAGCGAAGTCGACCCCGGCGTTTTTCATACCCGCGCTGGGGAACATCCCATCATCATCGCCGTCCACGTTGACGACTGCGCCATCACCAGCAGCTCGGGCGCAGTCATGCAGGAGTACAAGCGCAAGATCAACGCTCGCCACTCCATCACGGACCTAGGGCCTATCCACTGGCTCTTAGGTATCAAGATCACCAGGGACCGCGGCGCGCGTACCATCGCGTTGTCGCAGGAGTCCTTCATCGACACCATTGCCCGACGTTTCAACTTGAGCGACGCCAAACCCTTTCATTCCCCCATGATCCCCGGCATCTCCTACTCAGCCAAAGACGCACCCGCGGACAAGAACGACGCGGCGCGCATGACGAAAGTTCCTTACCGCGAGGCTATCGGCAGCCTCATGTACGCTTCCGTGGCCACACGCCCGGATATCTCATTTGCGGTCTCGACACTCTCGCAGTTTCTGGAGAATCCGGGGGAGGCTCACTGGGAGGCCGTTAAGCGGGTTTTCCGCTATCTTACTGGGACGCGTGCTCACGCGTTGACGTACGGGGGAGACCGTCATGCGCTCATAGGTTACACTGACGCAGACGGATCTTCGCAAGACCACCGGCGAGCCATATCCGGTTTCGCATACCTCATTGACGGAGGCGCGATTTCGTGGAGCTCCCGTAAGCAGGAGCTCATCGCGTTGTCCACGGCCGAGGCAGAATACATCGCAGCCACGCATGCCGCAAAGGAGGGCATATGGCTGCGGCGCCTTGTTGGTGAACTCTTCGGCCACCTTGACAAACCGACGACACTCTACTGCGACAACCAGGCAGCGTTGACGCTCGCCACCACCGACAACTTCCATGCGAGAACGAAGCATATTGATATTCGTTTTCATTTTATCAGGCACTCAGTGCAGACCGGAGCTTTCCAGCTCATTTATTGTCCCACAGATGACATGGTGGCTGACCTACTAACCAAAGCGCTACCCGCTTGGAAGGTGAAGGGTCACACCACATCTCTCGGACTGCGTTCGGCTTGCGGGGGAGTGCTGAAGTGCGCTGTGATCCCGCCCGGACCGTTTCGGGCCGGCACTCCGATGACCAGCAACGCGTGCGACGCTGGTAGGGTGAAATACTCGGGCTAATCTTTGGACATCCCGGGGCTTCGAGCCTCACTTACTATACCATCTCCCTTCCTATTTCATCTCTGCTTATCATATGGCTACCCCTAGGATACGTTTCGGACCCAGCGCGAGCAAGCCGAGCCCGACATGATTGGGCGGCGACGCCATACCCTCCCGTGCTATTCATCTCAATCCCCCTCCATCGACTGCGCCTCCCGTCTCGGTTTCTTTTGTATCTCATTCCCTTGACCCGTCGTTACGTCCCCCGCGCCTCGATCTGTGTCTTCTGACCGCGCGTCTTGACGACGCCTTCATACTTTCTCTGATGTCTTGTGATAATTATTGTTTCCTACTGTACAGCCTGTACTACTGGTCTAGTATAAATTGTATCGTTTCTGGACTCGAATGATCATCCGAAATCTTCTGTTCTCGAAACCGTCCGTGTGCCCACTGTATCTTTTCGTGCTTCGCTCGACTCCTTCATTTTCGACTTCCTCTCGCGCGAGCACTTTCGGGTGACGCGTTACCTAATCAACTCGTCACTTGAATACTACTGGCACGTTGTTCTAAAAGCAACTGTACCATCTCGTGATATCCTCCTGACGAAGCAAGCTGAAACGTTCTATCACCCACTGCATCTACGTCTGCACCGTTTTCAAGTAGCAGGCGTAATAATTCGGTATTAGTTCTATTCTGACCTTCAAATAACAGGTGCAAAGGTGTCTTGTGGCTCCGATCGCGTGCGTTGACATCTGCCCCGTTCAGGATCAATGTCCGTACAACATCATTCGACGACGATGACGATGATGCCAGATGCAAAGGTGTCTTGTGGTTCTGATCGCGTGCGTCAACATCTGCCCCGTTCAGGATCAATATCTGTACAACAATATTCGACGATGACGACCACGACCATGACGCCAGATGCAAAGGTGTCTTGTGGCTCTGATCGCGTGTGTTGACATCTGCCCCGTTCAGGATCAATGTCTGTACAACATTATTTGACGATGACAACCACGACGATGACGCCAGATGCAAAGGTGTCTTGTGTTTCTGATCGCGTGCGTTGACATCTGCCCCGTTCAGGATCAATGTCTGTACAACGACATTCGACGATGACGACGACGACGCCAGATGCAAAGGTGTCATGTGGCTCTGATCACGTGCGTTGACATCTGCCCCGTTCATGATCAATGTCTGTACAACATCATTCGACGATGACGATGATGACGACGACGCCAGATGCAAAGGTGTCTTGTGGCTCTGATCACGTGCGTTGACATCTGCCCCGTTCAGGATCAATGTCTGTACAACATCATTTGACAATGACGACCATGACGACCATGACAACGACGACGACGACGCCAGATGCAAAGGTGTCTTGTGGCTCTGATCGCATGCGTTGACATCTGCCCCGTTCAGGATCAATGTCTGTACAACATCATTCGATAACGACGACGACGCCAGATGCAAAGGTGTCGAGTGGCTCTGATTGCGTGCATTGACATCTGCCCCATTCAGGATCAATGTCTGTATAACATCATTCGACAATGACGACGACGATGACGCCGCCAGATGCAAAGGTGTCTTATCGCTTTGATTGCGTGCGTTGACATCTGCCCCATTCAGGATCAATGTCTGTACAACATCATTCGACGATGACGACCATGACAACGACACCAGATGCAAAGGTGTCTTGTGGCTCTGATCGCGTGCGTTGACATCTGCCCCGTTCAGGATCAATGTCTGTACAACAGCATTCGACGACGACGACGACGCCAGGTGCAAAGGTGTCTTGTGGCTCTGATCGCGTGCGTTGACATCTGCCCCGTTCAGGATCAATGTCTGTACAACAACATTCGACGACGACGACGACGCCAGGTGCAAAGGTGTCTTGTGGCTCTGATCGCGTGCGTTGACATCTGCCCCGCTCTGTATCAATAGCCGCACGACATCGACGTGACCATTTTCCGATGCTTCGTGCAACGGAGTACGGTTGCCCCTCGTCGTAGCGACCTTGACATCTACACCGTGTCCTAATAGGATTCGAACAACTTCCGGGTGTCCATTCGCCGCTGCCAAGTGGAGTGGAGTCGTATGATCGTCTAGTTGCGCATTCGCATTTGCGTCGATACTGAGTAGCCATTGTGCGACTACTATTGACCCGTCCTTCGATGCAGCGTGCAGTAGAGTATGGCTTCGGTGACTAATAGGGAGGACCGCGTCGTGCTGGTGTAGTAGCTCTGCGACTTGAATGTGTTTGTTGCTTAGTGCTGCCGCCAACGGACTCCTGTTAAGACCAACTCTAGCATTTACATGCTGCGGATATTCGACGACGAGATGCTTCGTTAGGTCACGAAATCCGCACAATGCGGCGTAGTATAGGCACAACGGTGCATAGCCTTCGTTTAGTGGATTGGGTTTCGGGTAAAACCGGTGACGGCGAAAGATGTCTGAATCGTCCAAGCTCAAGTTATCCATTACGAAAGAAGGCCATGGTCTGTCGATGTCAAACGACTTGAGCCATGCTGGGAAATATGGTTTGGTATGATCAAAGAGGTTTCTCATCCCGTCTTCTACATGTAACGATACACTCTCAAATTGAGCATGATCTACCCAGTGCTGAGCAGCATAGTGGGACAGAGGGGAGCCACTTTCGGCCATATCATTGCAATTGGATCGAAGAAGAATCGCCAAGCAAGCTTGGGCAATGACCGTGTGCGCTGGCTCGGGACGGATATGAAACCGGGAAATGTCTTCTGTTAGGTTGGCGAGCCGATCCGAAGTCAAGAACTCCTTCACCGAGAAATGTGCGAATTGTACAACCCGGGTATTCGAAAACTTGCCATCGACGACGACGATCAAACTCGAGCATGTAGACAGGACACCTTGTTGCTCGTCATCCCATCGCCAAGCCGAGTTCAGCACTGGTATCCCTCCCTCGGCTCCATCAAAGTCGAGGGCAAGAACTTCTGCGAGTTCATCAACACGAAGTGGTCGAGTCGCAACAGTGAGACATTGTAACAGTCGATATGCTTGATCTGGGTTGACCTTCCCGATCTCCCTCAACATCCGCTCGTATGTCTCGTCTAATGAGCTGGGCAGCTCTCTGAGGACTCGCTGGACATTCTGTGGAAGACACTTTTGCAATACTTCGAGCTGACAAAAGACCCATCGGAACCTGTTAAACACCGTCAACCAGCGTCATAATCGCTCACATATGCTCTTACATTCCGTCGGCTCTCTCTGAGAGCGCCTCAATCACATTTTCTTTGTCTTCTTCCCTCCATCTTCTCATAAATATGCTCGAGTCAGAGTAGACCACAGATCTGACATAGGAGGCGATATCCTGCTTCTGTCCGCGTTCATCCTGAAGCGAAACCGTCTGAGACGCGAGTGATTCGAGTGCATCGCAGATGTCGGCTTCTGGGCGACTCGTAACACCGATATGGAGATTAGAAAGTCGAAGGCTGACAAGGTCCTTTAAGAGGTCAAGGACTTGTTTGCGGGCGGATGGGACACCAGACATGTCGGGACACTCATCAAGGGCATCTAAGATAAGATAAACTGGGCCTTGACTCGGAAGCGTGAGCATCTTCATGAGGCACTGGGTCAAAGCTTTGTCGCTAGGCTGACGTGCGCCCTTGTCGTGGGTCTCGTAGAGACGAGAGAGTATGTCGCAAAAAGCATTAGAATGTGTAGAGAGTTGGATGAGGAGTGACGGGAGAAGGTTGCGGCGGGCTTGCTTGTCGACATCTCGAAAGTCAAAATAAAAATACGCCATCGAAGCCGATCCGGCCTCGCACATGGTTGTGATTTTGTTGATGATCGCGGAGCTACTCGACAATAAGCTTAATACTGCAATATTTGAGCGGCGACGAACCATAGCACGCTCTTCCCGGAACCCGCTGCGAAACGTGTGGTCGATAAGATCACCGAAGCGGTGACGCCACGGGTAAATGAAACGTACGTTTCCCATGGATCCACAGTAGAGAACCGGTCAACTTCCAGTTCTCGAATTGGCTGCTTTCAAAGAACCACTCGGCGGTTCCCTCATGTTGACGATCACCGGCGATGTTGTGATTCGTGGACGGATCCGGTGGAGATTGCCATTTCCTAAGGCTTTCTCGTAATTTGTTCCCTGTGATCGTGTTAGATACTCGACCGCCGGCGAAGACGGGACTGATTACGAACGCTTCACGTCTACTTGGTCCGTCGTTTGTTGAAGAATTAATTTCACTTTCATTGCATCTAGACGATAGCAGTTAGTGGTGACGTTGGTGAGCTGCCAAACAGACTTTACCCACCTTCAGCTATTTTTTGCACCTTGTCGTTAATCGCTTCAACGTTGGCGCCTACGAGTTGTACTTCACATTTGACAAGCTGCACTTTCCCGTCGACACCCTTCACGCCGTCGCCAACCGCCGTTACTTTGTTATCGATGGTGTGCGTGACCTTCAGAATCTGCGCACTCGCCATCGCAACCTCTTCGTCCGTCAGTTTGACGAGTTTCTTCAGCCCGTCCTCCAGATCCGTCCACCCCGCCACCTTCTTGAGAAATTTCTCTAAACTGGTATTAGCATCGATCAACGTAAGGCAATGGTCGGACTTACTCGCTCGACTCTGTTGCATTTCCTTTGTGGCTGTCGCAAGGATATCTAGGATCTCAACCGTGATTTCCACCATTTTGTCCGTCATTGCCGGAGTCAGCGGGACCTCGGTATAGTTCTCGAGTCGGACGAAGAAGCTTTCGATGCGTCCGAAGATGTCGGCGAGGATGTCTTGGCTCGCGGTAACATCTTTTGCTGCCTAAGAACGGTCAGCACAAGAGGTTCCCACACGAGGGAAGAAACGAAGCGACTCGCCAAGAGGAGAACACCAACGCCAGCAAATACTATTTTGGCAGGTGGGAATACCTGGCGAATTGACATCAGAGCATGTTCACTAACAGATGAGTGGATATTTACTAAAGCGACGCCTTCGCCTAGCGTCCCAGAGAAGGCATAAAGGACGTTGATGGTGGGAACGAGCCATTTTTTCAACCGGTCGTCGCTGGCAGTTGGAGAGAAATCAAATCGAGCTGCTTGAAAGACGGCGAGAATGGCAGCGGGAGAATCGCAGGCTTCGAGTTGTTTGAAGAGGTCGTGGTTCTTCAGATCGTTCTTGGTCTTTTTCTTGTACGACTTTAGAGCGGCATCGAAGATTCCTTCGATATTGGAAGAGGACTCGGAGAGAGTAGTTGCGGGAGCGTGGAGCATAGAAACGGTAGTGGGTGGTTGAGTCATGTTGGAGGTGTGTAACAGTCTGGTGGACGACGCCGGGAGAATGCTGGTGCCTCGCCTCGTGTCAAGCCCAAGCCAAGGACCTGAATACGGAAGACTCAGATAGACGCTGAAACACTGCTGAAACTGAAACACGCGGCAACACGGGCCGGCACTGCAAGACACGGAGTACAATTTACTCAGGCCCATGTAAGATGGATAGACTTTGCCGGTAAAGTCACTACCGTCATTGTCACTCTCACTCTTCCGGATCTGGGCTGGAGAAGACCAAGCACCGAATTTGACCCAAAGTTCCCAAACGTGTCGTCGTCTAACAGTCTACGAGTATTCCCTTCCAGTGCCACAAGAACGCGGTTCATGGCCAAAGATCATCGATCATCGATCACCCTCGATCCGGTCCCCTCCCCGTGACTCTGGTCGCTCAGCACAGCGTCTTTGCCCATATAGACGTGACTTTTGACTTGCTCCAGGCAGGTCCTTTTTTCTACATGACGCGATTTGGGTCGATAACGCTTTTTCACAGCCAAGGTCCCCTGTCCCTGTCATTGCGTCAACCTCCTCGTCGGTTTCATCCTTGCCTTTCATCCCGCCATCCAGACCGTCGCCGCCGGAACGGGAAAGCAACATGATGACGATCTCTGCTACTGGTCCCGGTGACGACCCCGCTACGCCGGTGTCTCATAAGACGACGAACAACCGAGCCAGCACGAAAAAGTACGGACGGCGACGTAGAGATGCGCGTTGTAGCGGACGTACGGGTATGTCCCATCCACTCCGCTCATTCTGTGCGCATGAATACCCCGCGCGACAGGGCCAACGTCTTCGCAATCCCGTGTACCCCCACGCCGCATGTCAAAGATGCTCCTCTTCCTCCCATCCACCTCCGAAAGCACTTCGTCCAAACCTCCCCCCCGCCAATGTGACAGAGACAGAGACAGAGACCACGACGCGCTGAACATCATATCCATCGACACCTCTTCCTCCTCTTCACGATCACCACCTCCTCTGCGCTGTCCGCGCAAGACCAAGACACAGAGGGGACAGGTGCAGCTGATGGCCTTCGTCCTCGTACTGCCCCTCCCTCCCGCTCCCGCAAGTCATATGCTGGTTAAGCAACGGTCCCGCACACGCCAGCGCCAGACAGCAGCCAAGTGGAAAGCGCGGACAGGGGACAATTCTGGCTCGATGGAACTTGTATGTGTGTTGCAAGTTGCGTTTGAGAACAACTGGCCGGGAGCCGGTAGCACGGGACCTAGTGGGAAGATGACGAAGAAGGCGGCAAAGGAGACGGTGGTAGTGGTGGACGATGAGGACGACGAAGAGGAGGAAAGTGACAAGTTCCAAGATCTCCACGCCCCTCGACCAGGCGTTAGCTGCGGCATTCACACACAACTCAACAAATCTTATCGCGGCGTCAGCACCGGCAGCGACTACTACGCGCCGATCGGCAAAGGAGACACGCGCTGGGTTGCCGACGAAACGCGCGGCAGGCTGTGTCACCGCGTAGAAAGGGGAGACGCCATCCGCACACGCCGAACAGTCCACGCAGACAACGACGACGCGTGGCAGACGAGCAGGACCATGACGACTCTGATGACTTCAAAATCGAGATCATCGTCGATGCACCGCGGGAACAACAGCGCGTACCCATGTCTAAGCCTCAATCACAACCGTCTGCCCGACCGCAGCCTAGACATAAGCCCCGCCGTTCTACCCAGCAGCATCGCACGTCAACCCCGACTGCCATACACACGTCTATCTCTATTCACACGTCCACACCCGAGTCGACGCCGCCCCCGCAGGAGCACTCTTTATCAATCACGCCCCCAGAGGTCAACTCGCTCGCAGGCCTCGCGCTGGCGATCCTTCCAGAACCTGCCCGCACGGAGATCGCGATCCCCCCACGCGCACTCAGCCACCTGCACTCGTCGCCCAATCCTCCAGATCCCGCGCGCAAATTACAAGAGACACAACAGTACGCGACCGGCTGGGTTTTGCTATGAGGGGGCCGCGGTTGGCGCGCACGGTCTTCTCGCAACTTCTCCCGCTGCCGAACCTATCCTTCTGACAGCGGCGCTTGTGCCACCACCACCAACTCTGCCCCCGCAACTGCAACCGATCCCGATGATCTGCAGGATGCGAGTTTGAATCTCGACCTCGAACTCGATATCTCTATGGACCTCGGGGATGGGCCAGTGCCCGCGGGTGAAGGTGAAAGTGCAGATATGCATGCTATCGTCGTCGGCGACGCGCCCCCGTGCTCCCCTCCCCCACTGTTGCGCACCGCGGGCACCCATAACCATCCAGACGGGCCCATGCTCGGCTTTGTAATACCCGAGCATGACGATGTCGACCATAGCATTGGCGCTAGCGTGGACGTAGGCCGCGCTCTCACGAGCCCGAACCAAGGCCTGAGCTTTGATCTTGCTTCCTCAAATCGCGGCGGCGAAGGATCGATCGACTGGTGCGTTGGGTCCGTTTTCGGTGGTGCAAGGTGCCAGCACAGACACAGGCGCTGGCGAGTACGCTGGTAACGGAACAATCGACGCGTCCGTGCTTGGCGGGGGCGGCAACCTCAGCCCTGGCAAGCTCGGAGACGACCCGAGCTTGATGGTTCGTGGATTCGGCGGCGTGCAAATTTCGCACGCGACGGACGAAGACGACGAGGAAGAGGAAGAGGAAGACGTCATGGGCATGTTATTTGAGAACACGAGCGATGACGACTTTGTGCCGCCGTCGGGATTGGGCAAGGGCAAGGGTCGAGCGGTCGTTGTTGACGGCGTCGTCTAGTCATCTGAGAGCATTGCTGCTGCCGCTGGTTCGAGGATGCGGAGGAAGAGCTGGCGCAAGGAACTTGCAGACGAAGTTGAGGACGGGCACGATGACAGCAACGATGACGAAAGCTCCTCTGACTTATGGTCCACGCGCGCACGCAATATCTGCGCCTGTTTTTACAGATGCCCGTCGCAAGAGACGTAGCCCAGCATCGTCGTCATCAGGCGTGCTCCCGTGGGGGCTGACGTTCTGCCATCATTGCAGGCGCAAGACACCCCTGCCCAAGATGCGTTGCACGTTGATCAAGGCGTCGACGGACGAGCAATGCCGTAATCTGTTTTGCGACCTATGTATAGAAAAACGGTACGCCATCCCTTCATATACAGTACATATTTCTGACTCTCTTAGACCGTTAGGTACCCCCAGTTGACGTTCGATCGCTCTGCTGTGGAAGACTTTGAGTGTCCGGCTTGCTGCAACTATTGCAATTGCTCGCTTTGCTCACAGAAGCGCGGAGAGGCGTACATCCCCGAACGTGATGGCGGGTGGCGCAGTTGGATCACGCGCCAAGGTGGCTCCCATCGCGCCGCGCCGTTCCCCGCAAATAAGAGCAAGAGTAGAGAACCGGTATCGGTGCTGCCGCCAGCCAAGCAGCGCTCAACGAAGACAACAGCAATGACGGATGCACAGATTTTTAACGCGAGCTGGAGCGCGACCGTGGTGTTCACGGTTTCTGGCGAGCCTCTCGGTAGTGCGTTCTTGCACGGCAACAAATCGCGCATCGTACCCGTCTCGCAACCCACGGCCTCCCCTGCCGCTGCTGTCACCCCCACTTCCCCTACCACCATCACCGCCAGCCCGATACCCGAACCCGCGCAAGACGTGAGGGCGGCTCGTGTCCCTTCCGGATCCCGATGAGCAGCAGACAAAGAGGAAGGGAAAATCAATTAGGGCGGGCAGGGGACGCTGGGGCAAGCGGCCGTTGATGGTGGCTTGAAGCGGAGGCGGCGGCAGTCTGCGTCGTTGACGCTGCTGGACGACGATGGTGATGACGATGACGATGACGATGGAGATCTTAACGAGGGCGGCGATGTGGATGCAGATGATGGGGTCTGGCCGGGTAATACTTGTACCATCTGCTCAGGCGGTAGAGCGGGCTATCGGCGCCGTCCCTCGTCCCGTGCGTTGACATTCGCACCATTCGGGATCAATGTCTGCACAACATCGCCTTTCAACGACAACGACGCCAGATGCAAGGTGTCAAGTGGCTCCCATCCTGTGCGTTGACATCTGCCCCATTCAGGATCAATGTCTGCACGACATCATTCGGCGACGACGACGCCAGATGCAAAGGCGTCCTCCGTCCCTCACCCCGTGCGCTGACATCCGCACCATTCAAGATCAATGTCCGCACAGCGTCGTCTTTCGACGACGACAACGCCACTCCCATCCCCTGCGTTGACATCCGCCCCCGTTCAGGATCGATGTCCGCACGACACCATTCGACAACGCCGATGGCGATGACGACGCCAGGTGCAAAAGGCGAACTCTGTCTCTCATCCCGTGCGTTGACATCCGCCCCGTCCATGATCAATGTCTGCACAATATCACCAGATGACGACGACAACGCCTGCGACGCCAGATGCAAAGGCGCCCTCTGTTTCTCATCCCGAGCGTTGACGTCTCCCCCGAGTTGGATGAAGTGCTGCACGGGTTTGGCACTCGACGATGACGCTAGAGGCAACAGCCTATGGAGGTGCGAGCTTGCATCTGCTCCATTCTCGATCAATAGCCGACGTGACCACCAATTGATGCTTTGTGTAATGGAGTACGGTCTCCCCACGTCATGGCGGCGTTGTCATCTACGCCGTGCTCCAGTAGGGTTCGAACAACTTCTAGGTGTCTACCCGCCGCTGACAAGTGGAGTGGAGTCCTCTAGTCGTTGTCTTTCGCGTTCGCATCTGCGTCGATGTCTAGTAGCCATTGTACAACATCCATCAATCCATCTGTCGATGCGGCGTGCAGTAATAGGTAATAGAGTGCGATTTCGGTAACTAGTATACAGGGGTGTATAACTTACGCCGACGGGCGCCGTTGTCGTGTATTTTGTAGAAACGGGAGAGTGTCGCAAAAGGCGTTGGAACGAGTAGAGAGTTGGACGAGTGACGGAAGAAGGTTGCGGCGGGCTTGCTTGTCGATATCTCGAAAGTCAAAATAAAAATACGCCATCGATCATGATCCGGCCTCGCACAGGGTCATGAGATCGTCGATGATTGCGGAGCTACTCGACAATCATAAGTTTCGCAATACCGCAAGATTTGAGGAGCGACGAACCATAGGACAGCCTTCCCTGAGCCCGCTGCGAAACGTGCGGTCCATAAGATCACCGAAGAGGCGAAGCCACAGAGAAAAGAAACGTACGTTTCCCGTGAATTCACAGCAGGGAACCAGCCACCTTCCAGCTTTCGAATTGGTTACTTTCAAAGATCCATTCCGCGGTTCCCTCATGTTGACGATCACCGGCGATGTTGTGATTCGTGAACGGATCTGGTGGAGATTGCCATGTCCTAAGGCTGTCCGTAATTGATTCCCTGCGACCGTGTTAGATACTCGGCTATCAGCGAAGACGGGACTGATAACGAACGCTTCAGGTTGTCCACGTCGTCCGCCGTTTGTCGGAGGGTTGATTTCACTTCCGTCGCGGTTGCCTTGCCGTCTAGATGATAAAACTGGAGACGACGCTGGTGGATCGCTAATTAGACCTTGCGCGCCGTCAGCTATTGTTTGGACCCTATCACCAACCGCTTTGACGTTGTCATTGACAACCTGCACTTTCACGTCGACGCCCCTCACGCCGTCGTCGATCCCCGCCACTTTGTTATCGATCTTGTGCGTTACATTCACAAGCTGCACACTCGACATCGCAACCACTTTGTTTATCAGTTCCTCGAGCTCCCTCAGCCCATCTTCCAGATCCGTCCGTCCAGCCACCTTCTGGACAATTTTTCTGAACTGATATTAGCATCGACCAACGAAGGAGGTGGTCGAACTCACTCGCCCGACTCTGTTCCATTTCATTTGTGGCCGTCGCAAGGATGTCCAGGGCCTCAACCGTGATTTCCATCATTTTTTTTCGTCATTGCTGGAGTTAGTGGGACCTCCGTATAAATCTCGAGCCAGACGAAGAAACCTTCGGAAGATGTCGACGAGGATGCCTTGGCTCGCGGCAACATCTTTAGCTGCCTAAGAACGCTCAACATCCGAAGTACCCGCACGCAGCGCAAGGGAAGAAACAAAGTAACTCACCAAGAGGAGGACACCGACGTCAACGAACACCATTTTGGCAGGTAAGAACACCTGCCGAATGTCAATGACATCAGAGAGTGTTCACCGACAGACGATATTTACCAAGGCGGCACCTTCGCTGACCGTCCCAGAGAAGGCATAAAGAACGTTGATGGTTGGAGCGAGCCATTTTTCAACCTGTCATCGCCAGCAATCCGAGAGGGACCAAACTCTGCGGCTTGAAACACGGCCGGAATGGCAGCGGGAGAATGACATGTTTCCGGTTATTTGAAATGATCATGTCCTCTTAAGATCGTTCTTGAGAGCGACGTCGGTCGAAGATGATATTGGAAGAGGACTCGGAGGGTGCAGTTGCGGGTGCCTGAGGCATAGAAACTGGAGCGGGAGGAATGCTGTGCCTTTCGTGTATAAACCAAGAACCCGCAAATGGAAGAGACGCTGAAACAACGCTGAAACAACGCGCGGTAACACGGGCCGGCACGCCTTCTGATGCAAGACGATCTCTCATACAACAATGGCTACACTGAGGCCCGTGAGGGGTGTTGATAGACTTCACTGGTAAAGTTATCACATATATCACCCGTCACGGTACTTGCCACTGTCTTTCTCACCCTCTTCCGGTGCACGACCGGCCGCGCAGGCTGATCCCACGACCCAAATGCTCCCTCCCAATGCCCACGAACCCACCCTATCGCCACAAGGACGCGGGCTCATGGAAGGCATCGCCCTCCATCGAGATGACCCCGCCGCGTGGCTCTGGTCGCCTAACGACGCGTCTCTGCCGAACCCAAGCGCGACTTGACTTGCTCCAGGCAGGTCCTTTTTTCACAGAACGCGATTTCGGTCGATAACGCCATTTTCTCTCACACAGCCAGGGACCCCTGTTCCCTCAGTCGCGTCGGCCTCCTCGTCAGTCTCACCCTCGCCTTCCACCCCGCCGTCCGGATCATCGCCGCCGGAACGGGAAAACGACATGACAGCGATCTCCGTCACTGGTCCCGGCGACGACCCCGCGCCGGTGTCTCGTGAAAACGACGGCCAAACAGACCCAGCATGAAAAGGCACGGACGGTGACGTCGAGATGCGCGATCGTGACTTTGAGGTGTGTCCATTCCCTTCCGTCCTTTCTATGCGCATCCATACGCTGTGCGACAGAGTCAGCCCCCTCCTGTTCCTGCGGGTGCCTCCAGGCGCTCCACGTCCTCGCAATCCCGTGTACCCTCACGCCGCATGTCAAAGACTCCCCTCTTCCTTCCCTCCCCTTCCTCCGAAAGCTCTTCGTCTGAGCCTCCCATTCGCCAAGGTGACAGAGATGGGGATCATGACCCGCTGGATATCATATCCATCGACTCCTTTTCCTCCTCCTCACGACCACCACCTCCTCGGCGCAGCCCGCGCAAGACCAAGAAACAGAGGTGACAGGGGCAGCTGATGGCGTACGTCCTCGTACCGCCCCTCCCGCCCGGCGCGCGCAAGTTGGACTATATGCCGGTTAAGCAATGGTCCGGCATACGCCAGCGCCAGACAGCAGCCAAGGGGAAAGCGCGGGCAGGGGACAATTCGGACTCGAAGGAACTCGTGCACGTGCTGTAAGTTGCATTCGAGAACAACTGGTCCGGAGCTGGCAGCACGGGACCTAGCGGGAGGAAGACGAAGAAGGCGGCAAAGGAGACGGTGGTAGTGGTGGACGATGAGGACGACGAAGATGAAGAAAGTGACAAGTCCAAGATCCCCACCCCCCTCGACGAGGCGTTAGCTGCGGCATTCACACACAACTCAACGAAACCTAACGTGGTGGCGTCGGCGTCGGCACCACCGGCGACTACTACGCGCCGGTCCGCAAAGGAGACATGCGCTGGGGTTTCAAATGGCAGCGCAAGCGTGCAGGCTATCATTCCGTTGCCGACGAAACGCGCTCGTACGCACGCGCGTGCGCAGGCTATGTCGCCGCGTAGAAAGGGGAAATGACATCTGCTCACACCGACCAGCAGTCCACGCAGACAACGACGACGCGTGGTAGATGAGCAGGACCAAGACGACTCTGACGACTCAGAAATTGAGATCCTCGTCGATGCGCCGCGCAAACAACGGCGCGTACCCAAGGCCCAGCCGCAGTCACACCCGCCTTCCCGACCACAGCCTAGACGTAAGCCCCGCCGTTCTACCCAGCAGCATCGCACGTCAACCCCGCCTATACACACGTCTATATCTATTCACACGTCCACGCCCGAGTCGACCCCGCCCCTGCAGGAGCACTCTTCACCAATCACGCCCCCAGACGTCAACACCCTCGCAGGCCTCCCGCTGACCATCCTGCCCGAACCTGCGCGCCCGGAAATCGCGATCCCCCCACGTGCTCTCAGTCACCTGCACTCGTCGCCCGACCCTCCAGATCCCGCGCGCAAATTGCAAGAGACGCAACAGTATGCGATCCGGCAGGGTTTTTTCTATGAGGGGGCCGCGGTCGGCCCGCACGGTCTCCTCGCAACTTCTCCCGCTGCCGAACCTTCCCCCGTCTCGGACAGCGGCGCTTGTGCCATCACCACCAACTCTGCCTCTGCAACCGATCCCGATAATCTGCAGGACGCGAGTGGATCTCGACCTTGACCTCGACATCTCTATGGACCTCGAGGCCGGGCCCGCGGACGTGCATGGGGTCGAAGACGACGTCGTGCCTCCGCACCCCCTGCCGCAACTGCTGCGCACCGCGGGTACCCATGACCATCCAGACGGGCCCATGTTCGGCTTTGTGATACCCGAGCATGACGGTGTCGACCATTGCCCTGCGCTGGCGTTGGCGTAGGCCGCGCTCTCACGAGCCCAACGCAAGGCCTGAGCTTTGATCTTGCTTCCCCGAATCGCGTCGGCGAATGATCGATCGACTGGCGCGTCAGGAACGTTTTCGGTGGTGCAGGTGCCAGTACAGACACAGGTGCCGGCGAATATGCTGGTAACGGGACGATCGACCCGTCCGTACTTGGCGGCGGCGGCAACCTCAGTCCTGGAAGGCTCGGAGATGACCCGAGCTCGCCGGTTCGTGGATTCGGCGGCGTGCAACCCTCGCGCGCGACGGACGAAGACAACGAGGAAGAGGAAGACGTCATGGGCATGTTGTTTGAGAACACGAGTGACGACGACTTTATGCCGCCGTCGGGATTGAGCAAGGGCAAAGGCAAGGTCAAGGGTCGAGCGATGGATGTGGACGGCGTCGTCGAGTTGTCGGAGAGTGTCGCTGGTTCGAGGATGCGGAGGAAGAGCTGGAACTTGCAGACGAAGCTGAGGTCGGGCATAGCGACGACAGCGATGATGAAGGCGACGACGACGATGGTCCGCTCGCGCACGCAATATCTGCGCCGGTTTTTGCAAATGCCCGTCGCAAGAAACGCACCCAGGCATCGTTGTCATCAGGCGTGCTCACAGGAGGGCTAACGTTCTGCCACCATTGTAGAAGCACGACACGCCGACCCAAGATGCGTTGTACGTTGATCAAGGCATCGACGGAAATGCGATGCCGCAACCTGTTATGCGATCGCTGCATCGAGAAACGGTACGCGTCTCCTCACATACAATACATATTTCTGACTCACTTGGAGCGTAGGTACCCCCAGTTGACGTTCGATCGTTCCGCGGAAGACTTCGAGTGTCCGGCTTGTTGCAACTATTGCAACCATTGCAATTGCTCGCTTTGCTCACGGAGGCGCGGAGAGGCGTACATCCCCCGAACGTGATGGCGGGTGGCGCAGTTGGATCGCGCGCCAAGGTGGCACCCATAGCGCCGCGCCGACCCCCGCAAAGAAGAGCAAGAGCCAAGATCTTGCGACGGTGCCGGCAGTGAAGAAGACGACGAAGAAGCCTGTGATGATGATGACGACGTCAACCACGGATGCAGAGGTCTTTGACGGGAGCTGGAGCGCGACGGCAGTGTTCACGGTATCTGGCGAGCCGCTCGGCAGTGCGTTCTTGCAAGGCAACAAAGCCCGCATCGTGCCCGTCTCGCAACCCACGGCCTCTCCTGCCGCTGCTACTACCACCCCTAGTGCGCCCGCCAGTTTTACCGCCAGTTCGATACCCGAACCCACGCAGGAACAGCAAAGACGCCAGCATGCGTTTAACGGGAAACCGCGCAAGACGTGGGGGCGGCTCGTGTCCCTTCCGGATCCCGACCACGACCAGCCGGAGCAGCAGAAGAAAAAAGAGACGAAGGGGAAGGGGAAGACGGCGCGCCGGGGACGCCGGGGTAAGCGGATTCAGTTCTTTGTCGGCAGCCTAGAGCCGTTGTTGGTGGCGCGGAGGCGGCGACGGCGACGGTCTGAGTCGTTGACGCCGTTGGACGACGATGACGACGATGGAAATCTTGGTGAGGGCGGCGATGCTGATGCGGACGCAGATGCAGACGTCGGGATCTGGCCCGGGGAGTATGTGGTACCTGTACCGTCTACTCAGACGGAGGAGATGGCGACGAGGATCACGCCGGAGGAGGTGGAGCGTGCTATCGGTGCCGCGTTCGCCATTGGCACCCCGGCATAGACGTGGTCATCGACATCGAATTGGTATTTAAAAAATGAGTCGGTAGTAGGTGGTAGAATTAACAAACGACTATTATTACCTGTATATCCATTTTGGTTGTCTGGCTGCCTCGATTTAAAATACTTTATATCCCCTTAGTTGTTATGTGCATCACAACGGTCAGTGCATGTTCTCATAATCCGCCGTTCTGAGGCAAAAAATGAGCGGAGATTCTGATGGAAGTAAGCAGATGCGGTGATACGGCCTCCGCTTCCGGCCCTCGTCGACTCGGACGCGCTCTCCAGGAGCTGACCCGTTTGTGACCTTGCTTCGTAGTATTGGAGCAAACTTCTAGCCCGGTTCATGCCACGAAAAGCGATCAGACAAATCGAGAACACCGCTTTGAGAAAGCTCAATGTACCACGAATCCATATTGGCATCACGAAAGCTAATCGATATCAACAGGTGTCTGGCTCGGAATCGATAAAGTACAAGACATAGGTAGGTACCATAGATGGAGTGTTACATTCTATTCTGTTCGACACTGGCGCGATGATCTAATAGCAACTGTGCCATCTCGTGATATCCCCCCGACGAAGCAACCTGGAACGGAGTCTGGGCTTGATGATCCACTGCATCCACGTCTGCACCGTTTTCAAGTAGCAGGCGTAAGGAAATGGTATCAGATCCACTCCGACCTAATTCCATGCCAAATAACAGGTGCAAAGGTGTCTTGTGGCTCTGATCGCGTGCGTTGACATCTGCCCCGTTCAAGATCAATGTTTGTACAACATCATTCGACGCCTTCGACGACGCGAGATGCAAAGGTGTCTTGTGGCTCTGGTCGCGTGCGTTGACATCTGCCCCGTTCAGGATCAATGCCTGTACAACGTCCTTCGACGACCACGACCACGACCACGACGCGAGATGCAAAGGTGTCTTGTGGCTCTGGTCGCGTGCGTTGACATCTGCCCCGTTCAGGATCAATGCCTGTACAACGTCCATCGACGACGACCACGACGACGACGACGCGAGATGCAAAGGTGTCTTGTGGCTCTGGTCGCGTGCGTTGACGTCTGCCCCGTTCAGGATCAATGCCTGTACAACGTCCTTCGACGACGACCACGACAACGACAACGACGACGCGAGATGCAAAGGTGTCGAGTGGCTCTGGTCGTGTGCGTTGACATCTGCCCCGTTCAGGATCAATGCCTGTACAACGTCCTTCGACGACGACGACGACGACGACGACGCGAGATGCAAAGGTGTCTTGTGGCTCTGGTCGCGTGCGTTGACATCTGCCCCGTTCAGGATCAATGCCTGTACAACGTCCTTCGACGACAATGACGACGACCACGACGCGAGATGCAAAGGTGTCTTGTGGCTCTGGTCGCGTGCGTTGACATCTGCCCCGTTCAGGATCAATGCCTGTACAACGTCCTTCGACGACGACGACTCCTCCGACGACGCGAGATGCAAAGGTGTCGAGTGGCTCTGGTCGCGTGCGTTGACATCTGCCCCGGTCAGGATCAATGCCTGTACAACATCCTTCGACGACGACTCCTCCGACGACGACGCGAGATGCAAAGGTGTCGAGTGGCTCTGGTCGCATGCGTTGACATCTGCCCCGTTCAGGATCAATGCCTGTACAACGTCCTTCGACCACCACCACCACCACGACGACGCGAGATGCAAAGGTGTCTTGTGGCTCTGGTCGCGCGCGTTGACATCTGCCCCGTTCAGGATCAATGCCTGTACAACGTCCTTCGACGACGACTCCTCCAATGACGACGACAACGACAACGCGAGATGCAAAGGTGTCGAGTGGCTCTGGTCGCGTGCGTTGACATCTGCCCCGTTCAGGATCAATGCCTGTACAACGTCCTTCGACAACGACGACAACGACGACAACGACGACGACAACGCGAGATGCAAAGGTGTCGAGTGGCTCTGGTCGCGTGCGTTGACATCTGCCCCGTTCAGGATCAATGCCTGTACAACGTCCTTCGACGACGACGACAACGCGAGATGCAAAGGTGTCGAGTGGCTCTGGTCGCGTGCGTTGACATCTGCCCCGTTCAGGATCAATGCCTGTACAACGTCCTTCGACGACGACTCCTCCTCCGACGACGCGAGATGCAAAGGTGTCTTGTGGCTCTGGTCGCGTGCGTTGACATCTGCCCCGTTCAGGATCAATGCCTGTACAACGTCCTTCGACGACGACGACGACGACGCGAGATGCAAAGGTGTCGAGTGGCTCTGGTCGCGTGCGTTGACATCTGCCCCGTTCAGGATCAATGCCTGTACAACGTCCTTCGACCACGACGACGACGACGACGACGCGAGATGCAAAGGTGTCGAGTGGCTCTGGTCGCGTGCGTTGACATCTGCCCCGTTCAGGATCAATGCCTGTACAACGTCCTTCGACGACGACCACGACGACGACGACGCGAGATGCAAAGGTGTCTTGTGGCTCTGGTCGCGTGCGTTGACATCTGCCCCGTTCAGGATCAATGCCTGTACAACGTCCTTCGACAACGCGAGATGCAAAGGTGTCTTGTGGCTCTGGTCGCGTGCGTTGACATCTGCCCCGTTCAGGATCAATGCCTGTACAACGTCCTTCGACGACAATGACGACGACCACGACGCGAGATGCAAAGGTGTCTTGTGGCTCTGGTCGCGTGCGTTGACATCTGCCCCGTTCGGGATCAATAACCGCACCATATCGACGCGACCACATCGTGATGCTTCACGCAACGGAGTACGGGTGTCCCTCGTAGCGACCTTGACATCTACACCGTGTCCTAGTAGGGTTCGAACAACTTCTAGGTGTCCATTCGCCGCTGCCAAGTGGAGTGGAGTCGTATGATTGTCTAGTTGCGCATTCGCATTTGCGCCGATACTGAGTAGCCATTTTGTGACATCCATCAACCCGTCCTCCGATGCAGCGTGCAGGAGAGTATGACTGCTGTGACTAATATGGAGGACCGCGTCGTGCTGGTGCAGCAGCTCTGCAACTTGAATGTGTTTGTTGCTCAGTGCTGCCGCCAGCGGACTCTCGTTAAGACCAACCCTAGCATTTACATGCTGCGGATATTCGACGATGAGATGCTTCGTTAGGTCACAAAATCCGCACAACGCGGCGTAGTATAGGCACGACGGGGCATAGGATTCGTTCGGTGAATTGGGTCCCGCGGAAAGATCAGAGTCGTCGTTCCAGCGCGCTCTGCGCAGATGACGCCCTACGAAAGAATCCCATGGTTTGTCGATGTTAAACGACTTGAGCCATGCTGGGAAATATGGTTCGGTAGGATCAAAAAGGCTTCTCATCCCATCTTCTACATGTAATGATACACTCTCGAATTGAGCATGGTCTACCCAGTGCCGAGCGGCATAGTCAGATAGAGGAGAGCCACTTTCGGCCATATCATTGCAATTAGATCGAAGAAGAATCGCCAAGCAAGCTTGGGCAATGACCGTGTGCGCTGGCTCGGGACGGATATGAAACCGGGAAATGTCTGCTGCTAGGTTGGCAAGCCGATCCGAAGTCAAGAACTCCTTCACAGAGAAATGTGCGAATTGTACGACGCGAGTCTCCGAATACTCGTCATCGACGACGACGATCAAACTCGAGCACGTAGACAGGACACCTTGTTGTTCGTCATCCCATCGCCAATCTGAGTTCAGCACCGGTATCCCTCCCTTGGCTCCATCAAAGTCGAGCGCAAGAACTTCTGCGAGTTCATCAACACGAAGTGGCCGAGTCGCAACGGTGAGACATTGTAGCAGACGATAAGCTTGATCTGGGTTGACCTTCCCGATCTCCCTCAATATCCGCTCGTATGTCTCGTCCAAAGTGTTAGGCAGCTCTCTGAGGACGCGCTGGACATTCTGTGGAAGGCAATTTCGCAACACTTCCAGCTGACAAAAGACCCATCGGAACCTGCGAAACACCGTCAGCCAGCGTCATAATCACCCGCATATGCCTTACATTCCGTCAGCTCTTTCGGAGAGCGTCTCAATCACATGCTCTTTGTCCTCTTTCCTCCATCTCCGCATAAATTTACCCGACCCAGAGTAGACCACAGATCTCACGTAAGAGGCAATATCATTCTTCTGCCCGCCTTCGTCTTGAAGGGAAACTGTCTGAGACGCGAGTGACTCAAGTGCCTCACAGATGTCGGCCTCCGGGCGACTGGTAACACAGATACGAAGGCTAGGAAGTCGAAGGCCGACGAGGTCCGTTACGAGGTCAAGGACCTGTTCGCGGGGAGACGGGACATCGGACGTGTCGGGACACTCATCAAGGGCATCGATGATAAGATAAACTGGGCCTTGATTTGGGAGCGTGAGCATCTCCTTGAGGCACTGGATTAAAGCTTTGTCGCTAGGCTGGCGCGCGCCTTTGTCGTGTGTCTCGTAGAGGCGGGAGAATGCGTCACAAAAGGCATCGGAACGTGTAGAGAGTTGGATGAGGAGTGACGGAAGAAGGTTGCGGCGTGCTTGCTTGTCGACATCTCGAAAGTCAAAATAAAAATACGCCATCGATCCGGATCCGGCGTCGCACATGGTTGTGACCTCGTTGATGATTGCGGAGCTACTCAACAATCATAAGTTTCGAAATACTGCAAGATTTGAGGAGCGACGAACCATAGGACGCTCTTCCCGGAGCCCGCTGCGAAACGTGTGGTTCATAAGATCGCCGAAGAGGCGAAGTCACAGAAACGTACGTTTCCCATGAATCCACAGCAGGGACCCAGTCACTTTCCAGTTTTCGAATTGGTCGCTGTCAAGGAACCACTCCGCGGTTCCCTCATGTTGACGATCACCGGCGATGTTGTGATTCGTGGACGGATCTGGTGGAGATTGCCATCTCCTAAGGCTTTCCCGTAATTGGTTCTCTGTGATCGTGTTAAATACTTGTCAGCGAAGACGGGACTGATTACGAACGTTTCACGTCGTCTATCTGGTCCGTCGTCTGTCGAATGATTATTTTCACTTCCGTTGCGTCTAGATGATAGAAGTTAGTGGTGACGCTGGTGAGTTTCCAAACAGACTTCGCCCACCTTCAGCTATTGTTTGCACCTTATCGTCAACCGCTTTGACGTTGTCGTTGACAACCTGCACTTTCTCGTCGACAACCTGCACTTTCACGTCGACACCGTTCACACCGTCGCCAACCGCCGTCACTTTGTTATCGATGGTGTGCGTGGCCTTCAGAATCTGCGCACTCGCCATCGCAACCTCTTCGTCCGTCAGTTTGACCAGTTTCTTCAGCCCATCCTCCAGATCCGTCCACCCCGCCACCTTCTTGACAAATTTCTCTGAACTAGTATTAGCATCGATCAACGTAAGGTGATGGTCAGACTTACTTGCTCGACTCTGTTGCATTTCCTTTGTGGCCGTCGCAAGGATATCTAGGATCTCAACCGTGATTTGCACCATTTTGTCCGTCATTGCCGGTGTCAGTGGGACCTCGGTATAGTTCTCGAGCCGGACGAAGAAACTTTCGATGCGTCCGAAGATGTCGACGAGGATGTCTTGGCTCGCGGTAACATCTTTAGCTGCCTAAGAACGCTCAGCACCAGAAGTTCCACACGAGGGAAGAAACGAAGCAACTCACCAAGAGGAGAACACCAACGCCTGCAAATACTACTTTAGCAGGCGAGAATACCTGGAGAATTGACATCAGAGCGTGTTCACTGACAGAAGAGTCGATATTTACTAAACCGACGCCTTCGCCTAACGCCCCAGAGAAGGCATAAAGGACGTTGATGGTGGGAACGAGCCATTTTTTCAACCTGTCATCGCTGGCAGTCGGAGAGAAATCAAATCGGGCTGCTTGAAGGACGGCGAGAATGGCAGCGGGAGAATCGCAAGCTTCGAGTTGTTTGAAGAGATCGTGTTTCTTAAGATCGTTCTTGGTCTTTTTCTTGTACGACTTTAAAGCGGCGTCAAAGATTCTTTCGATATTGGAAGAGGACTCGGGAGCCTGGAGCATAGAGACGGTAGTGGGAGGTTGAGTCATGTTCGGTGTAACAGTCTGGTGGACGGCGACGGGAGAAAGCCCAAGCCAAGGAGCTGAATATGGAAAAGCAGATAGATGCTGAAACACGCGGCAACCCGGCACCTCCAGTGATACTGATACAGTGAGTATCAGTAATAGAGAACCCAAGCACGGACATACAGTACAGTAGTGGTCACGTCACTCTCACTCTCGGTCTCTTCCGGATCCGGGGTCTGGCCGGAGAAGACCACTAGAAGACCAAGCACCCGATTTGACCCAAAGTTGCCAAACGTGTCGTCGTCCAACAGTCTACTAGTATTCCCTTCCAATGCCCACGAATCCGCTCTATTGCCACAAGAACGCGGGCTCATGGCAAAGATCACCCTTGATATAGCTTGATAGCTTGATCCCCGCCCGTGACTTTCGTCGCTCAGCGAAGCGTCTTTGCACATGTAGACGCGACTTTGGACTTGCTCCAAGCAGGTCCTTTTTACATGACGCGATTTGGGTCGATAACGCCTTTTCACAGCCAAGGTCCTCTGTCCCTGTCATTGCGTCAACCTCCTCGTCGGTTTAATCCTTGCCTTTCACCCCGCCATCCATATCATCACCGCCGGAACGGGAAAGCAACATGATGGCGATCTCTGCTACTGGTCCCGGCGACGACCCCGCCACGCCGGTATCTCATAAGAGCGACGACCAACCGAGCCAGCACGAAAACGTACGGACGGCGACGTAGAGATGTGCGTTGTAGTGGACGTACAGGTATGTCCCGTCCACTCCACCCATTCTGTGTGCACCCATACGCCGCGCGACAGGGCCGACCTCCTCCTTCTCCTGTGGGTGCCTCCAGGTGTTCTTCGTCCTCGTAATCCCGTGTACCCTTACGCCACATGTCAAAGATGCCCCTCTTCCTCCCACCCCCCTTCGAAAGCACTTCGTCCGAACCTCCCCCCCGCCAATGTGACAGAGACAGAGACCATGACGCGTTGGACATCATATCCGTCGACTCCTCTTCACGATCACCACCTCCTCGGCGCAGCCCGCGCAAGACCAAGACAGAGGGGACAGGTGCGGTTGATGGCCTACGTCCTCGTACAGCCCCTCCCTCCCGGCGCACGCGAGTCGGAATATATACCGGTTAAGCAACGGTCCCGCACATGCCAGACAACCGTCAAGTGGAAAGCGCGGGCAGGGGACAATTTGGGCTCGATGGAACTCGTGTACGTGTTGCAAGTTGCGTTCGAGAACAACTGGCCGGGAGCTGGCAGCACGGGACCTAGTGGGAAGAAGACGAAGAAGACGGCAAAGGAGACGGTGGTAGTGGTGGACAATGAGGACGACGAACAGGGGGAAAGTGACAAGTCCAAGATCACGCCCCTCGACGAGGCGTTAGCTGCGGCATTCACACACAACTCAACGAATCCTAACGTGACGGCGTCGGCGTCAGCAACGGCAGCGACTACCACGCGCCGATCGGCGAAGGAGACACGTGCTGAGGCTTCAAGTGATAGCACGAGCGTGGAGGTTGTCATCCTATTGCCGACGAAACGCGGGCACGTGCGCAGGCTGTGTCGCCGCGTAGAAAGAGACGCCATCCGCACACGCCGAACAGTCCACGCAGAAAACGACGACGCGTGGTAGACGAGCAGGACCACGACGACTCTGACGACTCCAAAATCGAGATCATCATCGATGCACCGTGGGAACGACAGCGCGTACCCAAGTCCAAGCCTCAATCACAACCGTCTGGCCGACCGCAGCCTAGACATAAGTCCCGCCGTTCTACCCAGCAGCATCGCACGTCAACCCCGACTGCCATACACACGTCTATCTCTATTCGCTAGAGTCGACGCCTCCCCCGCAGGAGCAATCTTCACCAATCACGCCCCCAGACGTCAACGCCCTCGCAGGCCTCCCGCTGGCGATCCAGAACCTGCCCGCACGGAGATCGCGCCCGCGCGCACTCAGCCACCTGCACTCGTCGCCCGATCCTCCGGATCCCTTGCGCAAATTGCGAGAGACGCAACAGTACGATCCGGCAGGGTTTGTGCTATGTGGGTGCCGCGGTTGGCGCGCACGGTCTCCTCGCAACTTCTCCCGCTGCCGAACCTTGGACAGCGGCGCTTGTGCCATCACCACCAACTCTGCCCCCGCAACTGATGATCTGCAGGGTGCGGGTTTGGGTCTCGACCTTGAACTCGATATCTCTAAGGACCTCGGGAATGGGTCCGCGCCCGCGGGTGAAGATGAGTGCAGATACGCATACAGTTGTCGTTGGCGACGCGCTCCAGCACTCCCCTCCCTCACTGTTGCGCACCGCGGGCACCCATAACCATCCAGACGGGCCCATGCTCGGCTTTGTAATACCCGAGCATTACGACGTCGATCATAGCATTGGCGCTAGCGTGGACGTAGGCCGCGCTCTCACGAGCCGAAGCCAAGGCCTGAGCTTTGATCTTACTTCCTCAAGTCGCGGCGGCGAAGGATCGATCGACTGGTGCGCTCGGAACGTTTTCGCGGGTGCAAGGTGCCAGCACAGACGCAGGCGCCGGCGAGTACGCTGGTAACGGAACAATCGACGCGTCCGTGCTTGGCGGGGGCGGCAACCTCAGCCCTGGAAAGCTCGGAGACGACCCGAGCTCGCCGGTTCGTAAATTCGGCAGCGTACAACCTCCGCGCGCGACGGACGAAGACGATGAGGAAGAGAAAGACGTCATGGGCACGTTATTTGAGAACACGAGCGACGACGACTTTGTGCCGCCGTCGGGATTGGGCAAGGACAAGGGTCGAGCGGTCGTTGTTGACGGCGTCGTCGAGTCATCTGAGAGCGTTGCTGCTGCCGCTGGTTCGAGGATGCGGAGGAGAGCTGGCGCAAGGGACTTGCAGACGAATTTGAGGTCGGGCACAATGACGGCAGCGATGACGAAGGCTCCTCTGACTATGGTCCACGCGCGCACGCAATATCTGCGCCTATTTTTACAAATGCCCGTCGCAAGAAACGCAGCGCAGTATCGTCGTCGTCAGGCGTGCTCTCGTGGGGGCTGACGTTCTGCCATCATTGCAGGCGCAAGACACCCCTGCCCAAGATGCATTGTACCTTGATCAAGGCGTCGACAGACCAGCAATGCCGTAACCTGTTTTGCGACTTCTGTATCGAAAAACGGTACGCCATCCCTTCATATACAGTGCATATTTCTGACTCTCTTGGACAGTTAGGTACCCCGAGTTGACGTTCGATCGCCCCGCGGAAGACTTCGAGTGTCCGGCTTGTTGCAACTATTGCAATTGCTCGCTTTGCTCACGGAAGCGCAAAGAGGCGTACTTCCCCGAACGTGATGGCGGGTGGCGCTGTTGGATCACGCACCAAGGTGGTTCCCATCGCGCCGCACCGTTCTCCGCTAATAAGAGCAAGAACAAACACCCCGGAGTGGCGCAGGTGCCGGCGACGACGAAGCAGCGCGCAACGACGATGACGACGACAAACGGCCGATGCACATATCTTTGACGGGAGCAGGAGCGCAACGGCGGTCTCCACAGTGATGTCTGCACAACATCATTCGACAACAGCCACGACGACGCCAGATGCAAGGGTGTCGAGTGGCTCTCATCGCATATGTTGACATCTGCCCCGTTCAAGATCACTGGCAATGTCTGTACAACATCATTCGACGATGACGACACCGCCAGATGCAAAGGTGTCTTGTGGCTCTGATCGCGTCGCGTGCGTTGACATCTGCCCCGTTCTGTATTAATAACCGCACGATATCGACGTGAGTCACGTGACCTTGTTCTGATGCTTCGTGCAACAGAGTATGGTTGTCCCTTGTCGTAACGACCTTGACATATAAAGTCATCACGGTCATTGCCACTGTCACTCTCGCTCCCTTCCGGATCTGGGGTACGACCAGCCGGAGCCACGCGATCACCCACCTAAACACGTCGTCGTCCAACAATCTATTTCCTCCCAATACCTGCGAATACGCCCTACTGTATCGCCACGAGAACACGAACTCATGGCAGACACCACCTTCGATCCAGATGACCCCACCCCGTGTCTCTATTGCCCAATGACCTGTTTCTGACACAAACGCAACCGAATCGACTTACTCCAGGCAGGTCCTTTTAACCGACAGAATGTGATTTGGGGTGATAGCACTTTTCTCACAGTCAAGGTTCCCTGTCCCCGCCATCGCGTCAGCATCCTCGTCAGTTTCACCTTTGCCCCGCCGTCTAGATCATCGTCCCATCAGGCCCCCAAGCCGCCGGAACGAGAAACTGATGTGACAGCGATCTCCACCACTGGTCTCGGCGATGACCCTACCATGAGCGAGTGCGCCATTGGCCAAGCGCTGGTGTTTCCTGAGGACGACGGCCAAAGAGGCCCAGCACGAAAAGGCACGGATAGCAACGTCTAGATCCGCTTTGTCGCCCCTCACGAGGCCTTACGCTCGGGTTCAGGGTTCATTACAGGTTGTCCGTCTATCCTGCACTTTCTGCGTGTAGCCACCTGATAGAGTTAGCCCCTTCTTGCAGGCGCTCCTCGTCCTCGCAATCCCGTGCGGGCTCACCTCGCTTTCTCCCCTCCCCCTCCGAAACCAATCCGTCCGAACCTCCCCCTGCCAACATGAAGAGAAGGGGACCAGGACCCGCTGGATATCGTATCCATCGACTCACCTTCTTGGCGCAGCCCCCAAGAAACGGAGGGCACAGGGGGCGCACGTCCTCATACCGCGCTTCCCGCTAGGCGTGTGCACGTCAGACGATACGCCAGTAATGCAACGGCCCTGGATACACCAGCGCCTAACCGCGGCAAATGGAAAAGCATGTACAGGGGACAATTTGGGCTCGAAGGAACTGGTGCACGTGCCGCAGGTTGCATTTGAGAACAACCAACCCAGTGCTGGCAGCAGGGCCTAGTGGGAAGAAGAAAGGAGATGGTCGTAGGATGACAAGGACGACGAAAAAGAGATGTTCAAGATCCCCGGCAGCATCGCGCGTCGACCCCTCGCGCTGTGGTCGAGTCCATATCTGTGTGTGCATACATCTACGCCACCCAAGTCGTCATCAGTCACGCCCCAGACGTTCAACTCGCTCGACGGCCTCCCACTGACGATCCTTCCAGAACATGCACGCATGAAGATCATGATCCCCCGTGCGCACTCAGTCACTTGCACGCGTCGCCTCCAGATTCATGCCTTGCGCAAAACCAATGTGCAAGAGATGTACCAACATGCGATCTGACAGGGCTGTTACTATGAGGAGGCCGCGGTCGGCGTGCACGGTCTCCTCGCATCCCTCCCTGCTGCCGTACCCACCCCCGCCACGGATAGCGGCGCTTATGTCACCACCAACTCTCCCACGGCGACCGCAACCGACCTGCAAGACGCGAGTCTGGATCTCCGCATGGACCTCGATATTTTATTGGCGTTGGCGAGTTCGCTGGTGACGGGAAACCCGCTCAAGGCGTGAGGGCGGCTCGTATCTGGGTCCGGAGCACGACTAGCCGGAGCAACAGAAGAGGACGACGGGGAAGGGGAATTGTGCGGTAATGGCGGTCCGGGGACGCCGGGGTAAGCCTTCCACAGTGGCTGGTGGTAAGGAGGCGGCGACGATGATGGCATGCCGTTGACGCCGCCGAATGACGATGACAAGGATGGAAATATTGATGAGAGCGGCAATGGCGATGCCGATGTAAATGCGGACGCAGATACAGACGACGGATTCTGGCACGGGGAGCTACCGCCTGCCCAGGCGGAAGAGATGGCGAGGGAGGTGGCGTCTGCGCCACGGCATAGTCGCTGTCGTCTTGTTGTCGTTGCAAAAAACGAGTCGATGGTAGGTGGACGACGATTATTCGATTTTCAAACTTCATTGGTCTTACAGTACTGTGTATCGCTTTAGCTGTCATATGCATCATTTCTATCTGCATTTTCTTATGACCCGTCGTTCCGAGTATCAGAGACTGCTAGAATTGAACTGAGGATGCGTAACTTTCTTTAGTCTTTCTTTCTTGGGTGCCATGGTAAGGCCTCCGTCTGACCCCAATCGATCTGCTAGTGGCGGGCCACTACAAGGGCCCACCCCGGTGACCCCGCTCCATCATATTGGAGCGAACAGTACACTTCTAGCCTTGTTCATGCCGTGAAATGCGATCTCAGAAAAATTGAGAGCACTATCATCCTATGGCTTTGCGAATGCACAAAGTTGACCCTACGACACGCATATTTGTATAGCATCACGAAGGCTATTCAACAACGGAGATGCTACCGAGCTCGGCGCCGGCGCCAATAATATACATCTAAGGCTGTGGGTACTACAAATGGAGTGCTACATTCTATTTGACACTGGATAGTCTAATAGCGACTGTGCGATTTCGTGATGTCCTCCTGACGAAGCAAGCTGAAACGGAGTCCGACCTTTATCGTCCGCTGCGACTAAATCTGCCCCATTTTCGACGACCGTGTGGGCTAGCTCGAGATAGATATGAAACCGGGAAATGTCTGCTGTTGATCCGAAGTCGAGAACTCCTTCACCGAGAAATGTGCGAATTGTACAATGCGAGTCTTCACAGAGTCGTCGTAGACGACCACGATCAGGCTCGAGCACGTAGACAGGACACCTTGCGTCACCCCATCGCCAATTTTCCTTTATCCCTTCCTTAGCCCCCTTGAAGTCGAGCGCAAGAACTTCTGCAAGCTCATCGACAAGTGGCCGAGTAGCAACAGTGAGAAATTGTAGCTTGTTCTGGGTTGACCTTCCCAATTTCCCACAACATCCGCTCGCAAGTCTCATCCAGAGATTTAGATAGTTCTATAAGGACGCGCTGGACGATCTGTGAAAGGCAATTTTGCAACATTTCGAGCGCGCAGAAGACCCAGCGGAACCTGCTAAATACCATCAACTGACGTCATAATATGCTCTTACATTCCGTCGGCTCTTTCTGAGAGCGTCTCAATCACATGTTCTTTGTCTTCTCCCCTCCATTTCTTCATGAATATACCCCACCCAGAGTAAACCACGAATCTGACGTAAGAGGCGATGTCCTTCTGCCCGCCTTCGTCCTGAAGAGAAACTGTCTGAGACGCGAGTGACTCGAGTGCATCGCAGATGTCGGCCTTCGGGCGACTGGTGACAGCGATATAGAGATTAGAAGGTCGAAGGCCGACAAGGTTGTTCACGAGGTCAAGGACTTGTTCGCAGGCGGATGGAACATCGGAGGTGTCGGGACACTCATCAAGCGTATCTATAATAATAAAAACTGGGCCTTGATTCGGAAGCGCGAGCATCTCCCTAAGGCACTGATTTGAAGCTTTGTCGCTACGCTGACGCGCGCCGTTGTCGTGTGTCTCGTAGACATGGGAGAGTATGTCGCAAAAGGCGTTGGAACGAGTGAAGTGTTGGATGAGGAGTGACTGGAGACGGTTGCGGCGGGCTTGCTTGTAGACATCTTTGAAAGTCAAAATAAAAATACGCCATCGATCCGAATCCGGCCTCGCACAGGGTCGTGATATTGTTGATGATTGCGGAGCTACTCGACAATCATAAGTTTCCCAATACTGCACGATTTGAGGAGCGACGAACCATAGGACGCTCTTCCCAGAGCCCGCTGCGAAACGTGTGGTCCATAAGATCACCGAAGAGGCGAAGCCACAGGGGGAAAAGAGTACGTTTCTCGTGAATCCACAGCAGGGAACCAGTCACCCTCCAGCTTTCGAATTGGTTACTTTCAGAGAACCATTCCGCGGTTCCCTCATGTTGACGATCACCGGCGATGTTATGATTCGTGGACGGATCGGGTGGAGTTTGCCATTTCCTAAGGCTGTCCCGCTGTGACCGTGTTAGATACTCGGCCGTCAGCGAAGACGGGACTGATTACGAATGCTCCACAATGTCCACGTCGTCCCCTGTTTGTCGGAGGGTTGATTTCACTTCTGTCGCCGTTGCCTTGCCGTCTAGATGATAAAATTGGAGACGACACTGGTGTATCGCTAATTATGCTTTGCTCACCTTCGGCTATTGTTTGCACCCTATCGCCAACCGCTTTGAAGTTGTCGTTGACAACTTGCGCTTTCACGTTGACGCCCCTCACGCCGTCGTCGATCCCCGACACGTTGTTATCGATATTGTGCGTCACCTTCACAAGCTGCACACTCGCCATCGCAACCTCTTCGTTTGCCAGTTTGTCGAGCTTCCTCAGTCCATCCTCCAGATCCGTCCGTCCAGCCACCTTCTGGATGATTTTTCTGAATTGATATTAGCATCGACCAACGAAGGAGGTGCCCGAACTCACTCGCTCTACTCTGTTCCATTCCCTCTGTGGCCGTCGAAAGGATGTCTAGGCCTCGGCCGCGATTTCCACCCTTTTTTCGTCATCGCTGGAGTTAGCGAGACCTCTGTACAAATCTCGAGCCAGACGAAGAAACCTTCGATGCGTCCGAAGATGTCGACGAGGATGTCTTGGCTCGCGGCAACATCTATAGCTTCATATGAACGCTCAACATCCGAAGTACCAGCACGTGGCACGAGGGAAGAAACAAAGCAACTCACCAAGAGGAGGACACCGACGCCAGCGAAATTTTTTTTTGGCAGGCGATAATACCTGGCGAATGTAAATGACTTCAGAGAGTGTTCACCGACAGACGAGTGGATATTTACCAAAGCGACACCTTCGCTAAGCGTCCCAGAGAAGGCATAAAGAACGTTGATGGCTGGAACGAACCATGTTTTCAACCTGTCATCGCCAGCAGTCCGAGAGGGATCAAACTGAGAGGCCAGAAACAGGGCGAGAATGGCAGCAGGAGAATCGCATGTTTCCAGTTGTTTGAAGAGATCGTGATCCTCCTTAAGATCGTTCTTAGTTTTTTTCTTGCACGACTTGAGAGCGGCGCCAAGATGCGTTCGATATTGGAAGGGAATCGGAGGGTGCAGTTGCGAGTGCCTGAAACATGGAAACGGAAGCGGGAGGTTGAGCCATGTCGAGGGTATGCTAGCAGTGGGAGAATGCTGTGCCTCACCCAAGCTGCAAATGGAAGACCTACGCGCAGTAACACGGGCCGGCACGCTCCTGTTCATTTCTCATTACAGAAGAACACACCCACCGAGAGATAACAATGCAAGGACGATCTCTCGCATAATCGTGGCTACGCTGGGGCGGGTGTTGATACGTTGATAGTCTTCATTGTCGTCACCCGTCACAGTAATTGCAACTGTCACTCTCACCTATCGCAGGACACGGGCCATAGCAGACATCACCCTTGACCCCATCCCGTGGCTCTAGTCGCCCAACGACGCGTCACTGTCGAACCCAAACGCGACTTTTGACTTGCTCCAGGCAGGTCTTTTTTGCATAACGCGATTTGGGTCGATAACGGCTTTTCTTCTCAACAGCCGAGGTTTCCTATCCCTGTCATCGCATCAGTCCCCTTATCTGTCGCACCCTCACCGTCGCCTCTCGCCCCGCCGTCCAGATCATCGCCACCGGAACGGGAAAACGACATGACGGCGATCTCCGTCACTCCGTCACTGGTCCCGGCGACGACCCCGCGCCGGTGTCTCGTGAGAACGACGGCCAAACAGACCCAGCACGAAAAAGCATGGACAACGACGTCGAGATGCGCGATCGTGACTTTGAGGTGTGTCCATTCCCTTTTACCCTTTCTATGCACATACAAACGCCGTGCGACAGTCAGTCCTCTCCTGCTCCGGTGGGTGCCTCCAGGAGCTCCACATCCTCGCAATCCCGTGTAACCTCACGACGCATGTCAGAGACGCCCTCTTCCTCCCCTCCCCCTCCGTCGAAAGCTCTTCGTCTGGGCCTCCCCTTCGCCAACGTGACAGAGATAGGGACCATGACTCGCTGGACATCATATCCATCGACTCCTCTTCCTCCTCCTCGCGACGACCTCCTCCTCGGCGCAGTCCGCGCAAGACTAAGAAACACAGGGGACAGGTGCAGCCGATGGCATATGTCCTCGTATCGCCCCTTCCGGCGCGCGCAAGTCAGACTATGCCGGTTAAGCAACGGCCCCGCACACGCCAGCACCAGACAACAGCCTAGGGGAAGGCGTGGGCAGTGGACAATGCGGGGTCGAAAGAACTAGTGCACGTGCTGCGAGTTGCATTCGAGAACAATTGGCCCGGAGCTGGCAGCACGGGACCTAGCGGGAAGAAGACAAAGAAGGCGGTAAAAGAGACGGTGGTAGTGGTGGACGAAGGTGACGACGAAGAGGAAGAAAGCGACAAGTCCAAGATCCCCACGCCCCCTCGACCAGGCATTAGCTCTGGCATTCACACATAACTCAACGAATCCTAACGTGGTGGCGTCGACACCGGCGGCGACGACTACGCGCCGGTTTTCAAAGGAGACACGCACTGAGGCTTCAAATGACAGCGCCAGCGTGGAAGTCGTCATCCCATTGCCGACGAAACGCGCTCGCTCGCACGCGCGTGCGCAGGGTGTGTCGCCGCGTAAAAAGGAAAGGGGAGACGCCATCTACACACGCCGACCACTCCACGCAGAAAACGACAGCGCGTGACAGACGAGCAGGGACAAGACGACTCTGACGACTCCAAAATTCAGATAATTGTCGATGCGCCGCGCAAACAACGGCACGTACTCAAGTCCAAGCCTCAAACACAACCGCCTGCCCGACCGCAGTCTAGACATAAGCCCCGCCGTTCTACCCAGCAGCATCGCATGTTAACCCCGCCCGCCATACACACGTCTATTTATTCACTCGTTCACACCCGAGTCGACCCCGCCCCCCGCAGGAGCACTCTTCAGTAATCACGCCCCAGATGTCAACTCGCTCGCCTGCCTCCCTCTGACGATCGTGCCAGAACCTGCACGCACGGAGATCGCGATCCCCCCACGTGCTCTTAATCGCCTGCACTCGTCGCCCGATCCTCCAGATCCAGCGCGCAAATTACAAGAGACGCAACAGTATGCAATCCGGCAGGGTTTTTGCTATGACGGAACCGCGGTTGGCGCGCACGGTCTCCTCGCCACTTCTCCCGCTGCCGAACCTTCCCCCGTCTCGAACAGCGGCGTTTGTGTCACGACTACCAACTCTGCCGCAACTGCAACCGATGAACTGCAGGACGCGAGTCTGGATCTCGACCTCGACATCTCTATGGACCTCGAGGCCGGGCCCGCGGACGCGCATAGGGTCGAAGACGATGTCGTGCCTCCGCACCCCCGGTCGCCACTGCTGCGCACCGCGGATACCCATGATCAACCAGGGGCCTCATGCTCGGCTTTGTGATACCCGAGCATGACGGTGTCGACGATGGCCCTGGCCCTGGCGTGGACGGAGGCCGCGCTCTCACAAGCCTGACCCAAGGTCTGAGCTTTGATCTTACTTCCCTGAATCGCGGCGGCGAAGGATCGATCGATTGGCACGCCGGGAACGTTTTTGGTAGTGCGGGTGCTATTACAGACACGGGCGTCGGCGAGTACGCTGGTAACGGGACGATCGACCCGTCCGTACTTGGCGGCGGCGGCAACCTCAGTCCTGGAAGCCTCGGAGACGACCCGAGCTCGCCGGTTCGTGCGGCGGCGTGCAACCCTCGGGTGCGACAACGAGGAAGACGAGGACATCGTGGGCATGTTGTTTGAGAACACGAGCGACGATGACTGTGCCCCCTCGGGATTGGGCAAGGGGCAAGGGACGAGTGGTCGTCGAATTGTCGGAGAGCGTTGCTGCTGCCGCTGGTTCGATGAGGAGGAAGAGCCGGCGCAAGGAACTTGCAGACGAAGCTGAAGTCGGGCTCAACGACGACAGCGATGACGAAGGCGATGATGACGATGGTCCGCGTGCGCACGCAATATCTGCGCCTGTTTTTACAAATGCCCGTCGCAAGAAACGCACCGCGGCATCCTCGTCATCAGCCGTGTTCGCAGGATGGCTAACGTTCTGCCACCATTGTAGAAGCACGACACACCGACCCAAGATGCGTCGTACGTTCATCCAAGGCGTCGACGGACAAGCAATGTCGCAACCTATTTTGCGATCGCTGCATCGAGAAACGGTACGCGTCCCCCCACATACAATACATATTTCTGACTCTAGGAGCGTAGGTACCCCCGGTTGACGTTCGATCGTTCAACGGAAGACTTCCAGTGTCCGACTTGTTGCAACTATTGTAACTGCTCACTTTGCTCACGGAAGCGCGAAAAGGCGTACATTCCCGAACGTAATGGCGGGTGGCGTAGTTGGATCGCGCGCCAAGGTGGCTCAGTGGTGGCTCCCATAGCACCGCGCCGACCCCCGCAAAGAAGAGCAAGAGCAACGATCTCGGAACGGCGCCGGCAGCGAGGAAGACGACGAAGAAGCTTGCGATCATGATGACGGCGACGACGACGGATGCACAGGTCTTTGACAGGAGCTGGAGCGCGCGACGGCAGTGTTCACGGTATCCGGCGAACCGCTCGGCAGTGCGTTCTTGCAAGGCAACAAAGCGCGCAAAGTGCCCGTCTCCCTACCCACGGCTTCCCTTGCCGCCCCTACTACCACCACCAGTGCGCCCGCCAGTTTTACCGCCTGCCCGATACCCGAACCCACGCAGGAACAGCAGCAATCGCAAAGACGCTCGCATGCGCTCATTGGGAAACCGCGCAAGACGGGGGGGCAGCTCGTGTACCTTCCGGATCCCGACCACGACCAGCCGGAGCAGCAGAAGAAAATAAGAAGAAAATGACGAAGGGAAAGGGGAAGGGGAAGATGGCGGGCCGGGGACGCCGGGGTAAGCGGATTCAGTTCTTTGTCGGGAGTCTCGAGCTGCTGTTGGCTGTTGGTGGCGCGGAGGCGGCGACGGCGACGGTCTGCGTCGTTGACGCCGTTGGACGACGACGACGACGGTGACGAAGATGGAAATCCTGGTGAGAGCGGCGATGCTGATGCGGACGCAGATGCGCACGACGGGATCTGGCCCGGGGAGTACGTGGTATCTCAGGCTGTACCGCCTGCTCAGGCGGAGGATATGGCGAGGATCACGCCGGAGGTGGAGCGTCCTATCGGTGCCGCGTTCGCAATTGGCACCCCGGCATAGACGTGGTCATCGACGGCATAAAAATGAGTGGTAGTAGAAATAACAAACAACTATTATTACCTGTATGTCCATTTTGGTTTTCTGGCTTCCTCGGTCTATTGTACCTTATATCGCCTTGGTTGTTATGTGCATCATAACGGTCAGTGCATGTTCTCATAATTCGCCTTCTAAGGCAAAAAAAAAATGAGCGGAGATTCTGATGGAAGTAAATAGATGATGCGCTGCGGTGATACTACTTCCCCTTCCGACCCTCGTCGACGCGCCCCAGGGGCCGATCCGGTTGTGACGTTGCCTGGTAGTATTGAAGCAAACTTCTATCATAGCCCAGTTTATGCGATCTCAGACAAATCGAGAACACCGCTTTAGGAAAGCTCAAAGTTGGCCTTACAGTTGTTACAGTACGAATCCGTACTCGTATAGTATCACGAAAGCTAATCGATATCAACAGGTGTCTGCCAGTGGCTCGGAATAGATTAAGTACAGGATGCGGGTAGGTGGAATACTACATTCTATTCTGTTCGACACTGGCACGATGTTCCAATAGTAACCGTGCCATCTCGTGATATCCTTCTGACGAAGCGAGCTGAAACGGAGTCTGAGCTTGGTCATCCATTGCATCTATGTCTGCACCGTTTTCGAGTAGCAGGCGTAAGAAATTGGTATCAGGTCCATGAATACGTGTTTGCTGGCCAAATAACAGATGCAAAGGTGTCTTGTGGCTCCGATCGCGTGCGTTGACATCTGCCCCGTTCAGGATCAATGTCTGTACAACAGCATTCGACGATGACGATGACGACGCCAGATGCAAAGGTGTTGAGTGGCTCTCATCGCGTGCGTTGACATCTGCCCCATTCAGGATCAATGTCTGTACAACATTATTCGGCGCCCGCGACGACGCCAGATGCAAAGGTGTCGAGTGGCTCTCATCGTGTGCGTTGACATCTGCCCCGTTCAGGATCAATGTCTGTTTCGACCGCCACGACGACGACGCCAGATGCAAAGGTGTCGAGTGACTCTGATCGCGTGCGTTGACATCTGCCCCGTTCAGAATCAATGTCTGTACAATATCATTCGACCACGCCAGATGCAAAGGTGTCCCGTGGCTCTGATCGCGTGCGTTGACATCTGCCCCGTTCAGGATCAATGTCTGTACAATATCATTCAACCACGCTAGATGCAAAGGTGTCCCGTGGCTCTGATTGCGTGCGTTGACATCTGCCCCGTTCAGGATCAATGTTTGTACAATATCACTCGACCACGCCAGATGCAAAGGTGTCCCGTGGCTCTGATCGCGTGCGTTGACATCTGCCCCGTTCAGGATCAATGTTTGTACAATATCATTCGACCACGCCAGATGCAAAGGTGTCCCATGGCTCTGATCGCATGCGTTGACATCTGCCCCATTCAGGATCAATGTCTGTACAACACTATTCGGCGCCCGCGACGACGCCAGATGCAAAGGTGTCTTGTGGCTCTGATCGCGTGCGTTGACATCTGCCCCGTTCAGGATCAATGTCTGTACAACATTATTCGACCGCCACGACGACGACGCCAGATGCAAAGGTGTCGAGTGGCTCTGATCGCGTGCGTTGACATCTGCCCCATTCAGGATCAATGTCTGTACAACATCATTCGACTGCCACGACGATGATGCCAGATGCAAAGGTGTCTTGTGGCTCTGATCGCGTGCGTTGACATCTGCCCCGTTCAGGATCAATGTCTGAACAACATTATTCGACACCCGTGACGACGCCAGATGCAAAGGTGTCTTGTGGCTCTGATCGCGTGCGTTGACATCTGCCCCATTCAGGATCAATGTCTGTACAACACTATTCGGCGCCCGCGACGACGCCAGATGCAAAGGTGTCCCGTGGCTCTGATCGCGTGCGTTGACATCTGCCCCGTTCAGGATCAATGTCTGCACAACATCATTCGACCGCCACAACGACGACGCCAGATGCAAAGGTGTCGAGTGACTTTGATCGCGTGCGTTGACATCTGCCCCGTTCTGTGTCAATGTCTGTACAACATCATTCGACAACGACGATGCCATATGCAAAAGTGTCTTGTGGCTCTGATCGCGTGCGTCGACATCTGCCCCGTTCTGTATCAATAACCGCATGATATCGACGTGACCATTTTTTGATGCTTCATGCAACGGAGTACGGTTGTTCCTCATCGTAGCGACCTTGACATCTACGCCGTGTCCTAGTAGGGTTCTAACAACTTCCAGGTGTCCACGCCCCGCTGCCAAGTGGAGTGGAGTTGTACGATCGTCTAGTTGCGCATTCGCATTCGCGCCGATACTAAGTAGCCATTGTGCGACATCTACCAATCCGTCCTTCGATGCGGCGTGCAGTAGAGTAAGACTTTGGTGACTAATATGGAGGACCGCGTCATGCTGGTGTAGTAGCGCTGCAACTCGAATGTGTTTGTTGCTTAGTGCTGCCGCTAGCGGACTCCTGTTAAGACCAACCCTACCATTTACATGCTGCGGATATTCGGCGATGAGATGCTTCGTTAGGTCACGAAATCCGCACAACGCGGCGTAGTATAGGCACAATGGAGCATAGGATTCGTTCGGTGAATCGGGTTCCGGGGAAAAATCAGAGTTGTCGTTCGAGCGCCGACCATCCCCTACGAAAGAACGCCACGGCTTGTCGATGTCAAACGACTTGAGCCATGCTGGGAAATATGGTTTGGTAGGACCAAAAAGGCTTCTCATCCCATCTTCTACATGTAACGATACACTCTCGAATTGAGCATGGTCTACCCAGTGCCGAGCGGCATAGTGGGATAGAGGGGAGCCACTTTTGGCCATATCATTGCAATTGGGTCGAAGAAGAATCGCCAAGCAAGCTTGGGCAATGACCGTGTGCGCTGGCTCGGGACGGATATGAAACTGGGAAATGTCTGCTGCTAGCTTGGCAAGCCGATCCGAAGTCAAGAACTCCTTCACCGAGAAATGTGCGAATTGTACGACGCGAGTCCCCGAATACTTGTCACGGACGACGACAATCAAGCTCGAGCACGTAGACAGGACACCTTGTTGCTTGTCATCCCATCGCCAATCTGAGTTCAGCACCGGTATCCCTCCCTTGGTGGTATCAAAGTCGAGCGCAAGTACTTCTGCGAGTTCATCAACACGAAGTGGCCGTGTCGCAACGGTGAGACATTGTAGCAGACGATAAGCTTGATCCGGGTTGACCTTCCCGATCTCCCTCAACATCCGCTCGTATGTCTCGTCTAATGAGTTGGGCAGCTCTCTGAGGACGCGCTGGACATTCTGTGGAAGACACTTTTGCAATACTTCGAGCTGACAAAAGACCCATCGGAACCTATTAAACACCATTAACCAAAGTCATAGACGCCCATATATGCACTTACATTCCGTCCGCTCTCTCTGAGAGCGTCTTAATCACAAGTCCTTTGTCTCCTTCCCTCCATTTCCGCATAAATATGCTCGACTCAGAGTAGACCACAGATCTGACGTAGTCAGCGATATCCTTCTTCTGTCCGCATTCATCCTGAAGGGAAACCTTCTGAGACGCGAGTGATTCGAGCGCATCGCGGATGTCGGCCTCCGGGCGACTCGTGACACCGATATGGAGATTAGAAAGTCGAAGACTGACAAGGTCCTTTACGAGGTCAAGCACCTGTTTGCGGGCGGATGGGACACCAGACGTGTCGGGACACTCATCAAGGGCATCTAAGATAAGATAAACTGGGCCTTGACTCGGAAGCGTGAGCATCTCCTTAAGGCACTGGATTAAAGCTTTGTCGCTAGGCTGACGTGCCCCGTTGTCGTGGGTCTTGTGGAGACGAGAGAGTACGTCGCAAAAGGCATTGGAATGTGTAGAGAGTTGGATGAGGAGTGACGGGAGAAGGTTGCGGCGGGCTTTCTTGTCGAGATCTCGAAAGTCAAAATAAAAATACGCCATCGAAGCCGATCCGGCCTCGCACATGGTTGTGATCTTGTTGATGATCGCGGAGCTACTCGACAATTAGAGCCCTTAATACTGCAATATTTGAGAGGCGACGAACCATAGCACGCTCTTCCCGGAACCCGCTGCGAAACGTGTGATTCATAAGATCGCCGAAGCGGCGAGACCACGGGTAAAAGAAACGTACGTTTCCCGTGAATCCACAGTAGGGAACCAATCAACTTCCAGTTCTCGAATTGGCTGCTTTCGAAGAACCACTCGGCGCTTCCCTCATGCTGACGATCACCGGCGATGTTGTGATTCGTGGACGGATCCGGTGGAGATTGCCATTTCCTAAGGCTGTCTCGTAATTGATTCCCTGTGACCGTGTTAGATACTCGGCTGTCAGCGAAGATGGGACTGATAACGAACGCTTCACGTTGTCCACGTCGTCCGCCGTTTGTCGAAGGATTGATTTCACTTCCGTTGCGTCTAGATGATAGAATTTAGTGGTGACTCGGATGAATTGCCAAACAGACTTCGCCCACCTTCAGCTATTGTTTGCGCCATGTCGCCAATCGCTTCAACGTTGGCGCCTACAACCTGCACTTTCTCGTCGACACCCTTCACGCCGTCGCCAACCGCCGTCACTTTGTTATCGACGGTGTGCGTGATCTTCAGGTTCTGCACACTCGCCATCGCAACCTCTTCGCTTGTCAGTTTGTCGAGCTTCTTCATCCCATCCTCCAGATCCGTCCGCCCCGCCACCTTCTTGATAAATTTCTCTGAACTGGTATAAGCATCGATCAACGTAAGGCGATGGTCGGACTTACTCGCTTGACTCTGTCCCATTTCTTTTGTGGCTGTCGCAAGGATACCCAGGATCTCAACCGTGATTTCCACCATTTTGTCCGTCATTGCCGGAGTCAGCGGGACCTCGGTATAAATCTCGAGTCGGACGAAGAAACTTTCGATGCGTCCGAAGATGTCGACGAGGATGTCTTGGCTCGCAGTAACATCTTTAGCTGCCTAAGAACGCTCAGCACCAGAAGTGCCCGCACGAGGGAAGAAACGAAGCGACTCACCAAGAGGAGAACACCAATGCCAGCAAATACTACCTTGGCAGGTGAGAATACCTGGTGAATTGACATCAGAGCGTGTTCACTGACAGAAGAGTTGATATTTACTAAACCGACGCCCTCGCCTAGCGCCCCAGAAAAGGCACAAATGACGTTGATGGTGGGAACGAGCCATTTTTTTAACCTGTCATCGCGAGCAGTTGGAGAGAAATCAAATCGGGCTGCTTGAAAGACGGCGAGAATGGCAGCGGGAGAATCGCAGGCTTCGAGTTGTTTGAAGAGGTCGTGGTTCTTCAGATCGTTCTTGGTCTTTTTCTTGTACGACTTTAGAGCGGCATCGAAGATTCCTTCGATATTGGAAGAGGACTCGGAGAGAGTAGTTGCGGGAGCCTGGAGCATAGAAACGGTAGTGGGTGGTTGAGTCATGTTGGAGGTGTGTAACAGTCTGGTGGACGACGCCGGGAGAATGCTGGTGCCTCGCCTCGTGTCAAGCCCAAGCCAAGGACCTGAATACGGAAGAATCAGATAGACGCTGAAACACTGCTGAAACTGAAACACGCGGCAACACGGGCCGGCACTGCAAGACACGGAGTACAATTTACTCAGGCCCATGTAAGATGGATAGACTTTGCCGGTAAAGTCACTACCGTCATTGTCACTCTCACTCTTCCGGATCTGGGCTGGAGAAGACCAAGCACCGAATTTGACCCAAAGTTCCCAAACGTGTCGTCGTCCAACAGTCTACGAGTATTCCCTTCCAGTGCCACAAGAACGCGGTTCATGGCCAAAGATCATCGATCACCCTCGATCCGGTCCCCTCCCCGTGACTCTGGTCGCTCAGCGTACCGTCTTTGCCCATATAGACGTGACTTTTGACTTGCTCCAGGCAGGTCCTTTTTTCTACATGACGCGATTTGGGTCGATAACGCTTTTTCACAGCCAAGGTCCCCTGTCCCTGTCATTGCGTCAACCTCCTCGTCGGTTTCATCCTTGCCTTTCACCCCGCCATCCAGACCGTCGCCGCCGGAACGGGAAAGCAACATGATGACGATCTCTGCTACTGGTCCCGGCGACGACCCCGCCACGCCGGTGTCTCATAAGACGACGAACAACCGAGCCAGCACGAAAAAGTACGGACGGCGACGTAGAGATGCGCGTTGTAGCGGACGTACAGGTATGTCCCATCCACTCCGCTCATTCTGTGCGCATGAATACGCCGCGCGACAGGGCCAACGTCTTCGCAACCCCGTGTACCCCCACGCCGCATGTCAAAGATGCTCCTCTTCCTCCCATCCACCTCCGAAAGCACTTCGTCCAAACCTCCCCCCCGCCAATGTGACAGAGACAGAGACCACGACGCGCTGAACATCATATCCATCGACACCTCTTCCTCCTCTTCACGATCACCACCTCCTCTGCGCTGTCCGCGCAAGACCAAGACACAGAGGGGACAGGTGCAGCTGATGGCCTTCGTCCTCGTACTGCCCCTCCCTCCCGCTCCCGCAAGTCATATGCTGGTTAAGCAACGGTCCCGCACACGCCAGCGCCAGACAGCAGCCAAGTGGAAAGCGCGGACAGGGGACAATTCTGGCTCGATGGAACTCGTATGTGTGTTGCAAGTTGCGTTTGAGAACAACTGGCCGGGAGCCGGTAGCACGGGACCTAGTGGGAAGATGACGAAGAAGGCGGCAAAGGAGACGGTGGTAGTGGTGGACGATGAGGACGACGAAGAGGAGGAAAGTGACAAGTTCCAAGATCTCCACGCCCCTCGACCAGGCGTTAGCTGCGGCATTCACACACAACTCAACAAATCCTATCGCGGCGTCAGCACCGGCAGCGACTACTACGCGCCGATCGGCAAAGGAGACACGCGCTGGGTTGCCGACGAAACGCGCGGCAGGCTGTGTCACCGCGTAGAAAGGGGAGACGCCATCCGCACACGCCGAACAGTCCACGCAGACAACGACGACGCGTGGCAGACGAGCAGGACCATGACGACTCTGATGACTTCAAAATCGAGATCATCGTCGATGCACCGCGGGAACAACAGCGCGTACCCATGTCTAAGCCTCAATCACAACCGTCTGCCCGACCGCAGCCTAGACATAAGCCCCGCCGTTCTACCCAGCAGCATCGCACGTCAACCCCGACTGCCATACACACGTCTATCTCTATTCACACGTCCACACCCGAGTCGACGCCGCCCCCGCAGGAGCACTCTTTATCAATCACGCCCCCAGAGGTCAACTCGCTCGCAGGCCTCGCGCTGGCGATCCTTCCAGAACCTGCACGCACGGAGATCGCGATCCCCCCACGCGCACTCAGCCACCTGCACTCGTCGCCCAATCCTCCAGATCCCGCGCGCAAATTACAAGAGACGCAACAGTACGCGACCGGCTGGGTTTTGCTATGAGGGGGCCGCTGTTGGCGCGCACGGTCTTCTCGCAACTTCTCCCGCTGCCGAACCTATCCTTCTGACAGCGGCGCTTGTGCCACCACCACCAACTCTGCCCCCGCAACTGCAACTGATCCCGATGATCTGCAGGATGCGAGTTTGTATCTCGACCTCGAACTCGATATCTCTATGGACCTCGGGGATGGGCCCGTTGCCCGCGGGTGAAGATGAAAGTGCAGATACGCATGCAGTCGTCGTCGGCGACGCGCTCCCCCACTCCCATCCCCCACTGTTGCGCACCGCGGACACCTATAACCACTCAGACGGGCGCATACTCGGCTTTGTAATACTCGAGCATGACAATGTCGACCATAGCCTTGGCGCTAGCGTGGACGTAGGCCGCGCTCTCACGACCCCAAGCCAAGGCCTGAGCTTTGATCTTACTTCCTCAAATCGCGGCGGCGAAGGATCGATCGACTGGTGCGTTGGGTCCGTTTTCGGTGGTGCAAGGTGCCAGCACAGACACAGGCGCTGGCGAGTACGCTGGTAACGGAACAATCGACGCGTCCGTGCTTGGCGGGGGCGGCAACCTCAGCCCTGGCAAGCTCGGAGACGACCCGAGCTTGATGGTTCGTGGATTCGGCAGCGTGCAAATTTCGCACGCGACGGACGAAGACGACGAGGAAGAGGAAGAGGAAGACGTCATGGGCATGTTATTTGAGAACACGAGCGATGACGACTTTGTGCCGCCGTCGGGATTGGGCAAGGGCAAGGGTCGAGCGGTCGTTGTTGACGGCGTCGTCTAGTCATCTGAGAGCGTTGCTGCTGCCGCTGGTTCGAGGATGCGGAGGAAGAGCTGGCGCAAGGAACTTGCAGACGAAGTTGAGGACGGGCACGATGACAGCAACGATGACGAAAGCTCCTCTGACTTATGGTCCACGCGCGCACGCAATATCTGCGCCTGTTTTTACAAATGCCCGTCGCAAGAGACGTAGCCCAGCATCGTCGTCATCAGGCGTGCTCCCGTGGGGGCTGACGTTCTGCCATCATTGCAGGCGCAAGACACCCCTGCCCAAGATGCGTTGCACGTTGATCAAGGCGTCGACGGACGAGCAATGCCGTAACCTGTTTTGCGAGCTCTGTATAGAAAAACGGTACGCCATCCCTTCATATACAGCACATATTTCTGACTCTCTTAGACCGTTAGGTACCCCTGTTGACGTTCGATCGCACTGCGGAAGACTTCGAGTGTCCGGCTTTTCGCAACTATTGTAACTGCTCGCGGAATCGCGGTGAGGCGTATGTCTCCGAACGTGATAGCGGATGGCACAGTTGGGTCGCGCGCCAAGGTGGCTCCCATCGCGCCACGCCGACCCCCACAAGTAAGAGCAAGAGTAGAGAACCAGTATCGGTGCTGCCGCCAGCCAAGCAGCTCTCAACGAAGACAACGACAACGACGGATGCACAGGTTTTTAACGCGAGCTGAAGCGCGACCGCGGTGTTCACAGTTTCTGGAGAGCCTCTCGGCAGTGCATTCTTGCACGGCAACAAAGCGCGCATCATACCCGTCTCGCAACCCACGGCCTCCCCTGCCGCTGCTGTCACTGCAACCACTGCCCCACCACCATCATCGCCAGCCCGATACCCGAACCCGCGCAAGACGTGGGGGCGGCTCGTGTCCCTTCCGGATCCCGAGGACGACCAGCCGGAGCAGCAGACAAAGAGGGGAAGATCGGTTATGGCGGGCCGGGGACGCCGGGGCAAGTCTAGAGCTGTGTTGGTGGCGCGGAGGCGGAGGCGGCGGCAGTCCGAGTCGTTGACGTCACTGGACGACGATGGCGATGACGACGAGGATGGAGATTTTAACGAGGGCGGTGATGCGGATGCAGATGATGGGGTCTGGCCGGGTGGTACCTGTACCATACCATCTACTCAGGCGGTAGAGCGGGCTATCGGCGCCGTCCCTCGTCCCGTGCGTTGTCATTCGCACCATTCGTCTGCACAACGTCACCTTTCAACGATAACGACGTCAGATGCAAGGCGTCAAGTGGCTCCCATCCTGTGCGTTGACATCTGCCCCATTCAGGATCAATGTCTGCACGACACCATTCGACAACAACGATGGCGATGACGACGCCAGATGCAAAAGGCGAACTCTGTCTCTCATCCCGTGCGTTGACATCCGCCCCGTTCATGATCAATGTCTGCACAATATCACCAGATGACGACGACAACGCCTGCGACGCCAGATGCAAAGGCGCCCTCTGTTTCTCATCCCGTGCGTTGACGTCTCCCCCGAGTTGGAAGAAGTGCTGCACGGGTTTGGCACTCGACGATGACGCTAGAGGCAACAGCCTACGGAGGTGCGAGCTTGCATCTGCCCCATTCTCGATCAATAACCGCACCATATCGACGTGACCACCAATTGATGCTTTGTGCAATGGAGTACGGTCTCCCCACGTCATGGCGGTGTTGACATCTACGCCGTGCTCCAGTAGGGTTCGAACAACTTCTAGGTGTCTACCTGCCGCTGCCAAGTGGAGTGGAGTCCTCTAGTCGTTGTCTTTCGCGTTCGCATCTGCGTCGATGTCCAGTAGCCATTCTACAACATCCATCAATCCATCTGTCGATGCGGCGTGCAGTAATAGGTAATAGAGTGCGATTTCGGTAAGTAGTATACAGGGGTGTATAACTTACGCCGACGGGCACCGTTGTCGTGTATTTTGTAGAAACGGGAGAGTGTCGCAAAAGGCGTTGGAACGAGTAGAGAGTTGGACGAGGAGTGACGGAAGAAGGCCGCGGCGGGCTTGCTTGTCGATATCTCGAAAGTCAAAATAAAAATACGCCATCGATCATGATCCGGCCTCGCACAGGGTCATGAGATCGTCGATGATTGCGGAGCTACTCGACAATCATAAGTTTCGCAATACCGCAAGATTTGAGGAGCGACGAACCACAGGACAGCCTTCCCCGAGCCCGCTGCGAAACGTGCGGTCCATAAGATCACCGAAGAGGCGAAGACACAGTGAAAAGAAACGTACGTTTCCCGTGAATTCACAGCAGGGAACCAGTCACCTTCCAGCTCTCGAATTGGTTACTTTCAAAGACCCATTCCGCGGTTCCCTCATGTTGACGATTACCGGCGATGTTGTGATTCGTGAACGGATCTGGTGGAGATTGCCATTTCCTAAGGCTGTCCGTAATTGATTCCCTGTGACCGTGTTAGATACTCGGCTGTCAGCGAAGACGGGACTGATAACGAACGCTTCACGTTGTCCACGTCGTCCGCCGTTTGTCGGAGGGTTGATTTCACTTCCGTCGCGGTTGCCTTGCCGTTTAGATGATAAAACTGGAGACGACGCTGGTGGATCGCTAATTAGACCTTGCGCGCCGTCAGCTATTGTTTGCACCCTATCACCAACCGCTTTGACGTTGACATTGACAACCTGCACTTTCACGTCGACGCCCCTCACGCCGTCGTCGATCCCCGCCACTTTGTTATCGATCTTGTGCGTTACATTCACAAGCTGCACACCCGACATCGCAACCTCTTTGTTTATCAGTTCCTCGAGCTCCCTCAGCCCATCTTCCAGATCCGTCCGTCCAGCCACCTTCTGGACAATTTTTCTGAACTGATATTAGCATCGACCAACGAAGGAGGTGGTCGAATTCACTCGCTCGACTCTGTTCCATTTCCTTTGTGGCCGTCGCAAGGATGTCCAGGGCCTCAACCGTGATTTCCATCATTTTCTTTCGTCATTGCTGGGGTTAGCGGGACCTCGGTATAAATCCCGAGCCAGACGAAGAAACCTTCGATGCGTCCGAAGATGTCGACGAGGATGTCTTGGCTCGCGGCAACATCTTTAGCTGCCTAAGAACGCTCAACATCCGAAGTACCCGCACGCAGCGCAAGGGAAGAAACAAAGTAACTCAACAAGAGGAGGACACCGACGTCAGCGAACACCATTTTGGCAGGTAAGAACACCTGCCGAATGTCAATGACATCAGAGAGTGTTCACCGACAGACGATATTTACCAAGGCGGCACCTTCGCTGAGCGTCCCAGAGAAGGCATAAAGAACGTTGATGGTTGGAGCGAGCCATTTTTCAACCTGTCATCGCCAGCAATCCGAGAGGGACCAAACTCTGCGGCTTGAAACACGGCCAGAATGGCAGCGGGAGAATTACATGTTTCCGGTTATTTGAAATGATCATGTTTTCTTAAGATCGTTCTTGAGAGCGACGTCGAAGATGCGTTCGGTATTGGAACGGAGGGTGCAGTTGCGGGTACCTGAGGGAGGCATTGAAACTGGAGGAGCGGGAGGAATGCTGTGCCTTTCGTGTAAATAAACCAAGAACCGGAGACGCTGAAACAACGCGCGGTAACACGGGCCGGCACACCTTCTTACAACAGTGGCTACACTGAGGCCAGTGGGTGTTGATAACGGTACTTGCCACTGTCTTTCTTACCCTCTTCCGGTGCACGACCGGCCGCGCAGGCTGATCCCACGACCCAAATGCTCCCTCCCAATGCCCACGAACCCACCCTATCGCCACAAGGACGCGGGCTCATGGAAGACATCACCCTCGATCGAGATGACCCCGCCGCGTGGCTCTGGTCGCCCAACGACGCGTCTCTGCCGACCCAAGCGCGACTTTTGACTTGCTCCAGGCAGGTCCTTTTTTCACAGAACGCGATATCGGTCGATAACGCCTTTTTCTCTCACACAGCCAGGGTCCCCTGTTCCCTCAGTCGCGTTGGCCTCCTCGTCAGTCTCACCCCCGCCTTCCACCCCGCCGTCCGGATCATCGCCGCCGGAACGGGAAAACGACATGACGGCGATCTCCGTCACTGGTCCCGGCGACGACCCCACGCCGGTGTCTCGTGAGAAGGACGGCCAAACAGACCCAGCACGAAAAAGCATGGACAACGACTTCGAGATGCGATCGTAACTTTGAGGTGTGTCCATTCCCGTCCATCCTTTCTATGCGCATCCATATGCCGTGCGACAGAGTCAGCCCCCTCCTGTTCCTGCGGGTGCCTCCAGGCGCTCCACGTCCTCGCAATCCCGTATACCCTCACGCCGCATGTCAAAGACTCCCCTCTTCCTCCCCTCCCTCCGAAAGCTCTTCATCTGAGCCTCCCATCCGCCAACGTGACACAGATAGGGATCACGACCCGCTGGACATCATATCCATCGACTCCTCTTCCTCCTCCTCACGACCACCACCTCCTCGGCGCAGCCCGCGCAAGACCAACAAATAGAGGGGACAGGGGCAGCTGATGGCGTACGTCCTCGTACCGCCCCTCCCGCCCGGCGCGCGCAAGTCGGACTATGTGCCGGTTAAGCAACGGTCCCGCACACTCCAGCGCCAGACAGCAGCCAAGGGGAAGGCGCGGGCAGGGGACAATGCGGGCTCGAATGAACTCGTGCACGTGCTGCAAGTTGCATTCGAGAACAACTGGCCCGGTGCTGGTAGCACGGGACCTAGCGGGAAGGAGACAAAGAAGGCGGTAAAGAGACGGTGGTAGTGGTGGACGATGAGGACGACGAAGAGGGAGAAAGCGACCCGTCCAAGATCCCCACGCCCCTCGACCAGGCATTAACTGCGGCATTCACACACATCTCAACGAATCCTAACGTGGTGGCGTCGGCGTCAGCACCAGCGGCGACTACCACGCGCCGGTCTGCAAAGGAGACACGCGCTGAGGCTTCAAATGGCAGCGCAAGCGTGGAGGTTGTCATTCCGTTGCCAACGAAGCGCGCTCGTACGCACGCGCGTGCGCAGGCTATGTCGCCGCGTAGAAAGGGGAAACGTCATCTGCACACACCGATCAGCAGTCCACGCAGACAACGACGACGCGTGGTAGATGTAGATGAACAGGACCAATACGACTCTGACGACTCTGAAATTGAGATCCTCGTCGATGCGCCGCGCAAACAACGGCGCGTACCCAAGGCCCAGCCGCAGTCACACCCGCCTACCCGACACAGCCTAGACGTAAGCCCCGCCGTTCTACCCAGCAGAATCACACGTTAACCCCGCCCGCCATACACACATCTATATCCATTCACACATCCACGCCCTGAGTCGACCCCGCCCCCGCAGGAGCAGTCCTCGCCCATCATACCCCCAGAGGTCAACTCGCTCGCAGGCCTCCCGCTGACGAACCTGCCCGAACCTGCACGCACGGAAATCGCGATCCCCCCACGTGCTTTCAGTCACCTGCACACATCGCCCAACCCTCCAGATCCCGCGCGCAAGTTGCAAGAGACGCAACAGTATGCGATCCGGCAGGGTTTTTGCTATGAGGGAGCCGCGGTCGGCGCGCGCGGTCTCCTCGCAACTTCTCCCGCTGCCGGACCTTCCCCCATCTCGGACAGCGGCGCTTGTGCCATCACCACCAACTCTGCCTCCGCAACCGATCCCGATGATCTGCAGGACGCGAGTCTGGATCTCGACCTCGACCTCGACCTCGACGTCTCTATGGACCTCGAGGCCGGGCCCGAGGACGCGCATGGGGTCGAAGACGATGTCGTGCCTCCGCACCCCCTGCCGCCACTGCTGCGCACCGCGGGTAGCCATGACCATCCAGACGGGCCCATGCTCGGCTTTGTGATACCTGAGCATGACGGTGTCGACTATAGCGCTGGGGTGGACGTAGGCCGCGCTCTCACGAGCCCAACCCAAGCCCCGAGCTTTGATCTTGTTCCCCCGAATCGCGGCGGCGAAGGGTCGATCGACTGGCGCGCCAGGAACGTTTTTGGTGATGCAGGTGCCAGTACAGACACAGGTGCCGGCGAATACGCTGGTAACGGGACGATCGTACTTGGTGGCGGCGGCAACCTCAGTCCTGGAAGGCTCGGAGACGACCCGAGCTCGCCGGTTCGTGGATTCGGCGGCGGCGTGCAACCCTCGGGTGCGACGGACGAAGACAACGAGGATGAGGAGGACGTCATGGGCATGTTGTTTGAGAACACGAGCGACGATGACTTTGTGCCGCCGTCGGGATTGGGCAAGGGCATGGGTCGAGCGGTCGTTGTGGACGGCGTCGTCGAGTCGTCTGAGAGCGTTGCTGCTGCCGCTGGTTCGAGGATGCGGAGGAAGAGCTGGCGCAAGGAACTTGCAGACGAAGCTGAGGTCGGGCACAACGACCACAGCGATGACGAAAGCGACGATGACGATGGTCCGCGTGCGCACACACCGGTTTTTACAAATGCCCGTCGCAAGAAACGCACACCAGCATCCTCGTCATCAGCCGTGCTCACAGGAGGGCTAATGTTCTGCCACCATTGCAGAAGTACGACACGCCGACCCAAGATGCGTTGTACGTTGATTAAGGCGTCGACGGACAAGCCATACCGCAACCTGTTTTGGGATCGTTGCATCGAGAATCGGTACGCCCTCCATACATCCCTTCGTATATTACATATTTCTGACTCTTGGAGCTTAGGTACCGGTTCACATCGGAGGAGGTGGAGCGTGCTATCGGTGCCGCGTTCGCCGTTGGCACCCCGGCATAGACGTGGTCATCGACGGCATAAAAAATGAGTCGGTAGTAGGTGGTAGAATTAACAAACGACTATTATGACCTGTATATCCATTTTGGTTTTCTGGCTTCCTCGGTTTATCAGTTTAAAATACCTTATATCGCCTTAGTTGTTATGTGCATCATAACGGTCAGTGCATGTTCTCACAATCCACCGTTCTGAGGCAAAAAATGAGCGGAGATTCTGATGGAAGTAAACAGATGATGCGCTGCGGTGATACGGCCTCCGCTTCCGACCCGCGCTCCAGGAGCCGACCCATTTGTGACCTTGCCTCGTAGTATTGGAGCAAATTTCTAGCCCTGTTCATACCGCGAAATGCGGTCTCAGAACACCGCTTTGGGAAAGCTCAAAGTTAGCCTTACAGCAGTCTTACAGCACGAGTCCATATTTGTATAGCATCACGAAAGCTGATCGATATCAGCAGGTGTCTGGCTCGGAATCGATAAAGTACAAGATGTGGATAGGTACTATAGATGGAGTGTTACATTCTATTCTGTTCGACACTGGCACGATGTTCTAATAGCAACTGTGCCATCTCGCAATATGATCCTCCCGACGAAGCAAGCTGAAACGGAGTCTGGGCCTTATCATCCATTGCATCTACGTCTGTACAATTTTCAAGTAGCAGGCATGATGAATTAGTATCAGGTCCACGAACAAGCCACGGGTGCAAAGGTGTCTTGTGGCTCCGATCACTTAACATAATTTTACTAGAGGAGGCTGCCCCGTTTAGGATCAATGTCTGCACAACATCATTTGACGACAACGTCGATACTGCCAGATGCAAAGGTGTCTTGTAGCTCTGATCGTATGCATTGACATCTGCCCCGTGCAGGATCAATGTCTGCACATCATTCGACGATGACGACGACGACGACGCCAGATGCAAAGGTGTCGAGTGACTCTGATTGCGTGCGTTGACATCTGCCCCGTTCAGGATCAATGTCTTTACAACACCATTCGACGACGACCGCTGCGACGACGCCATATGCAAAGGTGTCGAGTAACTCTGATCGCGTGCGTTGACATCTGCCCCATTCAGGATCAATGTCTGTACAACATCATTCGACCACCGATCCGACGACGACGCCAGATGCAAAGGTGTCGAGAAGCTCCAATCCCGTACGTTGACATCTGCCCCGTTCAGGATCAATGTCTGCACAACATCATTCGACGGCCGTGACAACGACGATGCCAGATGCAAAGGTGTCTTGTGGTTCACATTGCGTGCGTTGACATCTGCCCCGTTCAGGATCAATGTCTGTACAACAGCATTGACCGAAAACTGCGACGCCATATGCAAAGGTGTCCAGTAACTCCCATCGCGTCCGTTGACATCTGCCCCGTTCAGGATCAATGTCTGTACAACATCATTCGACGACGACCACCGATGTGATGACGACGCCAGATGTAAAGGTGTCGAGTAGCTCCAATCGCGTGTGTTGACACCTGCCCCGTTCAGGATCAATGTCTGCACAACATCATTCGACGACGACGACGACGCCAGATGCAAAGGTGTCTTGTCCCTCCGATCGCGTGCGTTGACATTTGCCCCGTTCTTTATCAATAACCGCACGATATCGACGTGACCATTTTTTGATGCTTTATGCAACGGAGTACGGTTGTCCCTCGTAGCGACGTTAACATCTGCACCGTGTCCTAGTAAGGTCCGAACAACTTTCAGGTGTCCATTCGCCGCTGCCAAGTGGAGTGGAGTCGTATGGTCGTCTAGTTGCGCATTCGCATTGGCTCCGATGCTAAGTAACCATTGTGCGACATCCATCAATCTGTCCTTTGATGCGGCGTGCAGTAGAGTGTAACTTCGTCGACTAATATGCAGGACCGCGCCGTGCTGGTGTAGTAGCTCTGCGACTTGAATGTGTTTGTTGCGCAATGCTGCCGCCAGCGGACTCTTGTTAAGACCAACCCTAGCATTAACATGCTGCGGATAGTCGACGATGAGATGCTTCGTTAGGTCACGAAATCCGCACAACGCGGCGTAGTATAGGCACAACGGTTCATAGCCTTCGTTCGGTGGATCGGGTTCCAGGGAAAGGTCAGAGTTGTCCGGACCGTCGTCTAAATCATTGTCTGAATCGGGGTCCAGGGAAAGGTCAGAGTTGTCCGGACCGTCGTCTGAATCATTTTCTGAATCGTCCTCCGAATCGTCGTCCAAGCCCAAGTCACCCATTACGAAAGAATACCATTTTTTGTCGATGTTAAACGATTTGACCCATGCCGCGAAATAAGGTTTTGTAGGGTCAAAAAGGCGTCGCATCCCATCTTTTACACGCAACGATACGTTCTTGAATTGGGCATGGTCTACCCAGTGCTGAGCAGCATAGTGGGATAGCGGAGAGCCACTTTCGGCCATATCATTGCAATTGGATCGAAGAAGAATCGCCAAGCAAGCTTGAGCAATGACCGTGTGAGCTGGCTCGGGACGGATATGAAACCGGGAAATGTCTGCTGCTAGGTTGGCAAGCCGATCCGAAGTCAAGAACTCCTTCACCGAGAAATGTGCGAATTGTACAACTCGAGTCTTCGAAGACTTGTCATCGACGACGACGATCAAACTCGAGCATGTAGACAGGACACTTTGTTGCTCGTCATCCGATCGCCAAGCTGAGTTCAGCACCGGTATTCCTCCCTTGGCTCCATCAAAGTCGAGCGCAAGAACTTCGGCGAGTTCATCAACACGAAGTGGTCGAGTCGCAACGGTGAGACATTGTAACAGACGATAAGCTTGACCTAGGTTGGGATTCCCGATCTCCCTCAACATCCGCTCGTATGTCTCATCCAAAGAGTTGGGCAGCTCTCTAAGGACGCGCTGGACATTCTGTGGGAGGCAGTTTCGCAACACTTCGAGCTGACAAAAGACCCATCGGAACCTGCGAAACACCATCAGCCAGCATCATAATCACCCGCATATGCCTTACATTCCGTCAGCTCTTTCGGTGAGCGTCTCAATCACATGCTCTTTGTCCTCTTCTCTCCATCTCCCCATAAATTTACCCGACCCAGAGTAGACCACAGATCTCACGTAGGAGGCGATATCATTCTTCTGCCCGCCTTCGTCTTGAAGGGAAACCGTCTGAGACGCGAGTGACTCAAGTGCCTGATAGATGTCGGCCTCCGGGCGACTCGTAACACAGATATGAAGGCTAGGAAGTCGAAGGCTGACAAGGTCCGTTACGAGGTTAAGGACCTGTTCGCGGGGAGATGGGACATCGGACGTGTCGGGACACTCATCAAGGGCATCTAAGATAAGATAAACTGGGCCTTGATTTGGAAGCGTGAGCATCTCCTTCAGGCACTGGGTTAAATCTTTGTCGCTAGGCTGGCGCGCGCCTTCGTCGTGTGTCTTGTAGAGACGGGAGAATACGTCGCAAAAGGCATTGGAATGTGTAGAGAGTTGGATGAGGAGTGACGGAAGAAGATTGCGGCGAGCTTTCTTGTCGATATCTCGAAAGTCAAAATAAAAATAGGCCATCGAAGCCGATCCGGCCCCGCACATGGTTGCGATCTTGTTGATGATCGCGGAGCTACTCGACAATTAGACGCCTTAATACTGCATTATTTGAGGGGCGACGAACCATAGGACGCTCTTCCCGGAACCCGCTGCGAAACGTGTGGTCCATAAGATCGCCGAAGCGACGAGACCACGGGTAAAAGAAACGTACGTTTCCCGTGAATCCACAGTAGGGAACCAATCAACTTCCAGTTCTCGAATTGGCTGCTTTCGAAGAACCACTCGGCGCTTCCCTCATGCTGACGATCACCGGCGATGTTGTGATTCGTGGACGGATCCGGTGGAGATTGCCATTTCCTAAGGCTGTCTCGTAATTGATTCCCTGTGACCGTGTTAGATACTCGGCTGTCAGTGAAGATGGGACTGATAACGAACGCTTCACGTTGTCCACGTCGTCCGCCGTTTGTCGAAGGATTGATTTCACTTCCGTTGCGTCTAGATGATAGAATTTAGTGGTGACTCGGATGAATTGCGAAACAGACTTCGCCCACCTTCAGCTATTGTTTGCGCCATGTCGCCAATCGCTTCAACGTTGGCGCCTACAACCTGCACTTTCTCGTCGACACCCTTCACGCCGTCGCCAACCGCCGTCACTTTGTTATCGACGGTGTGCGTGATCTTCAGGTTCTGCACACTCGCCATCGCAACCTCTTCGCTTGTCAGTTTGTCGAGCTTCTTCATCCCATCCTCCAGATCCGTCCGCCCCGCCACCTTCTTGATAAATTTCTCTGAACTGGTATAAGCATCGATCAACGTAAGGCGATGGTCGGACTTACTCGCTTGACTCTGTCCCATTTCTTTTGTGGCTGTCGCAAGGATACCCAGGATCTCAACCGTGATTTCCACCATTTTGTCCGTCATTGCCGGAGTCAGCGGGACCTCGGTATAAATCTCGAGTCGGACGAAGAAACTTTCGATGCGTCCGAAGATATCGACGAGGATGTCTTGGCTCGCAGTAACATCTTTAGCTGCCTAAGAACGCTCAGCACCAGAAGTGCCCGCACGAGGGAAGAAACGAAGCGACTCACCAAGAGGAGAACACCAATGCCAGCAAATACTACCTTGGCAGGTGAGAATACCTGGTGAATTGACATCAGAGCGTGTTCACTGACAGAAGAGTCGATATTTACTAAACCGACGCCCTCGCCTAGCGCCCCAGAAAAGGCACAAATGACGTTAATGGTGGGAACGAGCCATTTTTTTAACCTGTCATCGCGAGCAGTTGGAGAGAAATCAAATCGGGCTGCTTGAAAGACGGCGAGAATGGCAGCGGGAGAATCGCAGGCTTCGAGTTGTTTGAAGAGGTCGTGGTTCTTCAGATCGTTCTTGGTCTTTTTGTTGTACGACTTTAGAGCGGCATCGAAGATTCCTTCGATATTGGAAGAGGACTCGGAGAGAGTAGTTGCAGGAACCTGGTGCATGGAAACGGGATTGGGATATTGACTCATGTTGTAACTGTATCAGTCTGGTGGACGACGACGGGAGAATGCTGGTGCCTCGTGTCAAGCCCAAGCCAAGGACCTGAATATGGAAAAATCATAGACGCTGAAACGCGCGGCAACCCGGCACCTCCAGTGATACTGATACTGGTACAGTGAGTATCAGAATAGAGAACCCAAGCACGGACATACAGTAGTGGTCACTCTCACTCTCGGTCTCTTCCGGATTCAAGGTGGCTGGAGAAGACGAAGCACCCAATTTGACACAAAGTGCCCAAACGTGTCGTCATCCAACAGTCTACTAGTATTCCCTGCCAATGCCCACAAATGCGTCCTATTGCCACAAGAACGTGGGCTCATGGCAAAGATCGCCCTCGATCATGACTCTCATGCTGAGCTACAGGCGCGACTTTTGACTTGCTCCAGGCAGGTCCCTTTTACATGACGCGTTTTGGGTCGATGACGCCTTTTCACAGCCAAGGTCCCCTGTCCCTGTCATTGCGTCAACCTCTTCGTCGGTCTCACCCTTGCCTTTTGCCCCGCCATCCAGATCGTCGCTGCCGGAACTGGAAAGCGACATGATGGCAATCTCTGCTACTGGTCCCGGCGACGACCCCACCATGCCGGTGTCTCATAAGAGTGACGACCAACCGAACCAGCTCGAAAAAGTACGGACGGCGACGTAGAGATGCGCGTTGTAGCGGACATACAGGTATGCCCCGTCCACTCCGCTCATTCTGTGCGCATGCATACGCCGCGCGACAGGGTCAACCTCCTGCTCCTGCGGGTGCCTCCAGGCGCTCCTCGTCCCCGCAACCCCGTGTATCCTCACGCCGCATGTCAAAGATGCTCCTCTTCCTCCCATCCCCCTCCGAAAGCACGTCGTCCGAACCTCCCCCCGTCAACGTGACAGAGACAGAGACCACGACCCGTCAGACATCATATCCATTGACACCTCTGTCTCCTCACGACGACGACCTCCTTGGCGCAGCCCACACAAGACCAAGACATAGAGGGGACAGGTGCATGGCCTACGTCCTCGTACCGCCCCTCCCTCCCGGCCCTCACAAGTCCGATTATATGCCGGTTAAGCAACGGTCCCGCACACGCCAGCGCCAGACAGCAGCAAGTGGAAAGCGCGGGCAGGGGACAATTCGGACTCGATGGAACTCGTGTACGTGTTGCAAGTTGCGTTTGAGAACAACGGGCCGGGGGCTGGCAGCACGGGACCTAGTGGGAAGAAGACGAAGAAGATGGCAAAGGAGACGGTGGATGTGGTTGACGAAGAAGACAACGAAGAGGAGGAAAGTGACAAGTCCACGATCCCCTCAACGAGACGTTAGCTGTGGCATTCACACATAACTCAACGAATCCTAACGTGACGGCATCGACGTCAGCACCGGTAGCGACTACTACGCGCCGATCGGCAAAGGAGACATGCGCTGAGGCTTCAAGTGATAGCACGCGCGTGGAGGTTGTCATCTTGTTGCCGGAGAAGCGCGCGCGCGCGCGCGCAGGCTGTGCCGCCGCGTAGAAAGGGGAGACGCCATCCGCACACGCCTAACAGTTCACGCAGAAAATGACGACGCGTAGCCGGACCATGACGACTCTGACGACTCCAAAATCGAGATCATCGTCGATGCACCGCGGGAACAACAGCGCGTACCCAAGTCCAAGCCTCAATCACAACTGCCAGTGTTTGCCCGACCGCGGCCTAGACATAAGCCCCGCCGTTCTACCCAGCAGCATCGCACGTCAACCCCGACCGCCATACACACATCTATATCTATTCACACGTCCACGCGCGAATCGACGCCGCCCCCGCAGGAGCACGCTTCACCAATCACGCCCCCAGACGTCAACTCCCTCGCAGGCCTCCCGCTGGCGATCCTTCCAGACCCTGCCCGCACGGAGATCGCGATCCCCTCAGCCACCTGCACTCGTCGCCCGATCCTCCAGATCCCGCGCGCAAATTGCGAGAGATGCAACAGTACGCGATCCGGCAGGGTTTTTGCTATGAGGGGGCCGCGTTCGGCGCGCACGGTTTCCTCGCAACTTCTCCCGCTGCCGAACCTTGGACAGCGGCACTTGTGCCACCACCACCAACTCTGCCCCCGCAACTGCAACCGATCCCGATGATCTGCAGGATGCGAGTGTGGATCTCGACCCCGACCTCGATATCTCTATGGACCTCGGAGATGGGCTCGTGCCCGCGGGTGAAGATGTAAGTGCAGATACGCATGCAGTCGTCGTCCGCGACGCGCCCCTGCACCCCCTCCCCCACTGTTGCACACCGCGGACACCCATAACCATCCAGACGGGCCCATGCTCGGCTTTGTAATACCCGACCATGACGACGATGTCGACCATAGCCTTGGCGCTAGCGTGGACGTAGGCCGCGCTCTCACGAGCCGAAGCCAAGGCCTGAGCTTTGATCTTGCTTCCTCAAATCGCGGCGGCGAAGGATCGATCGACTGGTGTGTTGGGTCCGTTTTCGGTGGTGCAAGGTGCCAGCACAGACACAGGCGCTGGCGAGTACGCTGGTAACGGAACAATCGACCCGTCCGTGCTTGGCGGGGGTGCCAACCTCAGCCGTGGAAAGCTCGGAGACGACCCGAGCTCGCCGGTTCGTAAATTCGGTGGCGTGCAACCTCCGCGCGCGACGGACGAAGAAGGCGAAGAGGAAGACGTCATGGGCACGTTGTTTGAGAACACGAGCGACGACGACTTTGTGCTGCCGTCGGGATTGGGCAAGGGCAAGGGTCGAGCGGTCATTGTTGACGGCATCGTCGAGTCACCTGAGAGCGTTGCTGCTGCCGCTGGTTCAAGGATGCGGAGGAAGAGCTGGCGCAAGGAACTTGCAGACGACGTTGAGGACGGGCGCGATGACGGCAGCGATGACGAAAGCTCCTCTGACTATGGTCCCCGCGCGCACGCAATATCTGCGCCTGTTTTTACAAATGCCCATCGCAAGAAACGCAGCCCAGCATCGTCGTCATCAGGCGTGCTCCCGGGGGGGCTGGCGTTCTGCCATCATTGCAGGCGCAAGACACCCCTGCCCAAGATGCGCTGTACGTTGATCAAGGCGTCGACGGACGAGCAATGCCATAACCTGTGTTGCGAGCTCTGTATAGAAAAACGGTACGCCATCCCTTCATGTACAGTACATATTTCTGACTCTCTTGGAGCGCAGGTACCCTCAGTTGACGTTCGATCGCGCCGTGGAAGACTTCGAGTGTCCGGCTTGTTGCAACTATTGCGATTGAGAGCGTTGCTCACGGAAGCGTGGAGAGGCGTACTTCCTCGAACGTGATGGCGGGTGGCGCTGTTGGATTGCGCGCCAAGGTGGCTCCCATCGCGCCGCGCCGTTCCCCGCAAATAAGAGCAAGAGTAGAGAACCGGTATCGGTGCTGCCGCCAGCCAAGCAGCGCTCAACGAAGACAACGACAACGACGGATGCCCATATCTTCGACGGGACCAGGAGCGACATCCTTCGACAACGACAGCGACAACGACAGATGCAAAGGTGTCGAGTGGCTCTGATCGCGTGCGTTGACATCTGCCCCATTCAGGATCAATGTCTGTACAACATCATTCAATGACCACCAGGACGACTCCGATGCCAGATGCAAAGGTGTCTTGTGGCTCTGATCGCATGCGTTGACATCTGCCCCGTTCTGTCCGCACGATATTGACGTGAGTCACGTGACCAATTTTATTCCCTCGTCGTAACGACCTTGACATCTAAAGTCATCACGGTCATTGCCACTGTCACTCGCTTCCTTGCGGATCTGAGGTACGACCAACCAGAGCACGCGATCATCCACCTAAACGCGTCGTCGTTGGACAACAATCTATTCCCTCCAATGCCTGCGAATACGCCATACTGTATCGCCACGAGAACTTGAACACGAACTCATTGCAGGCACCACCCTCGATCCAGATGACCCCACCCCGTGCCTCTAGTTACCCAACGACCTGTATCCTCCCGACACAAACGCAACTGAATCGACTTGCTCCAGGCAGGTCCTTTTAACTAACTTGGGTTGATAACACTTTTCTCACAGTCAAGGTTCCCTGTCCCCGCCATCGCGTCAGCATCCTCGTCGGTTTCACCTTTGCCCCGCCGTCTAGATCATCGTTTCATCAGGCCCCCAAGCCGCCGGAACGAGAAACTGATGTGACAGCGATCTCCACCACTGGTCTCGGCGGTGACCCTACCGTGAGCGAGTACGTCATTTGCCAAGCGCCGGTGTTTCCTGAGGACGACGGCCAAACAGGTCCAGCACGAAAAGGCACGGACAGCAACGTCTAGATCCGCTTTGTCGCCCCTCACGAGGCCTTACGATCGGGCTCAGGGTTCATTACAGGTTTGTCCGTCTATCCCGCACTTTCTGCGTGTAGCCACGTGATAGAGTCAGCCCCTTCTTGCAGGCCCTCCTCGCCCTCGCAATCCCGTGTGGGCTCACCTCGCTTCCTCCCCTCCCCCTCCGAAGCCAGTCCGTCCGGACCTCTCCCTGCCAATGTGAAGAGAAGGGGACCAGGACCCGCTGGATATCGTATCCATCGACTCACCTTCTCGGCGCAGCCCGCGAAAGACCAAGAAACGGAGAGCACAGGGGGTGCACGTCCTCATACCGCGCCGCCGTGGCGTGTGCACCTCAGACGATGCGCCAGTAATGCAACGGCCCTGGATACGCCAGCGCCTAACCGCGGCCAATAGAAAAGCATGTACAGGGGACAATTTGGGCTCGAAGGAACTGGTACACGTGCCGCAGGTTGCATGAGAACAACCGGGGTTCAGAATGTAATGGTGGTCTAGCCTAATTGGGGCACAATGTTCACCGTTCTCGATGGATGCGGCCTATCCGATGATCGCAGAAATCCCTGTATGGTCAACATTGCTCACTATAGCGCTCACTCGCCGCCACAAAAAACCTATGGGTGACACGCACGACGACACGCACCACTCATCAACTCCCTTCTCAATTTGGCCTTTCACAGGTCGTTCGTGAAAGCAAAAAGGCTGCCGGCGCCAGCCCAGGAAAACCCCGCTCGATCGCATTAGATACGAACGAACAGGTGTTGGTATCAATAGGAGCTTTTTCTGCGGTTGCTACAATAGGTCAGAAAGGAAAGCTTGCCACGTTGCTGAATCGCGGATACACCTCTCACAACGATGTCATAAGCGATGCGTTCATTGATGCCCACGGTGTACGTGGATCGAATAACAAGGAGCCAGCCAACACTACCACATGAATGGTCGCAATCGGTTGCCGCCACAATCATGGCACAATAGTGACGCAGTCGTTCAGGCTGTGTCCGTGTGCATATAACTCGGGGTGTGTTCTGTGTTAGCGAAGAACCCTGTCCCGGTGTTGTGGGTCGCTGGTGTGCCCCGCGGGGCGCCAGACTACTGTAAAATACAGTATGTCAGGCTTCCTTTTCACCTGGGTGCTTCTACCGACTCGGATTCCTGGAACACCAGAAAGTCTTTGTTCCGCGCCACTGGGTACATAAGGTTCGCCTTCCCTCTCAGCGCTCATCGGCTGGTTCTTCACCATCATATTGCAATCGTCAGCGATGTCTCAGTCAAGCGTCAACGAGAAGGATCCCGTCCCTCCCACCGACTCTCCTGGTCCTATTTCCCCAGTCATTGACTTGAGCACATATCACGAAAGACGTGCCGGTCGATTAGTCCTGGATCCTACGTGCGCGTTTTTTTGTTTTGTCTCCTGCTGGTGATAAGCCACGCCGACCACTGGTTCAATAAGGGGGGCGCAAATGGAGTTTGGTGACAAGGTCGCGTCGCGCCTGAAGCTTTCACCAGACGGGAAGACAGTTCTTTGGCCGCAGCCTACAGACGATCCGGAGGATCCTCAGAACGTTCGTTAGCACTTTCAACCTACGCGGAGGTGGGGTATTGACCGCAGACTTCTCAGTGGTCTGAATGGCGTAAGACCGTCCAGCTGGCCATTATCACGCTCGCTGCGGTCGTTCCTGACTTTGACTCGGGAATTGGTCAGTGTGGACCAGATGGAAGGGCAGCCGTGCCCGGCTACAGCTGAGACCCATCTGTTCCAAATTCAGGCATCGCATCGATCTTCGCACTCGCGGAGCAGTATGACACCACCACCGGGGTGATCAACAATCTCACGTCCAAGTACGTGTCTCTCCAGCAGTCGGTCGGCGCGTCTCTAGCTCACATTTACTTTCAGCTGGAGCATCTTCCTCCTCGGTGAGAAAAAGCTTGGTGCATTCGTCACTAATTCGAAACTGAGCGGGGGTGTCCGCGATAGGATGGGGTAGCCTTTTTGCGGTAATGCTTATGCGTCGATATGGGCGCTTGCCGGTGCTCTTCTGGTCGCAGGCGCGTGAGACTTGATGATCTGCTGTCCTATCCCGACTTATCCGTTGTGGTGCAGGTTCTTGCGCTTGGCTTCCTCGTCGGTTGCACCTTCGCACCTAATCTTAGTACCTTCGCAGGTCAGTACATACTTTGCTGTGGACATCTCCGGCACGGTCTCACGAACTTCTTCTCGTGACGTACAGGGATGCGATGTTTGACAGCCTTTTTTGGGTACGCAAACTAATTCTAAAAATGGCGCGCTTACGGACGGTTACACAGAACGTGCCCACAGGTGACAGTGCGGATTTGCCTAATACTGGCGTTGGGGGTTGTGTCTTGAAACGCGCACACAGGGACTTTACGTTGTCACGGATATGTACCCTTTCCATCGTCAAGCGCGAAAGGCGAGATGAAATTTCTAGCCGTCGATTATCCGTAGCTGATGAATTTCGTTCAGTTAAACATCTGGACGATGGGATACATCATTTCGCCTTTCCTCTCGCCCTTTGCGTTTGGGTTCCTCGTCGCGAGGGCTAGGTTGATCCACCCACCTCCTAAATTGTATTTAATGCTGATACGTGATGGTTTTGTCAGTTGGAGGTGGACGTACGGGATTGGCTCCATGTACGGCGCATTTGTGCTCTTCCTCATTGTCTTTTTTGCACGCGAGACGTGAGTTAGTGCGCCCTCGTTTCCAAAACAAGCTTTTACCTCCTCGGGCAGGATGTATGACCGGGGCGTACGGGGTCTCCCACCACCATCGTCAAGTGGACTACGCTATCACGTCGAGACGCTGGTGGGAATCACTGGCATGAAGATGGCTATGTACAGGGCAACCTGGCAGGAGGCCATTTCAGCCCCGTTCAAGCTTTTCTGGCGGCCCCACCTGCTAGGAATCGTAATTTTCGAGGTGCTTTTACACTCCACTCTGATTGTGTTCGGTCGGCTGAGAAGGCGGGTGCACAGGCCCTTCTATTTGGTTTCGGGATTGGTATAAACGTACGTGTATATGACAGTACCTTTCCGAGGCCAGGGTACACATTCTCCCTTCACTTTGTTAGGTCACCAACGCCGTTTTTCTTGGTTCACCGCCTCCAGAAGGTTATGGATTTTCCCAGTACGCCATTGCTGGGGCATATGCAACGCCAATGGTTCGTGCAATCTTTAAGCACGAGGCGTACCTTGGCTCATTCATGCTACACGACAGGTCGCCGTCCTGATTGGCGAGCTCATCGGCCATTTCGCGAACGATGCCATCATGCACATTACCACCAGACGCAATAATGGCGTTTTCGAAGCTGAAAGCCGGCTATGGTACGCAGAGAAGATATGTGATCGTGACGGCCTGGCGGTGACACAATTACAGGACATGCTACATAGCGGTTCCGCTGTATATCTGCGGTTTCGTCGTTCTTGGCGCGACATTTCAAAATCACCTCTCTGTCGGTGCGCTTGTGATGGGATGGGGCATCTCCGTGGTCGCGATCATGGTGAATACCGTTGCAGTCTGTAGGTTTTTTTCTTTTTCTCGATCCACGTATTCGGGACGATTTGGGCGCTTTGCTCCACACACTCCCTCTTTTAGACGCGTACGCCAACGACTGCTTCCCGAAACACCAGGGTGAAATCAGCGCGCTGTTGAACCTTGCGCGTACGCTTGGTGGTTTCAGCGTCGCATACTTCCAGGTCCCATGGGCGACGAAACACGGGGCATTGCAAACGCTTGGTTGTGAGGCTGCGTAAGTCGTCATCTCGGTCATTTGTAATCTATCTGACCTCCCGTGGGACAATACAGCGTCGTTGCAGGACTGTTTCTCCTCACAGTGCCAACGATCCAACTTACGGGTAGAACGTTGAGGGTGAGTATCTATACTGCTTGCCCCGATTTCTTTATTCGACTTATCGCATCCCTTCCATCAGGAGCGCTTCTCGTATTGATACGCGATCATCCAGGATTCCTACGATATCATTGTTCTTGTTCTATGTGCCAACTAATATGATACACAATCCATTTACGGGTTAGACTTGGCCCGGATCGTCATCGTCGCGCGATTCAGTCCGATGATCGTGAACTCTAAAAATCAAACACGGCAGTAGGTTATCCACACGAGACCACGTTATCAAGAACTCAGTACTCAGGCGGCGACTTTGCTGGTTGGTCCAGCTCGAGTTTCGCTTGCCCTGATTCGAAAATCAAAAATGAGAGCCGACCGGTAGAGGTCCCGATTTGACGATAAGGAATCCGTCCCAGCCAAAAATGCGTCGAATCGGATAGAGCCAGAATTATTTATTACAAATCTTATCGAACCGTGACAAATATCATAGAAAATATGTCGAATTGTTTAATGTATTCTAAATAATCGAATGAGATATTCGCCTGGGAAGTTTCATGGCGAATCTGGTAGAATCTAATAAAATGGAATTCGATCGCACTCGTAAGGCAGTCGCATACAAACGAGTTAAGTTGCGAATATCCACATTCTGGTAGCACGTCCCCCTCGCCCGCCTGTGTAAGCTCGCCGTATATGTCCGGTCCAGCAAGAAAATACTATTGTGACTGCAAAGCAAAGTGCAAGGGCCAGCAAAATGAGGTATCGCGTACGACATTCTACGGCCACAAGAAATTTCGCAATCCATTGGCGCGATTTACCCCACATTTTCAAGCTTTCCTGGATGGCCTAGAACCTCCAAGCACGGGGACATCCCCCTTGTCAACTAATCCCCGCAGGCATGCCGACCTACAAGTTGCTGGTCCTTCGAACAAACGTCCACGGGTGTCTGAGAACCGTGACAATGCCCAAGACAACGCCACTTCGCCTGTAGAGTACCACTTCACGTGCGGTAAAATACATTGCTCATGGTACATTCATAGGAGCCCACAGATACGACACCAGATCCCCCGGATGAACCAAGTGGTCTTGATGATATAGGGCCGCCATCTAGTGCTGCTGGCGACAGTCTGGGCGATCTGGGAACCAACAATAATCCTGGGTCTGGGCCGCAAGATACACCTCAGGCTGGAGAGACTGGCCCTGGAGAGTCTGGTCTTGAAGCTCCTCCGTCGAACCCTCCGTTGCCAGATTTACCTGATCCTTCGGGTTCGGTTGGGGATCTCCTGGACCAGGGACTGATTCGCCTGGAAGATCTCAGACTGGCCGCAGACTTTATTGAAGTGCTCTGGTCGGCGTCTCTGGACGATCCCATCAGCGGATTGTCCGCTGAGGCACTTGATCGGCTACGAAGTCCGTCGCGCGACCAGCCCGCACAATTGATCGACGAGGACAGTCGATATGCAATAGATCTTTATCTAGCTAATCCCTCAGAGGCGACATACGAGGCAAATCGTGCAGCCTCTCTTCATCGCCACCCAAACACCCCACTGCAATCGTATTATAAAACTAAGCGACTAATAGCCGAGCTCACGGGAATAGAGTCGATTGTGCACGACATGTGCATTAATTCTTGTATTGCGTACACTGGCCCGTTCTCTGAGCTCGACTCTTGTCCGACGTGCTCAGAAGCTCGATACGACCAATTTCGCTTAGAGGCCAGCTCGGGGACAGAGAAAATTCCCCAGCAGGAGTTTCACACCATCCCGATCGGGCCACAACTGCAAGCGTTATACCGTGATCCCGAGAGTGCGAGGCGCGCTCATTACCTCCGTGAGGAGAGATCCAGGGTCCTAGCCAAAATAGATCAGCGTGGCTCCCTGGAGGTCTATAGTGATGTCCTGCACGGCTCCGACATAATTGAGGCGTTCCAGGATGGGCGCATCAGTGAGGACGACATTGTGCTCATGTTCTCAATCGACGGGGCCCAGTTATACGCGAAAAAGGCGTCCGCGTGTTGGATCTACATATGGGTCTTGTTCAATCTCTCGCCCGATCTGAGGTACAAGAAGAACCATGTATTCATAGGAGGTTTTATCCCTGGGCCAAAAAACCCTAAAAACACCGATTCTTTCCTTCTCCTGGGTCTCTATCATCTGTGCGCCCTGCAAAAGGAGGGTCTCGCACTTTGGGATTCTGCCCTGGATCAGCAAATACGATCGAAAATCTTCTTGGCGTTGCTCACCGCCGACGGACCAGGAATGATGCACGTCACTGGACTTGTAGGCTACCACGGTAAGCACGGTTGTCAGCTTTACTGTGGCCTGCCTGGGCGGCGTGAGCCAAATGGGAAACATTACTTCCCTGCGCTCTTGAAGCCGAATGATTATAGTATTGACGGGAGCGCGCACGCTGATGTCGATATCCGGTCTCTCCCAAGACCCTCGGCTGAGATCTATAACGCGAACCTCAGGATTGTAGTCGCGGCCCCTACCGATACACAATATAAAACCCGTCGCCTTGCGACTGGTATTTCCAAACCGTCTATATTCTCTGGGGTCAATCGTTCGTCTACGCTGGGACTTCCGAGATCTGCAGGCTCGGATATCATGCATCTGGCCGCTCTGAATATCTCCGACCTCATGATCAATCTCTGGCGTGGCACCATTGACTGTACCGCGCCGGACAACAGAACTACTTGGACTTGGGCCGTCCTCCGAGGCGATACTTGGCAGCGGCATGGAAAGTCTGTGGAAGACACTTTACACTACCTCCCGAGTTCTTTCGATCGTCCCCCGCGCAACATCGCTGAGAAGCTAACTAGTGGCTACAAAGCATGGGAGTTCTTACTGTATCTCTATGGCTTGGCCCCTGGTCTGTTGTATGGCGTCCTTCCTGAGGTCTATTACTCGAACTTCTGTAAGCTCGTGCATGGTATCCGGCTTATGAACCAACACAGGATCAGTCGCGAGAATGTACGCGAAGCCCACTTGGCCCTGAGCTCCTTTGCTCAGGAATTCGAAATCATCTACTGTCAACGCAAAAAAACGCGCATCCATTTTGTGCGCCCTTGTGTACATTCGGTCATCCATTTACCGCGCGAGGTAGTGCGACTTGGCCCCCTGGTGTGCTCGTCTCAATGGACCCTCGAGCGCACCATCGGGAATCTGGGTGAGGAGATCAAACAACACTCCAATCCATTCGCCAACCTTTTGCAACGCGGGATTCGGCGCGCTCGGGTCAACGCGCTCAAAGCAATGATCCCGGACCTCGATGAGGATCGTGGCCACACTCTCCCTCGAGGGTCTAAGGATCTCGGGGACGGCTTCGTCCTACTACGCGCGCGGGACATCACCCCACACACCCTCAGAGATTGCGAAGCAGAAGCCCTGCGTGATCTATTCCCTTCCACCCCACCCAATGTCGCTGTACGCAGGTGGGCAAAGCTTCGAATTCCCACTGGGCAGAACTGTTACAGTGCTTGGAAGGAGAAGCAGAAGCCCCTCGAGAAGCGACGCACAGCGCGGAACGTCAAGGTAAGTCCTGCGCCTCCATCCACGTGCATAAACACTGACCGCATGAATCTTAGCTTCTCCTCGGCGATGAAATCCGCATCGCTGAGGTATACTTCTTCATCCATGTCCGTCACGAAGAAGGAGACAGAGCTCTTGCGCTCGTCTCTCTATATTCCTTACCCGATCCAACTCTACTTAGGATTTCCCTGAAGACACTCTGGTCATGTGAGTATCTAGGAGATGGCGCACTCAAGTTCGTCGATGTCAGAGCCATTCAGTCGGTCGTTGCCATGATCCCCCATAGCCCGTCAATAGACGGTCGACCAGCTGAGGACCGCCACTTTCTGGTTGAGAAGCCGGGCCTTGACGTCGCCTTGATGTCAGGCGTCGAAGAGGACATGTCAGGCGAAGAAAATGTGGCCGCGGATGCTGGGAACTAGGTAGAAATGTCGTATAACACTACATCTACGTAGTGTATGTCTAGGTAAATACACACGAAGGGTGGAAATGGAGAGTAATGCACTACGCTTGTTGGTCGGCTCACGCGTGTGCATTTAACTTGCTATTATCCAAACTCGGTAAACCTCGGCGCAAATCCGCGCCGCACATTCCAACCGTGCCTCGACCCCTATTTGGAAGGCGTCCCGAAGCCACCAGTTTCAGCAACCCCAAAATGGTAGTATGATTCCCATATTTGACCGAGCACAACTTGGTGTACGCAGCTAGCTACACTGACCGCATGGATATGATGGAATTACCCCAACGACTTTGCGTCATTATAAAAGCTCGACTCCTCCCCCCAAAAAAAACGCCCAAGTTACTCTTTTCCTCATGCCACCTAGCTCGCCCTCCATCCCTACAATGCAGCCCTCTGCATTCAATTTCACCGACATGCTCATGGACAGCAACGATTTCATGATGTCCGGCAACGCAACGGGTGTAGGTGTGACAAGCGCACTGCCAACGCCACATATGGACGCGGCCCCTTTGGCACCACTTCAACCCACCTTTGGATCCGGATACGGTACCGGGGCGCCGATCCCACTCGCGGGGCAAGAATCCCCCGCATATACGAGGCTCCGACAACTATGTCATCAAAGTGATACTAGGTTACACCAAATCACACACGACTACGAGAGCCTCCGGTAAGTAAATCAACTATGTTTTTGCACAGGATATTACTCTGACGAATCACCCAGGGTCACCCACCAGGAGCTAGTGAGGTCACATGGACGCCTCCTTGAGGCACACCTGGAAACGTCCAAAAAGTTACAAGCGCGCGAAGTGGAGCCCATCCAGAGATCCACGCAAGCTTCGGAAGGTCCGGAAACCGCTCCAGGTACTAGCGCTGGTTCTCGGCACCCTTCCTGGGGTCTTGTGCCATCTGAATTCCCCCTCGTGAAATATTGGAGGAGACGCGCATGGAGGACCCACGACGACGAAGGGAAGGACTCGACGGTACTAGCGAGCTCAAGCGGTCAGCGAGGCGGTGCAAGAGCTGCTAAGGGCGAAAACGTCATGATGCAATATATCGAAAACGCCGATGGCACTCCGATCACTGGCGACGTTGCAGCCGAGATGCGCTCGCATGCGCGCTCGTTATGGACCGAACTCAACGATCGAAATATTGCCCCGTCAAAGTGGGGCAATGCGTCGAAGAATATTCGCGAGAACTATTATTTCGAAATGGAGTCAGAATTCTACGTACTCCGACTTTGCGACAATCATTGGAAGTCTCAAGCAATCGCTACTTCGATATACTCTCAGTGGCACAGGAGGTTTGCCACTGGCCAAGTCACTGGCAAGAAGCGAGATGCCATCAAAAGTGAAGACGGCCCAAGTGAAGAGCCAGCCGCGAAGCGGCATCGAGTCGCGAAGAGCGACCCCTCCCCGGGTCCCACGTCGGATCAAGCGTCGGATTGCGAGTCAAACGATGCCGCGAGCATGCCCAAGGCGATCATCCCGATCGACCCGCTGTATCGGTTTCGCTCATCCCATTCGTGTCGTCTATCTTACTCTATCATAGTGCAGACGTATTCGACAGCCCGAACGCGACGCCATTCGCTGTCCTCAATAGGGTACCCGAAGAAATACCACCGCCAACACCCATCTCGAGCGTTGCCAGACTTCCCAGCAACAGCAACCCGGGGGGCACGCAGGCAGTTGGCCGCGGGACCTCTCCCCCTCTATCCCCTGACTCCATGGCACCCGAGCCGGACCCTTCCCTAGTCGCGCCGACCACACCGTCCCTTGCCATCGAAACCCCGACAACGCCCTCTTCCGGCACCCCGCCGCCATTGCCTGTCATCGAGCCCCACATGCCCGGGTCAACAGGCAGGGAGATCAGTCCAGGCACACCCGCGGATCTACGCCCCTCCCCTGCACCTCCTCCCAACGCTTCTCTTGTCCCGCCCTCGACTTCGGACGCATCACACAATTCAAGCACAATGCCCTCGTCGGGGACTAGGGAAGGAACGAAGACGTCAAAGAAATACACGAACAATGGTAAGATGATACCGGGGGGCGCAATTACCGCAAGGTGGGTGTCTCCACACACTCTTCTGGCATCACTGACGCATTCACTAGGAACATATGCGCTAGAGACTGGTGCATCTCACATCCCAAGGGAACCAAGGGCGAATTCGCCAGACATTGGGACACTCTGGACCCGGGATCCAAGGCAGTGAGTTCTCCTTTACTGTGCGCGATGATACAAAGCTCAAAACATATGTACATACAGGCCTACAAGCACAAGGAGATCGATGCAAAGGCATTGGCAAAGGTGCGTTACTGTGCCGTCTTCTGCAAACCGGACTGAATATTTTCCTAGGGAAAGTCTACTGCTCGGTCCTAAGCGACGCTGGACCGAAGGCGCGACTCCGAGTCGACTTGCGACTCAGACGCGAGGGCACCGGTAACGCGTACCGGTGTGCAGTAATTCGATAGGATTCGTACTGTTAAGAACACTACTGTAGTTCGGTTGTATTCGATTGCATTCGATAAATGGACTTTTTGATGAATTAAAACAATTCATTTCGAAAATTCGAGGCCATTCAACCGCATTTGATAAGATTAGATATGGGTCGCATATAAGGTTCGATGAGATTCGATTACATTAGTAATTTGCGTAACTAAAATATTGAATCAGATAGAATGCCATCGACGGTTTGATCATATTCTATTTTTTTTCTATGTGACTCGAAAAAATAGAAGCACAGTTCAAATTGTACAATTAGGTTAAATTATGTCGAACGATCTCTTACATTTTATCTAATTATACCTCGTTCGACCGATTTCTGGCTGGGGGTCACAGATAGAAGGTTCATGGCGTTCTGGACGACGATTGCATTGTCCATGCGGCGAGTACACTGTGTATTCGCCTTGCGCAAGTAGTCGTCGCAAACAACCTCGTGTGCCGCCCTCGTAACTGTTTACTGTACTGTGCCACCGTTCGGTGGCTCGGACTCCGATGCCAGGTGCGAGGGTGCCATGTGGCTATCATTGGCATCCCGGACGTTGTTGTCCTCCCTATTGAGGATCCATGACAGCATAAAATCATTCGACGATGACGACAACGCCACCAGATACAAAGGCGTCGAGTGGCTCTTGTCCCGTGCATTGACATCCGCGGCGTGCTTGACCAATAGTTGCGCAGCTTCAGCATACATCCACCCGGACGACGCCAGATGCAAAGGTGTAGAGTGGTTCCCACTGCGGGCGTTGACATCCGCCCCATTCTTGATCAGTGTCTGTATAGGCATTATCATTCGACCGCGGCGGCTCCAACACCAGATGCAAAGGCATCGACTTGTTCCCATCCCATGCATTGACATCCGCCCCATTCTTGATCAATGTCTGCACAACATCATTTTTCGATCCCCACCCCACCGCCAGATGCAAAGGCGTCGAGTGGTTCACATCCCGAGCATTCACATCTGCCTCATTCTGGATCAATGTCTGTACAACATCACCATTCGACCACGGCGAGTTTGACGCCAAATGTATAGGCGTTGCATGGCTCCCATCCCCTGCGTTGACATCACCAGCGATTCCCCATGGATAGAGAGCTGCACAAGTTAGGCACTCCCCGACGATGACGCCTGAAGGAACAGCCTCTGGAGGTCGGTGCTTGCATCTCCCCCATTCTGTATCAATATCCGTACGACGTCGACATGACCATGGCTTGATGCTTCGTGTAATTATCGCAAACCCACGTCCTAGCGACGTTTGACATCTACACCCGTGCCCCATCACTTTGTTATCGATCTTGTGCGTCACATTCACAAGCTGCACGCTTGCCATGCGACCTCTTAGTTTATCAGTTTGTCGAGCTTCTTAAGCCCATCCTCTAGATCCGTCCTCCCCGCCACCTTCATTACAAAGTTTTCTGAACTGAGATTAGATCGACCAACGAAGGCGGGGGTCAGGCTCACTGGCTCGACTCTGTTTCATTTCCTTTGTGGCCGTCGCAAGGATATCCAGTATCTCAACCGTAATGTGTACCATTTTTTCCGTCATCGCCGGAGTCAGCGGGACCCCGGTATAAATCTCGAGCCGGACGAAGAAACTTTCGATGCGTCCGAAGATGTCGACGAGGATGTCTTGGCTCGCGGCAACATCTTTAGCTGCCTAAGAACGCTCAACATCCAAAGTACCCCCACGCGGCAAGAGGGAAGAAACAAAGAAACTCACCAAGAGGACACCGACGCCAGCGAAACTATTTTGGCAGGCGAGAATACCGGGCGAATGATAATGACTTCAGAAAGTGTTCAACGACAGACGAGTGGATATTTACCAAAGCGACACCTTCGCTGAGCGTTCCAGAGTCGATGGTTGGAATGAGCCATTTTTTCAACCTGTCATCGCCAGCAGTCCGAGAGGGATCAAATTAGGAGGCCTGAAACACGGCAAGAATGGCAGCGGGAGAATAGCATGTTTCCAGTTACTTGACTCGGAAAAGATCGTGGTTCTTAAGATCGTTCTTGGTCTGTTTATTGCAACGATTTGAGAGCTGCGTCGAAGATGCGTTCGATATTGGAAGAGGACTCAGAGGGTGCCTGAGGCATAGAAACGGGAGCGGGAGGTTGAGCCATGTAGGGGTATGCTAACAATGGGAACAGTGAGAGAAAGAAGGACCCGCAAATGAAAGACACGGGCCAGCACGCCTTCAAGTTGGTTTCTTCATTTCCCTCGATCTCTCGTCAGCAGTGGCCCCACTGAGGCCCGTGTGACTTCACTGGTAAAGTCATCACCCGTCACGGTATTTGCCACTGTCGTTCTCAGTCTCTTCCGGTACACGACCGGCCGGAGCAGGCTAATCCCACGACCCAAATGCTCTCTCCCAATGCCCACGAACCCGCCTACGCCACAAGGACACGGGCCATGGCAGACATCACCCTCGATCGAGATGACCCCGCCCCGTAGCTCGGTCGCCCAACGACGCGTCACTGTCGAACCCAAACGCGACTTTTGACATGCCCCAGGTAGGTCTTTTTTTCTTACATGACGCGATTTGGGTCGGTAACGGCTTTTCTCATGGCCAAGGTCCCCTGTCCCCGTCGTTGCGTCTGTCGGTCTCACCCTCACCGTCGCCTCTCGCCCCGCCGTCCGGCTTGTCGCCACCGGAACGGTAAAGCAACATGACGGCGATCTCCGTCACGAGTCCCGGCGATGAGCCCGCCCCGGTATCTCATGAGAATGACGACCTAGCACGAAAGAGCACGGACAACGACGTCGAGATGCGTGATAGCGACTTAGAGGTGTGTCCGTCCCTTCTCCCCTTTCTATGCGCATACATACGCCGTGCGACAGAGTCAGCCCCCTCCGGCTGCCTTCAGGCGCTCATCGTCCTCGCAATCCCGTGTACCCTCGCGCAACATGTCAATGACGCCCCTCTTCCTCCCCTCCCCTACGCCAAAGTCAGATACAGGGACCACGACCCGCTTGACATAATACACCCACTCCTCTTCCTCACGACCGCCGCTTCCTCGGGGCAGCCCGCGCAAGACTAAGAAACGGAGAGGATGGTGTACGTTCTCGTACCGCCCCTCCTTCCCGGCGCGTGCAAGTCAGACTATCCGCCAATGAAACAACGGCCCTGGACACGCCAGCGCCAGACGACAGCCAAGGGGAAAGCGCAGGCGGGGGACAACTTGGGTTCGAAGGAACTCGTATACGTGCTGCAAGTTGCATTTGAGAACTGGCCCGGTGCTGGAAGCACGGGACACAGTAGGAAGAAGACGAAGGCGGCAAGAGAGATGGTTGTTGGGGGGATTACGAGGACGACGAAGAGGAGAGAAAGGCAAGGTTCAAGTCCAAGACCCCCATGCCCCTGCATCAGGCGTTGGCCGCAGCATTCACACGCAACTCAACGAGTGACGGCGTCCACCGGCTGCGACCAGTGGCAGTACACGCAAGTTGACGAAGGACATGCACTGATACTTCAAGTGACGGCGGAGTGTGGAGGCTGTCATCCCGTTCCAGACGAAACGCGCTCACCCACGCGCGTGCGCGGGCTATGTCGCCGCGTCGAAAGGGGACATGCCATCCACACACTCCGACCACCACGCAGAAAACGACGGCGCATGGCAGACGACCACGAACAAGACGATTCCGGGATTGAGGTTATCGTCGATGCGCCGCGCGAACTACTGTACGGGGCGTGCCCAAGAACAGGCCCCAATCACAGCTGCCTGGCCGACCGCAGCATAGACACAAGTCCCGCCGCTCCACCCAGCCGCATCACACCTCGACACCACCCGCCGTCCTCGCCTATCATGCCCCCAGACTTCAATTTGCTCGCAGGCCTCCCGCTGACGATCCTGCCTGCACCTGCACGCACGTAAATCACGATTCCCCCACGCGCACTCAGTCGCCTGCGCTCGTCACCGGGTCCTCCAGATCCCGTGCGCGGAATGCAAGAGGTGCAACAACATGCAATCCGACAGGGTTTCTGCTATGAAGGGGTCGCGGTCGGCGCGCACGGTCTCCTCGCATCTCTCCCCGCCGCCGAACCTACCCCCGCCTTGGGCGGCAGCACTTGTGCCACCATCACCAACTCTGCGACCGCACCCGATCCCGATCTCGACCTTGATCTCGACTTTACTATGGACCTCGGGGATGCGCCCGCGGAATATGAAGACGCAGATACGCATCCGGTCGTCGTCGGCGACGTCATGCCCCCGCATCTTTCGCCCCCGCTGCTGCGCACGGCGGGTACCCATGGCCACCCAGACGGGCCCGTGCTCGGCCTTGTGATACCCGAGCCTGACGGTGTTGACTACGGCGTGGACGTGGGGCACGCTCACACGAGCCCTAGCGAACTTTGACCTGGCTTCCCCGAATCGCGGCGGCGAAGGATGGATCGACTGGCTCACCGGGAACGTTTTCGGTGGTGCGGGTGCCAGTACAGACAAGGGCGTTGGCGAGTACGCTGGTGGCAGGACCCGTCCGTGCTTGGCGGGGGCGCCAACCTCAGCCCAGGCAAGCTCGGAGACGATGCGTTCGTGGGTTCGGCGGTGTGCTACCCTCGCGTGCGACGGACGATGACGAGGAAGAGGAAGAGGAAGAGGAAGAGGAAGACGTCATGGGAACGGGCAACGACGACTTTCCCGCCGTCGGGATCGGGAATGGGCAGGGGCCGAATAGTTGTGGTGGGCGGGGTAGTCGCCGGAGAGCGTTGCTGCTGCTGCTGGTTCGAGGATGCAAACGAAGAGCTGGCGCAAGGCACTTGCGGACGAAGTTGAGGTTAGGCACGACGACGACAACGATGACGAAAGCGACTACGACGGTGGACCCCGCGCGCACGTAATACCTGCGCCAGTCTTTACAGATGCTTGTCGCAAGAAACGCACCCCGGCATCGTCGTCATTGGGCGTGCTCCCGGGAACGTCGCAGATGTCGGCTCTGACGAAGCAGCGCCCAACGAAGACAACAACGACAACGGATGCGCCGGTCTTCGACGCGAGCTGGAGCGCGACCGCGGTGTTCACGGTTCCTGGCGAGCCGCTCGGCAGTGCGTTCTTGCACGTCAACAAAGCGTGCATCGTGCCCGTCTCGCAACCCACGGCCTCCCCTGCCGCTGCTACCACTACCCCCACTGCCCTCGCCACATTACCGCTAGCCCGACACCCGAACCCGCGCAGAAACAGCAGCAATTGCAAGAACGCCAGCATATGTTATTGGGAAACCGCGCAAGACGTGGGGGCGGCTCGTGTCCCTTCGGGAGACGGACCGACGGCGACGGCCTACGTCGTTGACGCCGTTGGGCGACAATGACGATGGTGGCGAAGATGGAAATCTTGATGAGGACGGCGACGCCGATGCAGATGACGGGATCTGGCCTGGGGAGTACGTGGTACCTGTACAGGCTGCTCAGGCAGAGGAGATGGCGAGGATCACGCCGGAGGTGGAGCGTGCTATCGGTGCTGCGTTCGCCATTGGCGGCTCGGCATCGTCGTCGTCGTCGTCGTCGTCGTAAATATGACAAAAACAAAATGAGTCGGACAGTAGGTGCCAGTGGTAGAATTGACTATTATTACCTGTATTTTCATTTTGGTTTTCCGGCTTCCTCTTATTGCCTTAGAGCCTGTCCGGCGCAAAGTCGCCCCTCGGAAATAGCTGCTCGCGACCTCAGTCTGATGACTCGGATAAATCAGTCTGCTCCGGCATTAAAAATATGTAGTCGGACCGCCGAACGTAAATACTCGGTCGTGACAGGCAAATTTATTTATTTCACAACACGTGAGCAAGTGTGACATTTGTGCCCTTAGCAGACCGGAGTCCGTCTCGATAATACTGTAGTTCCCTCATGTTCCCCAGTCTGCCGCACTTGCGCACGGCCTTAGTGAATCGAACGCGACGCATTCCCAACCCTGGCAGCTACCTGCACAAAATTTTGCGCTGTGCAGAAGCGTGCATGACCGTTTCCAACCACTCACGACTGACCGACCCTGTTTCCCTTCCCGACCTCACTGCACTTGTGCACGGCTTTAACCCTTCGATCGAAACGTGTCCACGATCGCTGCAGACACATATACTACAGCTCACGTCCCGTGGAGGCCTGCGCAACACCTTGCAATGCTTTGCACCCCCTAGGCCAAGCCCTAGACCCTGTGCAATTTAGACTGTTCAATTTAGGGTATCATCTCCAGCTCTCACAATGAGAAGGTTCCTAATTATACTGTAGTATCGTGTAGTCAAAGTTTGGAAATTGATGTGCAGCTTCCAAGGCGGCTTCATTACAATTACACAGGCTTCAAGTGTTCATCGATTTATCAGACATTATATAATGTGTGACCACAACACAGTCATGTCCCAACCAAGCTTGTCGAGCCCGACAATGAATAAAAATGGGTCCATACCCGTTTTTATTTTTGGCAGGGTGGTCGGGAGCGACCTTGCCGCGGTCAGGTGCGACCAACTGCACCGGACGGTCATATTGTGGGGACCAACAAATAAAAAACAAATCTTTTTTTTTTGGCTGATGCCGGGCCTGACAAACCATGCGCCGGACGGGCTCTTAGTTGTCAATGTTATGTGCATCATTTTTTTTTTTTTTTTTTAATCCTTTTTTGTGCGCCTGAGGACACTTAGTCCTATGTAGCACTACACTTTTAACTGTAATACATGCCCGATACTCTTGAAGTTCTTCCCTTTTATCTTAAGTCTCCCCCATCCCCTGGAAAGGGAATGGCTAAGTGTCCTGTCAAGCGTTGAGGTCGGTGGGGCGTGCTTGCCGCCGAGGCGTGAGGTGGGTTGTGTTGGACCTGGGTAGTGATGGTAAAGTTCAGTCCGAACTTCGGTGCAAACCTGAACCCACCTGAACTGAACCCCGGTTCAGGGTTCGAGTTTGGCCATTGACCTGAACCGGACCGACGGTTCTGTTCGGGGTTCAGCAAAACCCCAATATTTGTGAACCGTCATGAACTGTGTTTGAACAGGTTCAAACCAAACTTTTGATACTGTAGCTGGCAAATGTACAAATTTTGAAATTTCCGAAAAAAGTGTGTGCGAGGTCTAGTGAATGGCACGGGTTTACTCACCCGTGCGGGTTCAGCCCGGGGGTTTGGGCGACGGGTACTGAATTCATGACCCTCACGAAACCCATACCCGTGGTCACGGGTCATGGGTTTTGCCAAGCACGCAGGCTGGACCGGACCCTGCTGCAACGTGTCAACAGACTGCCATTATCATCTGACGCTCACTGGCAACGCTCGTCGACTGCGCTGCTTGGCCCAGTGAACCCTCAATTTAAAGAAGCTAAGTATTTTCTTTGTCTTTTCCTTTTAGCTAACTACAATGTTTTTCTTTCTAGTTTCCAACCATTGACATGTTCTCGGCGCTGCCTCTTTGGCTGCCTCCACCTTTGGCTTGCAAGTGCCACCAATTCCACCTTATAGCCGCAAGAGCTGCCATTCCCCACCGCGACACCACGACACCGGCATGGCGTGCAAATCTCGCCACGACTTTACTTCGACGGCGCCGTGGCGTGATGAAGACAGCGACACGGCGCACGGCGCTACGACAGCGACACGGTGTCGCGGCGCTACGACAGAGCGACACGGCGTCGCAGTGCTACTACAGCGATACGGCGTTACGGCGCTACGACAGCGACATGGCGTTGCGGTGCTACGACAGTGACACGACGTCGCGGCGCTATGACAGTGACACGACGTCGCGGTGCTACGACAGCGACACGGCGTCGCGGCGCTATGACAGCGACACGGTGTCGCAGCGCTACAACAGCGACACGGTGTCGCAGCACTACAACAGCGACACGGTGTCGCAGCGCTACGACAGCACACAGTGTCACGGTGCTACGACAGCGACACGACGTCGCAGCGCTACGACAGCGACACGGTGTCGCAGCGCTATGACAGCGACACGGTGTTGCAGCACTACAACAGCGATCGCAGCGCTACGACAGCACACGGCGTCGCGGTGCTACGACAGCACACGGCGTCGCGGTGCTACAACAGCGACACGTCGTCGCGGTGCTACGACAGCGACATGGTGTCGCGGCGCTACGACAGCGACATGGTGTCGCAGCGCTGCGACGGCGATACGGCGTCGCGGCGCTACGACAGCGTCACAGCGTGACAAAGACAGCGGTACGACGCCACGGAGTGGCGAAGACAGCGTCGCGGCACGCGGCGTTACGACAGTGTCACGGCGCCGCAGTGTGACGAAGATTGCGACACGGCGCCACGGCATGGTGAAGACAACGACACGGCACCGTAGCCCTTAGTTTACAAGTCTATAGTCACTGTACTATCATACACATGAGTTAATATATTCTGGGCATTTTGAGTGCACGGGTCGCAAAGGTGTAGAACCCTTGTGATCCCTTGACTGACCCTTACCCGCTTGGACAGGTACCCGAGGGTTTTGACGGGTACAAAAAAAAACCTGAGGGTTACCCGGGCCACACACTAGCGAGGTCGGATTCACAAGTCTGAAGCCATGGGACCTGTGTGTGGTGTCCTTGGTGGTGTCGTGTGGGCCTAGTAATAGTTAGATTTAGATGACACTTGACTGGTGACTCTGCATGTTTGGCGTGATTACATAAGGAAAATCTGTCATTTCGGTTCAGTTCAGGTTCAGACCCTCCCTGAACTGAACTGAACTGATGTGAACCTGAACCGAGGGTTCAGTTCACGGTTCGGCCAAACACCTGAACTGAACCCTAAGTTCAGTTCACGGTTCAGCCAAAAGGGTGCTGAACCGAACTGAACCGAACTTTACCATCACTAGACCTGGGTGTGATGCGATTTACGGCCACTTCCTACATTGTCCACCTTCCTCTTCGGGTCTTGAGTGAACCTTGTTTATTAGGTTCGGCAAGTTGAGGAGATGATTGTGTCGTGATTTAGGATGGGTGTGTGGGGTGTGTCGGGATTAGTGTTGGGTGTTGGTGTGATCATTTCTTCTGCGTGCTCCTCCTTCCTCTGCCTTCTTTCCCCTCCAGTTTCTGCCCTGCGCGAATCTCCCTGTCTCCTGGATGAATTTTACTACTTGAATCGCGGTTTTTGGGTTCGCTGTGAGCTTTGCAAATTTGGTTTCTGTGGGTCTTTGTTTTCTGAATAAGGCCCATCTTTTGTAGGCGTAATTTGGGCAGTCTAATAGAAAGTGTTCCACGCTTTCTGTGTGGTGGCCACACACCAGGCAGCTTGCGCTGTCCGTTCTTTTGAATCTAAAACGGTAGGCGTTGAGCGGGATATGTCCCACTCTTATCTGGTATAGCCAGCTGGCGCCCTTCCTAGAAATGTTCTGGTCACTAATCAGTTTCAGGAATTTCGTGGATGGGATGGAAGTGTCAAAGCGTTTTTGTTTGTCTGCTCATGGTGATTTCGCCCAGCTCTTCTTCCAGTTGTCTTTCAGAACGCTTTTGCAGTGCTGCTTGGCTGCTGATTTGTTGTGTTGTAGTGGTTTTCTCAGCATCCTGGGGAGCTCATTTGCTGGTGATGACTTCCCTTCTGCCGCCTCTTTCGCCTCTTTGTCCGCTTGCTCGTTGCCTTCGATGCCGATGTGCCCTGTGGTCCATCGCACTGTGAGCTTGTAGTTGGCCGATCCTCTGGTTTTGCGAATGCTTGACGCTGTTTTCATGCAACTGTCTGCCAAATAGTGTCCGGATCTGTTGCTTGGTTGTTACGTTTGGCCTGGAAGTGGACACTGACGTCACGGGTATGACACCGCGTCAGCAGTATATCGTCATGGACTTGTTGGATCAGTCAGCCGGGTAAGCTCCAGCACATGTGATTGTGTACAATAACGGATCGGATCATGACTCGATGTGACTCATACTAGGATAACTGTATTAGGGTTCGCTCTACTTACACTATTGGCTAGTACTTCTTGGAGCGGCGCTTGAAAGCCCGCGAGTACCTGTATAAGTAGTATGTTGCGAAGACCAAGAACGGCATCTTGGTCTTCTTCCAATACCACTACCAGTCTTTGCTCTATAGGGAACTCCCCCTTGAAGTGAGTCGTCCAACATATCCCCTTGAGACCAGGGATCCCTCGTGACTTATCCCAGACCCTCCGTGGCAGTGGACAACTACCCCATCGATAGCACTTGTCATCGTGTCTATCTCTATCTTAACCCACGTGTCGCATCTCCCTACACCTTCTTATACGTTGTCGACCACAACTCCTGGACCGACCTCCGCATAGTCCCAAGTCCTCCCCCAGGAATAACACAAGGGGACAACCTACACGGATACGAAGATAGCAACGGAGCATTACAGGTTCACCCCGTTGACTTCCCACAGGCCCGTGTCAATCGCAACTACAGTATCAAGAGGATCGCCACACACTCCAAAGCCTAAGTCAGGCTAGCGTTCGTGGTAAACGCAACATTGGTGTTGCGAGCGCTCCCAGCGCTGCTTGGTTGTCGGCTCCTAGGGCAAAGCTCGTTCTGCCTGATTTTTCGGTCTTGATTAGGTGTAGCCCTAGCATAAGTCCCACTAGTTCGGCTTCGAAAACTGTGTGGTGCTTAGTCGTTCCCAGGTGGTAGTGAAGTGTTCATGTTTCTTTTCCCAGTCTGACTAGGATTGCTGCGGCTCCGACCTTGCCATCTTGCGCCGATCCGTCTGAATAGACTTTGACTGTTTCTCCCCCTTCGGTGTCTGCTTTGGTGGACGGTTCTTTGCTGTCTGCAATGTCAGTTTTGAATGGTCTTTTGTGCAACGTGGCCAGGTTTCTGCCTATTGAGGGGATTGTTTCAAAGTCATTCGGTTTGATGTCAAAGGACTGCATCAGTTCGTGTAGTGGCGACTTGTGTCTTTTGATCCTTCTGTTTGCAGCCTTTCTTGCGGGTTTGTGAAGGGGGTGTTGCAGTGGTAGAGTTGCGATCTGGGTTGCTGCTCTGTGGAGATGTTTTTCAACTTCCAGGTGTATTGGTAGAGTGTATGCCAGAGTGTTTAACGTGTCTGGGCGAAGTGCAAAGTCCTCCTGTGATTGCTAGCGTGCCTGTTCTTTGTATGGTTTCTAGCCTGTTTTGCCATCTTGCCGTTTTCCCCAGTTCGCCGGATGCTTTTTGCTTGCTTGTGTGACTGCCCCATATGTCTCTTGCGTCCAGTGTTCTTGGGATTGCGACACTTATATAGAGTTGGCGGGTGTGCTTCGGGGTGATGCCCCAGCTTGGCGCTGCAGCGCGTCTAATTTGAGCCGCCCATTTTGTGCCTTTTTCTAGAGCATAGTTGCGCTGCGTTCCCCATTCAAGGTGTTGGTTGAAATAAACTCCCAAGTACTTCGTGCTCTTCACTGGCTCCAGTGTTGTGTTTAGGAGTTCCATTAGGCGTCTCTCCTTCTTGTTATTCCTATGTGCGAAGTCCATTAGCGCGAGTTTGCTGGATTCGAAGCGGGAGTTGTGGTCCTTAGACCACTCAATGGCACCTCCCTGTCTTGTCATCATGTGTTATGTGCATCATAACGGTTTGTGCATATTCATGTTCTGATGCAAAAATGAGCGGATTCAGATGATGCGCTTGTCACCGGGGATACAAACTGATTTTTTTAATTTAAAAAAGAGATTCAGATGCGCCACGAGTGCGCCACAGCCTTCTTTCTCGCACTCCGTGGTGCAGTGATAAGGTCTCCACTTCCGACCCCCACCCAGTTGTGACCTCGCCTCATTGGAGTGAAGGGAATACTTCTTGTCTTGTTCATGCCACAAAATGCGATCTCAGACAAATTGAGAGCACCATTATTCTGTTGAACGCAGAACTAACAAGCAAGTGAGGTGATAGCAAAGAGCTAGTAGACAAGTTAACTTCAGAGGGGAAGTAAACTCTATATATATACACACCTAGTAGACAAGTTACTATAGACTGTCTGTGAGTAAAGGTAGTGTAAGTGAAAAGTAGAAGGGACTTACACTTCAGAGGGGAAGTAAACTCTGAAGTGTGAAGGCGTAAACAGCAGTCCTTATATACAGGACGCTTAGCTAAGAATGGTCTGTGCGCACTGGTGACCCAAACACAATACATGTGGTCTGTGCACCAGAGGGAGAAATGCCATTGGAGGGCAGAGAACAATAGCTGCCTAAAGCAGACAATACCGGTATCTTAACAATAGAGAACAATAAGAGCCATGTATGACTCTGACAATAAAGATAAACAAAAGCGGTCCGTACAAGTCCGGAGTGTCCATAAGAGTCCATAAGGGACAGATACCGAATATAGTATATGGGCTGACACAATCAGATCCCACGAGACATGTGACTTATGCAGTCGCGTCTCAACATATTCAATGCCTTTGCGGGCCCTACAACACTTCATATTACTATATGACATCACGACAGCTAATTGACACAACGGAGATGGTCTCTACTAGCTCGGAACCGATACAAGTACTAGACGTGTGGGTATGTACAACAAATGGAATGCTACATTCTGTTCTGTTCAACACTGGCTATTGTGATATCCTCCTGACGAGGCAAGCTGAAACGGAGTCTGAGCTTTATCATCCACCGCATCTACATCTGTACCGTTTTCAAGTAGTAGCCAGCACAAGGAATCTGTATCATGTCCCCAATGACGTGATTCAAGTTGCTGGCTAAATAACAGGTGCAAAGGCGTCTTGTGGCTCTCCTGCGTTGACATCCGCCCCGCTCAGGATCAATGTCTGCACAATATAATAACTCCACACCGACGACAACGCCAGATGCAAAGGCGTCGAATGGTTCCCATCACGGGTGTTAACATCCGCCCCATTCTTGAGCAATGTCTGCACAGCATCATCTTCACCTTCCGACAACCGTGACCACGATGACGACGACGCCGCTGCCAGATGCAAAGGCGTTGAGTGGCCCCCATCACGGGCATTGACATCCGCCCCATTCTTGATCAATGCCTGCACATTATTATGTCTCAACGCTGACGATGCCAGATGCAAAGGCGTCTTGTGACTCCAATCACGGGCGTTGACGTCCGCCCCGTTCTGGATCAATGTCTGTACAACACCACCTTTCAACAGCGTCGCCGATGCCAGGTGCAAAGGCGTCTTGTGACTCCGATCACGGGCATTGACATCCGCTCCATTCTTGATCAATGTTTGCACCGTGACAATATCATCACATTCCGGCCACTGTGACCCCGACTCTGACGCCAGATGCAAAGGCGTCTTGTGGCTCTCATCCCGTGCGTTGACATCTGCCCCATTCTTGATCAATGTCTGCACAACATGTTTTGACCCCGACGATGACGACGACGCCAGATGCAAGGGTATCTTGTGGTTCCCATTGCGAGCGTTGACATCCGCCCCACTTAGGATCAATGTTTGCACAACATCATCATTCCACCCACACTCCGACGCCATATGCAAAGGCGTCGAGCGTTTTACATCCCGTGCATTGACATCCGCCCCATTTTGAATCAATGTCTGCACAACATCAGGTTTCGAGGAAAACGACGATGACGCCAAATGCAAAGGCGTCTTGTGGCTCCCATCCCGTGCGTTCACATCCCCCCCGAGCCGGATGAAGAGCTCCACAGTTTCGGTACTCCCCGACGATGATGCTAGAAGAAACAGCCTCTGAAGGTCGGTGCTTGCATCAGCCCCATTCTGCATCATTAGTCGTACGACGTCGACGTGGCCGCCTTTCGATGCTTTGTGCAATGGAGTATGATTGTCCGTCGTCGTAGCGATGTTGACATCTGCACCATGCCCAAGTAGGGTTCGAACAACCTCCAGGTGTCCTCCCGCCGCAGCGAAGTGAAGTGGGGTCGTTCGGTCATCGTCTTGTGCATTCGCATCCATGCCGATGTTTAGTAGCCATTCTACAGCATCCGTCAACCCACCCACTGATGCGGCGGCGTGCAGTAAATTGAGACCTTTGTGACCAATATGCAGGACTGCGCCATGCTGGTGTAGTAGCTCTGCGACTTGAATGTGTTTGTTGCACAATGCTGCTGCTAGCGGACTCCCATTAGGACCAACCCACGTGTTTACATGCTGGGGATACTCGGCGATGAGGTGTTTCGTCAGGTCACGAAACCCGCACAGCGCCGCGTAGTAAAGGCACAACGGAGCAAAGGGTTCGCCAAAATAATCAGAGCGCGGGAAAGACTCATCCCATATGGCAGAATGCCACTCGCCCTCGGAGTCAAACAACTCGGAAATGTGCCATGTTGCGAAATATGGTTTCGTAGGATCAAAAAGATGTCGCATCCCATTTTCTACAAATAAAGACACGTTCTCGAATTGCGCATGGTCTACCCAGTGCTCAGTGGCATAGTCAGACAGAGGAGAGCTGTTGGCCGCATAAATGTGGTCCAACTGAAGAAGAACCCCCAAGCAAGCCTGGGCGATGACCGTGTGCGCTGGCTCGAGACGGATATGAAACCGGGAAATGTCTGGTGTTAGGTTGGCAAGCCGATCCGAAGTCAAGAACTCCTTCACAGAGAAATGTGCGAATTGAACGTAGCGAGTCCCCGAATACTCGACGATGATGATCAGGCTCGAGCACGTAGACAGGACACCTTTTTGAGGGTCGTCCTCTCGCCAATCTGAGTTCAGCGCCGGTATTCCTTCCTTTGCCTCATCAAAGTCGAGCGCAAGGACTTCTGCGAGCTCATCCACACGAAGTGACCGAGTCGCCACAGTGAGACATTGTAGCAAACGGTATGCTTGATCTGGGTTGGCCTTCCCGATCTCCCTCAACACCCGCTCGTATGTCTCGTCCAAGGATTTAGGCAGTTCTCTAAGGACGCGCCGGACATTCTGTGGGAGGCAATTTCGCAACACTTCAAGCTGACAAAAGGCCCATCGGAACCTGTGAAATACCGTCAACCAGCGTCACAGTCATCACTATATGCTCTTACATTCCGTCGGCTCTTTTTGAGAGCGTCTCAATTACATGTTCTTTGTCATCTTTCTTCCATCTCCTCATGAATTTACCCGACCCAGCATAGACCACTGATCTCACGTAGGAGGCGATATCCTTCTTCTGCCCACCTTCATCCTGAAGGGAAACTGTCTGAGACGCAAGTGACTCAAGCGCATCGCAGATGTCGACCTCTGGGCGACTCGTAACACAGATGTGGAGAGTAGATAGTCGAAGGCTCACAAGGTCCTTTACGAGATCAAGGACCTGTTCGCGGGCGGATGGGACATCAGACGTGTCGGGACACTCATCGAGGGCATCTATGATAAGATAAACTGGGCCTTGATTCGGAAGCGTAAGCATCTTCTTAAGGCACTGGGTCAAAGCTTTGTCGCTGGGCTGACGCGCGCCTTGGTCGTGTGTCTCGTAGAGACGGAAGAGTATGTCGCAAAAGGCATTGGAACGAGTCGAGAGTTGGGCGAGGAGTGACGGGAGAAGGTTGCGGCGGGCTTTCTTGTCGACATCTCGAAAGTCAAAATAAAAATACGCCATCGAAGCCGATCCGGCCTCGCACACGGTTGCAACATCATTGATGATTGCGGAGCTACTCGACAAGTATAAGTTTCGCAATATCGCAATATTTGAGGGGCGACGAACCACAGGATGCTCTTCCCGGAGCCCGCTGCGAAACGTGGGGTCCATAAGATCACCGAAGCAACAGGTAAAAATAAACGTACGCTTCCCGTGAATCCACAGCAGAGAGCCAGTCAGCTTCCAGTTTTCAAATTGGTTGCTGTCCAAGAACCATTCCGCGGTTCCCTCATGTTGACGATCACCGGCGATGTTATGGTTTGTGGATGGATCCGGTGGAGATTGCCACCTCCTAAGACATTCCCGTTGTTGATTCCCTATGATCGTGTTAGTACTCGACTGCCGGCGAACACAGGATTACTAACACTTGACGTTGTCTACTTGGTCCGCTGTTTGTCTAAGGATTAGTTTCACTTCCGTCGCGGTTGCCTTGCCATCTAGAAGATAAGAATTGAAGACGACAGTGGTGAATTGGCAAACAGACATTGCCCACCATCAGCCATTGTTTGCACCTTATCGTCAACCGCTTTGACATTGACGTTGACAACCTGCACTTTCTCGTCGACGCCCGTCACTTTGTTATCGATCTTGTGCGTCACATTCAGAACCTGCACAGCCGCCATCACTACCTCTTCGTTCGTCAGTTTCTCGAGCTTCTTCAGCCCATCCTCCAGATCCGTCCAACCCGCCACCTTCTTGAGGAATTTTTCTGGGCCAGCATCAGCCTCGATCAACGTAAGGCGATGGTCGAACTCACTCGCTCGACTCTGTTCCATTTCCTTTGTGGCTGTCGCAAGGATATCCAGGATCTCAACCGTGATTTCCACCATTTTGTCCGTCATTGCCGGAGTTAGTGGAACCTCGGTATAGATCTCGAGTCGCACGAAAAAGCTTTCGATGCGTCCGAAGATGTCGACGAGGATGTCTTGGCTCGCGGTAACATCTTTAGCTGCCTAAGAACGCTCAGCAACAGAAGTGCCCACACGAGGGAAGAAACGAAGCGAGTCCGACTTCAAGCGACTCACCAACAGGAGAACACCAACCCCAGCAAATACTATTTTGGCAGGTGGGAATACCTGGCGAATTGATATCAGAGCGTGTTGACTGACAGAAGAGTGGATATTTACTAAAGCGACGCCTTCGCCTAGCGCCCCAGAGAAGGCATAAAGGACGTTAATGGTGGGAACGAGCCATTTTTTCAACCTGTCATCGCTGGCAGTCGGAGAGAAATCAAATCGGGCTGCTTGAAATACGGCGAGAATGGCAGCGGGAGAATCGCATATTTCGAGCTGTTTGAAGAGATCGTGGTTCTTAAGATCGTTCTTGGTCTTTTTCTTGTACGACTTGAGAGCGGCGTCAAAGATGCGTTCTATATTGAAAGAGGACTGAGAGGATGTAGTTGCGGAATCCTGGGGCATAGAAACGGGAGCAGGAGGTTGACTCATGTCGGGGTTATGTCAACAGTCTGGTGGTGCCTCTTGTGTCGACGATAAACCAAGGACACGCCCGTTGTGGAAGATCAGATAGAAACGACACGTGGTAATACGGGCCGGCAGTGGCCCGGCACCACCGATCCACTTTGACTGAGGCCTATAGTACGATTACTGGTACAATGAAGCCATCACCGTACTGTCACTCTTGGTCTCTTCCGGATCCGAGGCACGACCGACTAGTGCAGCCCAACCCCACGATTACTACGCATCCAAACCCGTCGTCGTCCAACAGTCTATTCCGTGCAAATGCCCACGAATCTGCCCTATCGTCACAAGAACGCGGGCTCATGGAAGAGATCATCGATCACGATCATCCTCGATTCAGACGACCCCGTCCCGTCGCTCTGGACGTGTCCTTTCCAGCGACTTCGGACTTGCTCCAGGAGGTCTTTTTACCTAACGCGATTTGGGTCGATAACGGCTTTTCTCACATTCAAGGTCCCCTGTTCCCGCTGTCGCGTCAGCATCCTCGTCGGTTTCACCCACGCCTTTCGCCCCGCCGTCCAGATCGTCGACGCCGGAACGGAAAAACAACATGACGGCGATCTCCGCCACTGGGCCCGGCGACGACCCCGCGCCGGTGTCTTGCGGTCAAACATACCCAGCACGAAAAGGCACGAATAGCGACGTCGAGATGTGCATCGTAGCCAAAATCACGATTGGGACGTACATGTAAGCTCATCCCCTCCGCCTTTCTGCGCGCATACAAACGTCGTACGACAGAGTCAGCCCCTCCTGCTCCTGCGGGTGCCCCCAGGCGCTCCTCACCCTCTCAATCCCGTGTACCCTCACGACGCATGTCAAAGACGTTTTTCTTCCTCCCCTCCCCCTCTGAAAGCACTCAATCCGAGACCACGACCCGCTGGACATCATATCCATCGACTCCTCTTCCTCCTCGCCACCTCCGCCACCTCGCCGCAGCCCGCGCAAGACCAAGAAATGGAGTGGACAGGGGCAGCTGATGGCATATGTCCTCGTACCGCCCCTGCCGTGTGCAAGTCAGACTATATGCTAGCAAAGGAACGGACAATTCGGGCTCGAATGAACTCGTGCACGTACTGCAAGCCGCATTTGAGAACAACTGGCCGGTACTGGCAGCACGGGACCTAGCGGGAAGCAGATGAAGAAGGCGGCAAAGAGACGGTTGTGGTGGTGGATGACGAAGACGACGACGACGAAGAGGAAGAGAAAGACAAGTCCAAGTCCAGGATCCTTACGCCCCTCGACCAGGCGTTATGCTGCGGCATTCACACACAACTCAACGAATCCTAACGTCGGTGCGCTTGTGATGGGATGGGGCATCGCTGTGGTCGCGATAATACCGTTGCAGTCTGTAGGTTTTTTCTTTTCCTCGATCCACGTATTCGGGACGATTTGGGCGCTTTGCTCCACACACTCCCTTTTTTAGACACGTACGCCAACGACTGCTTCCCAAAACACCAGGGTGAAATCAGCGCGCTATTGAACCTTGCGCGTACGCTTGGTGGTTTCAGCGTCGCATACTTCCAGGTCCCATGGGCGACGAAACACGGGGCATTGCAAACGCTTGGTTGTGAGGCTGCGTAAGTCGTCATTTGTAATCTATCTGACCTCCCGTGGGACAATCCAGCGTCGTTGCAGGACTGTTTCTCCTCACAGTGCCAACGATCCAACTTACGGGTAGAACGTTGAGGGTGGGTATCTATACTGCTTGCCCTGATTTCTTTATTCGACTTATCGCATCCCTTCCATCAGGAGCGCTTCTCGTATTGATACGCGATCATCCAGCATTCCTACGATATCATTGCTCTTGTTCTATGTCCAAACTAATATGATACATGATCCATTTACGGGTTGGACTTGGCCCGAATCGTCGTCGTCGCGCGATTCAGTCCGATGATCGTGAACTCTAAAAATCAAACACGGCAGTAGGTTATCCACACGAGAGCACGTTATCAAGAGCTCAGGCGGCGGCTTCGCTGGTTGGTCCAGCTCGAGTTTCGCTAGCCCTGATTCACAAATCAAAAACGAGAGCCGACCGGTAGAGGTCCCGATTTGACGATACGGAATCCGTTGTTGTGCCCCACCGGCTTTAGAACGGGAATTTTTTTTTGTCGGGACCCGACCCCCATAACGCATTTATCGTGTTGTCTGGCATACACCCCCTTCCAGGGCTGGTCGCCCTGGTTCTTTCATTTCCATTCTAACGCTTCGAGAACCTCCCATGCCGCGCTCCATGCTGCTGCTTCGTCACACGCACGGCTTCGGATTCATCTCTGGGACAGCTGACCCACTGCCTATCCCACGCGCTGTCTAGCCCATCACCTCGAAGCCTTGTCAGCTGTATCACGACCACTACCCTTATCAACTCGCGGCAGTATACCGCTCTTGGCAGTGGTTCGTGTCCCAGGATAAACTGATCTGAAAAAAAAAAAAAGGTATAAAACCCCTCAAGGAAGACAAAGGACGCTTGTCTTCGTTCTCACTCACACCCACAGAGTTCTAATAACAATCCTTCAAAAATGGCGGCATCTACTGCTAGCGTAAGCATCTGAGTCTCATGATCCGGAGTTATTCCTGGGTGCTAACCTTGCTCTAAGATATATCCGTTGGCCAATGGGACGTACCATATCTTGGTTCAAGAGCCCGATGGGGGGAGAGCCTATCTGACCGCATCTCGCGGCAACGAGGTGACTAATGTCGGATTGAGCACCGACCCGAATCTGGCGACAGCATGGACCCTACAATACGATCAGGCGCGAGCGAGCTACATTATCCTGCGCTCGGGTGTCAAAACCAAAGAAGTCCTAGATGCCACCAGAACTCTTAACTCAGGTGTTGTAACTCATGAGTTTCACGGAGGGGTGTGGCAATGGTGGGCAATTAGGTTGCACAGGTCTGTGACGCATAAGCCTTCCAGTGCCTTTGATACTTACTTGGAAGATAATGACAACAGTGTCGCACAAGGTACCGCCGCACGCGTGAAGGGTTACACCATTACGCCACTGTCAGCACCTCAAAGTGTGCTGACAGCGACGGGCAGAGACAGTGTTCCCAGACCCGCTCAGATCAGAGTGGCCCCGAGGAACGGAGGAAATATTCTCCCCTTGCAATTATGGATATTTATACCTGCACACCCCGACAATCCGTTTGCCATGGGCGATGCGCAGTTTTCAACAGGAAACGACTTTGAGTCTGTTGAAGTAGAGGGGCCTTGGGAGTTGGGAGGAGAGTCTGGAGTTGTGTCGTCTTATCACGATGGGGTTCAGAAGGTGATAGCACAGGCCCAGGAAGAACTTAAAGTCGTCGCTTCTCAGCAAGGATAAGAGTGAAGCGGAGTAGTGAGGGGCTGAAGAATTGGATTACGAACAGCGGTTGCCAGTTAGTGATTACTCTGTACGATATCGAGCTTTGGATTGTGATGGCACCGCTACGAGAATGAGATCTGGTTTTCAATAGCGAACTTTGAAACTAGGCTCGTAACCAGCCGCGAGAATGAGGATTTTTGAGGGGTGTGCTTTGCAAAGCGACTGGAGGATCCTCGATTCTCCGACTGGTCTAGCTGGGTTTGAAATGGGGGTAGCGCTATGATCGGGGAGCTGTCACTGCCAGTTGCGTTCCAAACGCACTATTCTCACGGCCCGGACCGTCGGAACCGGCCGAAAATTCAATCTCCGCTTAAAAAAACATTTGACTCGCAAAGATTTCTGCAACTATTACAGCCGTTTTCATATCGATAGACCGTTTTTCGGAAAAGCTACTAGCAGGCTGAGTACCGGGATCTCCCGTCGGCATATTTGCCGAGACTCACCATATTTTTTAGTGAAATAAAATAAAAAAAGACCAGGTGAGGAATGTGACAAAGATAAAGAAAATAAAAAAGATAAGCCTTATTTTTTCGATCGGATCTCAGATAACTGGTTATCCCCTCACTCAGCCTGCTAGTAGCTTTTCCGAAAAACGGTCTATCAATATGAAAACGGCTGTAAGGCCCTGTTCGGCGTCTGGTTCCATTTTGGGTTTTGCTGCATGCAACCTCTTTGCCCCACCTGGGGCGAAGAGGTTGCATTCAACTACATTTTTTTACAGTCAGGATCTCCAAACGCCCTCGGGCACAAATTAAATAATTTGTTTTGAATCGTCACATTGTATTATAAATTGTCATACCATGTAACCAACGGAGTGTGGCTTCAGCCATGCAGACGAGGTCACTCTCATTGTTGATACGACCACGCTCTCCCTGGCCAATGAAGTTGCACTTTTTATACTTCCCAGATTCGTTCGCACTCTCCTGCACATTCCTGCGTGCTTCGTTGCTCTCTTGCGCTTTTGCGCGCTTTCTAAGCGCTTTGTTCCCGCGCTTCGCCGCTTTCCCACGCTCTGTGTGCGCTCGACTTTCCTCTTGTCCTGGACTCTTCCCTTCGCGTTTTAGCTTCCCTCTTTCCTTAGCTTACTCTCCTTAGTTATATAGGCCATGTAACTACAACTTTACAGCTCAGACTTCTAATAGTAGACTTCTCCCCTCGGACTTTTGAGCTCAGTGTGATGAACAGTGCACATAAAGGACTATACTCACAGTGACAAGAGGGGACTGTGGTGAGATATAGAGGGTGACTGGAAGCAGCAACAGAGTAGTTCTTGCAAGTGAAGCAGATAGAGTGTCTGGCACACAACAGATGAGAACTGGTGTTTATACAATAGAGGGAGACATACCTGGCACACAACAGATGAGAACTGGTGTGGTGCCAGAGCGTACATGGTACTCTACTTATACTGCTACAGGAAGTGACGGTAGTAACACAGGTCACAGTAAATACAAGGCGCATTGTTCTACAAGGAGACAAAAGGAATGTGCTGTTCTGGAGAACAAGGCGTATAGAACAATAAGGGTCCAGACTATGATATCATAGTGACATCACAATAAAGATAAAGAAACAAAGGGAAGTACAAAGACAATAGTACAAGGACGGTCTAGAGAAGTCCATGATGTCATGTACATGTGATGTCATAGATAAGAGAATACAATAAGTCCGAGATTGTAATGATCATAATGATCTAATCTACATGTCCTGTATATCTAATCTAAAGCAGTCCGTTATCTGCGTGTCCATACGAGCCACTAAGTGCGCGCGGGTCACTTATCAACATCTCCCCGTGATCAGCAATCTAGGATTTGGCACAAGCCCATGTCAACATTGTGTTGTTGGAGCAGGGTGCGCGCGAGCGACTTGGTAAAGCCGTCTGCAACCATTTCCAGAGTAGGGGTTCTAATAAGAGTGATGGTCCTCTTTTCAATGTACTCCCTAATGACATGATGCCTAATGGCAATGTGCTTCGATCGCCTCCCAGTGACAGGGTTCAAGGCCAAGTCAATGGCACCCTTGTTGTCACCATGCAATGGGATGGGGTCGTCGACCTCGTACCCGAGTTCCAAAAGGAAGCTCTGATACCAAGCGGCTTGGTTGGCCGCATCGGTCATGGCCATGTATTCTGCCTCTGTAGTGTTTTGGGCCACTGTCTTTTGCTTTCGCGAGGACCAGCTTATTGCACCATTGGCTAAAAGGAACACATAACCCGAAGTGGAGTGTCTGTCGTCAACCTGGTCACCCAGGGAAGAGTCAGAGTAGCCAACAAGGCCGTCTCCACTGGCGCCATCGTAGACTATCCGCATATCCACAGTGCCTACTAAGTAAGCCAGGACATATTGCGCAAGTCGCAGATGTTGGGGGGAAGGATTCGCTGCGTACTGCGCCAGACGTGACACAGCGAAGGAAATGTCCGGTCTAGTACCAATCTGAACGTACAGCAGACTACCAATGAGTGACTGGTAGTGCGTAATGTCAGAGGCAGTAGCCTGACCCGTATATTTATGAAGGTGCTCGTCAGCACCAGCGGGCAAGGGTGTGGAGTGTGGTGTGGCATCGGACATGCCAAAGCGTTCAAGGACATCCTTGATATAGCCAGACTGGTCTATTTCGATGCGTCTGAGGGAGCGGTCGCGCACAATGCGCATACCAAGATATGATTCTATCTCCCCGAGATCTGTCATCTCATAGCGCTCAGAAAGGTCTGACTTAAGACGCTTGATTCTCTCCAGAGAAGCACCCAGGATAGTGATGTCGTCAACGTAAACGATAACGAAGAGTGGTCCATCCCCCTCTCGTTGAGGCAACACATATACGCCGGCATCGGCAAACGTCCGCTTAAAGCCGAGTGCTAGTAGCACTCCATGGAATTGCAAGTTCCATGCACGGGAGGCTTGTTTGAGACCATATATCGCCTTGACTAGGCGACACACCTTCGTCTCTGCACCAGTGGTGATGAACCCTTGTGGTTGCTCCATGTAAATCTCCTCGTCAAGCACGCCATTGAGGAACGCAGACTTGACATCCATCTGATGGATGTGCCAGTCCTCCAGCGCGGCCAACGCCAGAAGTAATCTCAGCGACTCGAATCGTGCGACGGGAGAGAAGGTTTCATCAAAATCTATGCCAGGGATTTGCGTAAACCCCTTAGCCACCAAGCGAGCTCTGTAGCGGCCATCCGCTTTGAGCTTGAAGACCCATTTGGATTTTACTGCCTTGCGATTAGGCGGGAGATCTACTAACTCCCATGTGCCATTCTTGGCGAGCGCATCCATCTCATATTGACACGCCGTTGTCCACTCACCTGCATCCACAGACCACATGGCCTCTGCATAGGATGCAGGATCTCTTCCCACATAAGCTGCAGCTAACAGCTCTGCAAACCCCAACCGTCTACCACGTGTGGCCACATTATCCGCTGTGAAGTAGCGGGGATTGGGCACTGGTGCACGGGCAGAGCGTCTGGGTGCATTGTCCATCTCACGCAACAGCTGACTACGCTGTGCGCGGTCCTCAAAGCCACCAGGCATATCTGGTGAGGGAGGAGGAACATTGCGCATAATGCGCGTTGCACTTTGACGCGGTGGTGGAGAAGTCAGAGGGGGCTGTTCACGCTTAGGTGTGACAGGGAGAGTGGGTGGGGCAGGTGGTGGTGGCGTGTGTGGGCGCTCTTGTTTGGGGTCTAAAATGTCTTCAACATCCTCCTCACTGCTGTCAGAGTGTGCAGGGGAGGGTGCTCGCTGTGGTGGTAACGCCGACGTGCTAGGTACGGCAATTACTGGTGTGGGTAGTGGTGGTGAGGCCACTTGAGAAGGTGGTGGGTGTGTCTCAGCACCCTGAAGAGACGGGAAGCTGCTCTCGTCGAATGTCACATCCCTGGACAAACGGACAGAGCGGGTTTGGCGGTCCCAGAGCTTATAGCCCTTTGATTCGGGCTCAAACCCAATAAGCGTGACCTCAATGGCCTTCGCATCCAATTTGCGACGCTTATCAGCGGGTACGTGCATGTACCCCTTGCATCCAAAGATGCGCAAGTGTGAGACATCTGGTACCTTGCCAGAGTACCAGAGCTCATAGGGTGTGCGCCACTTAAGCGTACGGGTGGGAGAGCGGTTATAGATGTGTACCGCAGTGCTCATAGCATGCTCCCAGAAGCCTTTAGACATGCCTGCTGTGTGTAGCATGGCCATTGCCTTATCCGTAATGGTGCGGTTAAACCGCTCGGCTTTCCCGTTTGACTGTGGTGAACCTGGCATCGTAAGGTGATGCTCTATCCCTCTCTGCTTGAGAATGTCCTGTACTTGGCTCGCCATGTACTCGCCTCCGCGGTCAGAGTGGAGTGCGCGCAGTTTATGGGACGTCTGGGTTTCACCCCAGGCCAAATACATCTGCAGCGCCTTCACAAACTGATCCTTCGACTTAATAAAGTACACCACTGCATGCTTGGAGTGGTCGTCTATGAAGGTGGCGGTGTACGCGGAGCCTTGTAGGGACTGAGTTTGCATTGGACCGGCGAGGTCGCTGTGTACAATCTCAAAGATATGGGTTGTCCTTTTGGTGGAGGACGCAGAGAAAGGTTGACGAGTGGATTTACCCAACTCGCACCCACGACACACAGCAGTATGCGTGGTAGAGCTGTCAATGTCCATGCCAGTAGTGGCAGAGGGACCGTACGACTTGAGAGCAGCAGAGGAGATGTGTCCCATGCGCTGATGCCAGATATCAAGAGTGGTGGCAGCACTTTTGACGTGAGCATTGAGGCCAATGCTTGAAGCGTCCAACCAGTAAAGGTTGTCCTCCAAGTAGCCAACAGCTACACATTGCTTTTTGACAGATATTTTAAAAGAGCCACTGTCAAAGGCCACTTCCGCACCCTTTTGTGCTAAGGCACGCGTCGACAAGAAGCGTGTCTTCACCTGTGGAAGGTGTAGCACATTGCTGAGGGTGATGGGAAGGCCCTGGCTCGTAGTGAAGACGACGGAGCCTACACCAACTTGGTCGATCGTGGACTTGTCCCCAAGGCGCACAGCACCTTTGCATGGGGTATAGTCCTTGAAGTCGGACCGATGTGGTGTGATGTGGTGTGTGGCACCACTGTCCATCATCCAACGCGCACGCGAGGCAGCATACAAGGCAACTCCAACTGCATTGTCCGCCCAGTTAATGGCGGGCTCATCATCGACCTCCTTAATGGAGGCGGTGGTAGGTACTAATACATGAGAGTTGGCAGCCTTGTTGCCGGTGTCCTTCAACTTCCCCGCAGCTTCATCCTTCTTCCTCTGCCTACAATCAGGCTTGATGTGCCCCTTTTTGTTACAGTAGTGGCAGGTAAGTTGAGAATGGTCTCTCTTCTTACGTGGGCCACTGCTAGGCTTAATGGGGGCAGCCTTGTTGAGGGAGGAGCCAGAGGGGCCAGTACGACGCGCCTCCTCAGAAACAATGCGCGCAATTATTTCAGCGTGCTTTAGTTTGGAGGGGGCGCCACTGGCGAGGATGGTGGATGCCAGAACCTCATAGGAGGCTGGCAGGGCGTGGAGAAGTATGAGACAAAATTGGGTGTCTGTGACACCCATCTGCGCGTTGGTGAGGCCGACCCGCAGCTCATTGAGCTTGGCCAACTGAGAGGCCATTGGTGCAGAGTCGTCGAGGCGGGCTTGGGTTAATTGGATCCACAGATTAAAAATGGTGGTGCTGCCGCTAGCACCAGCATAGACATCCTTCAGCTTGTCCCACTTCGACTTGAAGGTGGGATAGGCGAGGGGGTCGGCAACAAGGGAGTAGACGTCGGGTTTGAGGTAGAGGCGGAGGTACGCCTTTGCCCGACGCTGGACAGAGTCCCACTCATCAGAGGTGACTCCAGAGGGAGGGACCTGGAGGTAGAACACATCCTCCGCTTCGTGTAGTGTGAGGATTGCCTCCAAGGTCCCAGACCACTCGTTCCAGTTTGACCCGTCAAACCTGCTGAGGTGGATGCCTGAGGGCATGCCAAAGGAGTTGCCATAGGCATTGGCGATGCGTGAGGAGGGTGTGGACCCAGTAGGAAAAGGGGGGAGTGAGCCCCCTGCTGTGGCGCCTGCAGCCGCACCGGTGGCACCAGTGGGCGAGGCAGCACGAGATGATTGGCCAGACATAGGGATGATTTATCTATCGCCGAGGAGCAGTCAGCGACAGTGCTTCATAATAGTTGCAAGATAGGGGGGTAGACACTCCTGTCTGTGAATCTGTAAGGCCAGAACGCTAACGCGTCCTGCCTCCTGTGGTATGCCAGTGATACAAGGGCTAGGCCCAGGTTGGAATATCCCTTTGCCATACTAGGAGCCAGCTGCCAGCCAGGGATGTGTCTAGGACACGGCTCACTAGTTTGCGTCAGGGGGAATATGGAATGGTGTCTTTCAGAGCCCAAGGCTGTCTACCTCAGCCTTCTCGGCCTGTTGGTTGCCTCATCGCCACAAGTGGCTTCACTGAATCCTTTCCCATTGCCGCTACAAGGCAGGAGTCTGGTTGCAGAACACCATAAGGTGAACACCCCCCAGAGTCTGAACCAGGTTTTATACTCCCATGGTGAGGAGATCCTGCGCCCAGTGTGGAGCACCAGAGACAGCTGGCGCTAAGCTCCACAATACACAGCCCAGTGGGCCATGCACACCTGGATATGGATTAAGGGGCTACCAGATCCAATCTCCTTGCGCATAGCGCAGGGGCTAGGAAAACAGTGGGGGTGAAAGTAGGACTACTGGGCAGTACATGTACAGGAGGTTCCTCAGCAGTGACAACTGACGCCTCAGTGTCCACTGCCTTGGGCAAGGCTGGTGAGGCCCCAGACAGACCTTGACCTGGTGTGTGATCCTAGGAACACAGTGACCAGCCAAGTGGAGTGGCTTGGGCACCAGGGCCCATAACCTGATGAACAGTGCACATAAAGGGACTATACTCACAGTGACAAGAGGGGACTGTGGTGAGATATAGAGGGTGACTGGAAGCAGCAACAGAGTAGTTCATTGCAAGTGAAGCAGAGTAGAGTGTCTGGCACACAACAGATGAGAACTGGTGTTTATACAATAGAGGGAGACATACCTGGCACACAACAGATGAGAACTGGTGTGGTGCCAGAGCGTACATGGTACTCTACTTATACTGCTACAGGAAGTGACGGTAGTAACACAGGTCACAGTAAATACAAGGCGCATTGTTCTACAAGGAGACAAAAGGAATGTGCTGTTCTGGAGAACAAGGCATATAGAACAATAAGGGTCCAGACTATGATATCATAGTGACATCACAATAAAGATAAAGAAACAAAGGGAAGTACAAAGACAATAGTACAAGGACGGTCTAGAGAAGTCCATGATGTCATGTACATGTGATGTCATAGATAAGAGAATACAATAAGTCCGAGATTGTAATGATCATAATGATCTAATCTACATGTCCTGTATATCTAATCTAAAGCAGTCCGTTATCTGCGTGTCCATACGAGCCACTAAGTGCGCGCGGGTCACTTATCAACACAGTGAAGCTCATCCCTCGCATTCCCAGTGCGCCGCACTCGTGCGTGGCCTTAGCGACTCAAACCCGATGCGTTCCCGACCCTAGCAGCCCTCTATACAAAGTTTTGTTTCGAGCTGTGCCGAAGTGTGTGCGACCGATTCTGACCACTTGCAATCGACTAACACTGTTCCCTTTCCCGACCCCGCTGCACTCTCGCGCTGTCATGGACGCGTATTATTTTCCTTATTTTTCTGTATTTATACGGAATTATACAAGGAAGATATAAAGGGCCGAAGTACAGAGACTTCGAGTTAGCCACAAGGGTTTGCCACCCATGTGCACGTGATCGTGGGACTTAGATCCCTCATACGCATAAGTAGTTCTGATTGGTAGATAAGGATGGAAGGCTATGGAAGGTTCTGGAAGGATCTAGAACACGCTTAGTAGTTTACGCTTACTCGCTGTATTAGGTTTTACTCAGCAAAGTGGAGCCGCTCGTAAGCACTATGACAAGTGCCTCAGTCAGCACAATAGATAGCGCTATTAATAGATACGACGCGTCAGCTCCTGAGTCATGGAGTCTTACTATACACTTAGTAACAGTGTTCAGACTCAGTTCGTACTCAGCCGCAGTAGTGTATATAAGCTTCCCTGTAGCGTCCTGAGTGGAACCAACTTGTCCTCTTGGTTCTCCACTCAGGTGCGTATCTCCTTGTACTTCCTTCTTCACAATCTGAACTTGTCCTCTTGGTTCTCCACTCAGCGTGCCACTGTGTGATATCTGACATCTTTGGTCTTGCATAAAGACCGCAAGTTGATTGTCCCTCCACAGTGACTGTACGTTTAGCGCGTGACTTGTCTCCGCGCTAGGTTGAGTGTGTTACCTTACAGTTCACATCATCTTCACACTTGACTTGGCGTAGCGCGGCAGTCGCACCGCTACACGCGCGGCCCTAGCCCTTTGAAACCGACGTGTTCGCAATTGCCCCGGACCCTCATATGACAGCTCATCCCCTGCGGAGGCCTGCACGACACCTTGCGACGCTTCACACCCCCCAAATCCTGCACACACCATAGACCGTTTCCTAGTGATCAGGGATGGTTTAGAGTCATTAGAGATATAGAAGCTGTTATTGTGTATCTGGCCATTAATAATCCAGCGTTCTGAGCTCAGTGTGGTGATTAATCATGAAGAAATAGAGAAACTCCATAGTCATGCGCAGTTATGCACGACGAGTACAGGTATTATATAAGTGACAATTACCCGAATAACAAAGAGAAAGCGAAGTGAAAAAGAGGTCTGACCTCTTTATTTATTTGGCAGGGCTGTTGCATTATTTTTTTACATGTTTCTTTTTCGGAAGTGTTCCCGAACAGCCACTTTTCCTAACACAGCAAAATAAATCTATTTATTTATTTTGGCTGATGCCACGTGCGACAAAGCACGCGCCGAACAGGGCCTAAGTAATAATGAATATGTTATCAATGTGTCATTTATCCAAACTGGCAACATGTATTTATTAAGTAATTACAAAGGTCGATGTCGCCCCAACATAAAGTCCAGATCAGGTGACGCACTGTCATGACGTCAGCACATGCGTTGGACTTGCGCTGTGATTGGTGGAGGGGGTGCGGAGGGGTTGAGGGGGGTGATAGGTCGAGTGTGTGCATGAGGGTGACTGTGTGAGCGAAGGAGGCGAGAGGGTGAGAGGCAACTTACATAGTGACCTTGACGAGTTCAGGCCCCTGCACACTGGGAGGGACCAAGGCGACCGAAGACGCCGCCAAGTGAGAGACGGGGTATCGGGACAGAGAGGGGTGTATGATGCGATTGGCAGACGAGGGGGATGAAGCGAGAGGAAGCGAGAGGACGCAGGAGGGATATGAAGTGATCGGTGGATGGTGGATGAGGAGGTATGAAGCGTAAGAGGGGGAGTGTGTGAGCGAGAGGGGTAAGTGGGTGAAGGTTGACTTACCTGGGGTGATAACAACGGCGCTGGTGAGGCCTGATGAAGTGACCTTGACAAGTCCCGGCCCGTGCACATCGGGACGCGTTTGTGGCGATACCGACGATGTTGGTGAGATAGAGGTTGAGTGCGACAAGTGGTGGGAGATTGGTGGGAAGTGAGCAGCCCTGGTGTCACAATGCGAGAAGTGGACTCTTACTTTACAGCGATGACCCCTTAGTAAGATGTAATGTGTCATGGACTTAGTCGCTCAGTCAGCAGTAGTACAGTATCACATGCCAGTGTGGCATGACTCATTCCTAGGACAGCTGTAGTAGGGTTCGAGCTACTTACACTACTAGTTGTACAGATTCGGGAGGAGCTTTAAAGTGTCCTCATATGTGTATAAATAGTGGATCGATAAGACCAAGATACACCATCTTGGTCTTCTTCAATCACCACTCCGTTCTCTCATCTCTCACGCGTGACTTTGCTTGTCTCCTTTGAGCAAGTTGTCTCCATCGATTGCCTAGTGACTCGAACATCCTAGTGCCGAAGCTACCCGCGTCACGTGCCTCAAATAGACGCCGTGTACATGTGCCCAAGTCACGTGACTTGTCTTCAAGATATTCGCTAAGTCGTGAACACCCTTTCGCAGTCCAAGTCGGACTAACGCCAGTGGTGGTGTTACATTAAGACCAAGATCCCTCATCGTGGCGTTCACAACCCGAGACCAGTGGCGCGACTTTCAACCATACTCCCTTGAATGCAGGGGAGATCGCAACGTACCAACACAATTCCTAGGAGCAGCTAGGTGGAGAGAATACCGGGGAGAGACAGGCTACTTCGTGGATTTCGCATTGGGACCTACCCAATACCGACCAGTTGAGTTCAACTTCGAAAACCACTGCTGGGTGGAAATTATGTGGAACCCCATAGACAACAGATTCGACGCAGTACGACCAGCCGGAAGAAATTACAACTGCGATATTGATGCAAGAGGACTACCCACGCGAGAAGAGTGGGGACGCATCGACGGACAACCGGAAGAAGAACCCAGTACGTCCGAACCCAGAACTCCCGCACCCTCAGAAACCAGCGGAGAAGAAGAAACCTCCAATGCCGGCGATGAATCAGAAATTGAGGACGTAGTCCAAACAGCTGAGTCCCTTCGCATAAACGAACCTGAAACGATACACGTACACTCCCCCACAGTTATGGCAACCGCAACTATGACTCATGAGGAACTCGCCGCAGAAGAAGTATGGTGCATCACAGAAGAAGCAGAATCTCATCTGCGACCCATTAACCCAACCACAGGACACCGCATGACGGCCGACGACGCAGCTATATTTTGTGCAGTCGGTCCAGATGTACCAGATCCACCGCCAGGAGCCGGAGGACCCCCCCCACCTAGACAGCCAGGAGGTAGCTTCGGTCAAGGCCCTCCAGACCCGCCAAGAGGCGGAGGAGGAGGAAGACCCCCACAATTCGGCGGAGGAGGCGGAGGCAACCCATTCGGGGGAGGACCACCCCTGCCAGGCGGACCACCACCGGGAGGACCACCCCCGGGGTTACCCCATGGAGCGGAGAGGTTAGCCGGAGAAACCCCAAATATCTTCGATGGCAATCGTAAAGAGTACGAGTCTTTCCTCACGCAATGGCACATTTACTGGGGACAAAACGCAGAAGCACCGATCATGCTCAACGTCTATCGACGTTGTCTACTCTTCCTAGGGTTCGTTAAAGGACCTCAAGTAGCCAACTGGACCCTTGGATTCCTCCAATGGCTCAACAACGAGCTACGCCTAGGGAGAAGCAGATACGATGACTTCCTATGGGATACGCTAACCGTGGGATTCTCAGACCAATTCTCAAACGTCCTTGAACAAGAGGAAGCACAAGCCACCCTAGCCAAGGGTTTTAAGATGATCGGAGATGACATTGATTCGTATGTCACCAACTTTGAACAACTGGCACGGAAGGCTGATTACTGCCTCAACGACCGCCAAACGCTGGACCGCTTTACAGCGGGACTCCCCAAAGCACTCTTCACCAAAATCTACAAGCTAGATGACCTGCAAACCTTCAACGAGTGGAAGGAAGCCGCCATGTGCCGCCAGAAGCAGTATATCCACCTACGCGCCCGACTCAACCTCACCACCGGCACGTCATCACGAGGACCACCGCCTGCGCGCCAAAACCAACCGCGCGGGTACGCTCCACTGTGGGCAGCACCTCGCTATCCACCACCACGACACGACCCAAATGCAATGGATACGTCTGTGGACCAAACTCACGCAAGACTCGCGATGGTCGGAGACCCCAATCAGGCGCCGTACAACCCACCATTCCCACCAAGAGGAGGGCCAGGACAAGGAAGAGGGGGCAGACAACACTGAGACATGAGGGAAGTCATTTGCTACAACTGCAATAACCTGGGTCACTTCTCACGGGATTGTACGCGTCCCAGGAAGCAAAGGCAGCAGTACCAACCTTGCGCCAGTACAAGTCGCAGTGCGGAAACCGACTACTACAGTCAGGAACCCACAACTGCGAGACGCGCTGAAGTCACAGCCGAAGAACAAGCCAAAGGGTGGATGGACACCATACGAGGGGTGAGTGACAAGGTCAAAGACCTCATATTCAAGGATTTATGGACCCAGGAGGGTTTTCAGGACGCCTAAACCCATCGGCCTGGGTGAGGGCAATTAATTGTAACTCTGTAATCATGACTCACTTCCGTTCGCTTCGAATTCCAGTTTCGATTCGCACCAGTTACTCCATGGCCGACATAAAAGGACTCGTTGACTTGGGTGCCACCAACAACTTCATAAAACCCGCATTCACTAAACGCATGGGCCTCGGGCTACAAACCCTAGAGCGACCCAAGAAAATATGGAACATAGACAACACGGAGAACAAAGCTGGGTCTATCACTCACTTTGTCGACTTAGACGTGCAAACCAAAGGAATTAACAAAGTTATGAGGTTCCTGGTTACGGATATCGGAAACGAAGAGTTAGTCCTCGGATACCCCTGGTTAGCCACATACGAGCCGATGATCAGCTGGACCCATGCCACTATTCATGAAGGCGCACTGCCGGTGGTACTCCGATCAATTAACCCATCTGAATCACAAACCACAATAGCCGGTGCAATCACCCAACAAGAAAGAGAGGACATCGTGCAAGAACTTGAGGAGGACTGCCAGATACGTACTACAGCCACGGAATTAGCCATCGCTGCTAACCAGAACACCGTTGCGGCTGTCATACCTGAACCGTACCAACGCTTCGCAAAAATATTCAGCGAAGAAGCATCCCATTGATTCCCACCCTCACGACCGTGGGATCATGCCATTGATTTTAAACCGGGGACGCCAACTAGTATCGACTGCAAAGTCTACCCCATGTCACAAGACGAGGATGGACAACTCCGCAAATGGCTTGACGAACAACTTAAAATGGGTTACATAAGACCTTCAAAGTCGCCATACACGTCGTCCTTCTTCTTTATCAAGAAGAAAGATGGCAAACTACGACCCGTACAAGACTACCAAAGGATTAACGCATGCACCGTACGTAACCAGTACCCTCTCCCACTCATGGCAGAACTCATCAATGACCTCGGCAATGGGCACATCTATACCAAACTGGACGTACGATGGGGGTACAATAACATACGAGTCAAAGAAGGCGACGAACCTAAAGCCGCCTTTAAAACCAAATACGGACTCTTCGAACCTCTTGTGATGTACTTTGGACTAACCAACTCGCCGGCAACCTTCCAGAATATGATGAACGACATCCTAGGCGACACCATCCTCTACTACCAATCACGGGGAACTATCATCAGAGTCTACATGGACAACATTGGCATTGCCACGACTGAGGAAGCCGGACTACAAGCTCACATAGAGGCAGTCAGCGCCGTGCTACAAGTCGCACTCGATCACGACCTCTACTTCAAACCCGAGAAATGCCTTTTCCACCAACCGCGAATGGATTACCTGGGGGTAATCCTTGAAAAGGGGGTAACTCGTATGGACCCCGTAAAAATTTCAGGCATACGGGACTGGCCCCGCCCCACGAAAGTGCATGACGTACGCTCCTTTCTAGGCTTCTGCAATTTTTACCAACTCTTCATTCGCGGTTTCGCAACGTACGCACGAGCCCTCAATAAACTCACGTGTAAGGACACCGAGTGGACGTGGGGCAAAGATGAAGAAAAGGCCTTCCAAACCCTCAAGGACCTCATCACCAGCGAACCAGTACTCGCTCACCCCAGTCTGACGGACCAGTTCGAACTCGAAGTAGACGCATCCAGATACGCAGTAGGGGCTGTCCTCCTACAAAAGAAGAAAGACAGAAAGCGACACCCCATCGGATACTTCTCAGCCACACTGAACGAAGCGGAACGCAACTACGACATCTACGACCTGGAACTCCTAGCCATTGTCAAAGCACTACGACACTGGAGACCATTCCTAGCGGGATCGCCACACAAGGTCAAAATCTTCTCCGACCACCTCAACCTCACCCACTGGAAATCACCCCAAAAGATAAGTCGCCGCGTAGCTCGAGAAGTCCTGGAACTCATGGAATACGACTTCGAGATCCACCACATCAAAGGAACCAACAACGGACGCGTGGATGCATTATCCAGGCGACCCGACTATGACCGAGGGGAGAACGACAACAAAGGAGTCACAGTATTGCCCGAGAAGGTTTTCGTCAGAAACCTAACTACGCAGACCCCAGAGACACTTGACCAAAGCGAAGAAACCCTACGCCCATGGGTAGATCCGTACCAACTCAAGAAGATCGACGGGGTTTGGTATTGACAAGGCGCACGAGTAGTAACCAGAGGACAAGAAGCCATACGCACCATTATCGCTAACCATCACAACCCCCCAGTATACAGCCACCCGGGAATCAAACGGACGACTCGAATTATCGAACGAAGTCACTGGTGGCCGCACATGCTAAAACACGTAACCGAATATGTTCGGGGATGTGCGGAATGCCAACGCCACAAAGTCAACAACCGACCCACAAGAGTGCCACTGGTCCCCATCACGCCCACACCCAACGCTAAACCTTTCGAAGTCATAGCCCTCGATTTCATCACTAAACTACCCATATCCCAGGGGCATGACTCAATTCTCACCGTGACCGACCACGACTGTACCAAGGCCTCCATATTCATCCCTTGCGTTGAAGAGATAACAGCGGAGGAAACCGCAGCCCTGTACATCACTCACGTGTTCCGGAGATTCGGACTACCGGCAAAAATCATCAGTGACCGCGATCCATGCTTCACGTCAAAATTCACCTGTGAACTATGTCGGATCCTGGGGATCTATCAGAACATCTCCACGGCCTATCACCCCAGGACGGATGGACAGTCAGAACGCACCAATCAATGGCTGGAACAATATCTGAGGTTCTGGACCAATGAGCGTCAAGATAACTGGGCGCGATTCCTACCAATGGCAGAGTTCGCTCACAACAGCTGGCCACACGAGGCAACAAGGAAGTCTCCATTCTCGCTCATGATGGGATATGACCCGCGCGCTGATTGGATCGATAAACCATCCCCTATTCCCCAGGTACTCACGCGACTCCAACAATTCCGAGAAGCGCGGAAAGAAGCCCAGGAACTTATCCGAAAGGCCCAGTCTATGTGGGTCAAACATCGAGATACGCCCAAGTACCAGATAGGAGACCAAGTGTGGCTAGAAGGACGCCACCTCCGAACCAACCAACCAACGGCGAAACTCGCGGCGTGTCGGCATGGACCCTTCAAGGTCACATGGGTGCTGTCACCTGTCAACTACCAACTCGAACTTCCCACGCAGTGGAGTATCCACCCCGTGTTTCATATCGATTTACTCACGCCTTATCGCGAAACACCACTACACGGGAGAAACTTCCAGCGCCCGCCACCAGATCTAGTGGACGGCGAAGAGGAATACGAAATTGAGCGAGTTCTGGACTCTCGGCGATTCGGCAGAAGTAAGAAACTCCAATACCTCGTGAAATGGAAGGGCTACCCAGACTCGGAGAATCAGTGGATCAACAACGATGACGTCTTCGCTGATGAAGCAATAGCAGAGTACCAGCGGAGTTCAACTGCTAACAAAGCCCATATAAGCGAGGTCGACGATGCTAAGTTCTCCCCATCTCCTCACACTGGACTCCTCTCTCAAACAAGCATGTCTCTTCCCTCTTCCACCGCTTCCACCATTGTCACTCCCTTCCTCGGGGAGTCGCTCACCTACGAAGAGCTCAACGCCGCCCTCGCCAACATCGCCCCTGTCGAAGACATCGACAACCCCAACGCCCCCGAAACTTACTGGCTGCTCACCACCGACGGCCAGCGGCTCAACTCCGTCCCATACACCGAGGCCCAAGTGTGTCAGCTTCGTTCAGCTCTCAGAGACAGTGAGTCTGCCTCTCCTGGACCTCTCCCAGTACGAGTCGAGTACCGGGTCCAAGCGGAAGAAGAACGCGGCAACGCGGCGATGGGAGGAGTGGAGGTTCGAGGCAGAGAGGTGGAGGCTCGAGCAGCTAACGCGAGCAGCGACAAGGAGAACGAGGATCCTTGAGAGGAGGAAACTCTTCGACGAGACGATGCGCGCGCCATTCAGGAACAGCCGGAGCAGGAGTTGAAGGAATGGTACCCAGCTGAGCACCCATCCATCATAACCACCACCGACTCTGATCACCTGTGAGAAACGCCCTACACATTGGACACCGTGGGGCGCCCCCTCTACCGTGGTGACATCGTTCACGACGACACCCCAGTCTCCCACCACCTCGCCGTGCTTCACCGCCACCTCACCGACTCGCGATTCGCCCCTCACGGTTATGTACACAACCGGGGGGAGAAATTCGTCCATTTTCCAATCACCGACTCTCAGGGGGTCACCACCCAAGCGCCCTACGTCCAGGTCATCATGAACCCGGACCCCATCGTCCTCGCACTCGCCTCAGACAGCGACAAGACCTACTCCAAACCCTTGTACGCCGAGCCCCAAGTTCGAGAGATCGGCAAACCCCACTACTCCATCGAGGAGACATTCGCCCTCATCTGAGGGCACACCAATCAACATCGGTTGGACACCATGGTCAACGCCCTGCACGATGTAGCGCTTAAAGCTGAGTTGCACCGCTATCATGAGTACCAACACAAGGCTGAGAGGCTCGAGCAGCGCCTCCACGCCCTGGCCCAGGCTTTGGGAGGTGTTCAAGGTGAGCTCGCCCGGAGCAAGTTCCGACTGGAGATGGCGGATTTCCACAATCAAGTGGAGTCAGTTCAGGCTGGTTGGTTGGGGGGTATCGGACCTATTCGGCGCCGGGGTCGTTGCGGCTGAAAAGGGGGTGATGTCACGATGCGAGAAGTGGACTCTTACTTTATGGCGATGACCCCTTAGTAAGATGTAATGTGTCATGGACTTAGTCGCTCAGTCAGCAGTAGTACAGTATCACATGCCAGTGTGGCATGACTCATTCCTAGGACAGCTGTAGTAGGGTTCGAGCTACTTACGCTACTAGTTGTACGGATTCGGGAGGAGCTTTAAAGTGTCCTCGTATGTGTATAAATAGTGGATCGATAAGACCAAGATACGCCATCTTGGTCTTCTTCAATCACCACTCCATTCTCTCATCTCTCACGCGTGACTTCGCTTGTCTCCTTTGAGCAAGTTGTCTCCATCGATTGCCTAGTGACTCGAACGTCCTAGTGCCAAAGCTACCCGCGTCACGTGCCTCAAATAGATGCCGTGTACACGTGCCCAAGTCACATGACTTGTCTTCAAGATATTCGCTAAGTCGTGAACGCCCTTTCGCAGTCCAAGTCGGACTAACGCCAGTGGTGGCGTTACACCTGGGCGACGGTCTTCGGTTTCACAGAAGTAGATATTGAGTGACTGTGGTGGATAACTGGAGCCTTGATGGGGCTCGGTTCTGCTGAAGCGACCTTGATGAGTCCTGGCCTGTGTGCATCGGGAGGCGTTTGTAGCGATACCGACAATGCTGGTGAGGTAGAGGCCGCATGAGAGGCCGCAGGGGTATCGGGAGAGTTGTGCAAGGGGTGAGAGGGCAAGTGTGTGAGCAAAGAGGTGAGAAGTAAGCGAAGGTTGACTTATGAGGCACCAACAGCGTTGGTGAGGCCCACTGAAGCGACCTTGATGAGTCCTGGCCAGTGTGCATCGGGAAGCATTTGTAGCAATACTGACGACGTAAGGTAGAGGCCGAATGAGACCTCCAGGGTATCGGGAGGTGAGGTACGATGAGTGGGGGGGTCAATGTTCCATTGCCACTCCAAGTTTGGGGCCAGTGGGGGTGGGAACGAAGCCGGTAAGGGTGAGGACAAGAGTGAGAGTAGGGCAGCAAAGGCAAAAACGGTGAGGGGAAGTGGAAAGGGGTGGAGGCACTGAGCTGAGAGACGAGTGGGAGTGGGAATGAAGCCGGTAAGGGTGAGTATGAGAGTGAGGAGGAGGGTGGCGAAGGCGATGATGGCGAGGGGGAGTGGAAAGGGGTGGAGTCGGAGGCGCTGAGCTGAGAGGCGAGTAAGAAGATGGAGGCCATAGCAGTGACTAGGAAGCGTACCTTTACTATTGAGGTAGAGGGACGGGAGGGCGGTGATGAGTGTGGTAGAGGGTACAGGCATCCAGTTGGAGTGGTGGAAAACGCGGGGGAGTGGTGACGACTGGGCGAGGCGATGAGATAGGAATTGAGGTGACCATGTACGAAAAGGTGGGAAACGAAGTGACGCTGCATGAAAAGGTGAGAAACGAAGCGACCTTCCACGAAAAGGTGAGAAACGAAGCGACCTTCCATGAAAAGGTGGGAAACGAAGCGATGCTACACGAAAAGGTGAGAAACGAAGCGACCACGATGAGATGGATGTGAGTTTGGTGGAGAGCCTAGCCAGGAGGACTGGAATATCACAAGTGCATCTTGTACATGCATGCAAAGCCAAAGACGAAGGAGCTTTTATATTACTACGGAAAGCTGGGGCGCTGGGTACATATGGTATATAGGGTTGTGCTATGTCTTCTCTATTACCTCAAGCGCACACAAGGACTTACAGAAATGGAATATTACTCTATTGTGGGGGTGGCAAGTGAGGTTGGGAAGGCGGAAAATAGCCGTAAGGCCAGTAGAATGGATATGCAGGATATGGGGTGCATGCATACAACCCAGGATGGTAGGTGGAGGACGGAGGGGGTACAGATGAGGTGTGCACGTGCACATACGAGGGGGTGCTATCGGCGGAGGATACAGGTGCAGCCTGTATGGCGGGCAAGGCGTAGGCTGTGTGCCATGCGACGGGGGTTGAAGCAGGGGGTGGAGGGGCCAAACTAGGCAGTGTGTAACGCCACTACTAGCGTTAGTCCGACTTGGACTGCGAAAGGGCGTTCACGACTTAGCGAATATCTCGAATGCAAGTCACGTGACTTGGGCACGTGTACACGGCGTCTGTTGAGGCACGTGACATGGATGATTCCAGCACTAGGACGTCCAAGTCACTAGGCAATCGATGAAGACGACTTGCTCAAAGGAGACAAGCGAAGGCACGCGAGAGGGAATGAGGAAGAGAGTGGTGATTGAAGAAGACCAAGATGGCGTATCTTGGTCTTATCGAGCCACTATTTATACATGTATGAGGCAGCTTTAAAGCTCCTCCCGAATCCGTACGACTAGTAGCATAAGTAGCTCGAACCCTACTACAGCTGTCCTAGGAATGAGTCATGCCACATCGGCATGTGATACTGTACTTCTACGCTGACTGATACGACTGTCCATGACACATTACATCTTACTAAGGGGTCATCACCGTAAAGTAAGAGTTCACTTCGCGTATCGTGACATCACCCCCTTTTCAGCCGCGACGACCCCGGCGCCGAATAGGTCCGATACCCCCTAGCCATCCTGCCTGCACCGACTCCACTTGGTTATGAATGTCTGCCATCTCCAGTCGGAACTTGCTGCGAGCGAGCTCCCCTTGAACGCCCCCCAAGGCCTGGGCCAGGGCGTGAAGGCGCTGCTCGATTCACTCAGCCTCGTGCCTGTAGGTGCGGTAACGATGCAACTCAGCTTTGAGCCCCACGTTGTGTAAGGCGTTGACCGCCGTGTCGAGCCGATGTTGATTGGCGTGCCCCCGGATGAGGGCATATGTCTCCTCGACGGAGTAATGAGGTTTGCCGATTTCTCGGACTTGGGGCTCGGCGTAGAGGGGCTTGGAGAAGGTTTTGTCGCTGTCCGAAGCAAGGGTGAGGACGATGGGATCCGGGTTCATGATGACTTGAACGTACGGAGCTTGGGTGGTGACCCCCTGAGAGTCGGTGATGGGGAAGTGTACAAACTTCTCCCCACGGTTGTACTCGTAACCGTGCGGGGCGAAGCGTCCATCGGTGAGTCGGCGGTTAAGCACGGCGAGGTGGTGGGATACAGGGGTGTCGTCGTGGACAATATCGCCACGATACATGGGGCGGCCTACGGTGTCGAGGGTGTAGGGTGTCTCCCTCGGGTGGTCAGAATCCGTACTCGTGATAATGGACGGGTGCTCAGCTGGGTACCAGCTCTTCAACTCCCGTTCCGGCTGTTCTTGGATTGCGCGCGCATCGTCAAGTCGAAGAGTCTCCTCCTCTTGAGGATTCTCATTCTCCTTGTCGCTGCTATTGACAGCTGCTCGAGCTTCCACCTCTCCACCTCGAACCTCCATTCCTCCCATCGATGTGTCGCCACGTTCTTCCTCCGCTTCGACCCTGTATTCGACTTGTACCGGGAGAGGTCGAGGAGAGGCAGATTGACTGTCTCTGAGAGCGTCACGAAGCCTACGCACTTGGGCCTCGGTGTACGGCGCGGAGTTGAGCCGCTGGCCGTCGTGACTGAGGAGCCAGTAGGTGTCGGGGGTGTTGGGGTTGTCGACGGGGACGATGTCCTTGAGGGCGTCGTTGAGTTCTTGATAGGTGAGGGACTCCCCGATGAAGGGAGTGACAATGGTGGAAGCGGTGGAAGTGGGAAGGGACATTGTGGAGTGAGTGAGGGATCCAGTGTGGGGGAATGGGGGAAACTTAGCGTCGTCGACTTCGCTTATATGGGCTTTGCTGGCCTTTGAACTCTGCTCGTATTCCGCTAATGCTTCATCAGCGAAGACGTCATCCTTATCAACCCACTGGTTCTCCGAGTCTGGGTATCCTTTCCATTTCACGAGGTATTGGAGTTTCTTGCTTCTGCCAAATCGCCGAGAGTCCAGAACTTGTTCGATTTCGTATTCTTCTTCGCCTTCTACTAGATCCGGTGGTGGGCGCGTGAAGTTTGCCCCGTGCAGGGGTGTCTCGCGATAAGGCGTGAGTAGATCGATGTGAAACACAGGGTGAATACTCCACTGCATGGGAAGTTCGAGTTGGTAGTTGACAGGTGACAGTACGCATGTGATTCTGAAGGGTCCGTGTCGTCGTGCCACGAGTTTTGCCGTTGGCTGATTGGTTTGGAGGTGGCGTCCTTCTAGCCATACTTGATCTCCTATCTGGTATTTGGGCGTGTCTTGATGTTTAACCCATAGGGCTTGGGCCTTCCGGATGAGGTCGTGGGCTTCTTTCCGTGCTTCTCGGAATTGTTGAAGTCGCGAGAGTACCTGGGGAATTGGGGATGGCTTATCGATCCAATCAGCGTGCGGATCATATCCCATCATGAGCGAAAATGGGGACTTCCTTGTTGCCTCATGTGGCCAGCTGTTGTGCGCGAACTCTGCCATTGGTAGGAATCGCGCCCAGTTATCTTGACGCTCGTTAGTCCAGAACCTTAGATATTGCTCGAGCCACTGATTGGTGCGTTCCGACTGTCCATCCGTCCTGGGGTGGTAGGCTGTGGAGATGTTCTGATAGATTCCCAAGATTCGACATAATTCACGGGTGAATTTTGACGCGAAGCGTGGGTCGCGGTCGCTAATGATCTTTGCCGGTAGTCCGAATCGTCGGAACACGTGAGTGACATACAGGGCTGCAGTTTCCTCCGCTGTTATCTCTTCAACGCAGGGAATGAAGACGGATGCCTTGGTGCAGTCGTGGTCGGTTACTGTGAGAATCGAGTCGTGCCCTTGGGATACGGGTAGTTTAGTAATAAAGTCGAGGGCTATAACTTCGAAGGGTTTAGCGTCAGTCCTGGGCGTAATGGGGACCAGCGGTGCCCTCGTGGGTCGATTGTTGACTTTGTGGCGTTGACACTCCGCACATCCTTGGACGTATTCGGTCACGTGTTTCAGCATGTGCAGCCACCAGTGACTTCGTTCAATGATTCGGGCTGTTCGTTTGATTCCAGGGTGGCCATATACTGGGGGGTTGTGATGGTTGGCGACAATGGTGCGTATGATGTCTCGTCCTCCAGTGACTACTCGCGCGCCTTGTCGATACCAGACGCCTTCGACCTTCTTGAGTTTGTAGGGGTCCACCCATGGGCGTAGGGTGTTTTCGTCTTGTTTGAGTGGTTCCGGAGTTTGCGTGGTTAGGGTCCTGACGAAGACTTCTTCGGGTAGTACCGTGACTCCTTCGTTGTCGTTTCCCCTCGGTCGTAGTCGGGTTGTCTGGACAGTGCGTCGGCGCAGCCGTTATTGGTCCCTTTGATGTGGTGGATCTTGAAGTCGTATTCCATGAGTTCCAGAACTTCTCGTGCTATGCGACAACTTATCTTCTGGGGAGATTTCCAGTGTGTAAGATTGAGATGGTCTGAGAAGATTTTGACTTTGTGTGGGGATCCCGCTAGGAATGACCTCCGGTGTCTCAGCGCTTTGACGATAGCCAAGAGTTCTAGGTCGTAGATGTCATAGTTGTGTTCTGCTTCGTTCAGTGTGGCTGAAAAGTATCCGATAGGGTGTCGCTTTCCATCCTTCTTCTTCTGTAGTAGGACTGCCCCTACGGCATATCCAGACGCGTCCACTTCAAGTTCGAACTGGTCCATCAGGTTGGGGTGTGCGAGTACTGGTTCGCTGGTGACGAGGTCTTTGAGGGTCTGGAAGGCTTTCTCTTCGTCTTTGCCCCACGTCCATTCGGTGTCTTTGCGCGTGAGTTTGTTGAGGGCTCGTGCGTATGTGGCGAAACCGCGAATGAAGAGCCGGTAAAAATTGCAGAAGCCCAAAAAGGAGCGTACGTCGCGCACCTTCGTGGGGCATGGCCAATCCCATATGCCTGAAATTTTTACGGGGTCCATGCGAGTTACCCCCTTTTCAAGGATTACCCCCAGGTAATCCATTCACGGTTGGTGGAACAGGCATTTCTCGGGTTTGAAATAGAGGTCATGGTCGAGTGCCACTTGTAGTACGGCGCTGACGGCGTCAATATGGGCTTGTAAACCTGCCTCTTCAGTGGTGGCGATGCCAATGTCGTCCATGTAGACTCTAATAATGGTTCCGCGTGACTGGTGGTAGAGGATGACGTCACCTAGGATGTCGTTCATCATATTCTGGAAGGTTGCCGGTGAGTTGGTGAGTCCAAAGTACATGACGAGTGGTTCGTAGAGTCCATATTTGGTTTTGAATGTGGCTTTGGGTTCGTCGCCTTCTTTGACTCGTATGTTGTTATACCCCCATCGCACGTCGAGTTTGGTGTAGATGTGTCCATTTCCCAGGTCGTTAATAAGCTCTGCCATGAGCGGTAGCAGGTACTGGTTACGCACAGTGCACGCGTTGATCCTTCGATAGTCTTGTACGGGTCGCAACTTGCCATCTTTCTTTTTGATGAAGAAGAAGGATGACGCATAAGGTGACTTCAAAGGTCATATGTAACCCATTTTGAGCTGTTCGTTGAGCCATACGCGGAGTTGTTGGTCTTCGTTTTGTGACATGGGATAGACTTTACAGTCAATGCTTGCTGGAGTACCTGGTTTGAAGTCGATGGCGTGGTCCCATGGTCGCAAGGGTGGAAATCGGTGGGATGCTTCTTCGCTGAATATTTTCGCGAAGCGTTGGTATGGTTCGGGTATGACGGCCACGACCGTGTGTTGGTTAGCGGCGATGGCCAATTCTGTAGCGGTGGTACGTATCTGGCAGTCTTCCTCGAGTTCTTGAACAATGTCTTCCCTTTCTTGTTGAGTAATTGCGCCTGCTATCGTGGTTTGTGGTTCTGTGGGGTTGATTGATCGTAGGACCACTGGGAGCATGTCTTCGTGGATGGTGGCATGCGTCCAGCTGATAGTAGGTTCGTATGTGGCTAGCCAGGGGTATCCGAGTACCAGCTCTTCGTTTCCGATATCCGTAACCAGGAACCTCATAACTTTATTAGTTCCGTTGGTTTGGACGTCTAGGTCGACGAAGTGAGTAATAGACCCAGCTTTGTTTTCGGTGTTGTCTATGTTCCATATCTTTTTGGGTTGCTCAAGGGTTTGCAACCCGAGGCCCATGCGTTTGGCAAACGCGGGTCTTATAAAATTGTCGGTGGCTCCCGAATTGACGAGCCCTTTAATGTCGGCCATGGAGTAACTGGTGCGAATCGAGACTGGAATTCGAAGCGAACGGTAGCGAGTCATGATTACAGAGTTACAATTAACTGCCCTCACCCAGGCCGATGGGTTTAAGCGTCCTGAAAACCCTCTTGGGTCCATAGGTCTTTGAATATGAGGTCCTTGACCTCGTCACTAGCCCCCCGTATGGTATCCATCCACCCTTTGGCTTGTTCTTCGGGCGTAGCTTCTGCGCGCCTGGCGGTTACGGGTTCTTGACTATAATAGTCTGTTTCCGTACTTCGGCTTGTGCTTGCACGGGGTTGATACTGCTGCCGTTGCTTTCTGGGGCGCGTGCAGTCTCGTGAGAAGTGACCTGGATTACTGCAGTTATAGCAGATGACTTCCCTCATGTCGCGACGTGATCCATTCCCCCGATTCTGTCCTGGTCCTCTGCGCGGTGGGAATGGTGGTTTAGGGTCTCCCACCGTTGCGAGTCTTGCGCGAGTTCAATCCGCTGAAGTGTCCATTGCGTTTGGGTCATATCGCGGAGGTGGGTAATGGGGTGGTGCCCAGGGTGGGGCGTACCCGCGTTGTTGGTTTTGGCGTGCGGGTGGGGCTCCTCGGGGTGGTGCGCTAGTGAGATTGAGTCGGGCGCGGAGATGAATGTATTGCTTTTGTCGACGCATTGCTGCTTCCTTCCATTCGTTGAAGTTTTGTGGGTCATCCATTTCGTAGATTTTGGTGAACAGTGCCTTAGGTAGTCCCGCCGTGAAGCGGTCCAGAGTTTGGCGGTCGTTGAGGCGGTAATCAGCCTTCCGTGCTAGCTGTTCGAAGTTGGTGACGTACGAGTCAATGTCATCCCCAACCATTTTAAACCCTTTAGCTAATGTGGCTTGCGCTTCTTCTTGTTCGAGGACGTTGGAGAAGCGATCCGAGAAGCCCGCGGTGAGTGTGTCCCACAGGAAGTCGTCATATCTGCTTCGTCCAAGGCGTAACTCGTTGTTGAGCCACTGAAGGAATCCGAGGGTCCAGTTGGCTACTTGGGGTCCTTTGATGAGTCCCAGGAAGAGCAGGCATCGTCGATAGACGTTAAGCATAATCGGTGCCTCTGCGTTTTGTCCCCAGTAAATGTGCCACTGAGTGAGAAAGGACTCGTACTCTTTTCTATTGCCATCAAAGACGTTTGGCACTTCTCCGACTAGTCTTTCCGTTCCGTGGGGTGGTCCAGGTAGTGGTCCCCCTGGCGGTGGTCCTCCTGGTGGAGGTGGTGGTCCTCCCCCAAATGGGTTACCTCCTCCTCCTCCGCCGAACTGCGGGCGTCTTCCTCCTCCGCCTCCTCCTGGCGGGCCTTGACCGAAATTTCCTCCTGGTCTCCTAGGTGGTGCGGGTCCTCCGACCCCTGGTGGCGGGTCTGGTACGTCTGGGCCTACCGCGCGGAATATGGCTGTGTCGTCAGCCGTCATACGATGCCCTGTGGTGGGATTGATGGGTTGCAGGTGAGCTTCTGCTTCCTCCGTGATGCGTTGTACTTCTTCTGCGGCAAGTTCTTCGTGTGTTGCGTTTGTGCCCGAGATGCCCGAGGAGTTCCTTGAAGAGGACGACGTCCGCGCGTTTGGGTCTATGACTCAGGAGCATTACGACGCTTGGAGGCACATCGAGGTGAGTTTCCCATCAACTTAGAGGAATGAGAGCTGGCCGTCACGTGACCTGGCACGTGACCCGCCTAGAGCTGGTCCAGAAGGGTCCGGATGAGCTTACGCCCGGATCGGAGTGTGATACGTGACTGATGTGACTGCTGACTTGTACGGCCTTTGATTGGGTTGTGATATTAGGGTTTGTGGCTGTGTATTAGGGTTGCTGGGCTTGAAAGCTCCAGCCCTAGTAGTATAAGAAGAGGGGCGTTCGCGTATGAACCCCTTAGCTTTGATATCTTGAGGAATACCTTCCCTTCCTGCGCCTTAGCTCCTTGTCCTGTGTGAATACTCTTCATCGTCATCAGCTCCCTGCTATAAGTCGTGCACGTCGCCGACTTCTCCTTCATCCGGGATACTGAAGACTTTCGACGTGTACACTCAGCAAACCGGTCCCTAATCCAAGTCGGATTGATACGTCCAGAAGGAACGTAACATTATATCAAAGCTCTCCCTACCTCTTTGCTGAGTTTAGGATGACGTTCTCGTTGACGAAGAGAGGACTCGATGTTCTGAAGATGCGGCTGGACAGCGCCGCCGGAAAGAGTGCCGCCTGCGCGCGTGCAAAGACAGTGTTGGAGCGCCATAAGCTACGTCCTTGGCCGTCTCCCTTCATTCCCTCCCATCGTTCAAGCGAAACGTGGCATAGGATGCCGCCTCTCGAGGCGAGAGAAGAATACGAACGGATGCCGCCTGCCGAGGCGAGAGAAAGATACGAGGAATGGATCTACGACGCGTACGGGGCGCCCATGGAATATGAAGTCTGGGGCCTGCCAAAGGAAGAAACCGGGTACGACTGGGACGGAAACCGGGTCATCTGGGACCACCACCTTGACGAGTGGACTTTGCCGCCTGCCGAGGCGAGAGAAGAATACGAGGATTTGGAGTACCCGCCGGCCGCGGCGCGAGAAGAATACGAGGAGACAGATGAGTACTACGACTACTACGACGAGGACGAAGAGGGCTACTATGACGCCCAGATCGCCGTCTATGACGAGTATGCGTACGACGCAGCCGATGAAGACTCGGAGTTTGAGGGCCCTTCATGGGCAACGCCGCGTGACGACGCGAGAGAAGAATACGACGCGGAGGCAGCTTTGGAGCGCCCCTACCCGCCTGCCGAGGCGAGAGAAGAGTACGAGGACTACGCCGAAGAGGAGTACGAGGACGAAGAGGAGTTCCCAGCCGGAGACGTTCAAGACGACGGCTATGATGAAGACTGGATGGGTCCGCGCGCGATACCTGAAAAGAGGGTCCGCTTCCCAGCGGAGGAAGTCCACGACGACGGATACGAGGAGGAATGGATGGGTCCGCATAGCGGTGAAGCTGAGTACCCTTCCGCACATCGACACGGCGACGCGTCCATTGAAGACTGGATCCCCGCCCCGCTAGAACCGCTTGACGAAGCGAGAGAACAATACGCAGCGCCGGAAGCCCCCGCGCCTTGGCAGCAGCAAGTATCTCAGGCGCGCGGCGAGCTTATAGTCGCGCAGCAACACGCCTGGTATCCGAGTGCCGCGCCGGTGACATACGAGCCCGCGGTGGCGATGGACACGTCGGCAGGAAGAGCGCGCCTACGCGCAGCAGCAGCTAAGTTCCCCACAGCATCCAGACTCGGCGCGTTGACAACCGCGAAGCAGGAGGATGAGGGGCAGCGTGGGCGCTGCCCTAGAAAAGAGGGTAATGTTGCGTTTGTGCCCGAGATGCCCGAGGAGTTCCTTGAAGAGGACGACGTCCGCGCGTTTGGGTCTATGACTCAGGAGCATTACGACGCTTGGAGGCACATCGAGGCGAGTTTCCCATCGACTTAGAGGAATGAGAGCTGGCCGTCACGTGACCTGGCACGTGACCTGCCTAGAGCTGGTCCAGAAGGGTCCGGATGAGCTTACGCCCGGATCGGAGTGTGATACGTGACTGATGTGACTGCTGACTTGTACGGCCTTTGATTGGGTTGTGATATTAGGGTTTGTGGCTGTGTATTAGGGTTGCTGGGCTTGAAAGCTCCAGCCCTAGTAGTATAAGTAGAGGGGCGTTCGCGTATGAACCCCTTAGCTTTGATATCTTGAGGAATACCTTCCCTTCCTGCGCCTTAGCTCCTTGTCCTGTGTGAATACTCTTCATCGTCATCAGCTCCCTGCTATAAGTCGTGCACGTCGCCGACTTCTCCTTCATCCGGGATACTGAAGACTTTCGACGTGTACACTCAGCAAACCGGTCCCTAATCCAAGTCGGATTGATACGTCCAGAAGGAACGTAACATCGTGGGTCATGGTTGCGGTGGCCATGACTGCGGGGGAGTGTACGTGGATGGTTTCGGGTTCGTTTATGTGAAGGGACTTAGCTGTCTGGACTACGTCCTCAATTTCCGATTCGTCACCGGCGTTGGAAGTCTCTTCTTCGCCACTTGTTTCTGAGGGAGCTGGAGTTCTGGGTTCGGACGTGCTAGGTTCTTCTTCTGGCTGTCCGTCGATGCGTCCCCACTGTTCTCGTGTGGGTAGTCCTCTTGCGTCAATGTTGCAATTATAGTTTCTTCCAGCTGGTCGTACTGCGTCGAACCTGTTGTCTATAGGGTTCCACGTAACCTCTACCCAGCACAAGTTCTCGAAGTTGAACTCAACTGGTCGATATCGGGTGGGTCCCGATGCGAAGTCTACGAAGTAACCGGTTTCTCCTCGGTATTCTCTCCACCTAGCTGCTCCTAAGAATTGTGTTGGTACGTTGCGATCTCCCCTGCGTTCAAGGGAGTATGTTTGAAAGTTTCTCCACTGATCTCGAGTTGTGAACGCCACGGTGAGGGATCTTGGTCTTAATGTAACGCCACTACTAGCGTTAGTCCGACTTGGACTGCGAAAGGGCGTTCACGACTTAGCGAATATCTCGAATGCAAGTCACATGACTTGGGCACGTGTACACGGCGTCTGTTGAGGCACGTGACACGGATGATTCCAGCACTAGGATGTCCAAGTCACTAGGCAATCGATGAAGACGACTTGCTCAAAGGAGACAAGCGAAGGCACGCGAGAGGGAATGAGGAAGAGAGTGGTGATTGAAGAAGACCAAGATGGCGTATCTTGGTCTTATCGAGCCACTATTTATACATGTATGAGGCAGCTTTAAAGCTCCTCCCGAATCCGTACGACTAGTAGCGTAAGTAGCTCGAACCCTACTACAGCTGTCCTAGGAATGAGTCATGCCACATCGGCATGTGATACTGTACTTCTACGCTGACTGATACGACTGTCCATGACACATTACATCTTACTAAGGGGTCATCACCGTAAAGTAAGAGTTCACTTCACGTATCATGACACAGTGGAGCGGATGGGGCAGGGATGTCCGCACGCTTGCGGCCACGTTTCGAGGGCTGTGTGAGAGGGGGGGGCGCGTTGTTGGCTGCACTGGCACGCGATTCAGCGTTCTGTGGTGCGGTTTGCGTGTCCGGCAGAGCATCTCGGCCAGACCTGACTCCACCACTGTATGGATCCAATATCTTGATGCGTGGCTTTTTGCGATTGAGACCCCCGATATGTTCCACTGCTGGGGGTTCTGGGGACGATGCGCTGGAGGGGTGAGGTCTCCTTCATTGTCATTTTACCCCCATTTGCTCAGCGGTTTCACACCACGTGCCTTGATTGGGTGGGACGACTTCCTTGTCTGGGAGGGGGCTTTCTGAGGAGCGTGAGTTCTGAACAACTGCAGTCAAGTGTGCCTCAACCAGTTGAAGGCTCTGAATGGTCCCAGGGGACGACGGTGCACCGTTGCTCAGAAACGCCTGGGAGACAGCAATCATATTCTCCAGAATTGAGGTGGCGCTCCCATCGCTCTGTGCACCCACCGAGCCTTCCTGGATTGGTTCCGCCGTGTTGGGGTTGTGGACCGCGTGGACCGCTTCAACTTTTGGCTGGTCGTCGTTCCCATTGTCGTTCCCAAAGAAATGGGCAACGGCGGCGACATGTTTACACAACTGGACCCTGGGCCAGTCTGGACAGTCACAGGACCGCGTGCTGCTGAGCTCAACCAGATACGTACGCGATGGATCTGTTCTGGATTGCATGGAAAATCGATCATCCCCTAGGTTGTGAATGGACTCGGCGTCCACTTCTGGTGTCCGCATGAGAATTTCCTTGCGACGCTTCTTAGCCAGATCTGGACCCTCAAACCCTTTCTCTCGGCGATCGTGCTTAGACTCATAATCTGGATGCATGAGAACTACAAGCGTGTGAACGAGGTGGTCCACGCAGCGATTCCGCTTCCCCTCCAGCCACTTCGACTTTAGGACATGGTGATAGCTAGTAAAATATTGATTTGAGCGATCTGTGGCGATCTCCCATGCAATAAGATAACTTACACCTCAATGAGCATGTTTGTATCACCCTCTTGAAAGATCGTCCGGTTTTTCCTTGAGATCCCTGCCCAAAGCGGCACAACACCCATCCAATTGTCCTTGAGATAAGTGACAAAGCTTGGGGGGACATTTTCTTCTGTCTCGGTCCGAATCCATTTCCACGCAGAATCAAACTTCGATTGATCAGATGTCTTGACCCATTCCCGGACATGTTCCCAAAGTTCCGGGTATGCTTCTGTGTGGAAGCGCATCTGCATTGCACGGAGCACGTGCCACCAACACAGTAGAAGTGTGTGTTGTCCCCGGGTATACAGTTTTGATCGCATTCATTTGCGCTTGGTCGTGATCGCTCATTGTGATCCGCGGTGTGACTTCTGGGCTGCGCGTTTTTACAAAATTCAGGAAGTACTGAATTGTCGCTTCCGTGCCGTGCAATGACAGCATCCACGCGACAGGAACACCTGTCAACGGAAATGAAGTAAACGTATGTAAATGGAAATCCGCCACAAAGCGCACCATGGCCCCACTTATCCCTCACAATCAAGGAGAAAAGCTGCACTCCTGCATACTGGGTGGTATTGTGGGTGGCATCAACTGATAGAAAATCAGGGCCAAGTGCCCGGAAGCAGTCACACTGGAATTTAGTTTGAATACATAGGACAAAAGCCTCTTGAGATAGCCCAGATCCAACTGGGGGGTCTTTCTTGTCCTTCAGGACTGCTTCAGCACCGCACTGCCAGAGCTTAGTAACCCAAAGCTTAACAGAAATCGCGTTGTTGTCGTCCAGGCGGATCTCATCGTCCTCCACGATCCAATGGAGGCGGCTGACATCATGCATCGTGATGTAATAATTGCGATCCGTCTGCTCACAGGAGTCGCGCACGACTTTTAGCTGGATAATAGTCATTAGCTTGGCAGATGAATTAGTAGCTGTGACTCACAATCGCCTTGGAATCCATGCCCTTGCAAACCATATCCATTACAGAGATCTTGGTCCTTTCTGTTAGTCTGAGAAATCAGAGATTGTCGTCGCCGAGCGCGTGATCGTGATCGCCTTCACATTTCCCAAGAATCATATCAGTGTGTGGGTACATCTTGATCGTCATGCAGCATTGGCAGCCTGTTTTCATCAGGGCAATCTTGTGCTTGAATTGACTTTTGTCTTCAGAGTCCCGCTTCCCACCTGAGAACTCTTGCGAGCACCGGTACACATGCCGCTCCCGCCAGTTCAGTGAATCTGATTTTCGGGTGCTACTCACAATAAACTTAATGGCTTTGTCGCGTTCCTCGACAGTGAGCCACGCCAGGAACGCGTTCTTGTTATCCCATTCAAAGGGCATTTCCCCTTTCTGATGGTCGTATGTAATGCTCCCGTACGGTGGCTTCACAGCGGCGTGTTCACCGCGGCGCACTCGTGGTTCGGAAGCGAAGGAAGTGCGTCCGCTTTCGGTAATAGGGGGGCAAGTGGGAATTTCGAAGGTGGGCATGTGGGAGGTTTGGGAAGAAGGATTGTTTGTCCCTCCCTCCCTTCCCACACACTCCAAACCAATACATGATACACAGACACATGTACGCGTTGTTTGGCTTTATTTTACCTTATTTTATTTCTATTTTATAGTAGTATTTACTTCAAGGAAATAAAACATGGAGGGTGAAAAACACGAAGAAAAGCGGAGATTGAATTTTCGGCCGGTTCCGACGGTCCGGGCCGTGAGAATAGTGCGTTTGGGCAAAGACTGTCACTGCCTGTCAGCTGTAGTAGGGTACCCCCAAATACAGTACAGTCATCCATGGCTCAATGGAACATTGGGGTCAATGGACCAAACGACTCTGACAACCGCATTTTTGGTAAAATCACTTCGGACTTTTTGTAATACACAATGTATAGTACCCATGCATGTCCCCTCAAAAATTTATAGAGGTATAATGAGCACATGTCACAGTAGACTTCTTTCTCATAATTTTTGGCAAAAACTGAAATTTGATAAATGAAACCGGATGGGAACTGCTTGGATTTTTGCAAACTTTTTGTGGCCATATACAAAGTACATGCTATATAGTGAGTTCCAGATAGTCATTTCAGAGGTGGCTATGTGGGATCGCAGGGTATCCACAGAAAAATGCTGAAAAGGTCGATTCTGTGCTACATCACGCCTGCCAAATCGGGAATTCAGGAACCAAAAGTGATGCGGGCCAATGACAACACTTGTTGCCCATCCCGATTTGGAAACTGCCCGTTGGTCCATTGACTCAGTTACAGCTGATAAGGACTTTTTGCACTGATGCCTCCGTTGCATTGTTCAACACCATCCGATAATGGTTCTGAAGTCCTCACTGGGTAGCTTACATGTATAACTAACATATTGTCTATTTAAATTTACTGATCATCCACTATGACAAGTTCCCGAAGGTCAAAAAGATTTGAGTGGTCCAAAGAGCCATGGATGACTGTAATTGATCTTGATTATCTGCCCGATTATCTCTATCTGAGATAATACGTCTCTTTGACGCGCCGCTCTGCTCTGGTACTTGTTCTAAGATGTCCACGCACACATTCGACACTGTATTGGGTCTCCGTGAATACCTTCAATTCCTTCGGATCTGCCCTGGTGACGATCTCAAACGATTAATCCTGGTCTCTGTAAACGTCTCATTCTGGATGCACTTGGCAGAAGTAACCAGATCTCGAATCGGTGTATGGCTCCAGCCGGTCTTCGAACCACTCGGTATGGTCGGTTTTCCTGTCCGTTCTTTCACTCTGGTCACTTGCTGCAGGAGATTACCTTCTACTTTTCGTTCATCACCTCTTCTACACCGCTCATTGGCGCTCAACATTTTTCTCTCCAACCTTACCGCATCTAAGGGCGGCATCCCACATGATGTCGTAGCCTTGGTGAAAGCCATAAATGGTGGAATCTGGTTCAAAGAGGCATCTCAGGCTGTAGTATTTTCGTTTAGTAGCCCGGCAGTATATCCTGCCAGTATTGACGGCGCGTTGACTTCCTTAAGTCATTTCACCAAAGATGGCAATGTCCATGCGACGAAGGCATTCTGTACTGACAGTGCGATGTGGGAGATCGGAGGAGTGGCCGTACCTTTGCGACTGATTCAAACTGGTAAGGTGAGGCCAATAAACTTTGCGAGAATCTGCTTGGCAGTCCCACACAGACACCGCACGAACTATCAAGATGCTCTTTGTATACATACCGATGGTCTGAGAAACAGTTGGCAGAACTCAGAGGTTATGGAATGCATGCGTACGTCGCCCATCTTTGTTCACGTCGTATTCTCACGGCACGTGTAGGGGGTTACGAAATACTGTCGGATATCTTGCGAAAGACAAGCGAGTTGGTCAACATCACAAGCTATGAGATACTTTTCGAGTTCTTGGGAATTAATTTTAAGACCCCGGAGTCAATATTAGTCAATGGTGGCTAAAGTAAACAGTGACTACGGCTCTCACCTTCATTCTACACCGCGGTTGCTCAACAATCATGAACCCTGTTGTATATCGCTTCATTGCGCTCGATTGCGAGCTCTGGACTCGGACCCTGGTGCGATCCAACGTGTTCGCCTTGAACACTTCTTCGACCTCGTCGTGACAAGTCGGTACAAACACTTTACTGTGAAGCAACAACTTGCTGAGGTTGGCCTCACCCGGCGATTTCAGTTTGCCTGGCAGTCTTCTTCGGACCACGTCTATGCCGGGGTGCCAATGGCGAACGCGGCACCGATAGCACGCTCCACCTCCGGTGTGATCCTCGCCATCTCGTCCGTCCGAGCAGACGGTACAGGTACCACGTACTCCCAGGCCAGATCCCGTCATCTGCGTCCGCGTCGACGTCGGCATCGCCGCCCTCGTCACGGTCCCCATGCTCGTCGCCATCGCCATCGTCGTTCGGCGGCGTCAACGACTCAGACCGTCGCCGTCGCCGCCTCCGCGCAACCAACAACGGCTCTGGGCTCTCGACAAAGAACTTAATCCGCTGACCCCGGCATCCCCGGCGTGCCATCTTCCCCTTCCCCTTAGTCTTTTCTTCTGCTTCTCCGGAAGGTTCACGAGCCGCCCTCACGTCTTGCGCGATTTCCCGATAAACGCATGCTGGCGTCTTTGCGATTGCTGCTATTTCTGCGCGGGTTCGGGTATCGGGCTGGAGATAAAACTGACGGGCGCACTGGGGGTGGTAGTAGCAGTGGCAGGGGAGGCGTGGGTTGGGAGACAGGCACGATGCGGGCTTTGTTGCCTTGCAAGAACGCACTGCCGAGCAGCTCGCCAGGTACCGTGAACACCGCCGTCGCGCTCCAGCTCTCGTCAAAGACCTCTGCGTGGTCGTTGTCGTCGTTGTCAACATCGTAGGCTTCTTTGTCGTCGTCGCTGCCCGCGCCGTCCTGAGATTGTTGCTCTTGCACTTTTTCGCGGGGATCGGCGCGGCGCGATGGGTGCCACCTTGGCGCGCAATCCAACTGCGCCACCCGCCATTACATTCGAGAATGTACGCCTCTCCGCGCTTCCGTGAGCAAAGCGAGCAGTTACAATAATTGCGACAGGCCGGACACTCGAAGTCTTCCGCAGCGCAATCGAACGTCAACTGGGAGTACCTGCGCTCCAAGAAAGTCAGAAATATGTACTGTATATAAAGGGATGGATGGAGGGCGTACCGTTTCTCGATGCGGCGATCGCGAAACAGGTTGCGGCATCGCCTGTCCGTCGACGCCTTGATCAAGGTACATCGTATCTAGGGTCGGCGTGTCGTGCTTCTGCAATGGTGGCAGAACGTTAGCTCCCCCGGGAGCATGCTTGATGACGAGGATGCCGGAGTACGATTCTTGCGACGGGCATTTGTAAAAACCGGCGAAGATATTGCGTGCGCGCGCGGACCATCGTCATCGTCGCCTTCGTCATCGCTGTCGTCGTTGTGCTCGACCTCAGCTTCGTCTGCAAGTCCCTTGCGCCAGCTGTTCCTCCACATCCTCTAACCAGCGGCAGCAGCAACGCTCTCCGACAATTCGAAGACGCCGTCCACAACGACCGCTCGACCATTGCCCTTGCCTTTGCCCAATCCCGACGGTAGTATAAAATCGTCGTCGCTTGTGTTCTCAAACAACGTGCCCATGACGTCTTCCTCTTCCTCGTTGTCTTCGTCCGTCGCGCCCGAGGGTTGCACGCCGTCGAATCCTCGAACCGGCGAGCTCAAACACCCGCACTACCGAAAACGTTCCCGCCGCGCCAGTCGATCGATCCTTCACCGCCGCGATTCGGGGAAGTAGGATCAAAGCTCAGGCTTTGGGTTGGGTTTATGAGAGAGCGCGGCCTACGTCCACGCCAGGGCCAGGGCCATGGTCGACACCGCCATGGTCGGGTATCACACGGCCGAGCATGGGCCCGTCTGGATGGTCATGGGTACTCGCGGTGCGCAGCTGTGGCGGCGGGGGGTGCGGAGGAACGACATCGTTTTCAACCCCATGCGCGTCCGTGGGCCCGGCCTCGAGGTCCATAGAGACGTCGAGGTCGAGATCGAGATCGAGACTCGCGTCCTGCAAATCATCGGGATCAGTCGCGGAGGCGAAGTTGGTGGTGATGGCACAAGCGCCGCTATCCGAGACGGGGGGAGGTTCGGCAGCGGGAGAAGTTGCGAGGAGACCGTGCACGCTGATCGCGGCCCCCCCCCCCCCCATAGCAAAAACCCTGCCGGATCGCATACTGCTGCGTGTCTTCCAATTTGCGCGCGGGATCTGGAGGATCGGGCGATGAGTGCAAGTGACTGAAAGCACATGGGGAAATCGCGATCACCGTGCGTACGGGTTCTGGCAGGATGTCAGCGGGAGGCCTGCGAGCGAGTTAACGTCTGGGGGTGTGATGGGCGAGGACTGCTCCTGCGGGGGGCGGCGTCGACTCGGGCGTAGACGTGTGAATAGATATAGACGTGTGTATGGCGGGCGGGGTTGACGTGTGATGCTGCTGGGTAGAACGCGCGGGGCTTACGTCTAGGCTGTGGTTGGGCAGACGGGTGTGATTGTGGCTGGGCCCTGGGTACGCGCCGTTGTTTGCGCTGCGGATCGACGATGATCTCAATTTCAGAGTTGTCAGAGTCAGTCGTCTTGATCCTGTTCATCTACCACGCGTCGTCGTTGTCTGCGTGGACTGCTGGTCGACGTGTGCAGATGACTTTTCCCCTGTCTACGCGGCGACACAGCCTGCGCAAGCGCGTGCGTACGAACGCGTTTCGTCGGCAATGGGATGACAACGTCCACGCTCGCGCTATCAATTGAAGCCTCAGCGCGTGTCTCCTTTGCCAACCGGCGCGTAGTAGTCGCCGGTGCTGACGCCGACGCCACCACGTTAAGATTCGTTGAGTTGTGTGTGAATGCCGCAGCTAACGCCTGGTCAAGGGGCGTGGGGATCTTGGACTGGTAGCTTCCTTCCTCTTCGTCGTCCTCATCGTCCACTACTACCATCGTCCACCACTACCACCGTCTCCTGTGCTACATTCTTCGTCTCCTTCCCACTAGGTCCCATGCTGCCAGCTCCGAGCCAGTTGTTCTCGAATGCAACTTGCAGCACGTGTACTAGTTCCTTCGAGCCCGCATTGTCCCCTGCCCGCGCCTTCCCCTTGGTTGATGTCTGGCGCTGGCGTGTGCGGGACCGTTGCTTAACCGGTATATGACTTGCAGGCGCGGGAGGGAGGGTGGTACGAGGACGTAGGCCATCAGCTGCACCTGTCTCCTCTGTGTCTTGGTCTTGCGCGGGCTGCGCCGAGGTGGTGGTGGCCGTGGGGAAGAAGAGGTGTCGATGGATATGATGTCCAGCGGGTTGTGGCCCCTATCTCTGTCACGTTGGCGGATGGGAGGCTCAGACGAAGTGCCTTCGGAGAAGGGGGAGGGGAGGGAGAGGGGCGTCTTTGACATGCGGCGTGAGGGTACACGGGATTGCGAGGACGAGGAGCGCCTGGAGGCACCCGCAGGAACAGGAGGGGGCTGACTCTGTCGCACGGCGTATGTATGCGCATACAAAGGGCAGAAGGTACGGACACACCTCTAAAGTCACTATCGTGCATCTCGACGTCATTGTCCGCGCTTTTCGTGCTGGGTCTGTTTGGCCGTCGTTCTCACGAGACACCGGCGCGGGGTCGTCGCCGGGACCAGTGACGGAGATCACCGTCATGTCGTTTTCCCGTCCCGGTGGCGATGATCTGGACGGCGGGGCGAAAGGCGAGGGTGAGACTGACGAGGAGGCCGACGCGACTGCGGGAACAGGCGACCCTGGCTGTGTGAGAGAAAAGGGCGTTATCGGCCGATATCGCGTTCTGTGAAAAAAAGACCTGCCTGGAGCAAGTCAAAAGTCGCGCTTGGGTTCGGCAGAGACGCGTCGTTGGGCGACCAGAGCCACGCGGCGGGGTCATCTCGATGGAGGGTGATGTCTTCCATGATCCCGCGTCCTTGTGGCGATAGGGTGGGTTCGTGGGCATTGGGAGGGAGCATTTGGGTCGTGGCGCGGCCGGTCGTGCACGGAAGAGACCGAGAGTAACAGTGGCAATTGACGGGTAATGACTTCACCAGTAAAGTCTATCAACATCCCACACGGGCCTCAGTGTAGCTACTGTTGTATGAGAGATCGTCCTTGCCATGGTAGAAGTGGTGTCATGAAGGAAGGAAGGCATGCCAGTCCTTGTGCCAGTCCGTGTTACCGCGCGCGTCTCTTCCATAACTTCCATTTGCGGGAGTGCATACCCTACATGGCTCAACCTCCCGCTCCCGTTTCCATGCTCCAGCTCCAGGCTCCCGCAACTGCACCCTCCGAGTCCTCTTCCAATATCGAACGCATCTTTGCCGCCGCTCTCAAATCATTACAATAAACAGACCAAGAACGATCTTAAGAAACATGATATTTTCAAACAACTGGAAACATGAAATCCTCCCGCTGCTATTCTGGCCGTGTTTCAAGCCGCAGACTTTGGTCCCTCTCGGATTGCTGGCGATGACAGATTGAAAAATGGCTCGCTCCAACCATCAACGTTCTTTATGCCTTCTCTGGGACGCTCAGCGAAGGTGCCGCCTTGGTAAATGTCGACTCACACGGGCCCTGCTCGGCTTTGTGATACCCGAGCATGGCGGTGTCGACCATAGCCCTGGTGCTGGCGTGGACGTAAGCCGTGCTCTCACGAGCCCAAGCCAAGGCCTTTTATCGACTGGCGCGCCGGGAACGTTTTCAGTGGTGCAGGTGCCAGTACAGACACAGGCGCCGGCGAGTACCTTGGTGATGGAACGATGGACCCGTCCGCGCTTGACGGGGGCGGCAACCTCAGCCCTGGCAAGCTCGGAGACGACCCAAGCTCGCCGGTTCGTGGATTCGACAGCGTGTAAATTTCGCGCGCGACGGACGAAGACGACTCGGAGGATGACGTCATGGGCGTGAACACGAGCGAAGACGATTTTATGCCGCCGTCGGGATTGGGGAAGGACAAGGGTCGAGCGGTCGTTGTGGACGGGGTCGTCGAATCGTCTGAGAGCGTTGCTGCTGCCCGCTGGTTCGAGGATGCGGAAGAAGACCCGGCGCAAGGAAAGGATCGTGCAGACGAAGTCGTCGTTGGCCAAAACAACGACATCGATGACGAAACCGACGACGGTCCGTGCGCGCACGCAATATCTGCGCCTGATTTTACAAATACCCGTCGCAAGAAACGCACCGTGCTCCTGGGGGGGCTAACGTTCTGCCACCATTGCAGAAGCACGACACGCCAACCCAAGATGCGATGTACGTTGATCAAGGTCGACGGACAAGCGATGCCGCGACTATTTTGCGATTGCTGCATCGAGACACGGTACGCCATCCCTTCATATACCGTACATAATTCTGACTTTCTTGGACCGTTAAGTACCCCCAGTTGACGTTCAATCGCTCCGTGGACGACATCGAGTGTCCGGCTTGTTGCAACTATTGCAATTGCTCGCTTTGCTCACGCAAGCGTGGAGAGGCGTACGTTCCCGAGCGTGATGGCGCTCCGCTTCCGACCCTCATCGACGCGCTCCACTGGCCCACCCACCTGGTTGTGAGCTCGCTTCATGGACCATGGTATGAGGGCGAACAGCATACCTCTATGATAGCCTTGTTCATGCCATGAAATGCGATCTCAGACAAATTGAGGGCATGATTACTTTATGGCTTTGCGAATGCCCTGCGACACTTCAAATTTGCATGGCATCACGACAGTTAATCGATATCAACAATGGTCTCTGCTCGTAGTCGACACAAGCACTAGACGTGTGGGTAGGTTACCGTAGGTACAACAAATGGAATACTACATTCTACCCTGTTCGACACTGGGACGATGGTCTAATAGTAACTGTGCTATCTCGTGATATCCTCCTGACGAAGCAAGCTGAAACGGAGTCCGGCCTTCATCATCCACTGCATCTACATCTGCACCGTTTTCAAGTAGCAGGCGCAAGGAATCGGCATTGAGCCCCGAAGAATAATCACTGGCATGGTCAAGTCCCAGGTCGAATAATTGGTGCAAAGGCGTTGACTGTCCCTGATTCCGTGCGTTGACATCCGCCCCATTCTGGATCAATTTCTGCACAACGTCACCTTTCGAGGGAAACAACGACGACGACTTCGACGCCAGGTGCAAAGGCGTCGAGTGGCTCCCATCCCGTGCGTTGACATCCGCCCCATTCAGGATCAACGTTTGTGCAACATCACCCGTCGACTCCGACGACGACTCCGACGCGAGATGCAAAGGTGTCTTGTGGCTCGCGTCCCGTGCATTGACATCCGACCCATTCAGGATTAATGTCTGCACAACCTCACTGTTCGGGGAATACGACGACGACGCCAGGTGCAAAGGTATCCTGTGGCTCCCGTCCCATGCATTGACATCCGACCCATTCAGGACCAATGTCTGTACAACATCAACTTTCGAGGAAAATAACGACGCCAAATGCAAAGGCGTCGAGTGGTCCGCATCCCGTGCGTTGACATCCGCCCCATGCTGGATCAATGTCTTCACAACATTACCGTTCGACGACACCGACGCGAGATGTAAAGGCGTCGAGCGGCTTGCATCCCGTGCGTTGACATCCGACCCATTCAGGATCAATGTTTGCGTAACGTCACCTTGTGAGGAAAACGACGACGACGCCGCCAGGTGCAAAGGCGTCTTGTGGCTCGCATCCCGGGCGTTGACATCCGCCCCATTCTGGATCAATGTCTTCACAATATCACCATTCGATGTCATCGACGCGAGGTGTAAAGGCGTCGAGCGGCTCAGATCCCGTGTGTTGACATCCGCCCCATTTAGAATCAACGTCTGCGCAACATCCCCCTTTGGCTCCGACAGCGACTCCGACACGAGATGCAAAGGTGTCTTGTGGCTCACATCCCGTGCGTTGACATCCGACCCTTTCATGATCAGCGTCTGCACGACATCACCGTTCGAGTAAAACGATGACGACGCCAAATGCAGAGGCGTCTTGTGGCTCGCATCCAGTGCGTTGACATCCGCCCCATTCAGGATCAATGTTTGTACAACACCACTCTCCGAGGAAAACGACTCCAACGCCAGGTGCAAAGGCGTCTTGTGGCTCGCATCCCGTGCGTTGACATCCGCCCCATTCAGGATCAACGTCTGCACATCATCGCCATTTGATGACGACAACGACGACGCGAGATGCAAAGGTGTCTTGTGGCTCCCATCCCGTGCATTGACATCCGCTCCATTTAGGATCAATGTCTGTAAAACGTCATCTTTCGAGGAAAACGACTCCAATGCCAGGTGCAAAGGCGTCTTGTGGCCCGCGTCCCGTGCGTTGACATTCGCTCCATTCAGGATCAATGTCTGCACAATATCACCATTCGACGCTTGATTCGAGGACAACGACGCGAGATGCAAAGGCGTCTTGTGGCTCGCATCCCGTGCGTCGATATCCGCCTCATTCAGGATCAATGTCTGCACGACACTACCGGAAAACGACTCCGACGCCAGGTGCAACGGCGTCTTGTGACTCCCATCCCGTGCGTTCACATCCCCCCCGAGCCGCAAGAAGAGCTCCACAGTTTTGGTACTCCCCGACGATGACGCTAGATGAAACAGCCTCTGAAGATCGGTACTTGCATCTGCCCCATTCTGTATCAATAACCGCACGATATCGACGTGACCACCTCTTGATGCGTTATGCAATGGAGTACAGTCGTCCATCGTCCTCGCAACGTGGACATCTGCGCCGTGCCCCAGTAGCACTCGAACAACCCCCAGGTGTCCACCCGCCGCTGCCAAGTGGAGTGGAGTCGTGTGGTCGTATTGTTGCGCATTCGCATCTGCACCGATGTTCAATAGCCATTCTGCAACATCCACTGACCCATCCTCCGATGCGGCGTGCAGAAGAGTGCGACTCTCGTAACCGATATGCAGGACCGCGCCATGCTGGTGTAGTAGCTCTGCGACTTGAATATGCCCGTTGCACAATGCACCTGCCAGCGGACTCTTGTTGCGACCAACTCTAGCATTTACATGCTGCGGATACTCGGCGATGAGGTGTTTGGTTAGGTCACGAAATCCGCACAACGCAGCGTAGTATAGGCACAACGAAGGGGAGGGTTCGCTCGATGAAATAGATTCCCGTGGGTGAAAATAGTGGTATGGAGGCGGTACGAAAGAATACCATATTCTGTCGATGTCGAATAACTTGAGCCATGCTGCGAAATGTGGTTTTGCATGATCAAAAAGATGTCGCATCCCGTCTTCTACAACTAACGATACGTTTTCGAATTGCGCATGGTATACCCAGTGCTGAGCGGCATAGTCAGACAGAGGAGAGCTACGTCCGACAGAACCACTAAAATCCGACTGAAGAAGAATTGCTAAGCAAGCCTGTGCGATCACCGTGTGCGCTTGTTCGAGACGGACATGAAACCGGGATACGTCTGTTGCTAGGTTGGCAAGCCGATCCGAAGTCAAGAACTCCTTCACCGAGAAATGTGCGAATTGTACGACACGGGTCTTCGAAGACTCGTCATCGACGACGACGATCAGGCTCGAGCACGTAGAAAGGACACCATGTTGCTCGTCGTCCCATCGCCAGTCTTTGTTTAGCGTAGGTATTGATTCCTTGGTCCCGTCGAAGTCGAGCGCGAGAACTTCTGCAAGCTCGTCGACACGAAGTGGCCGAGTTGCCACAGTGAGACATTGTAGCAGACGATATGCTTGATCTGGGTTGACCTTCCCGATCTCCCTCAACATCCGCTCGTATGTCTCATCCAAAGAGTTGGGTAATTCTCTAAGGACGCGCTGGACGTTCTGTGGGAGGCAATTCCGCAGCATTTCGAGCTGACAAAAGACCCATCGAAACCTGTTAAATCCCGTCAACCAGCATCACAATCACCCGTATATCCTCTTACATTCCGTCAGCTCTTTCTGACAGCGTCTCAATCACATGCTTCTTTGTCGTCTTTCCTCCATCTCCTCATGAAATTTACCCGACCCAGAGTAGACCACAGATCTGACGTAGTCCGCGATATCCTTCTTCTGCCCGCGTTCATCTTGAAGCGAAACTGTCTGAGACGCAAGTGACTCAAGTGCATCGCAGATGTCGACCTCCGGGCGACTCGTAACACAAATACGAAGGTTAGGAAGTCGAAGGCCGACAAGGTCCTTTACGAGATCAAGGACCTGTTCGCGGGGGGATGGGACATCAGAGGTGTCGGGACATTCATCAAGGGCGTCGAAGATAAGATAAACTGGGCCTTGATTTGGAAGCGTGAGCATCTCCTTAAGGCACTGGGTCAAAGCTTTGTCGCTGGGCTGACGCGCGCCTTGGTCGTGGGTCTCGTAGAGACGGGAGAGTATGTCGCAAAATGGGTCGGAACGAGTAGAGAGTTGGACGAGGAGCGAAGGGAGAAGGTTGCGGCAAGCTTGCTTGTCGACATCTCGAAAGTCAAAATAGAAATACGCCATCGAAAGCAGATCCGGCCTCGCACAGGGTGGTGAGATCGTTGATTGTTGCAGAGCTACTCGACAATCATAAGTTTTCCAATACTGCAAGATCTGAGGATCGACGAACCATAGGACGCTCTTCCCAGAGCCCGCTGCGAAACGTGTGGTCCATAAGATCATCGAAGCCGCAGAGAAAAGAAGCGTACGTTTCCCGTGAATCCACAACAGAGAGCCAGTCAGCCTCCAGTTTTCGAATTGGTTAGTTTCAAAGAACCACTCCGCTGTTCCCTCATGTTGACGATCACCGGCGATGTTGTGGTTCGTAGACGGATCCGGTGGAGATTGCCATTTCCTAAGGTTCTCCCATAATTGGTTCCCTGCGGTCGTGTTAGATACTCGATTGTCAGCGAAGACGGGACTGATTACGAACGCTTAACATTGGTTACTTCGTCCGCCGTTTGTTGAACGATTAATTTCACTTCCATTGAGTCTAGATGATAGAAGTTAAAGATGACGCTGGTGAATCGTCAAACAGACTTTGCGCACCTTCAGTTATTGCTTGCACCTTATCGTCAACCGATTTGACGTTGTCGTTAACGAGCTGTACTTCGCTTTTGACAACCTGGACTTCGCCTTCGACAACCTGGACTTTCTCGTCGACGCTCCTCACGTCCTCGCCGACCGCTGTAACTTTGTCATCGATCTTGTGCGTCACCTTCAGAACCTGTACACTAGCCATCACGACCTCTTCGTTCGTCAATTTGTCAAGTTTCTTCAACCCGTCCTCTAGATCCGTCCAACCCGCCACCTTTTTGAGAAAGTTTTCTGAACGGATATTAGCCCCGAGAAACGCGAGCCGATGGTCGGACTCACTGGCTCGACTCTGTTCCATTTCCTTTGTGGCCGTCGCAAGGATATCCAGGATCTCAACCGTGATTTGCACCATTTTGTCCGTCATCACAGGAGTTAACGGGACCTCGGTATAAATCTCGAGCCGCACAAAGAAACTTTCGATACGTCCGAAGATGTCGACTAGTATGTCTTGGCTCGCAGCAACATCTTTAGCTGCCTAAGACCGCTCAACACCGGAAGTTCACACACATTGGGGAGAAACGGAGCGACTCACCAAGAGGAGGACACCAATGCCAGCGAAAACTAGTTTGGCAGGTGGGAACACCTGCCGAATTGACATCAGAGTGTGTTCACTAACTGCTGGTCGATATCTACCAAAGCAACACCTTCGCTGAGCGTCCCAGAGAAGGCATAAAGAACGTTAATGGTCGGAACGAGCCATTTTTTCAACTTGTCATCGGCAGTAGTCCGAGAGGGATCAAACTGGGTGGCTTGAAACACGGCGAGAATGGCAGCGGGAGAATCGCAGATTTCCAGCTGTTTGAAGATATCAGTGTTTCTTAAGATCGTTCTTGGTCTTTTTCTTGTACGACTTAAGAGCGGCGTCAAAGATGCGTTCGATATTGTAAGAGGAACCAGAGGGTGCAGGATGCGGGAGCCTGGGGTATGGAACGGAGCGGGAGCGGGAGATTGACTCATGTTGAGGGTATGGCAACAGTTTGGTGGACGACGGATAGGAGAATGTTGGTGTTTCGTGTCGGTAAACCAAGTACCTGGATATGGAAGAAATCAGATGGATGGCAAAACACGGTAACACGGGCCGACACCACCACAAGCTCGATACGTATTTTACTGGCAAACTACCGGCAAGCCATCGGTGCGCGCCCAGCCGGAGCAGGACAATCCCACGATCACTCACTCAAAGCGACGGTCTATTCCCTCCCAATGCCTACGAATCGGGCTCGTGGCAGATATCACCCTCAATCTCAGGCTGGATGACCCCGCCTCGCCGTTCTGGTCGCTCAAAGCGCTCAACGATGACACAAACGCGACTTTTGACTTACTCCAGGCAGGACTTTTCCATAGCGCGATTTCTGTCGATAACGTTTTCTCACAGCCTAGGTCCCCCATCAGCCTCCTCGTTGGCCTCACCCTCCCCTTTCGCCCTGCCGTCCTGATCGTCGCCGGAACGAGAAAGAAACATGACAGCGATATCCGCCACTGGTCTCAGCGACGAGCCCACGCCTATGTCTTGTGAGATGAGAATGACGGCCAAACAGACCCTGTGCGAAAAGGCACGGACGGCGACGTCGAGATGCGCGTGGTCGCCCCCCACGATCGGGACCATCAGGTGTGTCTGCCTCTTCTGCCCTCTTTGTGCGCATACATACACCGTGTGACAGGGTCAGCCCGCTCCTTCCCCTGTGGGTGCCTCCTCGCAATCCCGTGATACCCTCACGCTACCTGTCAAAGTGCCCTCTCTTCCTTCCCTCCCCTTCCGAAATGCACTTCGTCCGAACCTCCCCCCTACCAACGCGACAGACACAGACCACAACCCGCTGAATATCATAACCATCGACCCTTCTTCCTCCTCGGCGCGGCCCCCGGAAGACCAAGAAACAGAGGAGGGGGCAAGGGCAACTGGTGGCATCCTCATACCGCCCCTGCCGCCCGGCGTGCGTAGGTCAGACTAGTAAAGCAACGGTCCCGTACAGGCCCGCGCCAGACGGCAGGCCAATGGAAAGGCGCGGGGATGGGACAAATTCGGGCTCGAAAGAACTCGTGCACCTGCTGCAAGTTGCGTTGGAGAACAACTGGCTCGGTGCTGGCGAAACAGGACCTAGTGGAAAGAGGACGAAGGTGGCAAAAGAGACAGTGGCAAAGGTGGACAATGAGTACGACGAAGAGGAAGAAAGTGGAAAGTCCAAGATCCTCATGCCCCTCGACCGCGGTAGCTGCAGCATTGCAACAACGCATCCTGACGTAGCAGCGTCGACGTCAGCACCAGCGGTGACGATAAGTGGTACGCGCCGGTTGGCGAAGGAGGCACGCGCTGAGATTTCAAGTGACAGCACGAGCGTGGAAGTCGTCATCCCGTCGACGAAACGCGCACCCACGTGCTCAGGCTTTGTCGCCGCGTAGTAAGAGGGAGACGGCGAGACGCCGACCAATCCACGCCGAAAACGACGTCGCGTGGGCCGTGGGAGATGAGCACGAACAAGACGGCTCCGACGACTCCGGAATTGAGATCATCGTCGATACTCCGCGCGAACTACGGCGCGTGCCCAGGGCCAAGCCTCAATCGCAACTGTCTCGACGATCACGTATCGATCACGGCCTAGCCTAGACATAAGCCCCGCCGTTCCGCCCAGCAGCAGTCCGCGTTAACTACGCCCACCGTTCTCACGTCCATATCTCCACGTCCGAGTTGACCCTGCCCTCGCAGGAGCAGTCCTCGCCCCTCATGCCCCAGACCTCCCTCTGACAATCCTTCCAGAACCTGCACGCGTGGAGATCGCGATTCCCCCGCGCGCACTCAGTCACCTGCACTCGTCGGCCGATCCTGCAGATTATGTGCGCATAATCCAATAGATGGATCAGCATACAATCCGGGGTTTTTGCTATGAGGGGGCCGCGGTCGGCGCGCACGGTCTCCTCGCATCTCTCCCCGCTGCACCTGCCCCCGTCTCGGACAGCGGCGCTCGTGCCACCACCACCAACCCTGCCATCGCAAGTTGCGTACTTTTCGCAGAGATCTCACGGTCCGGTCCGCCCTGGACCGGCTTCAAATTAAATCTCCGCTTAAACATCCCTTTTTTTGCTTTTGTTTTTCTTGTCAGCTTTTTAATTAAGAGAAAAAAAATATTCATTAACTAATAAAAATTACATAAACTATGTACTTTTTTTTTGTCTAAGTTGTACTGTAGGGGGGGGCGAACGCGGGGGGGGGCGAAATGGGGCCGCGTGCTCCATTCCGCATGACCCCGCACCTCGCCCACTCTGCGCTCCCCTTCATAGGGGGGGAGGCGGTACCCTTCCGCTTTGCGCAGAGGCGGCACGCGCACGCATGTCGCCCCTGCACACAAGCGGAGGGCCACCGGGGTTTGGCACCCCGGGTCGCCTGCCCTTGTGGCGCGCCCATAGGGGAGGAGGGGGGGCACTTCCGTGCGGCCTCCGGTTTGCGCGTCGGCTTTCGTCGCGCAAAACCCGGGAAGAGGGGGGGGGCGCCGCCGCAGGTTGTGGTGCGCCCCCTTCTCCCTTACACGCGGCCTCCCGTTCGCGCGCTGGCCCCTGCGCGCAAACGGGGGGCGCAAAGGGTGAAGGGGGCGCCTGCGCGGCCCCTGGTTTGCGTGTCACCCCTGCGCGTGAACCAGGGGGGGCCGCTGCGCTGCTTCTGGTGTTGCGCGCGTGGCCCTCCGCTCGCGCGTCGTCTTCAGAGAGAGGGAGAGGGAGAGGAAAAGGGGGGAGGGGACCCCCTTCCCATTCCCGCGGGGTTCGCGGGGGACCCCTCCCATTCTCGCAACACCCCCCAATATCCCCCCCCACCGGGTTTGCGCGCGCTACCCCCGTTCGCATAGGAAGGGGGGTGGGGGCGGGGGCTGCGCAGCAATGGGGGGGAGGAGCGCCCGCTGTTTGTGCACCCTCCCCCCTTTGCGCACCCCCCGCATTCCCCGTTTGCTCGTAAAGGGCGAACGGGGCGCGGAGAGACATGTCCCCCCCCATGCGGCCAACAAGGCACGCAGAAAGGGGGGGGGGGGGGCCAAAGGGGAGGGGGCGCAGGGGAGGTGGCTGAGGTGGCGTGGCTGGGGGCGCAAGGGAGGGGACAGGCTGGGGGCGCGAGAGGAGGCCGGGTGCGAGAGGAGGCCGGGGGAGGGGGCACAAGAGGTGGGGGTAAGAGGACGGGGGGCGCTGGGGGCGCAAACAGAGGCGCGGGAAGACGCACGTGTCCGATTCAACAAACACGCGTTATTTGGCTTTATTTTGATTTATTTTACTTTTATTTATATAAAGTATTTGTAAAACATAAAAATTTGAAGAAATCGGAGTATGAATCCGAGTGGCGGAAAAACGGACAGAGCGGACCGGACCGTGAGATCTCTGCGAAAAGTCAAAGACTGCCATCGCATCCGCATCCGATCCCGATCCCGATCTGCAGGATGCGAGTCTGCTGGATCTCGACCCCGATTCAACATCTCTATGGACCTCGGCGATGGGCCCGAAGATGAACACACAGATACGTATGCAGTCGTCGGCGACGCGCCCCCGCCTCTTCCGCCCCCGCTGCTGCACATCGCGGGTACCCATGTCCACCCAGACGGGCCCATACTCGGCATTGTGATACCCGAGCATGATGGTGTTGACCACGGCGGCTTGAATTTCGACTTTGCTTCCGAATCGCAGCGGCGAAGGGTGGATCGACTGGCGCGCCGGGGATATTTTCGGTTGTGCAGGTGTCGGGCGTCGGCGAGTACGCTGGCGACGGGACGATTGACTCCGTCCATGTTTGGCGGGGGCGACAACAACAGCCCTGAAAAGCTCGGGCGATGCGAGCCTGCCAGTTCGCGGGTTCGGCGGCGCTCTACCCTCACGCGCGACGGACGAAGACGACGAGGAAGAGGAAGACCTCATAGGCATGTTGTTTGAGAACCCGAGCGACGACGACTTTGTGCCGCCGTCGGGATCGGGCAAGGGCAAGGGCAAGCAAGGATTGAGCGGCTGTGATGGACGAAAGCGTCCAGTTCGCCGAAGGGTGCTGCTGCTGCCGCTGGTTCGAGGATGCGAAGGAAGAGCTGGCGCAAGGCACAGGACGAAGTCGAGGGTAGGCACAACGACGAAAGTGACGACGAAAGCGATGACGACGATGGTCTGCGCTCGCACGCAATATCTGTGCCTGATTTTACAGCTCCCCGTCGCAAGAAACACAACCCGGCATGGTCGTCTTCGGGCATGCTCTCGAGGGGGCTGATGTTCTGCCATAATTAGAGGCGCAAGACACCCCGGCCTAAGATGCGCTGTACGTTGATAAGGCGTCGACGGACGAGCAATGTCGCAACCTATTTTGCGATCTCTGCATCGAGAAACGGTACACCATCCCTTCATACACAGTACATATTTCTGACTCTCTTGGAGTGCCGGTACCCCTGTTGACGTTCGATCGCACTGCGGAAGACTTCAAGTGTCTGGCTTGTCGCAATTATTGTAACTGCTTGCTTTGCACGTGAGAGCGCGGAGAGGCGTACATTTCCGAACGTGATGGCGGGTGGCGCAGTTGGATCGCGCGCCGCACTCCGTTAGAAACGAACGTGAACGATAATTCCGCTAAGTACAGTAGAGCTACGTGATTGTCCTAATCATAACTGGTGATCGTGTTACGCTCGCATCTCATCTCTTCCTATCACGCATACCCGCCGCATGAGACGGGCCATGCCCGACGCCGAGTTAACTCGCGCGTGGATGCTCATCATGTCAAGCTTCAACAGTCGATATGCTTGATCTGGGTTGACCTTCCCGATCTCTCTCAACACGCGCTCATATGTCGTCCAAAGTTTCGGGCAGCTCTCTAAGGACGCGCCGGACATCCCGTGGAGGGCAATTTCGCAACACTTCGAGCTGACGGAAGACCCATCGGAACCTATTAAACACCATCAACCGACGTCATAATCACCCATATGTGCTCTTACGTTCCGTCAGCTCTTTCTGAGAGCGTCTCAATCACGTGTTCTTTGTCTTCTTCCTTCCATCTCTTCATGAATTTACCCGACCCAGAGAAAACCATAGATCTGACGTAGTCAGCGATATCCTTCTTCTGCCCGCGTTCATCCTGAAGGGAAACTGTCTGAGATGTGAGTGACTCAAGTGCCTCACAGATGTCGGCCTCCGGGCGACTCGTAACACAAATACGAAGGTTAGGAAGTCGAAGGTCGACGAGGTCCTTTACGAGATCCAGGACCTGTTCACGGGGAGATGGGACATCGGACGTGTCGGGGCACCCATCAAGGGCATCTAAGATAAGATAAATTGGGCCTTGATTTGGAAGCGTGAGCATCTCCTTCAGGCACTGGGTTAACGCTTTGTCGCTAGGCTGACGTGCTCCTTTGTCGTGTGCATCGTAGAGATGGAAGAGTACGTCCCAAAAGGAATTGGAGCAAGCGGAGAGTTGGGCGAGGAGTGACGGAAGAAGGTTGCGGCGAGCTTTCTTGTCGACATCTTGAAAGTCGAAATAAAAATACGCCAACGAAGTGTTCGAAGCGGATCCGGCCCCGCATCGGGTTGTGATATCGTTGATGATTGCGGAGCTACTCGACAATCATAAGTTTCGCAATATTGCAAGATTTGAGGAGCGACGAACCATAGAACGCTCTTCCCGGAGCCCGCTGCGAAAGGTGTGGTCCATAAGACCACCGAAGTCACAAATAAAAGAAACGTACGTTTCCCGTGAATCCACAACAGAGAACCAGTCAGCTTCCAGTTTTCGAATTGGTTGCTTTCAAAGAACCACTGGGCGGTTCCCTCATGTTGACGATCACCAATGATGTTGTGAGTCGTGGATGGATCCAGTGGAGATTGCCACTTCATAAGGCTTTCCCGTAATTGGTTCCCTGTGATAGTGTTAGATACTCGACTGTCGGCAAAGACAGGACTGATTACGAACGTTTCACGTTGTCTATTTGGACCGTCGTCTGTTGAATGATTATTTTCGTTTGCGTTGCGTCTAGATGATGGAAGTTAGTGGAGACGCTGGTGAGTTGCCAAACAGACTTCGCCCACCTTCGGCTATTGTTTGCATCTTATCATCAATCACTTTAACGCTGGCACCTACAAGTTGTACTTCGCTTTTGACAACCTGCACTTTCTCGTCGACACCCTTCACGCCGTCGCCAACCGCCGTCATTTTGTTACCGACGACGTACGTGGCCTTCACAGTATGCGCACTCGCCATCGCAACCTCATCCTTTATCAGCTTGTCGAGCTTCTTCATCCCATCCTCCAGATCCGTCCGCCCCGCCAGCTTCTTAAGAAATTTCTCTGAACTGGTGTTAGCATCGATCAACTTACGTAAGGCGATGGTCGGACTTACTCGCTTGACTCTGTCCCATTTCCTTTGTGGCTGTCGCAAGGATATCCAGGATCTCAACTGTGATTTCCACCATTTTGTTCGTCATCGCCGGAGTCAGCAGGACCTCAGTATAGATCTCGAGTCGCACGAAGAAGCCTTCGATGCGTCCGAAGATGTCGACGAGGATGTCTTGGCTCGCAGCAACATCTTTAGCTGCCTAAGAGTGCTCAGCACCAGAGGTTCCCGCACGAGGGAAGAAACGAAGCAACTTACCAAGAGGAGAACACCAACGCCCGCAAATACTATTTTAGCAGGTGGGAATACCTGGCGAATTGACATCAGAGCGTGTTCACTGACAGACGAGTGATATTTACTAAAGCGACGCCTTCGCTTAGCGTCCCAGAGAAGACATAAAGGACGTTAATGGTCGGAACGAGCCATTTTTTCAACCTGTCATCGCTGGCAGTCGGAGAGAAATCAAATCGGGCAGTTTGAAAGACGGCGAGAATGGTAGCGGGAGAATCGCATTCTTCTAGTTGTTTGAAGAGATCGTGTTTCTTAAGATCGTTTTTGGTCTTTTTCTTGTATGACTTTAGAGCGGCGTCAAAGATGCTTTCGATATTGGAAGAGGACTCGGAGGGAGTAGTTGTGGGAGCCTCAAGGGGAGCCTGGGGTATGGAAACGAGGGTGGGGGGTTGACTCATGTTGGGGGTAGTAACAGTATGGTGGACGAGGGCGGGAAAATGCTGTGCCACTCATGTCGATAAACCCAGGACCGCACACAGTGCCACTGGTACCTGATTAAGACCTGATTACTCGTATCTCTCTCGGCGGTCACCTCCACTGGCAGAGGCCAATCCCACGATCACGAGTCATCGTCCAAAACGGTCTATTCCCTTCCCTCCTAAAGAATGCTCACCATTCCGTGCTATCGCCCCAGGAACGCGGGCTCATGGCAGACATCACAGATGACCCTGCCACGTGGCTCTGGTCGCTCAACGATACAGTACGTCCTTACAGCACGCCTTTCCCCAACACAAACGCGAATTTGAATTGCTCCAGGTGGGGTTTCTTTTTACATAACCATCGACCTAGCTGGGTCGACTTTTCTCATAGCCAAGGTCCCCTGTCCCTGTCATCGCGTCAGCCCCCTTGTCTGGATTGTCGCCACCGGAACGGTAGAGCAACATGACGGTGATCTCCGTCACGGGTCCCGGCGAAGAGCCCGCGCCGATACCTCATGAGAATGACGACCCAGCACGAAAGAGCACAGACAGCGACATCGAGATGCACGATAGTACTTAGAGGTGTGTCCGTCCCTTCTGCCCTTTCTATGCGCATACATACGCCGCCGTAGGTGCCTCCAGGTGCTCCACGTCCTCGCAATCCCGTGTACCCTCATGTCGCATGTCAAAAACGCCCTCTTCCTCTCTTCTCCCTCCGAAATTACTTTGTCTGAGCCTCCCACTCGACAACGTGACAGAGCCAGGAACCACGACCCGCTGAACATCATATCCATTGACACCTATTCCCCCTCCCCACAATGACGACCTCCTCGGCGCAGCCCACGCAATACAAAGAAACAGAGGGGAAAGGGCTGCTAATGGCCTACGTCCTCGTACCACCCCTCTGCCCAGCGCGCGCAAGTCAGACTATATGCCGGTTAAGCAACGGTCTCGCACACGCCAGCGCCAGATGGCAGCCAAGGGGGAAGCGCGGGCGGGGTACGACGCGGGCTCGAAGGAACTCGTGCACGTGCCGCAAGTTCTATTTGAGAACAACTCACCCGGAGCTGGCAGCACGAGCACGGGACCTAGTGGGAAGAAGACGAAGAAGGCGGCAAAAGGGACGGTGGTCGTGGTGGAACGATGAGGACGAGGAAGAGGAAGAATGGGACAAGTTCAAGATCCCCATGCCCCCTGACCAGGCGTTAGCTGCGGCATTCACACACAACCCAACGAATCCTAACGTGACGGCGTTGGCGTCAGCACTGGCAGCGACTGCTACGCGCCGGTCGGCAAAGGAGACACGCGCTGATGCTCAAGTGATAGCGCGAGCGTGGAGGTTGTCATCCCATTGCCGACGAACCGGGCTCGTGCGCAGGCCGTGTCGCCGCGTAGAAAGGGCAGACGCCATCCACACACGCCGAACAGTCTACGCAGAAAATGACAACGCGTGGTAGATGAACAGGAACAAGACGACTCTGACGACTCCGAAACTGAGATCATCGTCGATGCGCCGCGCAAACGACGGCGCGTTGCCAAGACCCACCTGCCCGACCACAGCCTAGACACAATCCCTGTCGTTCTACCCTACAGCATCGCACGTCAACCCCGCCTGCCATACACACGTCTATATCTATTCACACGTCCACGCCCGAGTCGACACCGCCCCCGCAGGAGCAGTCTTCACCATTCACGCCCCCAGACGTCAACTCCCTCGCAGGCCTCCCACTGGCGATCCTGTCCGAACCTGCACGCACGGAGATCGCGATCCCCCCGCGTTGCACTCGTCGCCCGATCCTCCACATCCCGTGCGCAAATTGCGAGAGACGCAACAGTACGCGACCCGGCAGGGTTTTTGCTATGAGGGGGCCGCGGTCGGCGCGCGGTCTCCTCACAACTTATCCCGCTGCCGAACCTCCCCCCCGGCTCGGACAGCGGCGCTTGTACCACCATTACCAACTCTGCCTCGCCAACCAATCCCGATGATCTGCACGACGCGAGTCTGGATCTTGACCTCGAGGCCGGGCCCACGGATCCAGACGCAGATGCGTATGGGTCGAGGACGACATCGTGCCCCCTCTCCACTGCTGCGCGTGGATCCACACGACCACCCACACGGCTCAGCAGTACGTTCTTGCAAGGCAACAAAGCGCGCATCGTGTCCATCTCGCAACCCACGGCCTCCCCTGCCGCTACTACCACTACCACCACCCCCGCCACTATCACCGCCAGCCCGATACCCGAACCCGCGCAGAAACAGCAGCAGCAACGCAAAGACACAGATATGTGTTTTTCGAGAAACCGCGCAAAGACGTGGGGGCGGCTCATGTCCCCTCCGGATCCTGAGGACGACTAGCCGGAGCAACAGGAAAAGAAAAAGAAAAGGGAAGGGAAGGGAAGACAGCGTGCCGGGGTAAGCGGATTCGGCTCTTTGTGGGGAGCCTAGAGCCGTTGTTGGTGGCGCGGAGGCGGCGACGGTCTGCGTCGTTGACACCGTTGGACGACGATGACGATGGCGACGAGGATGGAAATCTTGATGAGGGCGGCGATGCCGATGCTACAGACCGCGGGATCTGGCCCGGGTACGTGGTACCTGTACCGTCTGCTCAGGAGATGGCGAGGATCACGCCGGAGGAGGTGGAGCGCGCATTGGCGCTGCGTTCGTCATTGGCACCTCGGCCTAGCGTGGTCATCGACATCGACGGGCATTAAGAGTTGTCGGTAATGGGCGGTAAAGTTGAGAAAACGACTATTACCTATATCCGTTTTGGTTTTCCAGCTTCCTTAGTTTGTCTTATATCGTCTTAATTGTTATGTGCATTATAACGGTCTCTGCATGTTCTCATAGTTCGCTGTTCTGAGATGAAAGTACGGCCGGAGACTGATGGGGGTAGACAGATGGTGCGCCGCATCATTCTCGCGCGGCGCGGTGATAAGGCCTCCGCTTCTGACCCTCATTGACATACACCAGGTGCCCACGACCCCGCCACATTTTTCGAATCCATTAAGGTGCGCCTTGAAGTACATGGCCCTATGTGGCACTATGACAACTCGCTTAGTCTTGTACTACCATTCCTTCCACTTCTCGTAGGGATATATACTTCACAATATCCCGCCACATAGTATTGGAGCATGTTATATTGTGAAGTGGCTATCATTTATAGAGAAGTGGAAGGAATACAGGACATAACGAGTTATCATAGTGCCACATCCATCAGCAAGATCAAATTAGCTAGAAATGCCTGGTGTGACTAGTATGACTGGCTAGACTAGTGCTAGTTACATTCTAGTCATGCCAGCACTTTCAGTTTTGTTGTTAGAATTCTAGACAGCATCCTAGTTGATCTAGTCACTAGTACTAGCATTCAGATTTCTACCTCTACAAGATTTTCTAGCAAAGCCTGCTATATAAATAAATATAGTAGGGTAAGTAGTAAAAGACTTGTTTGTGTAGTGGTTAATGTTTGAACTTGGAAAATATGTCACCTGACATGGTCTTTGGTTCAAATCCCAAGCAATGCTGTTTATAATATACCAATCAGAATTAATAATTAATAATAATAATAAATAAATAAGATAGGTGACAAATGACCAAAGGCACAATGCACATGATATTATGTCATCATATAAGTACTACAAGTTAAATTATATATTTTGTCCTAGATGGTGATGTAACTAGGTCTAGGGACATTGACCTAGTGCCAGCCAAACCTTCCTGGCCCTAGGTTGGAACTAGAGGACTAGTGGAACTAGATCTAGTTCTGCTAGTCACTTTTTGTCTTGCTGATGTCACTCGGCGGCCATAGGGCCATGTACCCCAAGACAGACTCTAATAAACAAAAAGTATTGGAGCAAAGAGCATAGTTCTAGCCTTGTTTGATGTTCATACCAAGGTTCATACGATCTCAGACAAATTAAGAGCGCCATTATTTTATAAAGTTGAACTCACACCATCTATATTTGTATTAAATTGTATAGCATCACAAAAGCTAATCAAGTTCGACGACACGATATTTTAATAGCAACTGTTCCATCTCGTGGTGTCCTCCTGACGCAGCAAACTGAACCGGAGTCTGACCCATGTCATTCACTGCGTCTATATCTGCACCGTTTTCAAGTAGCAGGCACAAGGAATCGACATCGGGACCGTGAGCAGTCGGGTGAAATAATATGTGCAGAGGCGTCGAGTTTCTCCAATCGCGTGCATTGACATCCGCCCCATTCTCGATCAGCGTCCGCACAAAACCACTATTCGACATGAACGACGCAAGATGCAAAGGTGTCTTGTGGGTCCCATCCCGTGCGTTGACATTCGCCCCTTCCAGGATCAATATTCGCACAATACCATCATTCGAGGACGACGACAACGATACCACATGCAAAGGCGTCGAGTAGCGTCCATCCCGTGCGTTGACGTCCGCTCCATTTAGGATCAATGTCCGGACAATATCGCTTTTCCACTCCCAAAACGACGCCAGATGTAAAGGCGTCGAGTAGTCCCCATCCCGTGCGTTGACATCCGCTCCATTCTCGATCAGTACCTGCACAACATCATCTTTCTGAAACGCCGACATCGACGCCAGATGCAAAGGCGTCGACTGGCTTTTATCTCGTGCGTTGACATCCGCTCCATTCAGGATCAATGTCTGGCAAACATCACCATTCAACCACGACGTCATCGACGACGCCAGATGCAAAGGCGTCTTGTGGCTCCCATCCCGTGCGTTGACATCCACTCCATTCAGCATCAATGCCCGCACAACATCACCGCTACGCCTCGACGGCGATGACGACGCCAGATGCAATGGCGTCTTGTGTCCTCCATCCCGTGCGTTGACATCCCCCCTAAGTTGGATGAAGAGTTCCACGATTTGGACATTCCCCGACGACGACGCAAGAAAAAGCAACCTCTGAAGGTCGGTGCGCGCATCCGCCCCATTCTGCATCAATAACTGCACAATATCGAAGTGACCAAATTTTGATGCCTCGTGCAATGGAGTATGGTTGTCCCCCGTCTTAGCAACATTGATATCTGCGTTGTGTGCCAGTAGTATTCGAACAACTTCCAGGTGTCCCTTCCATGCTGCAAAGTGGAGTGGGGTCGTGTGGTCGTCTTGTTGCGAGTTCACATTTGCGCCGATGTTTATTAGCCATATTGCAACATCCGTCAATCCAACTCGCGATGTGGCGTGCAATAGGGTGCAACCCCGGTGACCAATAGGCAGGACCGCGCCATGCCGGCATAGTATCTCTGCAACTTGAATGTGTTCGTTGCGCAATGCTGCCGCCAGCGGACTCTTGTTATAACCAACCGTAGCATTGACATGCTGCGGATACCCGGCGATGAGATGTTTGGTTAGGTCACGAAATCCGCACAACGCAGCATAGTATAGGCAGAACGGAGCATAGGCTTCGCTTGATGAAGTAGATTTCGGGGGCAGTTCAAAATCATCTGAACCGAAATAGAAAGCATGCCATCTGTTATCGATGTTAAACGACTTGAGCCATGCTGCGAAATATGGCCTTGTAGGATCAAAAAGACGTCGCATCCCGTCTTCTACACATAACGATACGTTCTCGAATTGTGCATGGACTACCCAGTGCTGAGCGGCATATTCAGATAGAGGAGAGCCACGATCGGCCATATCACTGCAGTTGGGTCGAAGAAGAATCGCCAAGCAAGCTTGGACAATGACCGTGTGCGCTGTGTCCAAACGGATATGAAACCCGGAAATATCTGCTGTTAGGCTGGCAAGCCGATCCGAAGTTAAGAACTCCTTCACAGAGAAATGTGCGAATTGTACAACACGTGTCTTCGAAGACTCGTCATCGACGACGACGATCAGGCTCGAGCATGTAGACAGGACGCCTTGTTGCTCGTCATCCCAACGCCAATCTGAGTTCAGCACCGGTATCCCTTCCTTCGCACCATCAAAGTCGAGAGCAAGAACTTCTGCAAGCTCGTCGACACGAAGTGGCCGAGTCGCAACGGCGAGACATTGTAACAGGAGATAAGCTTGATCTGGGTTGACCTTCCCGATCTCCCTCAACATCCGCTCGTAAGTCTCATCCAAAGATTTGGGCAATTCTCTGAGGACGCGCCGCACATTCTGTGGAAGGCAATTTCGCAACATCTCGAGTTGACAAAAGACCCATCGGAACCTATTAAACTCCATCAACCACTGTCATAATCACCCGTATATGCTCTCACATTCCGTCAACTCTTTCTGAGAGCGTCTCAATCACGTGTTCTTTGTCGTCCTTCCTCCATTTCCTCATGAATTTACCCGACCCAGAGTAGACCACAGATCTCACGTAGGAGGTGATATCCTTCCTCTGCCCGTGTTCATCTTGAAGGGAAACTGTCTGAGACGCGAGTGACTCAAGTGCCTCACAGATGTCGGCCTCCAGGCGACTCGTAACACAGATATGAAGGCTAGGAAGTCGAAGGCCGACAAGGTCCTTTACGAGATCAAGGACCTGTTCGCGGGGAGATGGGACATCGGAGGTGTCGAGACATTCATCAAGGGCATCTATGATAAGATAAACCGACCGTCGATTTGGAAGCGTGAGCATCTCCTTCAGGCACTCGGTTAAAGCTTTGTCGCCAGGCTGACGTGCGCCGTTGTCGTGGGTCTCATAGAGACGAGAGAGTATGTCGCAAAAGGCATCGGAACGTGTAGAGAGTTGGATGAGAAGTGACGGGAGAAGGTTGCGGCGGGCTTGCTTGTCGACATCTCGAAAGTCAAAATAAAAATAGGCCATCGAAGCCGATCCGGCCGCGCAGAGGGTCGTGACCTTGTTGATGATTGCGGAGCTGCTCGACGATCATAAGTTTCCCAATGCCGCATGATGTGAGGAGCGACGAACCATAGGACGCTCTTCCCGGAGCCCGCTGCGAAACGTGTGGTCGATAGGATCACCGAAGCGGCGAGGCCACGGGTAAAAGAAACGTACGTTTCCCATGAATCCACAACAGGGAACCAGTCACTTTCCAGCTTTCGAATTGATCGCTTTCAAAGAACCACTCGGCGGTTCCCTCATGTTGGCGATCACCAACGATGTTGTGATTTGTGGATGGATCCGGTGGAGATTGCCACTTCCTAAGGCTTTCCTGTAATTGGTTCTCTGCGATCGTGTTAAATACTCGATTGTCAGCAAAGACGGGACTGATTACGAACGTTTCACGTTGTCTATTTGGTCTATCAATTGTTTAACGGTTATTTTCGTTTCCATTGCGTCTAGATGATAGAAGTTATTGGTGACGCTGGTGAGTTGCCAAACAGACTTCGCCCACCTTTAGCCATTGTTTGTACCTTATCGTCAATCGCTTTAACAGTGGCGCCTACAAGTTGTACTCCGCTTTGGACGACCTGCACATTCTCGTTGACATCCTTCAGGCCGTCGACAACCGCCGTCACTTTGTTACCGATGCTGTGTGTGAGATTCAGCACCCGCGCACTCGCCATCGCAACCTCTTCGTCCGTCAGTTTGTCGAGTTTCTTCAGCCCATCCTCCAGATCCGTCCACCCCGCCACCTTCTTGAGGAATGTTTCTGAACAGGCATTAGCATCGATCAACGTAAGGCGATGGTCAAACTCACTCGCTCGACTCCGTTTCATTTCCTTTGTGGCTGTCGCAAGGATATCCAGGATCTCAACCGTGATTTCCACCATTTTGACCGTCATCGCGGGAGTCAGCGGGATCTCGTTATAGATCTCGAGTCGGACGAAGAAGCTTTCGATGCGTCCGAAGATGTCAACGAGGATGTCTTGGCTCGCAGCAACATCTTTAGCTGCCTAAGAATGCTCAGCACCAGAAGTTCCCGCACGAGGGAAGAAACGAAGCGACCCACCAAGAGGAGAACACCAACGCCAGCAAATACTAGCTTGGCAGGTGGGAATACCTGGCGAATCGACATTAGATCATGTTCACTGACAGAAGGGTCGATATTTACTAAAGCGACGCCTTCGCTTAGCGCCCCAGAGAAGGCATAAAGGACGTTAACGGTCGGAACGAGCCATTTGTTCAACCTGTCATCACGAGCAGTCGGAGAGAAATCAAATCGGGCTGCTTGAAAGACGGCGAGAATGGCAGCGGGAGAATGGCATGCTTCGAGTTGTTTGAAGAGATCGTGTTTCTTAAGATTGTTCTTGGTCTTTTCCTTGTACGACTTTAGAGCAGCGTCGAAGATGCTTTCGATATTGGAAGACGACTCGGAGGGAGTAGTTGTGGGAGCCTGGAGTATGGAAACGAGAGTGGGATATTGACTCATATTGGAGATGTGGGACTGCGATCGCGGCCTGACGACCTGGATATGGGCTTAACAGCGGTAACACGGACCGGCACTTCCTCCAGTCCGATTCCCTCTCACGATACGGAGCTGCTGAGGCCCATTGCACGCTCAGCAGTCACTTCCACTGGCAGAGGCCAATCCCACAATCACATCATCGTTATCGTCGTCCCACTGTGTATTCCTTCCCAATGCCCACGAATCCGCCCCATCGCCACAAGAACGCGGGCTCATGGATGGCCCTGCCGCGTAGCTCTGGTCGCTCAACGGTACGTCATTCCTCAACACAAACGTGACATTTTGAATTGCTCCAGGTAGGTTTTTTTATAACCGAGAACGGCTTTTCTCATAGCCAAGGTCCCCTGTCCCTGTCGTCGCGTCAGCCCCCTCGTCGGTCTCACCCTCACCGTCGCCTCTCGCCCCGCCGTCCAGATTGTCGCCACCGGAACGGTAAAGTAACACGACGGCGATCTCCCTCACGGGTCCTGGCGACGAGCCCGCGCCGATATCTCATGAGAATGACGGCCAAACAGACCCAGCACGACAGAACACGGACAACGACGTCGAGATACGCGATAGTGACGTGGAGGCGTGTCCGTCCCTTCTACCCTTTCTATGCGCATACATACGCCGTGCGACAGACTCAGCCCCCTCCCACGGGTGCCTCCAGGCGCTCCACATCCTCGCAAACCCGTGTACCCTCATGCCGCATGTCAAAGATGCCCTCTTCCTCTCTTCTCCCTCCGAAAGCACTTCGTCTGGGCCTCCCACCCACCAACGTGACTGAGACAGGGACCACGATCCGCTAGACATCACATCCATTGTCACCTCTTCCTCCTCACGACCACCTCCTCGGCGCAGCCCACACAAGCCTAAGAAACAGAGGGGACAGGGGCAGCTGATGGCCTACGTCCTCGTACCGCCCCTCCCGCCCGGCGTACGCAGCTCAGACTATATGCCGGTTAAGCAACAGTCCCGCACACGCCAGCGCCAGCTGGCGGCCAAGGAGAAGGCGCGGGCAGGGGACAATGAGGGCTCGAAGGAAATTGTGCACGTGCCACAAGTTGCATTCGAGAACAACTGGCCAGGAGCTGACTGCACGAGCACGGGACCTATGGGAAACAAGGCGGCAAAAGAGACGGTGGTAGTGGTGGACGACGAGGACGACGAAGAGGAAGAAGGTGACAAGTCCAAGGTCCCCATGCCCCTCGACCAGGCATTAGCTGCGGCATTCACACACAACCCAACGAGTCCTAACGTGGTGGCGTCGGCGTCAGCACCGGCAGCGACTACTGCGCGCCGGTCTTTAAAGGAGACACGCGCTGAGGCTTCAAGGGATAGCACGGGCGTGGAGGTTGTCATCCCATTGCCGACGAAACGCGCTCGTACGCACGCGCATGTGCAGGGTGTGTCGTCGCGTAGAAAGGGGAGACGCCATCCACGCACGCCGAACAGGCCACGCAGAAAACGACAGCGCGTGGCAGACGAACAGGAACACGTCGACTCTGACGACTCCGAAACTGAGATCATTGTCGATGCGCCGCGCAAACAACGGCGCGTCTCCAAGCCAAGCCGCAATCACACCTGTCTGCCCGACCACAACCTAGACATATGCGCCGCTGTTCCACCCAGTAGCATCGCACGTCAACCCCGCCCGCCATTTACACGTCCATATCTGTTCATACGTCCACGCCCGAGTCGACGCCGCCCCCGCAGGAGCAGTCTTCATCATTCACGCCCCCAGACGTCAACTCCCTTGCAAGCCTCCTGCTGACGATCCTGCCCGAACCCGCATGCACAAGATCGTGAATCCCCCCGGCGCGCACTCAACCACCTCCACTTATCACCTGATCCTCCAGATCCCGTGCACAAATCGCGATCCGTCAGGGTTTTTGCTATGAGGGGGCCGCGGTCGGCGCGCACGGTCTCCGCGCAACTTCTCCCGCTGCCGAACCTTCCCCCGTCTCGGATAGAGGCGCTTGTGCCATCACTACCAACTCTGCCTCCGCAACCGATCCCGATGATTTGCAGGACGCGAGTCTGGATCTCGACTGCGACTTGGACATCTTGATGGACTTCGAGGCCGGGCCCGCGGACGCACATGGAGTCGAAGACGATGTCGTGCCTCCGCACCCCCCGCCGCCACTGTTGCGCACCGTGGGTACCCATGACCATCCAGACGGGCACGTGCTCGGCTTTGTGATACTCGAGCATGACGATGTCGACCATAGCCCTGGCGCTGGCGTGGACATAGGCCGTGCTCTCACGAACCCAAGCCAAGGCCTTTTACCGACTGGCGCGACGGGAACGTTTTCAGTGGTGCAGGTGCCGGTACAGACACAGGCGCCTGCGAGTACGCTGATGATGGAACGATCGACCCGTCCGTGCTTGGCGACGGCGGCAACCTCAGCCCTGGCAAGCTCGGAGACAACCCGAGCTCGCCGGTTCGTGGATTCGACGGCGTGCAACCTTCGCGCGCGACGGACGAAGACGACGAGGAAGAGGAAGACTTTATGGGCATGTCGTTTGAGAACACGAGCGACGACGACTTTGTGCCGCCGTCAGGATTCGGCAAGGGCAAGGGTCGAGTGGTCGTTGTGGACGGCGTTGTCGAATTGTCTGAGAGCATTGCTGCTGCCCCTGGTTCGATGATGCGGAGGAAGAGCGGGCGCAAGGAACTTGCAGACCAAGTCGTTGAGGAAGACAACGACAGCGACGACGACAGAGATGACGACGATGGTCCGTGTGCGTACGCAATATCTGCGCCTGATTTTACAAATGCCCGTTGCAAGAAACGCACCCCAGCATTGTCGTCATCAGGCGCGCTCCTGGGGGGGCTAACGTTCTGCCACCATTGTAGAAGCACGACACGCCAACCCTTGATGCGATGTACGTTGATCAGGGCGTCGACGGACAAGTGATACAGCAGCCTGTTTTGCGATCGTTGCATTGAGAAACGGTACGCCCTCCATCCACCCCTTCATATACAGTACATATTTCTGACACTCTTGGAGCGCAGATCCCCCGAGTTGACGTTCGATCGCTCCGCGGAAGACTTCAAGTGTCTGGCTTATCGCAACTATTGTAACTGCCCGCTTTGCTCACGGAAGCGCGGAGGGGCGTACATCCCCGAACATGATGGCGGGTGGCGCAGTTGGATCGCGCGCCAAGGTGGCTCCCATCGCGCCGCGCCGATCCCCGCAAAGAAAAGCAAGAGCAACAACTCCGGACGGCGCCGGCAGCGACGATGACGACGATGACAACAACGGATACACAGGTCTGTGACGGAAGCTGGAGCCACTCGACAGTGCGTTCTTGTACGGCAACAAAGCGCGCGTCGTGCCCGTCTCCCAACCCACGTCCTCCCCTGCCGCTACTACCACTACCCCCAGTGCGCCCGCCAGTATCACCGCCAGCCCGTACCCGAACCTGCGCAGCAACAGTAGCAGCAACCGCAATGATGCAGATATGTGTTTAACGGGAAACCGCGCAAGACGTGGAGGCGGCTCGTGTCCCCTCCGGATCCTGAGGACGACCAGCCGGAGCAACAGGAAAGAAAAAGGGAAGGGAAGACAGCGTGCCGGGGTAAGCGGATTCGGCTCTTTGTGTGGAGCCTAGAGCCGTTGTTGGTGGCGCGGAGGCGGCGATAGTCTGTGTCGTTGACGCTGTTGGACGACGATGACGATGACGATGGCGACGAGGATGGAAATCTTGATGAGGGCGGCAATGCCGATGCCGATGCAGACCACGGGATCTGGCCCGGGTGGTACATGTACCGTCTGCTCAGGCGGAAGAGAAAGCGAGGATCACGCCGGAGGAGGTGGAGCGCGCATTGGCGTTGCGTTCGCCATTGGCACCTCGGCCTAGACGTAGTCATCGACATCGACGAGCTTTAAGAGTTGTCGGTAGTGGGCGGTAGAATTAAGAAAACGACCTGTATATCCATTTTGGTTTTCCAGCTTCCTTAGTTTATCTTTATCGTCTTAATTGTTATGTGCATTATAACTGTCTCTGCATGTTCTCATAATTCGCTGTTCTGAGATGAAAGTACGGCCGGAGACTGATGGAGATGGACAGATGGTGTCAATGCGCCGCATCTTTCTCGCGTGGTGCGGTGATAAGGCCTCCGCTTCTGACACTCATCGACGTTCACCAGGTGCCCATCCGGTTGTGACCCTGCCGCATAGTATTGGAACATGTTATATTGTGAAGTGACTGTCATTTAGAGAAGTGGAAGGAACGCCAGTACAGTACATAACGAGTTATCATAGGGCCATTTACTTACCCAAGGCAGACTGTAATAAATTTGAATAAAAACGAAAATAAAAAGTATTGGAGCAAAGAGCATACTTGTAGCCTTGTTCGATGTTCATACGATCTCAGACAAATTGAGAGTGCCATGATTTTATAAAGTTGAACTCACACCATCTATATTTGTAAAACATCACGAAAGCTAATCAAGTTCGACGACACGATATTTTAATAGCAACTGTTCCATCTCGTGGTGTCCTCCTGACGCAGCAAACTGAACCGGAGTCTGACCCATGTCATTCACTGCGTCTATATCTGCACCATTTTCAAGTAGCAGGCACAAGGTATCAGCATCAGGACCGTGAGCAGTCGGGTGAAATAATATGTGCAAAGGCGTCGAATTTCTCCAATCGCGTGCATTGACATCCGCCCCATTCTCGATCAGCGTCCGCACAAAACCACTATTTGACATGAACGACGCCAGATGCAAAGGTGTCTTGTGGGTCCCATCCCGTGCGTTGACATTCGCCCCTTCCAGGATCAATATTCGCACAATACCATCATTCGAGGACGACGACAACGATACCACATGCAAAGGCGTCGAGTAGCGTCCATCCCGTGCGTTGACGTCCGCTCCATTTAGGATCAATGTCCGGACAATATCGCTTTTCCACTCCCAAAACGACGCCAGATGCAAAGGCGTCGAGTAGTCCCCATCCCGTGCGTTGACATCCGCTCCATTCTCGATCAGTACCTGCACAACATCATCTTTCTGAAACGCCGACATCGACGCCAGATGCAAAGGCGTCGACTGGTTTTCATCTCGTGCGTTGACATCCGCTCCATTCAGGATCAATGTCTGGCAAACATCACCATTCAACCACGACGTCATCGACGACGCCAGATGCAAAGGCGTCCTGTGGTTCACATCCCGTGCGTTGACATCCACTCCATTCAGCATCAATGCCCGCGCAACATCACCGCTACGCCTCGACGGCGATGACGACGCCAGATGCAATGGCGTCTTGTGTTTCCCATCCCGTGCGCCGACATCTCCCCTGAGTTGGATGAAGAGCTCCACAATTTGGACATTCCCTGACGACGACGCTAGAAAAAGCAACCTCTGAAGGTCGGTGCGTGCATCTGCCCCATGCTGCATCAATAACTGCACGCTATCGAAGTGACCAAATTTTGATGCGTCGTGCAATGGAGTATGGTTGTCCCCCGACTTAGCAACATTGACATCTGCGTTGTGTGCCAGTAGTGTTCGAACAACTCCCAGGTGTCCATTCCCTGCTGCCAAGTGGAGTGGGGTCGTGTGGTCGTCTTGTTGCGAGTTCACATTTGCGCCGATGTTTATTAGCCATATTGCAACATCCGTCAATCCAACTCGCGATGTGGCGTGCAATAGGGTGCAACCCCGGTGACCAATAGGTAGGACCGCGCCATGCTGGTATAGTATCTCTGCAACTTGAATGTGTTTGTTGCGCAATGCTGCCGCCAGCGGACTCTTGTTATAACCAACCGTGGCATTCACATGCTGCGGATACCCGGCGATGAGATGTTTGGTTAGGTCACGAAATCCGCACAACGCGGCATAGTATAGGCAGAACGGAGCATAGGCTTCGCTTGATGAAGTAGAATTCGGGGGCAGTTCAAAGTCATCTGAACCGAGATAGAAAGCATGCCATTTGTTATCAATGTTAAACGACTTGAGCCATGCTGCGAAATATGTCCTTGTAGGATCAAAAAGGTGTTCCATCCCGTCTTCTATACATAACGATACGTTCTCGAATTGTGCATGGACTACCCAGTGCTGAGCGGCATATTCAGATAGAGGAGAGCCACGATCGGCCACATCACTGCAATTGGGTCGAAGAAGAATCGCCAAGCAAGCTTGGACAATGACCGTGTGCGCTGCGTCCAGACGGATATGAAACCGGGAAAGGTCTGCCGTTAGGCTGGCAAGCCGATCCGAAGTTAAGAACTCCTTCACAGAGAAATGTGCGAGTTGTACAATGTGAGTCTTCGAAGAGTCGTCATAGACGACCACAATCAAGCTCGAGCACATCGACAGGAGGTGTTCTTGCTCGTCGTCCCAACGCCAATCCGAGTTCAGCACCGGTATCCCTTCCTTAGCCCCATGGAAGTCGAGCGCAAGAACTTCTGCGAGCTCATCAACACGAAGTGGCCGAGTCGCAACGGTGAGACATTGTAACAATCGATATGCTTGATCTGACTCGACCTTCCCGATCTCCCTCAACATCCGCTCGTATGTCTCGTCCAAAGATTTGGGCAACTCTCTGAGGACGCGATGGACATTTTGTGGAAGGCAATTTCGCAGCATTTCGAGCTGACAGAAGACCCAGCGGAACCTGTTAAATACCATCAGCCACCGTCATAATCACCTGTATATGCTCTTACATTCCGTCAGCTCTTTCTGAGAGCGTCTCAATCACGTGTTCTTTGTCTTCTCCCCTCCATTTCTTGAATTTACCCGACCCAGAGTAGACCACAGATCTCACGTAGGAGGTGATATCCTTCCTCTGCCCGTGTTCATCCTGAAGGGAAACTGTCTGAGACGCGCGTGACTCAAGTACCTCACAGATGTCAGCCTCCAGGCGACTCGTAACACAGATATGAAGGCTAGGAAGTCGAAGGCTGACAAGATCCTTTACGAGATCAAGGACGACTTGGCGGGGAGACGGGATACCAGAGGTGTCGGAACACTCATCAAGGGCATCTATGATAAGATAAACTGGGCGTTGATTTGGAAGCGTGAGCATCTCCTTCAGGCACTGGGTTAGAGCTTTGTCGCTAGGCTGACGTGCGCCGTTGTCGTGGGTCTCATAGAGACGAGAGAGTATGTCGCAAAAGGCATCGGAACGTGTAGAGAGTTGGATGAGAAGTGACGGGAGAAGGTTGCGGCGGGCTTGCTTGTCGACATCCCGAAAGTCAAAATAAAAATAGGCCATCGAAGCCGATCCGGCCGCGCAGAGGGTCGTGACCTTGTTGATGATTGCGGAGCTGCTCGACGATCATAAGTTTCCCAATGCCGCATGATGTGAGGAGCGACGAACCATAGGACGCTCTTCCCAGAGCCCGCTGCGAAACATGTGGTCGATAGGATCACCGAAGCGGCGAGGCCACGGGTAAAAGAAACGTACGTTTCCCATGGATCCACAATAGGGAACCAGTCACTTTCCAGCTTTCGAATTGATCGCATTCAAAGAACCACTCGGCGGTTCCCTCGTGTTGGCGATCACCAACGATGTTGTGAGTCGTGGATGGATCCGGTGGAGATTGCCACTTCCTAAGGCTTTCCCGTAATTGGTTCTCTGTGATCGTGTTCAATACTCGATTGTCAACGAAGACGGGACTAATTACGAACGTTTCACGTCGTCTATTTGGGCCATCATTTGTTCAGCGGTTGTTTTCACATCCATCCCGTCTAGAGGATAGAAGTTAGTGGTGACGCTGGTGAGTTGCCAAACAGACTTCGCCCACCTTTAGCCATTGTGTCCAGCTTATCGTTAATTGCTTCTAACTTGGCGTCTACAAATCGTACACCACTTTGGACATCCTGGGAATTCTTGTTGACATCCCTCAGGCCGTCAACAACCGCCGTCACTTTGTTATCGATGCTGTGTGTGAGATTCAACATCCGCGCACTCGCCATCGCAACCTCTTCGTCAGTCAGTTTGTCGAGTTTCTTCAGCCCATCCTCCAGATCCGTCCACCCCGCCACCTTCTTGAGGAATGTTTCTGAACAGGCATTAGCATCGATCAACGTAAGGCGATGGTCAAACTCACTCGCTCGACTCCGTTTCATTTCCTTTGTGGCTGTCGCAAGGATATCCAGGATCTCAACCGTGATTTCCACCATTTTGTCCGTCATTGCCGGAGTCAGCGGGACCTCGGAATAGATCTCGAGTCGGACGAAGAAGCTTTCGATGCGTCCGAAGATGTCGACGAGGATGTCTTGGCTCGCGGTAACACCCTTAGCTGCCTAAGAACGCTCAGCACCAGAAGTTCCCGCACGAGGGAAGAAACGAAACAACTTACCAACACGAGAGCACCAACTCCTGCAAATACTAGCTTGGCAGGTGGGAATACCTGGCGAATTGACATCAGAGCGTGTTCACTGACAGATGAGTGGATATTTACTAAAGCGACGCCTTCGCCTAGAGTCCCAGAGAAGGCATAAAGGACGTTGATGGTGAGAGCGAGCCATTTGTTCAACCTGTCATCGCCTGGAGTCCGAGAGAAATCAAACCGGTCTGCTTTAAACACGGCGAGAATGGCAGCGGGAGAATCGCATTCTTCTAGTTGTTTGAAGAGATCGTGTTTCTTAAGATCGTTCTTGGTCTTTTCTTTGTACGACTTTAGAGCGGTATCGAAGATTCCTTCGATATTGGAAGAGGACTCGGAGGGAGTAGTTGCGGGAGCCTGGAGCATAGAAACGGGAGCGGGAGGTTGAGTCATGTTGGAAGTGTTCAACAACAGTCTGGTGGACGACGACGGGTGAATGTTGGTGCCACGTGTCAAGCCCTAGAGACGCGGTAAAACGGGCCGGCACCTCCACTCTCGGCGGAGTCTCGGCGGTCACGGAGGGGCCGTTATTGTCGCCCAACGGTGTATTCCCTCCCAATGCCGACGACATCCTATTATATCGCCATATGAACGTGGGCTCATGGCAGACATCACTCTCGATCCAGATGACTGCTGCGTGCATGGCTTTGGTCGCTCCACGATACGTCTTTCCTCAACCCAAACGCGACTTTGGCACTTGCCCCAGGCAGGTCTCTTTTTTACACAAAGCCTCGGGTCGTCAACGGCTTTTCCTGTGACAGTCAAGGTCCCCTGTACCTGTCGTGTTAGCCTCATCGTCAGTTCACACCGCCATCTAGATTGTTACCGCCGGAATATGAATGCAACATAACGGCAACCTCTTCCATGTTCCCGACGACGACAGACCATGGGCCGGTGTCTTGTGAGAGCGACGGCCAAGCAGACCCAACACGAAAAGGCACGGACGGCGAAGTCAAGACTCGTATTGTAGCCCTCACGATCGCGGCGCACAGGTGTGTCCTTCCATTCCGCCCTTCCTATGCGCATACATACGCTGTGCAGCGGAGTCAGCCCCCTCTCCCTCGGGTGCCTTCAGGGGCGCTCTACATCCTCGCAATCCCGTATACTCTCATGTAAAAGATGCCCCTCATACTCACTTCCTCCTCCGAAGGCACTTCGTCCGAGCCTGCCCCTCGCCAGCGCGAAAGAGACAGGGACCACGACCTGCTGGACATCATATCCATCGACACCTTTTCCGTCCTCCTCACGACCACCTCAGCGCAGCCCGTGCAAGATCAAGAAACAGAGGGGACAGGAGCAGCTGATGGCCTACGTCCTGGTACGCCCCTCCCGCCCGGCGCGCGCAAGTCGGACTATATGCCGGTTAAGCAACGGTCCTGCACACGCCAGCGCCAGACAGCAGCCAAAGGAAAGGCGCGGACAAGGGAACAAATGGGGCTTGAAGGAACTCGTGCACGTCTGCAAGTTGCGTTTCGGAACAACTGGCCTGGTGCCGGCAGCACGGGACCCAGTAGGAAGAAGACGAAGGTGGTATGAGAGATGGTGGTTGTGGGGAGTATGAGGACGACGAAGAGGGAGAGAAAGACAAGTCCAAGTCCAAGACCCTCACGCCCCTCGACCAGGCGTTGGCTGAGGCATTCACACACGACTCAATGAATCCTAACGTGATGGCGTCGGTGTCAGCATCAGCGGCGACTAGTGGCAGTACGCGCAAGTTGACGAAGGGGACAGGCGCTAATACCTCAAGTGACAATGGAGCGTGGAGGTTGTCATCCCGTTGCCGACTAAACGCGCTCGCACGCACGCGCATGCCAGGCTGTGTTGCCGCGTTGAAAGGGGAAACGCCATCCACACACGCCGAACAGTCCACGCAGAAACGACAGGGCCGCGTGGCAGATGAGCAGGAACAAGACGACTCCGACGACTCTTACACATTATCGTTGATACACCGTGCAAACTACAGCGCGTCCCCAAAGTCAAGCCGCAATCACACCCGCCTGCCCAACCACAACCTAGACATAAGCCCGGTCGTTCTACCCAGCAGCATCCCACGCCAACCCCGCCCGCCATATACACGTCTATATCTATTCACACGTCCACGCCCGAGTTGACCCCGCCCCCGCAGGAACAGTCATCACCAATCACGCCCTTAGACGTCAACTCGCTTGCCGACCTCCCTTTGACGATCCTGCCAGAACCCGCACGCACGGTAATCGCGATCCCCCCGCGCGCACTCAGCCACCTGCACTCGTCGCCCGATCCCCTAGATCCCGTGCGCAAATCGCAAGAGACGCGATCCGGCAGGGTTTTTGCTATGAGGGGGCCGCGGTCGGCGCGCACGGTCCCCTCGCAACTTCCCGCTGCCAAACCTTCCCCCGTCTCGGATAGCGGCGCTTGTGCCATCACTACCACCTCTGCCTCCGCAACCGATCCCGAAGATCTGCAGGACGCGAGTCTAGATCCCGACCCGACCTCGACTTCGACCTCGACATTTCTATGGGCCTCGGGGACGGACTCACGGATTCAGACGCAGATGCACACGAGGTCGAAGACGACATCGTACCCCCGCACCCCCGGCCACCACTTCTGCGCATGGCGGATATTCATGGCCACCCAGACGAGCCCATGCTCTGTTTTGTGATACAAGCATGACGGTGTTGACCATAGTCCTGGCGCTGGCGTGGACGTAGGCTGCGCTCTCACGAGCCCAAGCCAAAGCCTGAGCTTTAACGTTGTTTCACCGGGTCACGGCGGCGAAGGATGGATCGACTGGCGTGCCGGGAACGTTTTCGGTGGTGCAGGTGCCAGTACACAGGCGCCGGCGAGTACGCTGGTTACGGTACAATCGGCCCGTCCGTGCTGTGACTGGGTAACCTCAGCCCTGGAAAGTTCGGAGACGACCCGAGCTCAGCGGTTCGTGGATTCGGCGGCGTGAAACCCTCGGGCGTGACGGAGGAGGACGACGGGGAAGGGGAAGACGTCATGAGCATGTTGTTTGGGAACACGAGCGACGACGACTTTGTGCCGCCGTCGGGATTGGGCAAGGGCAGACGAAGTTGAGATCGGGCACAACGACGGTAGTAATGACGAAAGCGACGATGACGGTGGTCCGCGCGCGCACGCAATATTTGCGCCGATTTTTACAAACGCCCGTCGCAAGGAACGCACCCCGACATCGTTCGTCATCAGGCGTGCTCCCGTGGGGGCTGACGTTGTGCCATCAATGCAGGCGCAAGATAGTGAAGACATCCCGGCCCGAAATGCGCTGTACGTTGATCAGGCGTCGACGGACGAGCAATGCCCCAACCCATTTTGCGATCTCTGCACAGAAATACGGTACGTCATCCCTTCATATACAGTACATATTTCTGACTCTTGGAGCGCAGGTACCCTCAGTTGACGTTCGATCGCACTGCGGAAGACTTCGAGTGTCCAGCTTGTCGCAATTATTGCAACTGCTAGCTTTGCTCACAGAAGCGCGGAGAGATGTATATCTCCGAACGTGATGGCTGGTGGCGCAGTTGGATCGAGCGCCAAGATGGCTCCCATCACGCCGCGCCGATTCCCGCAAAGAAGAGGAAGAACAAAGACCCCGGCGCGGCGCAGGTGCCGGCGACGACGAAGCAGCGCACGACGACATGACGACGACAACGGCCGATGCCCAGGTCTTCGACGGGAGCAGGAGCGCAACGGTGGTGTTCACGGTATCTGACGAGCTGCTTTGGCAGTGCGTTCTTGCACGGCAGCAAAGCGCGCATCGTGCCCGTCTCGCAACCCACAGCCTTCCCTACCGCTGCTACCACCACCCATATTACCCCACTATCACCGCCAGCTCGATACCCGAACCCGCGCAGAAACAGCAGCAACTGCAAAGACGCCAGCATGTGTTTATTGGGAAATCGCGCAGGACGTGGGGGCGGCTCGTGTCCCTTCCGGATCCCGAGGACGAACAGCCGGAGCAGAAAAGAAAAAGACGGAAGGGAAAGTCGGTCGTGGCGGGCCGGGGATGCCGGGGTATGCAGATTTGTGGGGAACCTGGAACCGACCGTTGTTGGTGGCGCGTAGGCGGCGACTGAGACGGTCTGTGTCGTTGACGCCGTTGGACGACGATGACGATGACGGCGAAGATGGAAATCTTGATGAGGGCGATGCCGATGCGGACTCAGATGCAGACGACAGGATCTAGCTAGCATCTGCTCAGACGGAGGAGATGGCGAGGATCACTCGGAGGAGGTGGAGCCCGCTATCAGCGCCGCATTTATCCATTGGCACCCCGGCACCATAGTCGTCGTCGATTCGATATCGATATGGCAAAAAAACGAGTTGGTCGTAGGTACAAACAAACAGACTATTGTTACCTGTATATCCATTTTAGTTTTCTGGCTCCCTCGGTTCAAAATACCTAATATCGCCTTAGTTGTTATGTGCATCATAACGGTCTGTGCATGTTCGCGCTCTAAGGCAAAAATTACTGTAGCGGTGACTGATAATGGAAGTAAACGGGACTAACTTTCTTCCGAGTGCGCTGCGCAAGGTATTGCCACTGCCCACTGTTGCTCTCGTTACACTCTCGGTGTCTTCCGAATCCGGGGCACGGCCAGCTAATCCACGATTACGCACCCAAACGCGTTGGTTGGACCCAACAATCTATTCCCTCCTAATGCCAGCGAATCCGCTCTGCTGTATCTCCACGAGAATGCGGGCCAATGGCGGACATCACCCTCGATCCAGATAAACCGTAGCTCTGGTTGCTCAATGACGCGTGTTTGCCCCCATAAACGCGACTTCGGACTTGCTCCAGGCAGGTCTTTTACCTAACACGAACGCGATTTGGGTCGATAACGCTTTTCTCACAGTCAAGGCTCCCTGTCCCTGCCGTCGCGTCAGCCTCCTCCTCGTCGGTTTCACCTCTGCCTTTCGCCCCGCCGTCCGGATCATCGTTCCACCAGGCCTCCAAGCCGTCGGAACGAGCAAATAATGTGACGGCGATCTCCACCACTGGTCTCGGCGACGACCCTACCACGAGCGAGTACGTCATTGGCCACGCACCGGTGTCTCGTGAGGACGACGGCCAAACAAGCCCAGCACCAAAAAACACGGACAGCGATGTCTAGATGCGTATTGTCGCCCCTCACGATAGGGATCTGGGTTCGTTACAGGTTTGTCCATCTGTCTCACCCTTTCTGCGTGTCCATGTGACAGAATCAACCCCCTCCTGCGGGCGCCTCCAGGCGCTCCTCGTCCTCGCAATCCCGTGTGGCCTCACGCCGCAGTTCAAAGACGTCCCTCTTCCTCCCCTCCCCCTCTAAAACCAATCCGTCCGAACCTCCCTACCAACGTGACGGAGGAAGGGACCATGCCGGTGGACATCGTATCCGCCAACTCTTCTTCCTCTTCCTCACCACCGTCGTCTTCTCAGCGCAGCCCGCGCGAGACCAAGAACCGGAGGTGACAGGAGCAGCTGATGGCGTATGTCCTCATACTACGCTTACCCGCCCGACTTGCGCAAGTCAGACCATGCGCGCCGCAGGTCGCGTTTGAGAGCAGCTGGCCCGGTTCTGGCGGCACGGGGCCTAGTGGGAGAAGGACGAAGCAGGGGGGTGGTAGGACGGACGAGGAGGACGAAGAGGAAGAGGAAGAGATTCCCAGGCCCCTCGACACGGCGTTGGCTGGTATGCATTTCGACTCTTCACTCACAACTCAGCAAATCCTAACGTGACGGCTCTGGTGTCTGCACCGACGGCGACCAGTAGCAGTCTGCGCCGGTTGGTGGAGGCGACATGTGCTGAGATTCCAAGCGACAGCACGAGTGTGGAGGTTGTTGCCCTGTTGCCGACAAAACACGCTCCCACACGCGCGCGTGCACAGGCGGTATCAAGCCGGAACGACGATCGTCTACCTGTGTCGCCGCGTGGAAATGGGAAACAGAATCCATGCACTCCAACCAGTCCACGTAGAAAATGGCAGACGAGCGCGAGCAAGGCAACTCTGTCGACGAAATTGAGATCGTCGATGCGCCGCACGAACTGCGCGTACCCAAGTCTAAGCCGCAATCTCAGCCATCCGACCGACCGCAGCCTAGGCATAAACATCATTGTGCCGCCCACCAGCGTTGTATCAACCCCGCGCGCTGTATTCACGTCCATATCAGTGCACATCTCCACGCCCTTGTCCATACCGCCCCGCAGCAACACCCCTCACCAATCACGCCCCTAGATATGAACTCGCTCGCGAGTCACCCCACTGACGACCCCCGCCACGTACAACGGCGCTTGTGCCACCACCGACTCTCCCTACCGCAACCATGATGATACGCAGCACGTGACCCTGGATCTCCACCTAGATCTCGACATCTCTATGGACCTGCCAGCCCCGCGGTTGCAGACTTAGATGCCCATAGGGTCGTCAATACCGTCGCGTCGTTGCCCTCGCACGCCCCTCGGGCATGCCACCCAGATGGGCCCATGTTCGGCTCTGTGATACCCGAGCCTGACGGTGTCGACCACGACCCTGGCGCCGGCGTGGACGTAGTCCGCGGTCATGCGAGTCCTGGCCAAGGCCTGAACTCTGACCTTGCTTCTCCGAGTCCTGCCGTCTTGTGATGGATCGACTGGCGTGTCGGGAGCGTCGTCGGTGGTGCGGGCGCTAGCACAGTCACGAGCATCAGCGAGTACGATGGCAATGGGGCGATCGACCCGTCCGTGCTTGGCGGGGGCGGCAACAACAGCCCGGGCAAGCTTGGAGACGACACGAACTCGCCAGCTCATGAGTTCGGCGGCGGCGGCGGCGCGCAACCCTCACGCACGACGGACGAAGACGAGGAAGAAGAGGAAGACGCAAGGGCAAGGGCCGAGCTGCTGTTGTGGACGGCGTCGCGTCACCAGAGAGCATTTCTGCCGCTGCTGGTGCGGAGGAAGAGATGGCGCAAGGTAGACCGGTGACCGTTCCCTCTATGGGGTGTCGGCTTCGCAGAACCTCGATAGAGGGACCGGTACAGCTGAGTTTAAAATGGGGGGGTAGCGACTATGATCGAGGGAATTTTCGGTGAATGTCCGTGTATAGTGTGGACCTTCCACATTGAGATAATCGGGATCTGGTATACCCGAAAATGGTCAATCGTAAATCTGTTACCCTTACTTTGGTGATTATGTATCACGTGTACGATGCGTCTCTACAATCGGCATTGGGCCTCAGTCGAGGTTTGTACAACGCGTTAAGTCTGTGGCCCCTACATGATGTCTGAAACATCTGGGTTCCATCATTTCCATGTATACCCACTCGAAACTGTCTCCGGAGCCGCGTTTTCTCGGGAATCTCGACCAACTCCACTCGATCTTGCTGCGACTCAGTCCTGTTTTGCTGTTTCTGGGAGCCTTGCTGAGTCTCGGAGTCTAAGTCGACGCTTGGGGTGTGGTGCTGTGCCTGGGGACCAAGAGCCGATTTTTCTGCGTCCAAATGGCTCCTTTCGTCAATCTATTGAGCCCACAACCATGCAGATGTCTGCGACTACAGCTGGGAGTAGTTCGGGATATACCTCATTAAACCCCAGCCGTATAGCGCCAGATCATGTATCCATGGGCACAGGCACTCGTCAGAGTGCTTTCCTGGGTTCGAATGAGAGCTGGTATCGTGTTTTTCCTTGGTTCAGGTCTTGGATGAGTTGTTTATGCCTTTTTGTTTTGTTATATCAGGCAGATTGGCACCTTTCCTTCGCATCATTATTTTCAGATTACTCCACCTATGACACCAGTAGACAGCAGTTTTTCTAGCCTATCAAATGCCAGCCCGTCATTTCCGCCTCGTTTTTACGATAACCCTCCTCTTCAATCGCCCTTTCCGAGTGCCTATGGCCTTGAGCCCCGGGACTTTGTGTCCAGGAGAGAACCCGAGATATTTCCCATCCCACCCACTTTGCCGTCTGTCCCAGCGGATTGCGCTATACATCTCATACCTGATGTCGAGACGACTTCTCCACGCGATCTCATTGGACGACAGCGAAAGCCAAAGTCTCAGTGCAAGGCCACGTTATTGAGGATATTACGGGAACTTCAGGGACTTAAGTGCACTGTCATCGATCTCTTGATGTCCATCATCGATGGAAACGGGGAGTTCGAAGGGTTCCACAATGCCCTATTCTCGCCAAGGAATCGCGACTCACTCACTGGCCTCTTGGACAAACTGGCTCTGGACGAGAAAGGTTGGCCTATCCTCTCCGACTGGATATTCCCACATGCGCTTCGTCTTGTCTGCGATAAGATTCACGTCGAGATGGAGGCAGCAAAACCACACCTCCGCATGAACATGAACGATGTCTCCCCCGAGTTTATCGAGCGCTGGGATATTCATCAGATCATGGGGCCACTGTCACACAATATTACGCCCACTCTGAGGTCTGTTCTAGAGGCTGCTGGGGAATCTAAGATCTCAATGTCTAGGCCCAAGTCTGCAAAGTCAAAGAACCGTTTTACGGCGTCGCTCATCATCATGGCCCAGCTACATTTCTTACGCTCTAGACACTCTGCGAAGGTGCCTATTGGTCTCGGTCTACAGGCTTGGGCATGTGGTACTTCGAGACAGATGATCGACGTCTTACACCGGACAAGTCTTACAGTCTCGTATCCTAGCGTTGCGACTATGGTCCATTCTCTTGCCGATCGATCCATCGAGAGGGCAAAGGCTGCGTCGCTGCTTCCTCATGCACTTGCGTACAACAACATCAACATATCGAGCTTGATTTTTGTCGAACAGGGCCCCAGTGCTATGAGTAAGGTTCAGTCTGGGACTTTTGCTGTGATATATGAGCTTCTGAATGCTCGTGCGGAAGACATGGACATTGTTACGCCACTGCCGGGGCGTCCACGTTCTGTAACCGATCCAGCCTGAGGCCAAGGAATGCGGAGTCGGTCCAGCACTGAGTGCAACGGCACCTAAGTCCAACTGGGTCCCGCTGACTAAGCGAGGGCACCGAGCGTCAGTAACAGCCCCTGTCCTAAGGGTGCTGAGTCCACGGGAAAACAGTCTCTGCCAACAAGGCAAGAGTACTAAGGGAAAAGGGAGCCTGCAAGAGGCTGAGAGGAGAGACTAAGGCAGTAGATTGACTAAGCCAAAGCTAAGGAGCAATGGCCTATTACAGGGAGTCTTATATACTACCAGGGTACAGGGCTTATGAGCTGGCATCTGAGTATAGGTGAGACAGAAGGTGAAACAAGGGGGAGATCAGAAGGGGCTAGAAGAGAAGCAAAGCATATGGTATCTATAGTAGATCTGATAGCCATCAGTTGATGGGATCAGATCAGATCAGGGTCAGATAACAGGAAGCAAGAGAAAAGGAAAAAGGAAAGCCTGAGAAAAGGAAAGAAAAGACGTAGATGGAAAGTTCATGACATTAGCCCCTCTCTAGGGGGCAAGTTCCACATTGCCCGAGTGTCTCCGTGCGCTGTGAACTTTCATGGATGTGGAGGTACCGAGGGTCGAGTCTGGGCCGAGTACTGCCAACGTGTTTGACGAGATTTGGGGTTGGTACGTTCTCGAGTGGGACGACACCCAAGTTCGTCAGCGTTGCTGCGTGTCCTAATGGGCTCGTTGGTGAGACTTCCAAAGGTGACCGAATCGAGGCTTGTGGGAATAACAGTGCGGGTGTCGAGGGCAAAGTCATGACGAGCGGAAATGCCATAGTCACACGAGAGGCGACTGCTGCGGGGTCGAGGATGGATCCGTCGAAGCTAGGGTTGCTTGTCTTGTTGTGCCGATATTCGCACACGTCGTCTGCAAGGTCGCCCGAGGTTTTCACGTGTCGATCCGCTGTGTCGGTAAGCGTGGGTGGGGTTTGTAGGGGCGGTGCGATGATGTAGGCGGCGATGGGAGTCGATGTGGGACTGCTACATGCTGTGATGGGGCTGTTGGTCGGGTTGTCTGAAGTCAATGGTCTTGAGTCCTGCAGTCGCGGTATCGTGGGGTTTGAGAACGAAGTTGAATGGCACGGCGGTGTCGAAGTCGTTCGTGAGGCGCCGGATGTGGGGTCGATGTTGAATCGTCCACGGTCGTCGGTGTTGGGGTGGACGTTGCTTCGAACTTGAACAAGTCGTCCTGGATGCGGGATGCGAGGCACTAGGGGCGGCGCCGGTGGTGACTTGCCACGCGTTGGTACTATGAGTGGTCCGGGGAATTGCGGGCGAGACCGGTGTAAATGCGCAGATGTCGATCTCTGACTCACGATCGGGTCGGCGATGTGCGATACTTGCGGCGTGTTGCGTTGCGTGGGATGGGGCGACGGGTCGGTATGCAGATCGGTTAGCGCAAGGCCGTGGGTTTGGTAGCTGTCGCTATCACGGTTGAGTCTGTCTTGGGCGAGTCGTCGTAGGTACAAGACGAGCGGGGTTAGTACGCCGTGGGCGAGCTGCACCTCTCGAGGGTTTGAACGACTTGGTACAGCGCCGTGTTGTGTAACGCGGTCAATGGTGCGGGACAAGGTTGGGACGATCGAGGACCATGAAACTGTGGACTCGAACGAGGCGGTCATTCGCGTGTCGGATGGCAAGGTATGGAGAGGTGGTAGTAACACGGGTAACACGGCTGACTGCGTAACCTGAGATTGTACGAGTGCGTGCGGGAGCGAGGATTGATCTTCCGATGGTAAGAGATGCTCATGGTTGGTCTCTACGAGAGTGTCGCTGAGTACCCTTCTTCGCCAGGCGCTGCGTCGTTCAGTACAAGCATGGGTCGAGTCATCGTAGGGACTGTCTGGCAGCGGGTGCATGATGAGGACTGAGTGTGCTGGCCAATGCTGGTGCTCCAGTGGTGGGTGCGAAGTCCAGGGCGGCTGGTCGCCGAGTGAGCTCATGGAGGGACGGTGTAACGCCACCACAGGGGCGTTAAGTACGACGTGTACTTCGCAAGTCAACGGGATCGGAGAGGCGCGAGTCGGTTAGGACTCAGTACGGTGATGAACAAGTACCACTAGGTCTCCCAGGGACACTAGGGTAATAGCAAGATATAAGGCTCAAGCGTAAAGGCGAGCGAAAGACAGGGACTCAAGCGCAAGGGCGAGTCGAACAGGAATCGTGAGGCAAAGACGATGTGGTATTTACACAAGAAGTCAAGTCTACCGTACAAGCTAGGTAGGGCGTGACTTATATACTAGTACAGGATGTTTGCGAGCCGCAAACATATGGCGCGATCCTAGGGTACTGGCCCTAGCGAGCTAATCAAGTAATGTGAAAGGAAAGTCTGTAAACGGAACAAGCGAATCCCGCGGGGGCACGCGGAGGTCAGATGGCGTCCGCGGACTCTAAGAATCGTAAGACCGGTATCGTAATGGTCAGGCGGTGGGTGCGAGATAGAAGCCGAAGAAGTAAAGGAAGTGGGTCATGGGTAAAAGTACACGCGAACGCGAGACAACATAGTAGAGGAAAAGATAAGCAGCACTTCGAGTTCGTAACATTACCCCCCTGTCAGACTTGAAGTCGCCACGACTTCAACTAGTCGCTAGCGTAATAACAGTCCTCTTCCGGCACAATGTTGGTAGGCGTGGGGGATGGAGTGCGAGGACAGGTATGACGACGCAGGAATAGGAAACGTCCACGCTCACCACAATCCCTACACTGCTCGTACATCGGGCACTTGATCTCTTCATGCCTCGCGTCGTGTCGCAGACATTTGCCGCACCACCTGGGGCGACTGTCTGGGTCGACGTACGCGGGGGACATGGGAGAGAGCCTGCGAATCAGGCAGGTGTTGGACCGATGAACTCGACTGCCGCACCATTTGCATGGCTCGCGCTCTCGTCGGTCCGGGCACTGCGCCACCAAGTGTTCGGTGGACTTACACTGAAAGCATCTGCGTTGCCGCTGACGGCCTCCCTCTTGAAGGCGTGGCATCTCGCAGGGTCCTCCCACACGCGGGAGTAAGGGGATTTGTTTGGGCGTTCCCCTGGGACGCACCGGCTTCGCGTGAAGCTCTGCGTATTTGTTGGATATGAGGGGGATGGCCCGAGCGTACTGCAGTCTCTTACGCACACCAGCGAGATCCATGTCCAGCCCAAACTCGTCTTTGGTTAGTTCGGACTGGAGGCGTCGAAGGTCCGACGCTCGCGTCTGTATTGCGTCCCTACGCACCAGACATTCGCGGAGACGGGATACCTCGGCATGGAGACGGGGGCTTCGCAACTCTGCAAGCACCTCGTCGAGTACAATCGCATGGGGGTCGTGGGGGTGGAACATGTCTAGCTGGTTGTTGGTAATGTGCTGGGGAAGTTGGTCTCCGTAAACCGAGTTGAGGAAGACCTGTGAGATGTAGCAGGGGTGGCCCTTCCCCATGGTCCCGACAACCTCCTGATAACTTTTTCGGTAATAGATGAAACGGGCGGTCTGCAGTGGGCAGTCGACTCCGCCGATCAAGAGTGGGAAGAAGGTGGGGGAGGTGGCGTCGTTGAGGAAGAAGGGGAGGCCGGGGTCGATCGCGTCTCCTCCCTCATCTTCATCATCGAGGAGGGCCAAGGCAGGGTCTGGCTCGGCGATGCGTAGTTGGGGGACAGGCGTCGGGATGTGGTCAATTCCTGCAGGGAATGTCGGGGCGGGGAAATGGGCTGCGTCGACTATCGACGATTCGAGAGGGGGTGGTGGTGTAAGGGAGTATGGGACCGGCACGTCGTGCACAGCAACGGGCGTGTCGACAGGTGGGGGTGAGGCTGGCGAGGATGGGATGATCGGGATGGTGGGGAGACGAGGGGGGAGTATGGGAGTGGGTGGTTCTTGGAGCTTAGAAAGGGCCGTCGCGACTTGGGCAAGGACAGGGGATGTGGGGCGGCTAAGAATCACCGAGTGCGGCGTACGACCGTCTACTTCAGACGGGACACCAAGATCCTGCGAAGGTACAGTCAGATTTTCGAGGATAACCTCGACTGGGCGGCGAGCGGGGATGGTGGAGACGATAGGAGTAGTAGACATGATAGAGATGGGGACGGGCAGTAATGGGCGTCGAGGGGGTGTCATTTATATCTTTCGTCCAGCCCCGTCGGCGGTAGGATTTAGGTGATAGAAGTCGGCGATAAGTTCTGAGGCGTGTCGTACGTTTTCGAGTGGTTCCCACGAGCTGTCACTTATGGGAAACCCCTTCCATTGGACTAGGAACTGCAGCTTGCGCCCTTTTCCATGCAGTCTCGACTGCAGGATGCGCTCCACTTCGAACTCTTCTTCTCCATCGACAAGGTCAGGTGGAGGGCGTGTGAAGTTTGCGCCGTGTAGTTCCGTCTCCTTATATGGAGTGAGGAGGTTAGCGTGGAACACGGGGTGAATCTTCCATGTGGCGGGGAGTTCCAACTCGTAAGAGACGTCTGAGAGGACCTTCTTAATACGGAAGGGTCCGTGGCGCTTCGGACTGAGTTTGGCGGTTGGGTAGAAGGTTCGCAGATTCGTCCCTTCTAGCCAGACCTGGGCTCCTTCCTGATATGGGACAAAACGCGTCTTCCCTCGCTTCATCATCAAGTCTTGCGCGTGTTTAATACAGTCCTGCGCGTGTTGCCGTCTGATGACCATTTCTTCTAAGCGCTGTTCGACTGATGGGGATGTTGTAGGCTTCGGCGTCCACATGGTGCGTGGTTCCCAACCCATGATAAGGGAGAAGGGGGATTCTTTTGTGGTTGCGTTTGGCCAGGCGTTGTGCGCGAATTGCGCGACTGGCAATGCCTCGGCCCAGTTGTCTTGCTGCACGTTGCTCCAATGTCGCAAGTATTGTTCCAGCCACTGGTTTGTGCGTTCTGATTGTCCATCTGTCTGTGGATGATAGGCGGAAGAGATGTTTTGACGGATGCCGAGGACTTTACAGAGGTTTTTCATGAAAGCGGAAGTAAATCGGGGATCTCGGTCTGTGATAATCTTCCGAGGGATACCGTAGTGCGGGTACACGTGGCGCAGATAGAGTCGCGCTACCCCCTCAGCGGTTATCGACTCGTGACAGGGGATAAAGATGGCCGCTTTCGAGCAGTCGTGGTCTGTGATGGTCAGGATGGAGTCGTACCCGTCAGATACTGGGAGTTTCGTGATAAAGTCCATGGCTACGACTTCGAATGGTTCGGCGTCTGGATCTGTGGTGATGGGGAAGAGGTGTGGTTTTTGTCGGTGCGTGTTGATTTTGTTGGCTTGACACGTCGCGCAACCTTTAACGTAGTCTTCCACGTCTTTGCGCATGTTGGGCCACCAGTAGTCGCGACGGAGGAGTTCGAAAGTGTTTGCGATCCCGGGGTGTCCCATAGCAGGGAGTATCGTGGAAAAAGGTGATTACCCCCCGTTTAAGATCGTTGTCGCCCACGACAACCAAGGCGTCACCCTTCCACCATAGCCCCCCCACCTTTTTCAGGTTATGGGGCTCAACCCAGCGTAGTACATCCTTCTCATCAAGGTTCTGCGAAATTTGGGTCCAGATGTCCATGTCGTGCATTGACATCTCCGTGGTACGGATGAATCGTTCGGCGGGGAGGACGGTTACGTTGTTGTTGTCCTCCTCGTCGACTGTGTAGTCCGCTCGTCTCGATAGGGCGTCTGCGCGACCGTTCTTTGCCCCAGAGACGTGCTTCAGTACGAAGTCGTACTCCGACAGCTCCAAGAACTCGCGTGCTACTCGGCGACTAATTTTTCGTGGTTCCTTCCAGTATTGGAGGTTGGCGTGGTCAGTGTGGATAATAATTTTGTGCGGGGAACCGACGAGGTACGTTCGCCACGCTCTCAGCGCTTTCACGACCGCCAGTAACTCTCGGTCGTAGATGTCATAGTTGCGCTCCGCTGAGCTTAGCGACTCAGAGTGAAATGCGACGGGGTGCAGTTTTTGATCCGGGCCTAGTTGGTTCAGCACGGCTCCGATGGCTACGTTTGAGGCGTCTACTTCTAGTTCGAATGGCTTTAAGAAGTCGGGGAATAATAGTGTGGGTTCGCGTCCAATGCACCGCTTGATGTTTGTGAACGCGTCTTGTTCGTCCTGTCCCCACCGCCATTGTGTGTCTTTTCGCGTGAGGTCGTGAAGTGGTCGCGCCAGTGAGGAGAATCCTCGGATAAACCGACGGTAGAAGTTGCAAAACCCAAGGAATGCGCGTACTTCTCTGAGGGTTTTCGGGGCCTGCCACTCCTGGATGCCCCGTATTTTAACGGGGTCCATACGCAGGTTTCCGTGGCCTATGATCAGCCCCAGATACTCCACCTCGAGGACTTCGAATTCGCACTTCTCCGGCTTGATGTATAAATCATGCTCCTCGCACAGGCGGAGGACTTCATGGAGTACCGCGCGATGATGGGGGTAGTCGATGGCGGTCGCGATTAGGATGTCGTCCATGTAGACGATCACTTCGTTGGTGAGAACAAGGGGTCGGAAGATTGTGTCCATCATTTCTTGGAACGTTGAGGGCGAGTTTGTGAGGCCAAAGTACATGACCAAGGGTTCGTAGAGTCCTTGGTTAGTCTTGAACGCAGCTTTCCACTCATCTCCTCCTTTGACCCGTACGTTGTTGTAACCCCATTTGATATCAAGTTTGGAGTATAGGCGTGCTCCTCGTATACGGTCCACCAATTCAGGGATGAGGGGGAGGGGGTAGTGGTTCCGTACGGTGATCTCATTCAACCGTCGATAATCTTGTACGGGGCGTAGTCTGCCATCCTTCTTTTTGATAAAGAAGAACGGCGACGCATAGGGTGACTTCGACGGGCGTATATACCCCTTCTCTAGTTGTTCCGTGAGGAATGTGGTGAGCGCCTCTTGTTCATTCTGTGCGAGGGGGTAGACTTTACAATCGAGTGCGGCGGGGGCGTTAGGCAATAGGTCAATGGCGTGGTCCCAAATGCGCGATGGAGGAAAACGGTGGGACGCTTCTTCGTCGAATATTTTACGATGTTGGTGATACTCCTCTGGGACCATTTCTTCGAACGTCCGTTGTTCTTTCTTCGCCGCTTCTCGTTGCGCTAGCTCCGACGCAGTCGTCGTTTTTCGTAGAAATGCGATCTGGGGCTCGCGCTCGTCGTCCATGAGCTGCTCCCACGCTTCCTCGTCAAGTTCATACGTCTCCAACGCCCGGATGGATGCCTCCATGGGCGTGGCTTCGTCTGACAAGTGAAGGCTCGAGACCACGACCGGTTGAAACTCTTCGTTCAACGTCGCGTCCCCCCACTTGACTCCTGGCTCAAAGGCCGTGAACCAAGGGTATCCTAGGATGACTTCGTCCCTTCCCAGGTTCGTGACTAGGAAGCGAAGTGTCCTTTCCTCCTTTCCTGTTCGCACGGTGAGGTCCGTATACTGAGTGATGGCGCCGTCCTGGTTATGGGTGCCGTCTACATTCCAGATGCGGATAGGGTGGGTGACATCCCTCGTCCCGATCTGGAGTCGTTTAAGAAGCGTGGAGCATATGAAATTGTCTGTTGCTCCTGAGTCGATAAGGACTTGTCGTTCGGCCGTTGCGTGTGCAGATTTAAACAGAACTGGGATTCGCATAGATCGATATCTGCTAGTGTACACGTTTAAGTTTAAAGCTCTAGCCCAGGCCGCCGGGTTCAAGCGTCGAGAAAATCCTCTCTCCCGAATAACTTTTCGACCATGAGGTCGCGCACCTCCTGAGATTGTGCCTTCATCGCTGCGATCTGTACGTCTGCCTGCTCCTCATTCGAAAGGACGCGATTAGCTGATATGGCGACAGTACTGAGGGTGGGAGTTGGTACGTTTGCAGGCGGGGGAGGGGAGAGCGCAGCTCTTGAGGAAGTGGCGGGTAGCGCCATGGCAGTGCTGGCTGCAGCCACGCGCACGCCTTTTTGTGGGCAGTTACGCGAGATGTGCCCTTGAGCACGACATCTAAAACATCGTCCCTCCTTCTGAAGTTGGGCTTTGTCGGTGTCGGTAAGGGCCACGGAGGCTCTGGCGCGTCCAACATCCATGGCGTTCGGGTCGCGTGTTCTATTGAGGGCCTGGACCCACTGCTCTCGGCTGTGTCCACCCTTTCGGCTGCGCGATGGTTTGTTTTTGCCCAGGCGATCCTTTAAAATAAGGTATTCAGCCTGCTGAAGCCGTGCGGCCGCCTTCCACTGCTCCCAGTTGACGGGGTGCTGGAAGCGGATAGCGTTAATGACTAACTGATTAGGTAGTCCGTCCTGGAAAATGTCGAGGGTTGTAGCTTCATCGGGGTTATACCCGGCCTTGATAACAAGGTTTTCGAATGTGGCGATATACGTGTCGATGTCTTCCCCTTTCATGGTGAGGGTCTGGAGCGATTTACGGGCGTTGGTGCGTTCCGCCGTATCGAAGTAGGCGGCTACAAATCTGTCTCGGACGGTGTTCCACAGAACCATGTTTCCTCGGTCCACCCCATTGGCTACTTGCTCGTTGAGCCACCGCACTTGTTCTGCTACCCAGTCATCGACAAGGGGTCCTCTAATGTAAGAGAGGAGGGTCATGGCACGTGAGGAGGGGATCCTGAGTTGGTCGACTTCCGGGTTCATTCCGATATAGAGGTCGAACGCGAGCAGGAATGCTTTGCTCTTGTCCCTTGCCCCTGTGAACTCCGGGGGTGGGTTTCCTCCCAGTCTTCCGTGACCTCCCGGTGCGATTATCGGTGCGGCTCCTCCTGGCGCGGCGCCACCGGCGCCACCGCCACCGCCACCGCCACCGCCACCGCCACCGCCACCGCCACCGCCACCGCCACCGCCACCGCCACCGCCACCGCCAGCTCCTCCGGCTGGGGCTCCACTGGGTGGTACTGGGGCTCCTCCTCCTGAGCTCGAGGCTCCCGTAGGTCCTCCTCCTCCTCCGCTTCCTCCACTAGTGAGTGTCGTACTGGCCGAAGCTTGCTGCTGGGTTTGTGACATTGCGTAAGATGGAAATGCGGTAGTTGGTAGGTTTGTCGTGGGAATGGGTACGCTCGGGGAAGTAGGGTCTGGGCTATCGACGTCGATGCCACTGGTAGTGTGGGTTCTAAAGGGTCCTGTTCCGAGTGCCGGGGATACGATACTGATAGTGTACCAGCTCCCTTGCTTTGGTGAGTAATCGATGTATGCCCACTGACGGATGTCTTCAAGGTAATGAACCTGTCGGTATTTCTGTGTGTTGGGGTGGAAAAGGAAGTACCCTTCAACTCCGTCGTGTTCTGCCCAGACTACAGTTCCTTTGATTTTATCGGAGAGTTCGTCGGTACTGTAACGTTCAATGTATTCGGCCTGAAACCGAGACTGGCTGCGACTGGACGTCGCCACTGTGAGAGACTTGACTTAATGTAACGCCACCACAGGGGCGTTAAGTACGACGTGTACTTCGCAAGTCAACGGGATTGGAGAGGCGCGAGTCGGTTAGGACTCAGTACGGTGATGAACAAGTACCACTAGGTCTCCCAGGGACACTAGGGTAATAGCAAGATATAAGGCTCAAGCGTAAAGGCGAGCGAAAGACAGGGACTCAAGTGCAAGGGCGAGTCGAACAGGAATCGTGAGGCAAAGACGATGTGGTATTTACACAAGAAGTCAAGTCTACCGTACAAGCTAGGTAGGGCGTGACTTATATACTAGTACAGGATGTTTGCGAGCCGCAAACATATGGCGCGATCCTAGGGTACTGGCCCTAGCGAGCTAATCAAGTAATGTGAAAGGAAAGTCTGTAAACGGAACAAGCGAATCCCGCGGGGGCACGCGGAGGTCAGATGGCGTCCGCGGACTCTAAGAATCGTAAGACCGGTATCGTAATGGTCAGGCGGTGGGTGCGAGATAGAAGCCGAAGAAGTAAAGGAAGTGGGTCATGGGTAAAAGTACACGTGAACGCGAGACAACATAGTAGAGGAAAAGATAAGCAGCACTTCGAGTTCGTAACAGACGGAGAGTGGCGGCGTGGATTGTGGTGATAAGACCGGTAGGCGTAAGCGATAAGGTTGGGAGCTTGGTCGATACAAGTGTGGTCGGAAGTGATGGGGATACGGTAATTCGTGATGTTGCCTCCAAGTCGACGGTCTTCGTCCACGGGCATTCGTCGTTATCGTTGACGTGCGCATGCTCCGTCCCAACGCGGCACCGTTGCGTGGCCTGGCAGTTACTGTGGGGGAAAAGACGTTCGAAGGGGGCATGCCCCGGGCTGTTGCAGAGTTTGCAGCGCTTGTTATGGTGACAATGTCGTTTCTCGTGCGCTGGGTTGCTGCAACCGCAGAGTTGCTCACCTGCACGACTGGTGTGCGTGCGTACGGCTTCCGGGTCGTAGGGGCGAAACCGTCGTGGTTCTTGCAGGGGCTCGTTCCGTGTGGCGAGTTCATCCGGGTCGTGGGATAACTCCAAGGTGTAGCGAGGGAAGATGGTGTGAAGGGGCGTTGAGTTTGAGAGCGGTGCCGCCGAGGTGTCGGGGGAGCTGAGGCGGATCGTTTTGTTGTGCTGAATCCGTTGCCGAAGGAGGCGAGAAAGAGAATTTACCCCTCCCCTAAAACAGTGGTCTTCCACGACCATGAGCGAGGCGTCGGGGTGTGGGGAGCACGGAGCGAGGGAGTCGACGGGCGTGTTGTGTCCCTCGCTGGCCTCTACGGATAGTGCACGAGATGTTTTCGGGTCATTTGAGGCACAGGCGTGGCTTTCCCATGCGGTCACGAAGTTGGCACGAAAGCTGCTCCAACGCGGGAGCTGCCCATGACGTGATGCGTAGGGGAACGTGACGGGTGGGGAGGGCGATGCCGGTGGTGGGCTCGGTGGATCCGAGGGGACCGGTTTCGATGCGTGACAGGCGTGTGCCTGCGACGGTGCGGTAGGCGGTGCTGCGATGAGCATGGCTCGAGCGGGGTTGCGCAATGGGGTGAACGGTGATAGTGCGTCTCCTCCCGCAGGTTCATCTGCGGGGGCTTCGACTTGGGGCGTGTTGGCGGGGTGGGCTGCGGGGGAAGAACGATCGTCGTTGCGTATCGTCTCGGCGTGTCCAGCGGGTGACGGTGGGGTTGTGTTGTGCAAACGCGTTGCACGCATGGTAGTTAGCTTTCGTTGTGCCGCGCTGGCGTCCCTCCCCGCTGCGTATGCCGACCACGCAGATGTCGCGGCATCGTTGTGGGTGTCACCTGTCGGTTCTCTGATGGGTGGAATTTCGATCGGCGTGTCGCGTATCCCCCCGGACTCGTCTGATGTCGCGTTGAGACGATCCGAGAGCAGAGTCGTACTGGGACCGTACGACGGATCAGGCGATGGGAGTGCGTCCTCTCCTACCGATGTAGTGTGTTCGACTTCGGGGTTGTTGACGCCGCGTGCTGCTGACGTGAGAGGAGATGGTAGTGTTGGGGTTCGGGGGACGTTTGCAAGTTGCCTCGAAGTTTTTCAACGGTGAATCCGCACGTTTTGCGAGCGGCGCCGTACCCGGGATTCATAGTGGGGACGGCGTCGGTGACGAGTTTCCGTTGTGGAGGGCGCTGCCTTAGATCTTCGTGGCGCGGCGAGTGGTTGAGGGCAGGTTTCAGAAGCGCCGTCCTCGGATCCTGATGTCCAGTAGACGAGTCCGTCGGGCTCGATTTTCTGTACTAAGCGTGTAAGTTCTCCGGGTAGGCCACCCCCTGCACTGTCGTCGTCCGAGGTGCTAAGTTCGTCGTCTCCTTCGACGTTGCCTGAGTTTTCAAGGCGTTCCGAATCGCTACGGGGTGGTACAGGTGGAAAGGCGATGGTCTCCAGGTACGCTGTTTGCGTTGCGACGCCTTGGATTGGTGCCGCGGGGTCGTAGTTGTTGCTGTAGATGAGGGAGTTTAGCCACTCTTCTACGTCCTCTGTGGGGCCGTTGTCTGGTGCGAGATCCGAGAGAGCTCTTTCTAGCACCGCGTCTTCGGCGTAGTCGTCTGCAAGGAGCGTCTGTAACAGCTCCTCCTGCTTGGTAATGGTGTGTTGTTTTTCTGGTGCGCCTGTCGTGGGCAGCACTGGGCTTGGTGTACACGGGAGGATGGATGCGGAAGTCGTTTCAATCTTGCGTGTATCCGTGCTATCATGATATGTCTCGGTCGTGGCGGGCTGTGGTAGTGCGCGGATATCGCGCGATGGGGGCGGCGGCGGAGATGCGCCTTCGTGCACGTTTGGCCGATGGCGGTCTCGAATAGTGTAGAGGGCGTGCCATCGCTCCTCTTCGCAGGGGTCGTCATATTCAAGGAGGGCGTCGATGAGCTCCTCCCGTCCCTCGTCTGTTAACATGCGTGCAGCTGTTAGGAATTCATCGCCTTCCTCGTTCGTCAGGGGGTGGGCTGGACTGGGCGTGCGTGCGAGGGTAAGCGGGGGCATTGGTCTAGTTTTGCACGCCTCGTTGAAGAGAGCGGCTAGTATTGCCTCTCGCTCCTCGCTTGTCGTAGCAAGGAGAGCGGTTAAGACATCGGATGCGGAGGTTGGCTCGATCTTTGCCGTGCGTGCTGAGTTTTTTGGTTGGCGCCAGTCGGTAGATACGTTGCTGTTGCTGTTGCTGGGCCTGCTACTGGGGCATCGTTGTGGGAATCCGTGGGCATGGCTCGATGGATGCCTAGTGCTACCGAACATTTTCTGCGGCGAAGGGGTTCTACTGGATCTATTTCTGGTGGACATGGTGGGTGGTAAGGGCAAGGAACCGGGGTGTTGCGTGATTGTCGTGGTCACATCTGCTGATGTGATGGGAATATAGCCTGTTAACGTTAGCGGCTGTCTGTGGATCAAGTCCTGAGAGGTCGCGCCGATTGTTCTCGATCGTGTCACGTTTGCTGTGGTTATGAGGATGGGGCCGCAAATACTGGCGGCGAACCAGGGGTGCGATGCGAGTGATAACGCTGATGTGACAGCGGCAAGGGCGTGAGCTGAGGATCTGAGGTGCGTCTGGCGAGAGGTGACGTCACTATCGAAAGCGATCGTCCGTGATTGGGTTGGATCTTGTAACAACGACAGTAGAACCGCTAACTCTAGTGGTGGGCTGGGATGACAAGGGCAGAGCCGGTGAACTGGGGGTTCGGGTGGCATGGCCGATACGTCGGCTGCTAGGTTTCGGCGTGCTGGGGAGCAGAGGTATCTGTGGTGATGGTCTCGCACACTGGTGATGGCGGTGTTCGTGGTACGGTGGTTTGTTGTGCGAGCTAACTTGCGAGCTAACGGGGCAGTATACTAGCTGCTGTCCGTTCTGTCGAGGGTCTGTGTCGGGGATCCGCCTTGATCGCTCACGATTGGCGGGTTGGGTCTGAGGTGACAACCGACGAGGTCACGAATACTCGCGGTATCCGAGTCTCGGGTACGGTGATTCGAGAATACAATCTAGCAGCCGTTTGTGGTGTTGTCTGTGGGTGTGCTGTGAGGATTTCGCGCCAAACTTGGTCGCGGGAATATTCAGTGGTTTCTTCTGCGAGGTGGTGCCGATCTGCTGCGGCGACTGGTGACTGCCAAATCCTAGGTGGTCGATGTGTGTTCTTCCGCGTGCTGGTGGTGGGTACTGGGGGTGCTGTGGAATCCTCGCGTCAATCTTGATCGCGGGAAAGTCGATGGTGGTCGTGTGTAACTCGGCTACTTCGCTCGAATGTTCGGTGTGTCCACGTGTCCTCGTTTTTGCTTGCCACTCCAAGTGCTATGGTCCAAGGGTTAGCTTTGGCTTATGTTACGCCACTGCCGGGGCGTCCACGTTCTGTAACCGATCCAGCCTGAGGCCAAGGAATGCAGAGTCGGTCCGGCACTGAGTGCAACGGCACCTAAGTCCAACTGGGTCCCGCTGACTAAGCGAGGGCACCGAGCGTCAGTAACAGCCCCTGTCCTAAGGGTGCTGAGTCCACGGGAAAACAGTCTCTGCCAACAAGGCAAGAGTACTAAGGGAAAAGGGAGCCTGCAAGAGGCTGAGAGGAGAGACTAAGGCAGTAGATTGACTAAGCCAAAGCTAAGGAGCAATGGCCTATTACAGGGAGTCTTATATACTACCAGGGTACAGGGCTTATGAGCTGGCATCTGAGTATAGGTGAGACAGAAGGTGAAACAAGGGGGAGATCAGAAGGGGCTAGAAGAGAAGCAAAGCATATGGTATCTATAGTAGATCTGATAGCCATCAGTTGATGGGATCAGATCAGATCAGGGTCAGATAACAGGAAGCAAGAGAAAAGGAAAAAGGAAAGCCTGAGAAAAGGAAAGAAAAGACGTAGATGGAAAGTTCATGACAGACATCAAGCCTCTTGCCGAAAATCTTCGGCGTTCTTCCCCTCTAGAAATGTCTGCCCTTCGGATGACACTTCAGGCAAGACAGTCTTACATGACACAGACGGCGATAAGTATCGTTCAGATCCTCATGAAATATGTCAAGGGTTTCGAACAACAACAGTCGGACGCGGCGCTGCAACACCCTAAGAGGAGGCCTCTTCCAGACGGACACAAGACTGTATTTCATCCTCTTCGGGCGTCCACAATCGAAGAGGCTAGCATCGATGGCAATCTCTTGGTACACGACGATGTCTACCTGGTGCAGCTAAAGCGATCACCAGACGATCTCAGCAAAACAGCTGTCCCGACGTTCAATGACCAGTTGACGAATGCGCGAATTCGGGGTGGACAACAGATTCGGCGGAAGGACGTTGACTCTTGGGAACGTCGCGAAATCTTTCAGCTTGGGTTCGGCAGCTTCCACTTGACCATGAACCTACTCTGGTGTATTCTCGAAACTCACCGGGGGACACTAGGTCAAACAGGCAGCTTGACCCATCTCTTTGCTATTCTCGAGAAGGCCCGGCTTGGTGGCGAACATCCCGACTATCACACACTATTGGCTGCTCTGACCCAGATCCTTCACGGTCTCATTCTCAACGCTTGGCGCAACGAATGTGACTACTCGTCTCTCAGTAGCTTTGCAAAAGCTGATCCTACGCCTGGTGCGTTATTGGATTGTGCATTTCGGATCATCGATAAATACGCAACTCCGGAACCTCTGTTTGAGCACATGAACCCAAAGGTACCGCCTAAGGATCTAGACTCTGGAGTCGAATCTACTAAGCCGGTGATCGATGTCGTACACGAGAACATTGTACTGCTGACCCACGATCTCCTCTGTGTCACGGAACTAGTCAACGCCATCTCCACCGGGGACTTTGGGCGAGTTGAGGATATCCTACCCATTCTCGCGTGTATGTTCCGAGGATCTGGGTCCAACAATTACTCGATGGAAATCCTCCACCTGCTCTTCAATATCAAGGAGGTCTGGACTCCTGCGTTTGCGTAAGTCCTATTTGATCTGCCTTGTGTTGCTGACTCCCGGGTTCATCACATAGCGATATTATGCGCGACAATATGCTCGTAAATCCCTCTGGACTTCCCAGTCACGCTATGGGGATCGACTTGAACATCGAGCACCTCATTCGATACCTCAAGGTATTTCTCTTAACTGCGCATCGTACATAATGGCTGAGGGAATGGGGCATCTTAGACACTCTTTGCCGCCAAAGGGATCTACTCGAATTGGGACCGACTCAGCAACATTTCTGCCGGTATTAACTATCTTCAACTGGTAAAGAAACAAGTCACAAAGTCACTCAAGTCAGGGTACCGAGGGTCCACACATACAGACGTCGACACGTCTGCTCTCGTCTGGCGCATCGCAAACAAGGCAAGAGAGCTTGAACTGCAGACTACGATTGTCGACCGGGAGGATAATTCGACATCGCGCCCAGTTGCCAACATCTTTACAACAGGATTCAAGAAGTTTCAGACGTCGTCCCTAGCGACATTCAACAAGAAACTCGCCGATATGAGACAAGGAAGCCCAGGTCCAAACCACTGGCAGTCTGAAGTCGATGAGATCACCCCATGTCAAGTAATAGAAGACGAGGGCATAGAGGATTCAGATGTCTCAGGGGAATTGTCGGTACTTCACGATGACTAGGAATTGCATAAATACAATATTATACTCGCTTTCGCTTTCGTTGCGTTACCGACTGCCCAGGAATACACGCGTAGTCCTTATTAAACTGTGTGATGACCTCGAATATCTTTGCAGACCACTCGGTTTCCCAGTCAACCGACTCGTCCAACAATTCCCTTATTTCCTGTGCAGTTTTTATTTTTCTCGGGTCTGCGTGTACTAGAACGGCTCTCTGTGTACCTGAGAGTATGAGGTCGGGAGGCCGGACAGCGCGGAGTTGATCTGCTGAGTGCTCGAGCTTCAGCCACTCGATAAGACGGGACTCCAGAGATGGACGTTCTTGCACAGGGTGATAGGTTTTATTCGTTCGTTTTGCCTTTTGTGCAGGAGACGGGGGTGGAGGAGCCGCAGCGAGCTTCCCAGGGAGGAGGTCTTGCAAACTGAAGTATTCCCCGTGACAATCCACGGCGGTACAACAGTGAGCCGTTGTGTATACAAGTGCTGTTAACAAGAGATAAGCCATTGGTCCCGATGACGAGACATTTCATACCAGAATTAGAACTGTCGTCCAGATAAGAAGCAAACTCGGCACGAAGACAGGTTCTACTCTTCACTAAATTGACGCATGAAAACGGTGCACGTTCACGTCGTTTCGAGCTCGACTTCAGTGCATCAGTAAGAACACATGTTACTGCCAGGGATTGCCCAACTTTTTACTGGTGCACCAGCAGGATAGTGGTGCAAGTTGCACAAGTTGGCAAGTTGACCAAAATATTTTTAATATCATTTTTATTATTAGAATAAAATAATAGATAGAAATATTTATCTTTTTAATTGCTACTACATTATTTATTGTTGTCCTGTTCGGGGTGTGCTCGCATCACATACAAAAATATAAAAAATAAATATTATTGCATAACTAAAATATGTACATTGTATGTAGACTATTTTTAGCTCTACCCCGCCGCCCCTATTTCGCCTGCCACCGCCGTCCCCCACCAGCACCGTCCTGCCGTGGTCATTGTCACAGCCTTCATTGGCGTGTGCTCATCGTCGTCGGTTGTCGTCTTCGTCTCGTTGCATTGTGTTGTTGTCACCTTGCATGTTGTCGTCACCTTGCGTTGTTGCTGTTGTGGTCGTGGTTGCTTGGGCTTGCAGCTCCTGGCGTTGTGGCAGGGAGGGGCGCCGTGTTGGGGTGGTGGTGCAGCAGGGTGGCGTTGTGGCGGGACTTGCATGTCGTGGCAGCAGGGCTTTCATATGGTGGGTAGCGTGGTGTTGTGGTAGTGACGGACTTCGGTGTGGCAAAGAGTGGAGGCAATGGCCACAAGCTTGCGTGCGGCGAGGTGGAGCCGGCGGGGACTTGCGGGGCTTGAGGGGGAAAGTGCAGGGGGCACGCCTGCATGTGCTGGGCGGAGGCGGATTGAGGTGCAAGTGACGAGTCGTGAGAAACGAAATAAAAAATAAAAGAAAAAAAACATATCTGGAGAACTGGGCCGAAGCCCAACTGTTGTCAGCGGCGTCGGGCCAGGTTTTCATGCGGTGGGGTGGTGGTAGTGGTTGTGGACGGAGGCGGGGGCCACGAGCTGACGTGTGGTGAGGCAACGAGGCAGCTGCAGCGGGGACGTGGTCTGTGACACCATTGAGAAACAATAGGAAATTAAAAAAAAAAAAAAACCTTATCTTAGAGAAAGCCGAGCTCGTCGTCGTTGCGTGTCACGACGGCATGACGTCAAGGGGGCTTTTCACACGATGGGGTGGTCGGTGGTGGAGAATCTTACATGAGGCAAAAGATGGCGGCGCCATGGGTTGGTGTGGTGGGGCGGCGGCAGTGACGTCGCTCTGTGACAAGTGAGAAATGAGGAAAGAAAAAAAAGAATTTTTTTGGTCCATCATAGTTGCAGTGGAGCGTGGTGAAGAATGGTGGCAGCCACGGGCTGGCGTGAGGGGGCAGTGGGGACTTTGTGATGCTTGACGGGTAAGGTTCTGCAATTGCAACAGTGAGAAACGGAACAAAAAAAAAGAAAACAAATCTGGATGTGGTTGCAGCTGCGTCGTATTGGAGGCTCCTGCGCCGTGTCGGGGTAGTGTCGTGGCGGGACTTGCGTGCTGCAAAGGCACGGTGTTGAGGTGAAGGCACGGCGTTGAGATGCGGCGGTGGTGGTGTCGGTGCCCGTGCAGCAGATGAGTCAAGGTCACGGTCCTGCGACAGTTCAAGGTGAAGAGAGAACAGAAAAAGAAAAAGAAAAGAACTTAACGAGGCAGTGGTAGCGACGTCGGTGCAGGGCGAAAGTGCCTGCATGCACGAGAGGACAGTATGATGCCGTCGTCCTGCAACAGTTCAGGGTGGAGCGGAAGAAAGAAAAGGAAAACTTAACTAGCTATGATAGTATGACGAGGCGTGTTCCTTTTGCGTAGGCCGTGGGGGTGGTCCACGTGCAACGGCAGGGGTGAGGGCTGCAGTTGGGGCCATGGTGGTTAGAAGGGCAGCGTCAGAGTGGCTCAGAGTGGGGACGAGGGTGGTGGGCGGCGTGGAGCGTGGCTGTGTAACGCTATGTGGCGATACGTGGTACTGTACTGTACAGTAAGTTACAGTACGTTGGCTTGGAAAAAAATGTATTGAGCGCGAGCGGAAGCTTAATTCGTGGCGTGGGAAGGTGTCCTGCGTGCAGAGTGCACCTATCTGACGTGTCAACGCGTGAACCCCCCTCACTATTCTGCTACTGTACCACCATCTTGTCGACCTTTCGTGGGGTTTCTTTCTTTCTTTTCTTCTTTAACAGATCCCTGGACCTCACGTGCTGCTGTTGCATGTGGACCCAAGGCCTGCGCAAAATGGACGACCATGGCTGCCCACAGTGACAAAAAAGATATGTTTTTTTTCTTGCGATTCGTTCCGCTTTTCCTCACTCAAGTCTGCTGCAGCTGGACCCTCAACCCCCCCCCCTCTCCAATATGCAAGAATCGTCCCATGACACCGACACGTCGCCACTGCTAGTTAAGTTTCTTTTTGTTTTTTTTTTCTTCATTTGCTCATCGCCCAACTACCATCATTCCAACTGCACCATTTCACAGGCCCTGCCACGACATGTAACATGGCAACACCACAACGCCACGTCATGAACCAGTGCACACCACCCACCCTGTCGCCGCCACCTCAAACCGCGCCGCCATACCACCTGCTGTGCCCACCTACAAACATGACAATCGATAAGTTTTTTTCTTTACTTTACTTTTTTCGGTTCACGTTTAACTGTTGCAGGACACGGCACAACACTGCCATCCCCTCGAGCCACCTCCACCTGCCTGCTGCACCGACACCGCCGCAGCCATGGCCTTGTTGCCACCCCGACCGGCACCGAACCATTCCACCACGCCCGGCGTGTGCATCAGTCCTGCTGCGGCACCAAGATAGCATTCAAGACTCCACAACAACCCGCCGCCACGTCACGCCACGACCCCGGCCCCCTCAACACCATTGCCACCATGATGTGCGACTCCACCTGCTGTGGCGGCGTCTCCAACACAACGCGCAAGACTCCACGACCGCCAACCCAACATCACGTCACGACCGACACCATCACCACCACACGCCACGCTACTCCACCGCCACCCCGCCATCCTGCTCTACCACCACACCGACCCACCATGCAAGTCCCAACACGGCGCGCAAGTGCCTCCAACCCCTTGTGATCCTCCATGCGGTGCGGAACTATGCGATCTCGGCCCCACGACCCTATCACCACGGCTACAGCCACACAGCCACCATCACAGTAGTACTTGTCCCCTATGTATTTATTTATTGTGAATAATATGTTATTTTATGTGGCAATTTTGGTGTGACTGACCTGGTGTGACTTTCCCATATGACTAATATTTTGATAAGACTAATATTGGTATAATATGACTAATACATGGTATGACTAATATATGATAAGATAAATATATCACTAATACTTGGACTTGTATGACTTTCTGAACTTGTGCTACTTGCTGGTCATCGCTCTGTGAGGAGATTGTTGAAAATTTGACATGGCCTGCCAACTGGTCAACTTTATAATTTTAGGGGAAACTTGCTTACCTTTTTAGCTTGTACCAGCTGGTACCAGCTGGTACCAGCTAAAAAAGCAATGTGTGAAAACACTGATGTGGGCCCCTAGGACGGTCAGGGTCACCCAAGTCGCCTTCAGTGTACTCGTCCAGAGAGATATCGTGAACCCAAGGTTCATAGAAGATAACAAACAGAGCGTCATCATCTGAGTTACGAAGGGCGCGTCCACCACGCTGAAGTACATCGACCATAGATCCAGGTAGCCCAGCCGTGCAGACGATCTTGACGTCTGGAAAGTCAACACCCTAAGGTAGTATATCAGCGCTACGCCGGCGACGAAGACAAGACATTGCCATACCACAGATTGACCCGATGTCGCTACCAAAATACGACAAGTCCCAGTTGACTCCATAAAAGCCGAGTGAGTGAGCTGTAGATACCTCTGAGACATTGTGCTGTGGTAATGCCTAACTATACCCTTGTCTCGATATTCAACCGGAAGACATGAATCCAGGTGCGTGGCGATCTGGCAAGCCAACTCCTTTTTGTCCACGAAGATGAGAACACGGGGCTGAGATCTCATAGAAAAAGGAGACATGAGGAAGCATTCATAGTTCTGGAGATCATTGATATTGTTTATAACCTCGTGAGTTGCGTAAACCGTATTTGGGCGATTCGAAGTTATATGAATGGCATCATAGCCCGGGCGCAAGAGCTTCTTCTCGACTGTGGCACGTATATGCGGCGGAAAAGTAGCAGACAACATAGTCCAGCGCACACTCCGAGGAAGGATTGCCTTTAGTTCGTCTAGACGACCCCACGCTGGACGAAAGGCGTCAAGGCCATAAAGTGATAGACCAGCAGTGTAGACATTGTGAGCCTCGTCAACGAACATGCGCACAACGTGCTTCTGGAACCAGAGATTGCGTACAAGAAGAGCGAGCCGAGAGAAGTGACCTTCACGAGATTTAAAAAGCTGTTCGACAGTGACAATCAGGAGTCGGGCACGCCCGGGACAGCGCTCCTTTCCGTCCCATACATTTTCCTGCGAACGTCAGCGAGACTGAACTGATTCGTCGGTGATGATTAGGAGAGGCACAACTCACGGTCCACCACGCATCCTCCCTTGGAGTATCTTCATTTATAACTACTGTCAGAATGCCATACCGGGAATTAAAATCAGATTCTTGCGTCATCTGAAGGCGCTTCAAGGGTGAAAGAATTAAAGTCACAAGTTTTTTGTTTGGGTCGTCCAGCAGCGCGTTCAGAGTGATCGGTAGTGTCATGCCACTTCCAGTTCCAGCAGAAACGATACAGTCCTTCTGATTCTGGTTAGCCAAGATGACTCTTAACTGCATCTCGCGAGGCACTTGGGTGGAATTGGTGACACTGTAGCACATGAGTGCAGCCCGATAACAGGTGATCCTGTCGTGTCCATCAAGCGCGTCCAGAAAAGATACCGGTAGACGTTCACGGAGACCAATGTTTGATATCAATCGTTCGAGATCCTCACCAGGGCAGGTCCGAAGAAATTGAAGGTGATCGCAGAGCCCCAAAGCAGTATCAAGAGTGTGCGTGGACATCAGAGAAAACACCAGAGCAATGCGACGTGGACGTATTATCTTAGATAAGATAATCGGGCTATGATCAAAGATCCCAGTTACTATATTGAGGACGTCCTACTATACACGGCTGACAGGCAGTGACAACTCCCGATCATAGTCGCTACCCCCCCATTTTAAACCCAGCTGCACCAGTCGCTCTATCGAGCGGTCCTTGCGTAGTCGGCACCCCCATAGAGCGGCTGGTTACGAGTCTAGGCGCAAGGCACTTGCGGATAACCTGGTCAGGTACGATGACGACGGCGGCGACGGCGATGATGACGTCGAAATCGACGAGGACGAAGGTCCGCGCGCGCACGTGATATCTGCGCCTGTTTTTGCAGGTGCTCGTCGCAAGAAACGCATGCTGGCGTCGTCATTACCGGTCGTGCTCTCGGGAGAGCTGACGTTCTGCCACCATTGCAGGCGCAAGACACCCCGACCCAAGATGCGCTGCACGTTGCTCAAGGCGTCTGCGGACGAGCAATGCCGCAACCTATCTGTGCATCGAGAAACAGTAGGCCCACTATTCCTTCATATATACAGTACATTTCTGACTCTTGGAACGCAGGTACCTAGAGTTGGCGTTCAATCGCTCAGCAGAAGAGTTCAAATGTCCGGCCCGTCACAACTATGACCCGCCGTTGTGAGTTGAATCAATGAGCGGAGACTCTAGGATCGAACAGATGGTCGCGTGCTGCGGTGAGGCCTTGAGGCGCTTCTGACCTCATCGACGCGCTACAGGGGCCACCTGGTTCTCGCCTCATAGTTGTTTAACTTGTTTTGAGTGAAGGTACTTCTAGCTTTGTCACGAAATGCGATCTCAGACAAATTGAGAGCACCATTACCATCCATTACCTTATGCCTTTGCGAATGCCCAACGTTAGACCTACGGGACTTCATATTCACACGACATCATGACAGCTCAATCGGTATCAACACCGGAGATGGTCTCTAGCTCGGAACCGACACAAGTACCAGACATGAGGGTAGGTACGACAAATGAAATGCTACATTCTACTCTGTTCGACACTGGCACGATGGTCTAATAGTAACTGTGCCATCTCGTGATATCCTCCTGACGAAGCAAGCTGAAACGGAGTCCAGCCCTCATCATCTACTGCATCTACATCTGCACCATTTTCAAGTAGAAGGCGCAAGGAATCGACATCGAGCTGCAAAGAAAATTTATATCGACGGTAAAATATTTGGTGCAAAGGCGTTGACTGGCCCTGATCTCGTGCGTTGACATCCGCCCCATTCTGGATCAATGTCTGCACAACACCACCTCCGAGTCCTTCCGAGTGTTGCAACAGCGACGCGAAATGCAAAGGTGTCCAGTGGTTCTCATCCCGTGCATTGACATCAACCCCATTCTGGATCAATGCCTTCACGATATCATCCGACGATGGTGACGACGACGACGACGACGCATGATGCAAAGGTGTCTTGTGGACCCTATCCCGTGCGTTGACATCCGCCCCATTCTGGATCAATGTTTGCACAACACCATCCCCTTCTGAGTGATACGACTGCGACGCGAAATGCAAAGGCGTCGAGTGGCTCCCATCTCGTGCGTTGACATCCACCCCATTTAGGATCAATGTCTGCACAATATCGCCATTCGACGACTTCGACGCAAGATGCAAAGGCGTCGAGTGGTTCCCATCCCGTGCATTGACATCCGCTCCATTCAGTATTAATGTCTGCGCAACATCGCCATTCGACTCCAACTTCGACTCCGACGCGAGATGCAAAGGCGTCTTGTGGCTCCCATCTCGTGCATTGACATCCACCCCATTTAGGATCAATGTCTTCACAATATCACCATTCGACGACCTCGACGCAAGATGCAAAGGCGTCGAGTGGCTCCCGTCCCGTGCATCGACATCCGCCCCATTCTGGATCAATGTCCGCACAACATGATCACCTTTCGATAAAAATGACGACGACGCCAGGTGCAAAGGCGTCGAATGGCTCACATCCCGTGCGTTCACATCCCCACCACGCCGGATGAAGAGCTCCACAGTTTCGGCACTTCCCGACGATGATGCTAGAAAAAACAGCCTCTGAAGGTCGGTGCTAGCATCTGCCCCATTCTGAATCAATAACCGCACGATATCGACGTGACCACCTTTTGATGCTTCATGCAACGGAGTATAGCTGTCCATCATTGTAGCGGCGTTAACATCTGCACCGTGCCCCAGTAGCATTCGAACAACTTCCAGGTGTCCACCCGCCGCTGCCAAGTGGAGTGGAGTCGTGTGGTCATATTGTTGCACATTCGCATCTGCACCGATGTTCAATAGCCATTCTGCAACATCCATCGACCCATCCAACGATGCGGCGTGCAGAAGAGTGCGACTTCTGTAACCAATATGCAGATCCGCGCCATGCTGGTGTAGTAGCTCTGCAACTTGAATGTGTTTGTTGCTCAATGCTGCTGCCAGCGGACTCTTGTTACGACCAACCCTAGCATTTACGTGCTGAGGATACTCGGCGACGAGGTATTTGGTTAGGTCACGAAATCCGCATAACGCAGCGTAGTATAGGCACAACGGAGCAGTGGCTTCGCTTGGTGAAATAGATTCCGGTGGGTGAACATGGTATGCACCAATGGGAGGCGGTACGAAAGAATACCATATGCTGTCGATGTCGAACGACTTGAGCCATGCTGCGAAATATGGTTTTGCATGATCAAAAAGATGTCGCATCCCGTCTTCTACAACTAACGATACGTTTTCGAATTGCGCATGGTATACCCAGTGCTCAGCGGCATAGTCAGACAAAGGAGAGCTACGTCCGACAGAACTACTGAAATCCGACTGAAGAAGAATTGCCAAGCAAGCCTGTACGATCACCGTGTGCGCTGGTTCAAGACGGACATGAAAGCGGGATACGTCTGTTGCTAGGTTGGCAAGCCGATCCGAAGTCAAGAACTCCTTCACCGAGAAATGTGCGAATTGTACAACACGGGTCTTCGAAGACTCGTCTTCGACGACAACGATCAGGCTCGAGCACGTAGAAAGGACACCTTGTTGCTCGTCGTCCCATCGCCAGTCTTTGTTTAGCGCAGGTATCGCTTTCTTGGTACCATCGAAGTCGAGCGCGAGAACTTCTGCAAGCTCGTCGACACGAAGTGGCCGAGTTGCTACAGTGAGACATTGTAACAGTCGATATGCTTGATCTGGGTTGACCTTCCCGATCTCCCTCAGCATGCGCTCGTATGTCTCATCCAAAGAGTTGGGTAATTCTCTAAGGACGCGTTGGACGTTCTGTGGGAGGCAATTCCGCAGCATTTCGAGCTGACAAAAGACCCATCGGAACCTGTTAAATTCCGTCAACCAGCGTCATAATCACCTGTATATCCTCTTACATTCCGTCAGCTCTTTCTGAGAGCGTCTCAATCACATGTTCTTTGTCGTCTTTCCTCCATCTCCTCATAAATTTACCCGACCCAGAGTAGACCACAGATCTGACGTAGTCCGCGATATCCTTCTTCTGCCCGCGTTCATCTTGAAGCGAAACTGCCTGAGACGCAAGTGACTCAAGTGCATCGCAGATGTCAACCTCCGGGCGACTCGTGACACAGATGCGAAGGCTAGGAAGTTGAAGGCCGACAAGGTCCTTTACGAGATCAAGGACCTGTTCGCGGGGCGATGGGACATCGGAGGTGTCGGGACACTCATCAAGGGCGTCAAAGATAAGATAAACTGGGCCTTGATTTGGAAGCGTGAGCATCTCCTTAAGGCACTGCGTCAAAGCTTTGTCACTGGGCTGACGCGCGCCGTTGTCGTGTGTCTCGTAGAGACGGGAGAGTATGTCGCAAAATGGGTCGGAACGAGTAGAGAGTTGGACGAGGAGCGAAGGGAGAAGGTTGCGGCGGGCTTGCTTGTCGAGATCCCGAAAGTCAAAATAAAAATACGCCATCAAAGCAGATCCGGCGTCGCAGAGGATTGTGAGATCGTTGATGATTGCGGAGCTAATCGGCAGGCATAAGCTTCGTAATATTGCAAGATATATGGAGCGACGAACCATAGGACGCTCTTCCCGGAGCCCGCTGCGAAACGTGAGGTCCATAAGATCATCGAAGCCGCAGAGAAAAGAAGCGTACGTTTCCCGTGAATCCACAGCAGAGAGCCAGTCAGCCTCCAGTTTTCGAATTGGTTGGCCTCAAAGAACCACTCCGCGGTTCCCTCGTGTTGACGATCACCGGCGATGTTGTGGTTCGCGGACGGATCCGGTGGAGCTTGCCATTTCCTAAGGCTTTCCCGTAATTGGTTCCCTGTGGTCGTGTCAGATACTCGAGTGATACTCGATCGTCAGCGAAGACGGGACTGATTACGAACGCTTCACATTAGTTACTTCGTTTGCCGTTTGTTGAACGATTAATTTCACTTCCATTGAGTCTAGACGATAGAAGTTAGAGATGACGCTGGTGAATCGCCAAACAGACTTTGCCCACTTTCAGTTATTGCTTGCACCTTATCGTCAACCGATTTGACGTTGTCGTTAACGAGCTGTACTTCGCTTTTGACACCCTGGACTTCGCCTTTGACACCCTGGACTTCGCCTTTGACAACCTGGACCTCGCCTTTGACGACCTGGACCTCGCCTTTGACGACCTGGACTTCGCCTTTGACAATCTGGACTTCGCCTTCGACAACCTGGACTTTCTCGTCGACGCTCCTCACGTCCTCGCCGACCGCCGTAACTTTGTCATCGATCTTGTGCGTGACCTTCAGAACCTGTACACTAGCCATCACGACCTCTTCGTTCGTCAATTTGTCAAGTTTCTTCAACCCGTCCTCTAGATCCGTCCAACCCGCCACCTTCTTGAGAAAGGTTTCTGAACTGATATTAGCCCCAAGAAACGTGAGGCGATGATCGGACTCACTGGCTCGACTCTGTTCCATTTCCTTTGTGGCCGTCGCAAGGATATCCAGGATCTCAACCGTGATTTGCACCATTTTCTCCGTCATCACGGGAGTTAGCGGGACCTCGGTATAAATCTCGAGCCGCACGAAGAAACTTTCGATACGTCCGAAGATGTCGACTAGGATGTCTTGGCTCGCGGCAACATCTTTAGCTGCCTAAGACCGCTCAACACCGGAAGTTCCCACATATGGGGAGAAATGGAGCGACTCACCAAGAGGAGGACACCAATGCCGGCAAAAACTAGTTTGGCAGGTGGGAAAACCTGCCCGATTGACATCAGAATGTGTCCACTAACAGATGGTCGATACTTACCAAAACTACGCCTTCGCTAAGCGTGCCAGAGAAGGCATACAGAACGTTGATGGTCGGAACGAGCCATTTTTTCAACCTGTCATCGCCGGCAGTCCGAGAGGGATCAAACTGTGCTGCTTGAAAGACGGCGAGAATAGCAGCAGGAGAATCGCAGGTCTCGAGCTGTTTGAAGATATCATGTTTTTTAAGATCGTTCTTGGTCTTATTCTTGTACGACTTGAGAGCGGCGTCGAAGATGCGTTCGATATTGGAAGAGGAACCAGAGGATGCAGATGCGGGGGCCTGGGGTACAGAAATGGGAGCGGGAGCGGGAGATTGACTCATGTTGAGAGTATGGCAACAGTCTGGTGGACGACGGTAGGAGAATGTTGGTGCTTCGTGTCGATACCCAAGGAACCTGGATATGGAAGAAATCAGATGAAACACGGTGACACGGGCCGGCACCACCGCAAGCTCGGAATATACGTTGGTAAACCGGTACTACTGTATCACGTACGGGCTATTGCAATTGCACAACCTTGTGCAACTTTCAAAGATTGGGATAGATCGCTGCTTTCCCAACATCCTTTGAGCCCCAAAATATTACACTATGTACAGTGGGTTGTGTAGATACAGGATCAGCCAAAAAAAGGAGAATCAATTGGTGACTGCGAAGGGAAAGTAAACAAAAAGTAGGGGTGTCGTTTTTGAGAGGTTTCTGTGCATGCAGATCCCAACGATCTTCCAGAAAAATTCAAGATCTGCCGGACTGGGGTGTTAGGGCATATAAAGAAGACTTCCTATGACGATTTTGGACTCACCAAGCTGATGCGATCAACTTGTGGAAGGGAAAAACGTGAAAAACGTCCCAGAGGGTGACAGAGACGTGATGCAAATTCAAACTCCTTTCGAAGATGGGTCAGCATTCTCGGGAACGGAAAGAATTGCCGACCGCTTACCCGCTTGCCATATGCTGCCGATCGTGTGACTATTCGTGACAAAAAGTTGCAGATGTGCATGCAAACTCGGATGTATTCCGAACCCTCAAATAAAATAGAAACAAATACAAAAAAAATCTTCAGAGGATGTAAAATACCATTGGCTATGAGTATGTACAATTTTTAGTAGCTACGATGAGTTGTTGAGACTCCAGAAGCAATTTAGTGTTTTTCGTGCAATAGCCCGTACGTGATAGTAAAGCCATCCTCTGGCCCTTCCGGATCCGGTGCGCGTCCAGCCTGAGCAGGACAATCATACGATCACTCACTCAAATGCAACGGTCTATTCGCTCCCAATGCCCACGGATCCGTCCTACTGCTACGAGAACGCGGGCTTATGGCAGGCATCACCCTCGATCCAGATGACCCCGCCGCGTGGCTCTGGTCGCTCAACGCAGGCAGGTCTTTTACCTGATGCGATTTGGGTTGACAACGGCTTTTCTCACAGCAAAGGTCCCCTGTCCCCATCGTCGCGTCGGCCTCCTCTTCGGGTTCACCCTCGCCTGTCGCCCCGCCGTCCAATCGTTTTATGAGGCCTATGAGTCGCTGGACGGGAAGATAATGTGACGGTGATCTCACTACTGGTTTCAGCGACTACCCCACCGCGGGCGAGTTCATTGGTCACGCGCCGGTGTCTCGTATGGATAACAGCTAAACAGATCCAGCACGAAGAAGGACGGACAGCGACGCCGAGATGCGCGTTGTCGCCCGTCACAATTGTGACCAGGGCCCATTGCAGGTGTGTCGGCCTTCTTGCGTGTATGCATATGCCGTGTGAAAGAGTCAGCCCCCTGCATGCGCCTCCAGGTGCTCCTCGTCCTCGCAATCCCGTATATCCTCACGCCGCATGTCAAAGACACCCCTCTTCCCCCCCCTCCGAAACTAATCCGTCCGAACCTCGCCCCCGCCAACGTGTCAGACACAGGAGCAACGACCCGCTTGGCATCATATCCTTCGGCTCCTCTTCCTCCTCCTCGCCCCCGCCGCCCCCTCGGCGCAGCCCGCGCAGGACCAAGAAACGGAAGGGGGAGGGAAAGTCATCGTACGTCCTCGTACCGCACCTCCTGCACGGCGTGCGTAAGTCAAACTGTATGCTTGTACAGCAACGGCCCCGCACACGCCAGCGCCAGACCGCGGCCAGGGGAAAGCGCAGGTGGGGCACAATTCGAGCCCGAAGGAATTCGTCCACGCGCTGCAAGTTGCGTTTGAGAACATCTAGCCCGGTGCTAGCCGCACGGGACCTAGTGGGAAGAAGAGAAGGCGGCAAGAAGGACGGTGGTGGTAGTGAACGATGAGGACGACGAAGAGGAAGAGAGAGAGAAAGACAAGCCCAAGATCCCCATACCCCTCGGCCGGGTATTGGCTGCGGCATTCGCGCACAAGTCGGCGATTCCCATGTCGGCGTCAGCATCGGCAGCAACCAGTGGCAGTACGCGTCGGTCTGCGAGGGAGACACACGCTGAGACATCAAGTGACAGCGTGAGCGTGGAGGTTGTCATCCCGTTGTCTACGGAACGCGCTCGTACGCATGCACGTGCGATGGCCATGTCGAACCGGAATTACGGTCGCCCGTCTATATCGCTACATCAAAAGGGGAAATGCTATCCGCACACGTCGGCCAGTCCACGCAGAAAACGACGGCGCGTGGCAGACGAGCACGAACAAGACGACTCTGACGACTCCGAAATTGAGATCATCGTCGATGCGGCGCGCGAACTACATCGCGTACCCAAGGCCAGGTCGCAATCCGAACTGTCTGGTCGACCGCAGCCTAGACATAAGCCCCATCGTTCCACCCAGCAGCATCGCCCATCAATCCCGCTCGCCATCCCCACGTCTATATCCGTGCATACGCCCATGCCCTCGTCCACACCACCACCGCCCCCGCCCCCGCCCCCGCCCCCGCAGCCCTCACCAATCACGTCCCCAGAAGTCAACCCGCTCGCCAGCCTCCCACTGATAATCCTTCCAGAACCCGCACCCATGGAGATCGCGAACCCTCCACGTGTACTCAGTCACCCGCACGCATCGCCTGATCCTCCAGATCCCGTGGGCAAAATGCGAGAGACGCAACAGTACGCACTCCGGCGGGTTTTTTGCTATATGAGGGCCGCGATCGGCGCGCACGGTCTCCTCGCATCTCTCTCCGCCGCAGAACCTACCCCCGCCTCCTCGGACAATGGCGCTTGTGCCCCACCACCAGCTCTGTCACCGATGACTGCAACTGATCCCGATGATCTGCAGGACGCGAGTCTGGATCTGGATCTCGACCTCAATATCTTTATGGACCTCGTGGACGGGCCCGCAGATGCAGACGCAGATACGCATAGGGTCATCGACAACGTCGTGCCCCCACCTCCTCCGCCGCCTCCTGCTTTGCACCGCGGGCACCTATGACCATCCAGACCGGCCTATGCCCGGCCCTGTGATACCCGAGCATGACAGTGTCGACCACCCTGGAGTCGGCGTGGACGTGTCGCGCGCTCATATGAGCCCTGGCCAAAGCTTGAACTTAGACTTTACTTCTCCGAATAGCGCCGGCGGAGGATCGATCGGCTGGAGCGCCGGGCACATTGTCGGTGGTGCTGGTGCTAGCACAGACACGGGCGTCGGCGAGTACGCTGGCGATGGGACTATCGACCCACCTGTGCTTGACGGCCGCGGCAACTTCAGTCCTGGAAAGCTCGGAGACGACTCGAGCTCGCCGGTTCGTGGGTTCGGTAACGGCGGCGGCGGCGCGAGACCCTCGCGCGGGACGGACGAAGACAACGACGAGGAAGACGTCATGGGCCTGTTGTTTGAGAACACGAGCGACGACGACTTTGTGCCGCCGTCGGGATTGGGCAACGGCAACGGCTGAGCGGCCATTATGGACGGCGTCGTCGATTCCCCTGAGAGCATTGCTGCCGCTGCTGGTTCAAGGACGCGGAGGAAGAGCTGGCGCAAGGCACTTGCGGACGAAGTGGTCAGGCACAACAGCGACAGCGATAGCGAAAGCGCGAGGATGAAGGTCCGCTCCCACACGCAGTATTTGTTTTCCAGGACTCTCGTTGCAAGAAACACACGCCGGCATCGTCGTCACCGGGCACGCTCTCGGTGCGGCTGACGTTCTGCCACCATTGCAGGCGCAAGACACCCCAACCAAGATGCGATGTACGTTGATCACGTTGTCGACGGATGAGCAATGCCGCGACCTGTTTTGCGACCTCTGCATAGAGAAACGGTACGCCCCATACCTTCACATGCAGTACATATTTCTGACTTTCTTGGAGCACAGGTACCCCTAGTTGACGTTCGATCGCTCCGAGTTCGAATGTCCGGCCCGTCATAACTATTGTAATTGCTCGCTTTACTTGCAGAAACGCGGAGAGGCGTCATATCCGAATATGATGGCGGGTGGCCCAGTGCGACGGTGGTGTTCACGGTTTCTGGCGAGCCGCCCGGCAGCGCCCCTACACGGTAACATAGCGCGGATAGTACCCGTCTCACAAAGCACGGTCTCCCCTGTTACCGCTACCGCCTCCGCTCCCACTACCATAGCCACCGACACGATTCCCGCACCCACGCAGGAGCAACATCAGCAACTGCAAAGACGCCAGTATGTTTTTATCGGAAAGGCGCGAAAGGCGTGGGGGCGGCTCGTGCCCCTTCCGGACCCCTTGAACGACCAGCCGGAGCAGCAAAAAAAGTCGACGGGGAGGGGGGAAGTCGACAGTAATGGCGTGCTGGGGATGCCGGGGTAAGCGGATTCGGCACTTTGTTGGGAACCTAGAGCCGTTGTTGGTGGCGCAGAGGCGGCGACGACGACGACGGAAATCTTTACGAGGGCAGCGATGGTGATGTCGTTGGATGCAGATGCAGACGACGGGATCTGATCAGTGCGCGGTACCTGTACCGCCTGCTCAGGTGGAGCGTGCTATTGGCGCCGCGTTCGCCATTGGTGCCGCGGCATCGTAGTCGTAGTCGTAGTCGTCATGACAATAAACTCGAGTTGGTTGTAGGTGGTAGAGTCAACAAAACGACTACTATTACCTGTATATCGATTTTCCAGATGCCTCCCTTTAAAATGCCTTATATCGCCTTGGTTTTGTGTGCACTATAATGGTCTGTGCATGTTTTCATCATAATTCGCCGGTCTGAGTAGAAAAAAGATAGAAGTTGAACAGATGATGCGCTACGTAACTTCTTTCTCGCCCTCCGTGGTGATAAGGTCTCCACTTCCGGCCCTCATCAACGTGCCCCAGGGGAACCTACCCCAGTCGTTAGCTCGCCTCATAGGATTGGAGCGAAGAGCATACTTCTAGCACTGTTGGTGACGAAACCTGAATGCAATCTCAGACAAATTGAGAGCACCATTATTTTATGGTCTTCGCGAATGATGTCCAAAGCTCGCCGGGGCCGGCCAACAGCACACCATACTATTCTATTTGTATGTACAACATATGTACAGCATCACGAGAGCTAATGTGTTAGATGATAGATGTGTGTACTACAAATGGAGTACTACATTCTATTCTGTTCGACACTGGTACGATGGTCTAACAGTAACTGTGCGGCCTCGTGGTGTGCTCTTGACAAAGCGAGCTGAGACGGAGTCCGACCTTTATCATCTTCTGCATCTACATCTGCACCGTTTTCGAGCAGCAAGCGCAAGGAATCGACATCGGACCCCAGAAGAGGTGATACCCGGTCCAACAACAAATGCAAAGGCGTCGAGTGGTCTTGATTCCGCGCGTTGACATCAGCCCCATTCTGGATCAATATCTTGGTCAATGTCCGCACAGCTTCGGCCTTCCTTGGTGACGACGACGACGAAGACGACGAAAACAACGACGACAACGACTCGGACGGCGACGGCAATGACAACAACATCGACAACAACGACGACATCAACGACACCGACAATGACAACGACAACGACAACAACGACAATGACGACAACGATGACGACAACCACGACAACCACGACGACAACAACCACGACGACAACGATGACAACGACACCGACAACAACCACGACGACAACGACATCAACCACAACGACAACGACAACGACAACGACGACAACGACAATAATGACAACAACGACAACAATATCGATGACAACATCGACAACAACAATGACAACGACGACACTGACAACGACAACAACGACAATAACGACGACAACGACATCGACAACAATGACAACGACAGCAACAACGACAACAACGACAACGACGATGACATCAACGACAGCGACGACAACAAAGACAACAACCATGACAACAACAACAACGACAACAACGACGGCAACGACAACACCAACGACGACGACGGCGATGACGACGCGAGATGTAAAGGTGTCGAGTGGCTCCTATCTCGCGCGTTGACATCTGCCCCATTCAGGATCAATGCTTGCACGACACGGTTATCTGGCCACCACGACGACAACGTGAGATGCAAAGGCGTCGAGTGGCCCCCATCCCGCGCGTCGACATCTGCCCCATTCAGGATCAACGTTTGCACAACATCGTTATTCGGCCACAACGACGACAACGACGACGACGCGAGATGCAAAGGTGTCAAGCGGCTTCCGTCTCGTGCGTTGACATCCGCCCCATTTAGGATCAATGTCTTCACAATATCGCCATTCGAAATCTCCGACGCGAAATGCAAAGGCGTTTTGTGGTTTCCATCTCGTGAATTGACATTCGCACCATTCAGGATCAATGTCTGCACGACATCGTCACTCGAGAACGACGCGAGATGTAAAGGCGTCCGGTGGCTACTGTCCTGTGCGTTGACATCCCCCCCTAGTTCGATGAAGAGTTGCACAGTTTTGGCACTCCTCGACGATGATGCTAGGTGCAACAGCCCCTGGAGGTCGGTGCTTGCATCCGCCCAATTCTTGATCAATAATCGCACGACATCGACGTGACCACCTCTTGATGCGTCGTGCAATGGAGTAAATTTGTTCCCCGTCGCGGCGGCATTGGGATCTACACCGTGCTCCAGTAGGGTTCGAACAACTTCCAGGCGTCCTTTTGCCGCTGCCAAGTGGAGTGGGGTCTTGCGGTCGTCCCGATGCGCATTCGCATCTGCGCCGATGTTTAGTAGCCATCGTACAACGTTCATCAATCCGTCCTCCGATGCGGCGTGTAGTAGAGTGCAGCTTTTGTAACCAACATGCAGGACTGTGCCATGCTGGTGTAGTAGCTCTGCAACTTGAATGTGTTTGTTGCCCAATGCTGCCGCCAGCGGACTCTTGTTAAGACCAACCCTAGCATTAACATGCTGCGGATACTTGGCAATGAGGTGTTTTGTTGGGTCATGAAATCCGCACGACGCAGCGTAGTATAGGCACAACGGAGCATAGGTTTCGCTCGATGAAGTTGATTCTGAGGGTGCGTCCAAGGGGTCGGGGCCAACATGTACGAAAGAATACCATCTTTTGTCGATGTTAAAAGATTTGACCCATGCCGCGAAATAAGGTTTTGTAGGATCAAAAAGGCGTCGCATACCATCTTTTACACCTAACGATACGTTCTCGAATTGGGCATGGTCCACCCAGTGCCGAGCGGCATAGTTAGATAGAGGAGAGCTACTTGTGGTCGTATCGTTGTAATTAGACTGAAGAAGAGTCGCCAAACAAGCCCGGGCGATGATCGTGTGTGCTGGCTCGAGGCGGATATGAAACCGGGAAATGTCTGTTGTTAGGTTGGCAAGCCGACCCGAAGTCAAGAACTCCTTCACAGAGAAATGTGCGAATTGAACAACGTGGGTCTTCCAATAGTTGTTATAGACGATGACGACCAAGCTCGAGCACGTAGACAGGACGCCTTGTTGCTGGTCGTCCCATCGCCAATCTGAGTTCAGCGCTGGTATCCCTCCCTTCGCCCCATCAAAGTCGAGCGCAAGAACTTCTGCGAGCTCATCCACACGAAGCGGCCGAGTTGCCACAGTGAGACATTGTAGCAGCCGATGTGCTTGATCTGGGTTGGCCATCCCGATCTCCCTCAACATCCGCTCGTATGTCTCATCCAAAGAGTTGGGTAGTTCTCTAAGGACGCGCTGGACGTTCTGTGGAAGGCAATTTCGCAACATCTCGAGTTGACAAAAGACCCATCGGAACCTATTAAATACCATCAGCCAGCGTCACAATTGCCTGTATATCCTCTTACATTCCGTCAGCTCTTTCTGAGAGCGTTGCAATCACACGCTCTTTGTCCTCTTTCCTCCATCTCTTCATGAATTTACCCGAGTCAGAGTAGACCACAGACTTGACATAGGAGGCGATGTCCTTCTTCTGTCCGCGTTCCTCCTGAAGGGAAACCGTCTGAGACGCGAGTGATTCGAGTGCATCGCGGATGTCGGCTTCCGGGCGACTCGTAACACAGATATGGAGATTAGAAAGTCGAAGGCTGACAAGGTCCTTTACGAGGTCAAGGACCTGTTCGCGGGCGGATGGGACATCAGAGCTGTCGGGACACTCATCAAGGGCATCTAAGATAAGATAAATTGGGCCTTGATTTGGAAGCGTGAGCATCTCCTTAAGGCACTGGATTAAAGCCCTGTCGCTAGGCTGTCGTGCGCCGTTGTCGTGCGTCTCATAGAGGCGAGAGTGTATGTCGCAAAAGGTATTGGAACGAGTAGAGAGTTGGATGAGGAGTGACGGGAGAAGGTTGCGGCGGGCTTGCTTGTCGAGATCTCGAAAGTCAAAATAAAAATACGCCATCGAAGCCGATCCGGCCTCGCACATGGTTGTGATGTCGTTGATGATCGCGGAGCTACTCGACAATTAGATATCTCCCAATACTGCAATATTTGAGGGGCGACGAACCATAGGACGCTCTTCCCGGAACCCGCTGCGAAACGTGTGGTCCATAAAATCACCGAAGAGGCGAGGCTACGGGTAAAAGAAACGTACGTTTCCCGTGAATCCACAGTAGGGAACCAGTCAATTTCCAGCTTTTGAATTGGTTGCTTTCAAAGAGCCATTCGGCGGTTCCCCCATGTTGGCGATCACCGGCGATGTTGTGATTAGTGGATGGATCCGGTGGAGATTGCCATTTCCTAAGGCTTTCCCGTAATTGGTTCCCTGCGATCGCGTTAGATACTCGACTTTCGGCGAAGATGGGACTGATTACGAACGCTTCACGTTGTCCACTTGGTCGGCCGTTTGTTGAATGATCGATTTCACTTCCATTGAGTCTACATGATAGAAGTTAAAGATGACGCTGGTGAATCACTAATCAGACTTTACCCACCTTCAGCTATTGCTTGCACCTTGTCATCAACCGATTTGACGTTGTCGTTAACGAGCTGTACTTCGCCTTTGACAACCTGGACTTCGCCTTCGACAACCTGGACTTTCTCGTCGACGCTCCTCACGTCCTCGCCGACCCTTGTCACTTTGTCATCGATCTTGTGCGTGACCTTCAGAACCTGCGCATTCGCCATCACAGCCTCTTCTTTCGTCATTTTGTCGAGCTTCTTCAGCCCATCCTCTAGATCCGTCCAACCCGCCACCTTCTTGAGAAATTTTTCTGAGCTGATATTAGCATCGACCAAACGTAAAGGCAATGGTCGAACTCACTCGCTCGACTCCGTTCCATTTCCTTTGTGGCCGTCGCAAGGATATCCAGGATCTCAACTGTGATTTGCACCATTTTGTCCGTCATTGCTGGAGTTAGCGGGACCTCCGTATAAATCTCGAGTCGGACGAAGAAACTTTCGATGCGTCCGAAGATGTCGACGAGGATCTCTTTGCTCGCGGCAACATCCTTAGCTGCCTAAGAACGCTCAACACCCGACGTTCCCGCACGAGGCCACTAATGAAGCGACTTACCAAGAGGAGGACTCCGACGCCAGCAAATACTACTTTGGCAGGTGGGAATACCTGCCGAAGTGACATCAGAGCGTGTTCATTAGAAGATGGACAAATGAGTGGATATTTACCAAAGCGACACCTTCGCCAAGCGTGCCAGAGAAGGCATAAAGAACGTTGATGGTCGGAACGAGCCATTTCTTCAAACTGTCATGGCCGGCAGTCCGAGAGGGATCAAACTGTGCTGCTTGAAACACGGCGAGGATGGCAGCAGGAGAGTTGCATGTTTCGAGCTGTTTGAACATATCGTGATTCTTAAGATCGTTCTTGGTCTTCTTGTTGTACGACTTTAGAGCGGCGTCAAAGATGCGTTCGACATTGGAAGAGGACCTGGAGGATGTAGTTGCGGGAGCCTGGGGAATGGAAACGGGAGCGGGAGGTTGACTCATGTCGAGGGTATGGCAACAGTCTGGTGGACGAGGGTGGGAGAATGTTGGTGCCTCATGTCGATAAACCAAGTACAGTACCCGAATGAGGAAATCCGGTAACCCGGGCCTCCAGTCCCTTTGTTCCCTCCGAGTTACGCCTGTGAGACGTTACTGGTAAGTTACCGTCATTGCCACTCCCAGTCCTTTGCGAGATCAGCCCAAGCACGCTAATCCGTCGTCGTCGGCGTTTCCCACAGTCAAGGTTCTGCCCTGTCCCCGTCGTTGCGTCAGCCTGGTTCCACCTTTGCCTTTCGCCCCGTCCAGATAGTCGCCCCATCAGCCTTCCAAGCTGCCATGACTGTCGGCGACAACCCTACCACGGGTGGGTACGTCATTGGCCACGCGCTGGTATTTTGTGAGAATGACGGCCAGACAGACCCAGCACGAAAAAGCAAGGACAACGACATTGAGATGCGCGTTGTAGCATTTCACGATCGGGACGTACGGGTGTGTCCCGTCGATTCAACCCTCTTTGCGTATACATACATCCTGACAGCTGGTGCTCCAGACGCTCCACGCCCTTGTATTTCCGTATGGCCCATTAAGGACGCCCCTCTTCCTCCCCTCCAGAAATTAATTCGTCCCAATTTCACCCCTGCCAATGTGACGGTTACGTCCTCATACCGCCCTTCCTTCCCTGCGTGTGTAAGTCAGACTATGCGCCAGTAAGGCAACGGCCCCGCACGCGCCAGCGCCCGACCTCAGGCATGGGAAACGCGCGGGCGGGGGATGGGCTCGAAGGAACACGTGCCATAGCTCCCGGTGCTCACGGGACCCAGTGGGAAGAAAGCGACAAAAGAGGTGGTAGGACGTACGATGAGGACGACGAAGAGGAAGAGAAAGAGACGTTCAAAATCCCCATACCCCTCGACCAGGCGTTGGCTCGAGCGTTCACTCACAGCCTAACGCGGCGGCTTCGGCTTCGGCGTCGGCACCGGCGGCGCCCAGTGGCAGTATGCGCCGTTTAGTGGAGACACGCTGAGGCTCCAAGTGACAGCGCGAGCGTGAAGGTTGTCGCGCCGTTGCGACGAAACGCGCTCGCACGCACCCGCGTGCGCAGGCGGTGTCGAACCAGAATGACGATCGATTGCCTGTGTCGTCGCATGGAATGGGAAAATGCCATCCGCACACGCCGATCAGTCGACGCAGAAAACGACAGCGCGTGGTAGATGACTCTGATAACGAAATCGAGATCATCGTCGATTGCCGCGCGAACTATGGCGCGTACCCAGAGCCAAGCCGCAATCTTAGCTGTCTGGCCGACCGCAGCCTAGGTATAAGCCCCGTCGTGCGGCCAGCGTCCATATCGAACTTGGCCACACATACTCACGTCCATATCTCTTCACATGTCCACGCTCTCTCTCGCCTACGCCGCCCCGCAGCAACAATCCTCGCCAGTCACGCCCCCGGACATGAACTCGCTCGCGGGCCTTCCGCTGACGACCCTTCCAGAATCTGCACACACTGTGATCATGATCCCCCGCGCGCGCACTCGGTCACCTGCACGTTCGCTTGGTCCTCCAGATCCAGTGCGCAAAATGCAACAGATGCAACAGCACGGGATTTGGCAGGGTTTTTGCTATGAGGGGCCGCGGTCTGCGCGCATGGTCTCCTCGCATCTCTCCCGGAACCTACCCCTACCCCCGCCACGGACTGCGGCACTTGTCCCACCACCACTAACTCTGCCACCATGGCCGCAATGATCACGATCACGATCTGCAGGACGCGAGTCTCGATCTCACCTTGATCTCGATATCTCTATACTCAAGGACGGGCCCGCGGATGCTCATGGAATCGTTGACGATGACGTACCCCCACACCCCTCTGCTGCTGCCCACCGCGAGTACAGTATCCATAACCACCCAGACGGGCCCATACTCGGTTTTGTCATACCTACCTGATCATGACGATGTCGACCATGAACCTGGCACAGTAGACGTTGCGCTCACACGAGTCCTGGCAAAAAATTGAACTTTGACCTTGATTCTCCGAATCGCGCCAGCGGAGGACTGATCGACTGGCGCGTCAGGCACGTCGTCGGTGGTGTGGGTGAAGCACGGGCACCGGAGAGTACGCTGGCGACGGGACGATCGACCCGTCCGCCGGCAAGCTCGGAGACGGCACGAGCTCCCCAGTTCATCAATTCAGCAGCGACGACGCCGCGTGACGGGTGAAGACGAGGAGGAGGAAGAGGAAGATGTCGTGGGCCTATTGTCTGGGAACACGAGCGACGACGACTTTGCGCCGCCGTTGGGATTACGCGAGGGCAAGGGTCGAGTTGCCATTGTAGACGGCGTCGTCAAGTCCCGAGCCTTTCTGCCCCTGCTGGTCCGAAGATGCGGAGGAAGAGCTGGCGCGACGAGGACGAAGGTCTGCGCGCGCATGCATGCTTGTTTTTACAGACGCTCGTCGCAAGAAACGCACGCCGTGCATCGTCGCCACCGGCATGCACCTGAGGGGGCTGACGTTCTGCCACCATTGCAGGCGCAAGTCACGCCGGCCCAAGCTGTGCTGTATGCTGATCGGGAAGTCGAGGGACGAGCAACGCCGCAACCTGTTTTTGCGATCTCTGCACGAAATGGTATATCCATCCCTCCATATACAGCGACTCTCTTGATGCGCAGGTACGAGTTGACCTCCGTTCGCTCCGCAGTGACATTCGAGTGTCCGGCTTGTCGCAACTATTGTAACTGCTCGCTTTGCTTGCGGATGCGTGGAGAGACGTGCGTCCCCGAACGTGATGGCAGGTGGCGCAATTGGGTAGTGTGCCAAGGATGTTCCCATCGCCCCGCGCGCGCCCCCACAAGCAAAAGCAAGAGCAAGAACAAAGACCCCAGAGCGGCGCAGGTGCCAGCGCCGACGACAATGACCGATACGTAGGTTTTTGAAGGAGGCTAGAGCACAACGGCGGTGTTCACGGTTTCTGGCGAGCCGCTTGGCAATGCGTTCTTGCACGGCAACAAAGCGTACGTCGTGCACCGTCTCGTAACGCTCAGTCTCCCCTACTGCTCCCACTTCTACCACCACGCAGAAGTAGCGGCAACTGCAAAGACGCTGGTATGTGTTTATCAAGCGAGGCGGCGGCTACGGAATTGGCACGCGGGGTGCGTAGGGACAAGCGGATTTGATTCGGGGAGCTCAGAGGCGTTCTCGGTGGCGCGGAGGCGGAGAAACGACAACCCAATAGTTCATGGGGAGGTCCGAAATCCCTCGACCTTACCTTGCTTACAGCCCCTCCCCCATTTCAATTTGTTTCTGTCATAAGCATATTCTGAGAAACAATTCCAATAAGGAAATACCGTGAATGATCTACAATAGAATGCAGGTATCAACCGCCATAGTTGACCAGGTCAGTGACTCGGTGCCGGCCCACCAAGTCGCGTCCTAACTTAGTGTTCCACTGGCAAGTCTCGTTTCCTCTCTTCCCTCCACCTCTCCCACACTACACTACGGCAGGAGAATACACCGAGAGAACACGTGTATGCGCCCATTTTACCGCAGTCGGTCCTGCTGAGGCCTGCGTCGACATGATTGATACGGACTGGACTTCACTGACAAAATCATCGCCAATGTGTCCTCTGGTAAGAGAGGAACATGCGTGATGAACGTGGTGTCGAGCCCGAAACTTGCAGTATTCGACACTTACGTGATTGAGGAGGTTCTCGAGCTGCACATCTCGTCATGCCCAATCGGATAGGCTGCTAAACCTGGCAAAAGGTTATTGCAATGACCCCAAATCGTACCACCACCGTGTATACACTACCGTACGTCATGATGCTCTAGCTGGCTGCAGAAGTGCTATACTGGGCATAATCCAAGAACGTGGTCGAATCTTCTGTCACAGCGAGATGGTGACTGGCTTTCCTTCGATTCTTCTGCCCATTCTTCTTTTTTCCGCTTTAAAAGGAGGCTGAAGACACCTCTGTTCGGGTTAGCACCCCGATAAATACTGATCGGCTTGACGCGGTTCCAACTCTACTGGGCATCAGGCCATATTGACATGATTTCCACTGGTGCTCTTATATGGACGTCGATACGACCCTTAGTACGAACGTCGGTGGTCATGATGTACTCACTGAAGATTCCCCGCCCCTGACCAACTCGTTTTCGTCTAGATTCCTGAGTGTTGGTGCAGGATTTGCGTTGACAAAAGCAGATCTCTTCTCGATAGAAGCCGCGCGCGGCGTCGCTCAGATCGTACTGGTGAGCAAGTTGATGATAGCCCTTCTGTGGCAGCGAGGTCACCGCGCTGACGAAAAGTTCGCCAGAATATCTCCATGCCATGTCTACTGTTCTCCAGCATTATCCCCTCATTCAATCCACAGAACATTGGTTCTCTCGCTCCGTTGACCGTTGTCGGCCTGCTGTATGGCGTGGTCGGAGGGGCGATGGCCTGGATCATCAAGCAGTTCTTCTGGGTGCCCCATAGATTTAGGTATGGCATACTCGCCGCTGGTATTTGGGGGAACTTCGGTGACATACGTGAGTGAACCTGCCAGTTATCCCTCCGGTGTTCTTGAGCGAGTTTGAGATTAGCGACGGCCATCGCAATGGGCATTACGGCATCGGCGCCTTTTCGCGGTATCGATGACGAGAATCTCGCTATTGCGTACATTTCCACGCTGATTCTCGTGTTTTTTGTGAGTTGACGCTGTCGAACGCTATAGAAATGGCGGCGCTGACTCATATGAAGGTTACGCTTTTTCCCCTAGGGGGTTTTCTGATCGTTGCCAAGGACTTCGACGGGCCAGATGTTGAACCAGAAGAGCTTCGTGAAAGGATGCGCCTCAGACGATGTAAGATGGTCATAGAGACGACCCTCTTCCTAAGGCGGTTCATTCTACTCCGCTGGAACTCGGATAAAGTCGTTACATTTGGTGATGCAGAGACTGGAAGTGGGCCTCCGGAAAAGGAGACTATCTCTTTCGAGGACGTATGCATAGTAGCTCCGAGCCTCGAACGTCATACAACACACACCGAGACTGCAGATCGCAGAGAGAGCACCGAACAGAAAGCCCCCACAGATACGTCACCCACACTTACTATCGATCCTGACGACAACAATCACCTCGAGCATCTTGGTTTGCCTGAAATTACGCAAGGACATGTGAGCCACAGCTCCTTGCACCAATCCCGGTCCAACTTGAAGCGTTTCTTGACGGAGCTGCTCAAGCCTGCGCCGATAGTGATCGTCTTCGCGATCGTGATCGCGCTGGTCAATCCTCTCAAGGCATTGTTCCTCCCCCCATCCGCAAACATTCAGCGGCGCTTCCGGCCCGCCGCGCGTTGCACCAGACGGCCAGCCACCGCTGGCGTTCCTCCTTGACTTTACCACGTTTGTCGGCGCGGCGAGCGTGCCGATCGGCCTTGTGTGCTTGGGTAGCGCACTCGCGCGCCTGCGCGTGGGCTCGGACGCGGGAGATGCCTTCCCGCGTGGGGCAATCGCCGCGCTGGCGCTGGTGAGAATGATCGTCACGCCCATTCTCGGAGTTGCTGTTACTCGATTTTTCACGCGCGCTGGCTTCGTGGACCGCGAGGACAAAGTTTTGCAGTTCGTGTGCATGTGCGTGTAATCTGGCCGCGATCAGCAAGATGATTCGCGTTCGTTGACGTGAGATAACCCATCTGTAGAGTGTTCTCTGGCCTTCCGACTGCTACCACCCAGGTGAGCTGTCATACTGCCGAGTGCAGCATGGAACCCGTGCTCATCCACCGGATCCTAGGTGTATCTTACTCAAGTATACTCGCCTACAGGGTCAACAGAACACCTGTCTGCATTTTTGATCCCGCAGTACATTCTTATGCCGTTTACGATGACAGGACTTCTTATGTATACGCTGAACTACCTCTTTTGAAGAGATTCCACCATACTTTTGACTGGACCTCTTCATTATGTCGTGTACGTTTCTACTAGTGGTTAGAAATAACCCTACATGTATGTACCATTATTTCTACGCACGAACTCTGCGCCACTACAGTAAAAAGTCAAGTCGTATTATGTGTCACTTTTGACTAGTACCAGTACTGTATCACAATCCGCAAGATATACAGTAGCTTGACGATGGTCCCGATTATTGGCGATTCTCGCTTGTCAGATATTCCTCTACGATTGTCCACAGTCCAAAGACCATTACGCATCCTACCTCTTCTTCAGCTCAGGCTTCTACTCTCCCAAAACTGCACGCACAAGTCTTCCTACCGGTTCAAGGCATATGGGAACGTGGGTAATGTACGTAGTGCCGCGTCACAGTAATTGCTCTCAGTCTCTGATGCACAACCGGCCCGAATCACATCCAAATGCTCCCCCCTCCAATGCCCACGAACCAGCCTATTGCCATAAGGCCCATGGCAGACGTCATCCTCGATCGAGATAAACCCGCCCCGCGGCTCTGGTCGTCCAACGACGCGTCACTGTCGAACCCAAACGCGACCTTTGACTTGGGTATGTCTTTTTACATAACGCGACTTGGGTCGATAACAGGTTTTCTCATAGTCAAGGTCCCCTGTATCGCCGCGTCAGCCCCCTTGTCGGTCTCACCTTCACCCTCGCCTCTCGCACCGCCGTCCGGATTGTCGCCACCGGAACGATAAAGGAACATGACGGCGATCTCCGTCACGGGTCCCGGCGACGAGCCCGCGCCGGTACCTCATGAGAATGACGACCCAGCACGAAAGGCACGGACAACGACGTCGAGATGCGCAATAGCGACTTGGAGGTGTGTCCGTACCTTCTTCCCTTTCTATGCGCGTACATACCCCGTGCGACAGAGTCAGCACTCTCCTACTCCCGCAGGTGCCTCCAGGCGCTCCACGTCCTTGCAATCCCGTGTACCCTCACGCCGCATGTCAAAGACGCCCCTCTTCTTCCCCTCCCCCTCCGAAAGCACTTCGTCTGAGCCTCCCACCCGCCAACGTGACAGAGACAGGGACAACGACCCGCTGGACATCATATCCATTGACGTCTCTTCCTCATCCTCACAACGACGACCTCCTCGGCGCAGCCCGTGCAAGACCAAGAAGCGGAGGGGACAGGGGAAGCTGATGGCATACGTCCTCGTACCCTCCCGCACGGCGCGCGCAAGTCAGACTATATGCCGGTTAAGCAACGGTCCCGCACACGCCAGCACCAGACAACAGCCAAGGGGACAACGCGGGCAGGGGACAATTCGAACACGTGCACGTTTCCAACTGGCCGGGAGCTGATAGCACGGGACCTAGTGGGAAGAAGACGAAGAAGGCGGCAAAAGAGACGGTGGTAGTGGTGGACGATGAGGACGACGAAGAGAAAAAAAGTGACAAGTCCAAGATCCCCATGCCCCTCGACCAAGCGTTAGCTGCAGCATTCACGCTCAACTCAACTCATCCTAACGTGACGGCGTCGGCGTCAGCAACAGCGGCGACTATCTACGCGTCGGTCGACAAAGTAGACACGCGCCGAGGCTTCAAGTGGTAGCACGAGCGTGGAGGTTGTCATCCTATTGCCGACGAAACGCGCTCGCACGCACGCACGTGCACAGGCTGTGCCGCCGCGTAGAACCATTTACACGCCGAACCACGCAGAAAACGACGATGCGTGGTAGACGAGCAGGATCAAGATGACTCTGACGACTCCAAAATCGAGATCATAGTCGATGTACCGTGGGAACGACAGCGCGGACCCAAGTCCAAGCCTCAATCACAACCGTCTGCCCGACCGCAGCCCAGACATAAGCCACGCCGTTCTACCCATCAGCATCGCACGTCAACCCCGACCGCCATACACACGTATATCTATTCACACGTCCACGCCCGAGTCGACGCCGTCCCCGCAGGAGCAGTCTTCACCAACCACGCCCCCAGACGTTAACTCCCTCGCAGGCCTCCCGCTGGCGATCCTTCCAGAACCCGTCCGCACAGAAATCGCGATCCCCCGCGCGTACTCGGCGGCCACCTGCACTCGTCGCCCGATCCTCCAGATCTCGTGCGCAATTTGAAAGAGCAACAGTACGCGATCCGGCAGGGTTTTTGCTATGAGGGGGCCGCGGTTGGCACGCACGGTCTTCTCTCAACCTCAACTTTCCCCGCAGCCGACCCTACCCCCGCCACGGACAGCGGCCCTTGTGTCGCCACTAACTCTCCCACCGCATCCGATCCCGACCTGCAGGACACGAATCTGAATCTCCACTTAGATCTCGATTTCTCTATGGACGCCGGGGACGGCCCCGCGGATCTAGACCGGGTCGTCGTCGTCGACATGCCCCCATTTCTGCGCACTGCGGGCGCCGACAACCACCGAGACGGGCCCATGCTCGGCTTTGCTTTGTGATACCCGACCACGACCCGGGCTTGGATGTGAGCCGTGCTCACACGAGCCCTAGCCAAGGCTCGAATCCCGCCGGCGAAGGATCGATCAACTGGCGTGCCGGGTACGTTGTTGGTGGTCCTGGTGCCAGTACAGACTCGGGCGTCAGCGAGTACACTGGTGACGGGACAGTCGACCGGGCCGTCCATATTTGGCGGGGGTGGCAACAGCAGCGTCCTGGAAAGCTCGGAGACGACGCGAGCTCGCCGGTTCATGGGTTCGGTAACGACGGCGGCATACAGCCCTCGCGTGGCGGACAAAGACGATGGAGAAGAGGTCGTGGGCCTGTTTTGTGAGAACACGAGCGACAACGATTTTGTGCTGCCGTCTGGGGCAAGGGCAAGGGCCGAGCAGGCGTTGTGGATGGCGTCGTCGAGTCTCCGGAGAGCGCTGCTAGGACAGGGATGCGAAGGAAGAGCTGGCGCAAGGCACTTGTGGACAAATCGCTCAGACACCATGACAACAACAGCGATAGCGATGGTGACAACGAAAGCGACAAGAACGATGGCAACAAGAAATCCTGATGAGGGTGGTGATGACGATGTGAACGCAGACGCAGACAACGGGATTTGGCCGGGGTCTGTACCGCCTGCTCAGGCGGAGGAGATGGCGAGGTCCACGCCGAAGGAGGTAAAGCGTATTATCGGTGCCACGGCATAGACGTCGTCGTCTTCGTCGTCATTGTGACCACAAAAAAAAACGAGACGCTAGTAGGTGGTAGTGTTGTAATTACATTTTGGCTTTTAAGCTTCATTGGTTTTAAATACCCTAGTTGTTACGTGCATTATAAACCTGTGGATGCTCATAAGAGTCATAACCTGCCGTCGAAACAATGAGCGGAGACTGATAGAATCGAACCGAACAGATGTTGCGCAACTTTCTTTCTCGCGTGCCATAAGGCGACATTCGTTTTTCTGGACTCATCGACGTGCTACAGGCCACCCGGTTATGACTTCGCCCCGTTAAAGTAAAGGGCATACATTTTAGCCTTGTTCATGCTATGAAGTGCCATCTCAGACAAATTAAGAGTCTAGTTATTTAGGTGATCCGATGAACTTATGTACGTGTGGAGGACGAGTGTGTGAGAGTCTGGAGTAGAGTATATGCTCCTATCTCCGCAGGTTCTGGTTATTAACTTATCTAGCTTATCTACGGTAATTTAGCGATTACATAATTAACTGGTCTGGCCTCGGGTTGTCTATTCCGGCAACGTTCCGGGCTCGATCCCAACAAAGAGCACTTTGGAGAGCACCATATGCACCATCTTATGGCTTCGCGAATGCCAAAAGTTGGACAGCACGCCAAACTTGCATAGTATCACAAAATCTTTTCAACCAAGTACTCAAGTACTCAACAACGGGGACACTATCTATGTCGGCGTCGAGGCCTTGGTCGAGGCCGAAGTTGGACATCTGTAGTAGGTAATACAAATGGAGGGCTGCATTCTATTCTGTTCGACACTGGATAGTCCAATAGCGCCTGTGCGATCTCATGATGTCCTCCTGACGAAGCAAGCTGAAACGCAGTCCGGCCTTTATCGTCCACTGCATCCAAATCTGCACCATTTTCGAGCATGAGGCGCAAACAATCGGTACTGGGTCTCTGATAAGCATCCAGGTCAAATAATAGGTGCAAAGGCGTCGACTGGCCCTGATTCCGTGCGTTGACATCTGCCCCATTCTGGATCAATATCTGCACAACTTTGGAACACCATCGTAACGGCGATGACGATGCCAGATGCAAAGGCGTCTTGTAACTTCTATCCCGCGCATTGACATCCGCCCCATTCTGGATCAACATTTGTACAGCGGCGGCACCATCTGGCGTCGGCGACGGCGTCGTGTGGCTCCCATGCCGGGCGTTGTCTTGGGCGTTGTCATCCTTGATCCTCCATTTCATCATCGACAGCATAAAATCATTTGACGATGACGATGACAGCGCCGCCAGATGCAAAGGCGTCGAGTAGCTCTCATCTCGTGCATTGACATCCGCGGCATGCTCGATCAATAGTCGCACAGCTTCAGCACTTCTGAACCCGGACGATGCCAGATGCAAAGGCGCCCTATCGTCCTTATCCCGCGCGTTGACATCCGCCCCATTCAGGATCAATGTCTGCACAACCTCATATCTCAACGCCAACGATGACGCGAGATGCAAAGGTGTCGAGTGGTTCCTATCACGGGCGTTGACATCCGCCCCATTCAGGATCAGTGTTTGCACAACATCATATTCCGACGATGACGATGACAACGACACCAAATGCAAAGGCGTCGAGTGGCTCCCATTACGGGCGTTGACATCCGCCCCATTTAGGATCAATGTTTGCACAACATCATATTTCAACGACGATGATGACGATGACGCCAGATGTAAAGGCGTCGACTGGCTCTCATTACTGGCGTTGACGTCTGCCCCGTTCTTGATCAATGTCTGTATGATGTCACCATTCGACAACCACGCCTCCGACGCCAGGTGCAGAGGCGTCAAGTGGCTCCGATTCCGTGAATTGACATCCGCCCCATTCTTGATCAATGTCTGCACAACATCTTTCGAACCCTGCGTCACCGCCAGATGCAAAGGTGTTGAGTCGTTCACATCCAGGGCATTGACATCGGCCCCATTCAGGATTAATGTCTGTATGACATCACCATTCGACGACGGCGACTCCGACGCCAAATGTAAAGGCGTCGAATAGCCTCTACCCGTGTTGGCATCCCCGCCGAGTTGGATGAAGAGCTGCACAAGTTGGGCACTCCCTGAAGATGACGCTAGATGAACCAGTCCCTGGAGGTCGGTACTTGCATTTGCCCCATTCTGCATCAATAGCCGTACGATGTCGACGTGACCACCTCTTGATGCATCGTGTAATGGAGTTTGGTTATCTTGACGCCACGTCCTAGCGACGTTGACATCTACACCATGCCCCAGTAGGGTTCGAACAACTTCCAGGTATCCATTCTCCGCTGCCAAGTGGAGTGGGGTCGTGTGGTCGTCATCTTGCGCATTCGCATCCGCGCCGATGTCTAGTAGCCATTCTGCAACATCCACGAACCCATCCGACGATGCGGCGTGCAGTAGAGTGCGACTTCGGTAACCAATATCCAGGACCGCGCCATGTTGGTGCAATAGTTCTGCAACTTGAATGTGCCTGTTGCACAATGCCGCCGCCAGCGGACTCTCGTTAAGACCAACCCTAGCATTTACATGCTGCGGATACTCGGCGATGAGATGTTTCGTTAGGTCACGAAATCCGCACAATGCAGCGTAGTATAGGCACAACGGTGCATCGGCTTCGCTCGGTGGATCAGGTTCCGGGACCGGTTCAAGGCCACGGTAAAAATCGTCTTGTACGAAAGAATGCCATTTTTTGTCGATGTCAAACGGCGGCTTAAGCCATGCCGTGAAATATGGCCTCGTAGGATTAAAAAGACGTTGCATCCCATCCTTTACATGTAACGATACGTTCTCGAACTGGGCATGATCCACCCAGTGCTGAGCGGCATAGTGAGATAGAGGGGAGCTATTTTTGGCCCTATCATTGTAATCCGACTCAAGAAGAATAGCAAGGCAAGCCTGGGCGATGACCGTGTGCGCTGGCTCGAGACGGATATAAAACTGGGAAATGTCTGCTGCTAGGTTGGCAAGGCGTTCCGAAGTCAAGAACTCCTTCACAGAGAAATGTGCGAATTGTACAACCCGGGTCTTCGAAGACTCGTCATCGACGACAACGATCAGGCTCGAGCACGTAGACAGGACACCTTGTTCTACGTCGTCCCATCGCCAATCTGAGTTCAGCGCCGGTATCCCTCCCTCGGCTCCATCAAAGTCGAGCGCAAGAACTTCTGCGAGCTCGTCGACATAAAGTGGTCGAGTCGCTACAGTGAGACATTGCAAAAGTCGATAAGCTTGATTTGGGTTGACCTTTCCAATTTCCCTCAACATTCGCTCGTATGTCTCGTCCAAAGATTTGGGCAATTCTCTGAGGACACGCAGGACATTCTGTGGGAGGCAATTTCGTAACACCTCGAGCTGGCAGAAGACCCAGCGGAACCTGTTAAATACCATCAACCAACGTCGTATTCACTCGTATATGCTCTTACATTCCGTCAGCTCGTTCTGAGAGCGTCTCAATCACATGCTCTTTGTCGTCCTTCCTCCATTTCCTCATGAATTTGCCCGAGCCAGAGTAGACCACAGATCTCACGTAGGAGGCGATATCCTTCTTCTGCCCGCCTTCGTCCTGAAGCGAAACTGTCTGAGACGCGAGTGACTCGAGTGCATTGCAGATGTCGACCTCCGGGCGACTCGTAACACAGATGTGGAGACTAGAAAGTCGAAGGTTCACAAGGTCCTTTACGATATCAAGGACCTGTTCGCGGGCGGATGGGACATCGGACGTATCGGGGCACTCATCAAGGGCATCTATGATAAGATAAACGGGCCCTTGATTTGGAAGCGTGAGCATCTCCTTAAGGCACTGGATTAAAGCTTTGTCGTTGGGCTGACGTGCGCCGTTGTCGTGTGTCTGGTAGAGACGGAAGAGTATGTCGCAAAAGGCATCGGAACGAGCGGAGAGTTGGACGAGGAGTGAAGGGAGAAGGTTGCGGCGGGCTTGCTTGTCGATATCTCGAAAGTCAAAATAAAAATACGCCATCGAAGCGGATCCGGCGTTGCAGAGGGTCGTGACATCGTCGATGATTGCGGAGCTACTCGACAATCAGAGGTTTCCCAATTCGGCACGATTTGAAGAGCGACGAACCATAGGACGCTCTTCCCGGAGCCCGCTGCGAAACAAGTGGTCCATAAGATCATCGAAGCCTGAGCGGCAAAGCCACAGATAAAAGAAACGTACGTTTCCCGTGAATCCACAGCAGGGAACCAGTCACCTTCCACATTTCGAATTGGTTGCTTTCAAAGAACCACACTGCTGTTCCCTCGTGTTGACGATCACCAGCGATATTGTGATTAGTGGATGGATCCGGTGGAGCTTGCCATTTCCTAAGGCTTTCCCATAATTGGTTCCCTGTAATCGCGTTAGATACTCGACTGTTAGCGAAGATGGGACTGATTACGAACGCTTCACGTTGTCTACTTCGTCTGCTGTTTGTCGAAGGATTGATTTCACTTCCGTCGCGGTTGTCTTGCCGTCTAGATCATAAAAATTCAAAACCACGCTGGTGAATCGCTAATCAGACTTTGCGCACCGTCAGCTATTATTTGCACCTTATCGCCAATCGCTTTGACGTTATCGTTGACAACCTGCACTTTCTCGTCAACGCCCCTCACGCCGTCGCCGACCCCCGTCACTTTGTTATCGATCTTGTGCGTCACTTTCACAAGCTGCACACTCGCCATCAGGACCTCTTCAGTTGTCAGTTTGTCGAGCTTCTTCAGCCCATCCTCCAGATCCGTCTGCCCCGCCACCCTCTTGACAAATTTTTCTGAACTGAGATTAGCACCGGGTAACGGTAACGTAAGGCAGCAGTCGAACTCACTCGCTCGACTCTGTTTCATTTCCTTTGTGGCCGTAGCAAGGATATCCAGGATCTCAACCGTTATTTGCACCATTTTGTCCGTCATCGCTGGAGTTAGCGGCACCTCGGTATAAATCTCAAGCCGCACGAAAAAACTTTCGATGCGTCCGAAGATGTCGATGAGGATGTCTTGGCTCGCGGTTACATCTTTAGCTGCCTAAGAACGCTCAACATCCGAAGTACCCGCACGCGGCACGAGGGAAGAAATAAAAGCAACTCACCAAGAGGAGGACACCGACGCCAGCGAAAACTATTTTGGCAGGCGAGAATACCTGGCGAATGTCAATGACTTCAGAGAGAGTTCGGCGACAGACGAGTCGATATTTACCAAAGCGACACCTTCGCTAAGCGTCCCAGAGAAGGCATAAAGAACGTTGATGGTCGGAACCAGCCATTTCTTCAACCTGTCGTCAGCGGCGGTCCGAGAGGGATCAAACTGGGCAGCTTGAAACACGGCGAGAATGGCAGCGGGGGAATTGCATGTTTCCAGCTGTTTGAAGATATCGTGTTTCTTGAGATCGTTCTTAGTCTTTTTCTTGTACGACTTGAGAGCGGCGTCAAAGATGCGTTCGATATTGGAAGAGGACTCGGAGGGCGCAGTTGAGGGAGCCTGGGGAATCGAAACGGCGGGAGGTTGACTCATGTCGAGGGTATGGCAACAGTCTGATGGACGAGGCCTCTCGTGTCGATAAACCAAGGACCAAGGACACTGCCACAGTACTGCCACTCATCAGATCACGCGGACACACGGGCCGGCACCTCCAGTCCCTTTGAATCTTCCTCTCACTTTGCACTACGATCGGGAGTACGCAGGGACAGTAGCGGTTAAACTGAGGCCCATGTGATAGACTGGTGACCGCTCGCTCTATGGTGCCGGCTACGCAAGGACCGCTCGGGTCCTCCACCTCAATTCGATCGGCACCGTTTACCGCTGTCACTCTCGGTCTCTTCCGGATCCCACGATCACGCGTCGTCGTCCGACGACTCAAACTCGCCGATTCGTGGGTTCGGCGCAAGGTTCGGCGGGGACGAGGGTGCAAAGTACTTGCTCACGAATCAGTCAGGCATAACGACGACAGTGATAGTGAGGTTAATGGGATAAAAATCAATACAGTAAATAATGTAGATAATGTAGAAAGCGATAGGACGATACTGTAGACGCTGAAACAACACAGGCATTTCCGGCACACCCTCTGGCTTCTGACCCCATCCCCCCCTTCCCACTTTGCGTTACGCAGGAGAACACATCTATGGGATCTCTCATACGGTAGTGGTTCCGATGCTGTTGGTTAGACTATACTATCACTCTCCGTCTCTTCCGGACTCGACCAGCTGGGCCTTGAGCTGGGCCACCCAAATACGTCGGCGTCCAACAGTCTCAGCATTCTCTCCCAATGCCCAAAACCCGCACCATCGCCATGAGAATGCGGGCTCATGGAAGACATCCAGCGACCCCGCTCTGGTCGCCCAACGATGCGTCTTCGCTGAACTCAAGCGCGACTTTAGACTTGCTCCAGGCAGGCCTTTTTTACACTGCGCGATTTGGGTCGATGACAGGTTTTCTCTCAGCCAAGGTCTCTGTCCCCGCTGTCGCGTCGGCCTCATCATCAGTGTCATCCCCGCCTTTCGCTCCGCCGTCCCCATCGTCGCCGTCGGAACATCCCGCGTTGGTGTCTCGTGAGAACGATGGTCAAACAGATCCAGCACGAAAAGCATGTCGAGATGCGCGACCGTGACCTAGACGTGTGTCCATACCCTTTCGTCCTTTCTATGCGCATACATACGCCGTGCGACAGAATCAGCCGCCTCCTGCTTCTGCGGGTGCCTCCAGGCGCTCCTCGTCCTCGCAATCCCATGTTCCCTCACGCCACATGTCAAAGACGCCCCTCTTCTTCCCATCCCCCTCCGAAAGCACTTCGTCCGAACCCCGCCAACGTGACAGAGATGGAGACCATGACCCGCTAGACATCATATCCATCGACATCTCTTCTTCCTCCTCACGACTGGCGCCTCCCCGGCGTAGCCCGCGCAAGACCAAGAAACGGAGAAGATTGGGGCAGTTGATGGCGTAGGTCCTCGTACTGCCTCTCCTGCCCGGCGCTCGCAAGTCAGACTGTGCGCCAACGGCCCCGCACACGCTGGCGCCAGACGGTAGGCAAGGGGAAAGCACAGGCAAGGGACAATTCGGGTTCGAAGGAACTCGTACACGTGCTGCAAGTTGCGTTTGAGAACGACTGGCCGGTGCTGTCAACACGGGACCTAGTGGGAAGAAGACAAAGAAGGCGGCAAGAGAGACGGTGGTAGTGGTGGATGATAAGGACGATAAAGAGGAGAAAGACAAGTCCAAGTACTAGGCGTTGGCTACAGCATTCACACACAGTTCAGTGAATCCTATCGTGGCGGCGTCGGCGTCAACACCAGCGGCGACTAGTGGCAATACGCGCCGGTTGGTGAAGGAGACACGTGCTAATATTTCAAGTGACACCGCGAGCATGGAGGTTGTCGTACCGTTGCCGACGAAACGCGCTCGCACACACGCGCGTGCGTGCGGTATCGAGCCGGAACGACGATTGTTTACCTGTATCTCCACGTAGAAAGGGGAGACGTCATCCGCACACGCCGACCAGCTAGTGATGGTAAAGTTCGGTTCAGTTCGGTTCAGCGCCCTTTTGGCTGAACCGTGAACTGAACTTAGGGTTCGGTTCGGGTGTTTGGCTGAACCTTGAACTGAACCCTTGGTTCGGGTTCACATTGGTTCAGTTCAGTTCAGGGAGGGTCTGAACCTGAACTGAACCCAAAAATGACAAAAACCGAGGATTTTGCTTATGTAATCATGCCAAACGTGCAGAATCACATTCAAGTCGCATCTAAATCTAACTATTACTGAGCTGTGCGGGGATTTGTAAGGCTACTATAAGAACTACATGTCATCCGCATCACTGTCAACACTCTCTAAAGACCTCCCAAGGGCTTGCGTAGTGGCTGAAATGTGCCCATTTTGATATGCACTCTTGAGGAGTTGAAGGCTTTCAAAGACATTTGGCCGCAAGCGATTTCTCCGTGCTGAGTCAGTAATACCCCCACTGCTGAAAGCACGCTCAGATGGGGTTGCCGAGCCCTGGATCGCAAGGTAGTCTCTTGCAATCCGCTTCAGAGTTGGGTACCTGGTGTCACACTGTTTCCATTGTGTAAGGATATGCATGCACTCGGAATGAAGACGCAACTTACCCCCCACCAGCCAATGATATCATTTGTCGTCTCAACCCCAGTCTTGAGGTATTGTTGAAGTTCTTCATGAGGGCCACCAGCGACGTTGTGTTGCTGTTGATACACCTGAACAGTGTTGCTAAGGAAGGAGCCACCATAGCGAAATGGTGATTCCTTCACGGAAGGCCCATCTGTACGTGACTCAGCACCAAATATAGGCATATATGACTTAACGCACCTTTGCTGCCTTCGGTCATCGCAGTTCCTTGTGTGGGGGTACTAACATAATACCTATCAAACTAATCATCATCAGTAAACTCCAAGTCTCCACACCGAGTCGCCGAGTCAATGGTCAAGAGCAAGGGCTCGCTGCTCGCAGTACGCTCTGACATAATTGACATCGTCAAGATCGATCGCAAGGAATGACTTACTACTGCTTCGAGCCACTTCATGCCAGTGGCATACTTCTCGCTCTCCCACTGGCTCCGGAAGTACACGTCCTTGAAGTTGGGATCAAGAACTAGCAATGAGTTAGCAGCGTCTTACAACGACAAAGAATGACAACGAGAACACACCAAGACAAATGAAGTATGCAGGTGAGGTGCTGCTGGCACGGCCGTACCATTTATGAAGGCTGGCAAGGCCTTCTTTGAGTGCGTCTGTAAGTCCTTGGTGATTGGGATGGCCGGCCATCGTTCCCCAGCGCTTGATGAGGAATTCAAAGGCTGGTATGATCCGCCAGACAGTAGGTGCACGATCGCTTGAGAACGTCTGCTGGACGTTTGACAGCTCCTAAGCCAATGTGAGAACCAGACCAAAAATGTGTCAAAGAAGACTTACCCTCAGCGCATTCCTGATATCCTCAAGACACTCCCAATCCCTCCGACCCAAGTGGAAGTCCGCGTAGCAGCGGTGGTTGGAGAGGTTTGGTACAACTTCACTTGCGTCCGCAAGGAGAATGAATTGCGTGATCGCCTGTTGAGAACCCTAAGCTGGCTGCAGCTTAATGAATTAAGTCTCAACGCACCGTCCTGAGATTGATAAAACGCTCCAGGAACTGGAACAGCGATCCCCATCGAGTACGAATCCATTGCAGTAGCTCAAGTGGAGTGGTCCCGACTTGGCCGCAGGTCGCGCGAAAGAAGGCCCGTGCTTGCAGTGACTTGCGAATCTGATTCACAAGGGCGATTGCTTTTCCAAGCGAATTGCCCGAGGTGGTGACCTCATCGTCGTCGTCCTCCGCGTCGTCTTCATCATCTGAGGCAGGGTCACCTTCTGCATCAGTGCCCGATGTACCAAGCGTCTTGCCGAAATGTGGTTCAACAGTTTGGACGAAGTGCTTTGCCGCGAGATGAAGGGAATGCTCCATGCACCTATGTTACATTAGAGTGGAAAGTTTTGGATGCGTGGACACGCACAACATGTCGTGATCTTTGGCAGCCCACTCAGTTCCCGTCGATGGGCTGTTCTGGAGTTCACGAAGCGTGGTGCGATTCACGGCAGCGCCATCACTCGTAAACCAGCCGACCTATAGAGTAGAACAATGGTTTAGTAAGGCAAAAAAAAGCTCAAGGCGACGAAGATCATACCTTCCCACATAGATCGTACCTATCTAAAGTCTTGCCCAAAATATGCGCCATGTTCTTACCAGTATGTCTTCCCTGAATTTCCTGGAAGGCGAGTTGCTCCGACTTCAACTCCCACGCATTCGGGTGATCGGCAGGTGCATCTATATAATGTGCTGTGACAGATAAGTACGGGTCGCCCGACGCCGAGGTCCATGCGTCAAAGGTGAAAGAGATCTTGGAGGGGACTTTCTTCATGTTTTTGCAGACCGTTCTCTCTGCAATTTCTGCACGCCGAAGTATCTCCGCACGAAGGGTCTGACGGTGTGGGATGTCCCGCTCTGAAAGGGATGGCCGGCAGAACATGAGGAGTCGGCGAAACCTCTCGCTATTGATCAAACTGAAAGCCTGGAGATGTGAAAAGATGTCAGAACGCACGTACACTAACATACGGTCCCACTCACCTCATCTTCGCAAACAATAAGCTCGATGATATGATCGAGAAGCCCCGCGGTGGAAAACACGGGTGGCTTAGGCTCATACGTGACGAGGCCATCGAGAGATGTTTGACTAAGGCTAAGTGAATCAGTATCGAGCAAGCAACCGAGACAACAAACACTTACCCATTGCTCGAGTCAGCCGATGTACGGAAAAGCGCACGGGGAACCGGATTGATACCGGCTGCATTGCAGCGTTTGCGGTAGATCTGCACGTGATGCCTAGCGATGTGCATCCGTAGCGAAGTGTTGCTTCCGGTCAAAAAACACGACGTGCGCTTGACCGAAGTGTTTTTCCTTCATGCACATCCGATTAGCGAAAGAAGTCAGACAAAGCAAAAGTACTTACAGACAAAGCTTGCACCAATAGCCCTTCAGAACCTTCGCCGTGTCGGGATGGACGTAATCGTCCTGATATCTGAAGATGAGGAGGATGTCAGCACTGCCCCGTGGCTTTTCCGACGTGAAGGTTGTAGCCTAAGAAGTAGGGTAAGAAACGACATCCGAGAATGAGGGCGAAGAACACACCTCATTGTCAGCGTCAGCCATGGCCTTGATGGACTCATAGTCGTCGGACGCAGGCTCTGTGTTGGGCTCCGTGGTAGCACCATCGTCGCTGTGGTCTGCGAGACAACCGTCGAGATCGACCTTGCGCACGACACGACGACTGGGGACTGTGGCAGTCGGCGCCTTGCGTTTGGCACCCGGACCAGCGCTGGCCGAGCTGCTTGAAGTGGTCGCTTCGGCGGTCGCTTCGGCTGCATCGCGGGCACGTTGCAATGGGCGAGGAACACGAGGAGTCGAGCTGCTTGAAGTAGTCGCTTCGGCTGCGTCGCGGGCACGTTGCGATGGGCGAGGAACACAAGCAGTCCGGCGTGCACCGGCGACCATCGTGGCTGGTGCACGCCCACCAGAGAAAAACGGATGCATGCCAGTGACGTCGTCCAAAGGGAAAGGAGTCGACTCGTCCACATCATAAGACCAGACGATCTCTGACGCGTCCTTCAAAGTGCCATCAGGTCGGACAGCTTGCCCAAGGTCAGATGTGGTAGAAGACATAGTGTAAGGTAGTTTAGTGGGGTGTGAGTTTTCGTTATGGCGAGGACATACCACGATTTTATGCGTTTTTTTTTTGGCCGGACACCAGGAAGGAAGCCAATTTCGAATCACTCCTCTTTGAATGCACTTGTGAACTTGAACGCAGGGGATCGGAATCAATAGAAAGTTATTAGAAGCGGCGGGTAACTCACCACAGGCCCGCAGATGATGACAGCAATATCGACCTAGCGCTGAGGGTGATGGCGGTAAAATCCTCGGAGGGGGGAAGTCCCGACATTGAGGGGGTGGGGGATGGTCGCAATTTTGTCATCGCGCAGACAAAAAAAGGAAGAATTGAGGAGGGCATCTTCCTGCACGAATTGGAGGACTTGATGTTGACGATGAGGAGGCAATAAGAGAGGGAATGGGGGGATACTGTAACAAGCCACGATGTAGCCGCCACGCGCCGGCCCCGCCACACGACGCCACACACAAAAGGTCCCATTTGTGAATCCGACACCTCGCACGCACTTTTGCACTTTTGGAATGGGCCGAATCGTAATATACTTCATTTCGTAGATTTCAAAATTTGTAGATTTGCCAGCTACAAGTATCAACAGTTCGGTTCGAACCCTGTTCAAACGCGGTTCTCAAATATCGGGGTTTTTCCGAACCCCGAACGGAACCGTCGGTCCGGTTCGGGTCAATGGCCGAACCCGAACCCTGAACCGGGGTTCAGTTCAGGTGGGTTCGGGTTCGCACCAAAGTTCGGACTGAACTTTACCATCACTACGACCAGCCCACGCAGAAAACGACGGCGCGTGGCAGACGACCAGGAACAAGACGCCTCCGACGACTCCGAAGTTGAGATTATCGTCGATGCGCTGCGCGAACTACGGCGCGTACCCAAGGTCAAGCCCCAATCACAGCCGCCTGCCAGGCCATAGCTTAGACATTAGCCCCGTCGTTCCGCCCAGCACCATCGCGCGTCAACCCCACCCGCCATATACACGTCCATATCTATTCACCCGTCCACGCCAGAGTCGACCCTGCCCCGCAAGAGCAGTCCTTGCCAATCACGCCCCCCAGACGTCAACTCGCTCGCAGGCCTCCCACTGACAATTCTGCCAGAATTACACGCACGGAAATCGCGATCCACCCTCACTCACTCAGTCACCTGCACACTCCCTCACTACTGTGCACGGCGGGTACCCATAACCATCCAGACGCTGTCATGCTCGGCTTTGTGATACCCGAGCACGATGGTATTGACCTCGGCGTGGACGAGGGCCGCGCTCACACGAGCCCTAGCCAAGGCTTGAACTTTGGCCTTGCTCCTCTGAATCGCGGCGGCGAAGGATGGATCGACTGGCGCGCAGGAAACGTTTTCGGTAGTGCGGGTGCCAGTACAGATACGGGCGAGTACGCTGGCGACGGGACGGTCGGCCCGTCCGTGATTGGCAGAGGCGGCAACAACAGTCCTGGAAAGCTCGTGGACGACGTGAGCTCGCCAGTTCGTGAGTTTGGCGGCATGCTACCCTCGCGCGCGACGGATGAATACTACGAGGAAGAGGAAGGCATCATGGGCATGTTATTTGAGAACACGAGCGACGACAACTTTGTGCCACCATCTGGATTGGGCAAGGCCAAGGGCCGAGCAGTTGTTGTGGGTTGTGGACGGCGTCGTCGAGTCGCCAGAGAGTGTTGCTGCCGCTGCTGGTTCGAGGGTGCGAACGAAGAGCTGGCGCAAGGCACTTGCGGACGAAGTCGAGGTTGGGGAAAGCGACGACAGCGACGACGACGATGGTCCGCGCGCGCACGCGATATCTGCCCCTGTTTTTATAAATGCCCGTCGCAAGAAACACACCCCGGCATCGTCGCTATCAGGCGTGTTCCCGAGGGGGCTAACGTTTTGCCATCATCGCAGAAGCACGACACGCCGACCCAAGATGCGTTGTACGTTGACCAAGGCGTCGACGGACAAGCGATGTCGCAACCTGTTTTTCGATCGCTGCATCGAGAAACGGTACGCTCTGCAGCCATTCCTTCGTATACAGTACATATTTCTGACTCTCTTGGAGCGCAGGTACCCCCAGTTGACATTCGATCGCACCGCGGAAGAGTTCGAGTGTCCGGCTCGTTGCAATTATTGTAATTGCTCGCAAAAGCGTGAAGAGACGTACGTCTCCGAACGTAATGGCGGATGGCGTAGTTGGTTGGCGCGCCAAGGTGGCTCCCATCTCGCCTCGTGCAATCCCGCAAGGAAGAGAGCAGAGATCCGGGAACGTCGCAGGTGCCGGTGGCGAAGCAGCCCGCAACGACGACAACGACAACCGATGCGCAGGTATTTGACGCGAGCTGGAGCGCGACGGTAATGTTCACAGTTTCTGGCGAGTCACCCGGCAGTGCGTTCTTGCATAGCAATAAAGCGCACATCGTGCCCGTCTCGCAACCCACGGCCTCCCCTGCCTCAGCTACCACCACTGCCACTGCCCCCGCCACTATCACCGCCAGCTCGATACCCGAACCCGCGCAGAAACAGCAGCAATTGCAAAGACGCCAGCACGTGTTTGTCGGGAAACCGCGCAAGACTTGGGGGCGGCTCGTGTCCCTTCCGGATCCCGAGCACGACCAGCCGGAGCAGCAGAAAGGGGCGAAGGCGAAGGCGAAATCGACAGCCATGACGCGCCAGAGGCGCCAGGGTAAGCGGATTCGGCTTTTTGTGGGGAGCCTAGAGTCACTGTTGGTAGCGCGGCGACGGCGACGACGACGACGACGACGACGACGACGACGATCTGAGTCGTTGATGCCCCTGAACGACGATGACGATGGAGACGAGGATGTTGATGAGGGCGAGGATGTCGATGCGGGTGCGGATGCGGACGCAGATGCAGACGACGGAATCTTGCCTGGTGAGTTCGTGGTACCTGCTCGATTGGAGGATACGGCGAGCCTGAAGATCACGCCGGAGGAGGTGGAGCGTGCTATCGGCGCCGCGTTTGCCATTGATGCCGTGTCATAGTCGTCCCCATCGGGTGGCAGAAAAAAATTGAGTTGGTAGTAGGTGGTAGAATTAAGAAAACAACAACTATTGCCTGTATATCTTTCGGTTTGAAATACCTTATATCACCTTGCTTTTTGTGTGCACCATAACAGTCTGCGGATGCTCTCATAATTCTGACTGATAGAAGCGAACAGATGATGTGCGGCGTAACTGCATGACCTTTCGTGCGCTGCGATAATAACGCCTCCGCTTCCGACTCTCATCGACGTGCTCCAGGGGGGCCCACCCACGGTTGTGACCTCACCCCATAGTATTAGAGTGAAGGGCATACTTCTTGCGAAATGCGATCTCAGACAAATTTAGAGCACCATTATTTATAGAAAGCTAGCTTTGCAAATGTCCAAAGCTCGCAGACCCACAGCACTCCATATTTGTATAGCATCCATATGCATCACGAGAGTCAATCAGCACGGAGATGGTCTCTGGTTCGGAATCGTTAAAGTATTAGATGTGTGGGTAGGTACTGTAAATAGAGTACTACAGTCCATTCTGTTCGACACTGGCACGACGGCGGTCTAATAGCAACTGTGCGGCCTCGTGATGTCCTCCTGAGGAGGCGAGCTGAAACGGAGTCCGACCTTTATCATCCACTGCATCTACATCTGCACCGTTTTCGAGTAGTAGGCGCAGGGAATCGGCATTGGATCCCCGAAGAGGTGATTCCCGGTCTAGTGATTCCCGGTCTAATAGCAGATGCAAAGGCGTCGACTGGTTGTGATTCCGTGCGTTCACATCCGCTCCGTTCTGGATCAACGTCCGCACAACTTCGGCGTTCCATGGTGGCCACGACAAGGACAAGGACAACGTCGACCACGACCACGACCACGACAATGACGACACCAACGATAACAACGACAACAACAACAACAACAACAACAACAACAAAAACAACAAAAACGGCAACGATGGCAACGACGACAACAACAACAACAACAACAACAACAACAACAACAACAACAACAACAACAACAACAACAATATCGACAACGGCAACGACAACAATGACAACAACAACAACAACAACAAAAATGATGAGTACGACAACAACGACAACGACAGCAACGACAACGACAACGACAACAACGACAACGACAATGACACCGACACCGACAACGACAACAACGACAACAGCAACAGCAACAACGACAACAAAGACAACGACAACAACGACAACAACGACAATAACAACGACAACAAAGACAACGACATTGACAACGACAATGACAATGGCGACGACGACAACATCAACGACGACAACAACAACAACAATGACAATGACAACAACAACAGTGATGACAACCACAACCACAACGATGACGATGACAACGACAACGACGACAATGACGACAACAACAACAACAACAACAACAACAACAACAACAACAACAACAACAACGGCCACAACTGCAACCTCGACCACAACCACAACCACGACGATGGCGACGATGACGCCAGATGCAAAGGTGTCGAGTGGTTTCCATCCCGTGCGTTGACATCTGCCCCATTCAGGATCAACGTCTGCACGATATCACCACTCGTGAACTTGAACGACGACGACGCCAGATGCAAAGGCGTTCTGTGGTCCCTATCCCGTGCGTTGACATCCGCCCCATTCAGGATCAATGTCTGCACAATATCACCACTTGTGAACTCGAACGACGACGACGCCGCCAGATGCAAAGGCGTCCTGTGGTTCCTATCCCGTGCGTCGACATCCGCTCCATTCAGGATCAATGTCTGCACAATATCACCACTCGAGAGCGACGACGCCAGATGCAAAGGCGTACTGTGGCTGCTATCCCGTGCGTTGACATCCCCCCCGAGCTGGATGAAGAGTTGCACAGTTTTGACACTCCTCGACGTTGATGCTAGACGCAACAGCCTGTTGAGGTCTGAGCTTGCATCTGCCCCATTCTTGATCAATAACCGCACGATATCGACGTGACCACCTCTTGATGCTTCATGCAATGGAGTACGGTTGTCCGCCGTCGTGGCGACGCTGAGATCTACACCGTGCTCCAGTAACGTTCGAACAACTTCCAGGTGTCCATTCGCCGCTGCCAAGTGGAGTGGAGTCGTGTGGTCGTTTTTTTGCGCATTCGCATCTGCGCCGATGTCGAGTAGCCATTGTGCAACATCCTTCAATCCATCCTCCGATGCGGCGTGCAGTAGAGTGCAACGTCTGTAACCGATGCGCGGGACCGCGTCATGCTGGTATAGTAGCTCTGCAACTTGAATGTGTCCGTTGTGCAGTGCTGCCACCAGCGGACTCTTGTTAAGACCAACCGTAGCATTTACATGCTGCGGATACGCGGCGATGAGGTGTTTCGTTAGGTCATGAAATCCGCACAACGCGGCGTAGTATAGGCAGAACGGTGCATAGGCTTCGCTCGATGAAGTAGATTCCGGGGGTACATCTAAGGTGTTGCCAGAAGGTGCGTAAGAATACCATTTTTTGTCGATGTTAAACGATTTGAGCCATGCGGCGAAATAAGGTTTTGTAGGATCAAAAAGGCGACGCATCCCATCTTCTACACCTAACGATACGTCTTTAAATTGGGCATGGTCTACCCAGTACCGAGAGGAATAGTCAAATAGAGGAGAGCTACTGGTGGCCCTATCTTTGGAATCCGACTCAAGAAGAATCGCCAAGCAAGCCTGAACGATGACGGTGTGGGCTGGCTCGAGACGGATATGAAAGAAGGAAACGTCTGGTGCTAGATTGGCGAGCCGATCCGAGGTCAAGAACTCCTTCACCGAGAAATGTGCGAATTGTACAACCCGCGTCTTCGAAGACTCGTCATCGACGACGACGATCAAACTCGAGCACGTAGAAAGGACACCTTGTTCATCCCATCGCCAATCTGAGTTCAGCACTGGTATCCCATCCTTCGCCCCATCAAAGTCGAGCGCAAGAACTTCTGCAAGCTCATCCACACGAAGTGGCCGAGTCGCCACAGCGAGACATTGTAACAAACGATAAGCTTGATCCGGGTTGACCTTCCCGATCTCCCTCAATATCCGCTCGTATGTCTCGTCCAATGATCTGGGCAGTTCTCTAAGGACGCGCTGGACATTGTGTGGAAGGCAATTTCGCAACATTTCGAGCTGACAAAAGACCCATCGGAACCTGTCAAATACCATCAACTAGCGTCATAATCACCTGTATATGCACTTACATTCCGCCCGCTCTTTCTACGAGCGTCTCAATCACATGTTCTTTATCCTCTTCCCTCCATCTCATGAATTTACCCGAGCCAGAGTATACCACAGATCTGATGTATGAGGCGATATCCTTCTTCTGCCCGCGTTCGTCTTGAAGGGAAACTGTCTGAGATGCGAGTGACTCGAGTGCACCGCAGATGTCGACCTCCGGGCGACTCGTAACACAAATATGGAGACTAGAAAGTCGAAGGTTGACAAGGTCCTTTACGAGATCAAGGACTTGTTCGCGGGCGGATGGGATATCTGAGGTGTCGGGACATTCATCAAGGGCGTCAATGATAAGATAAACTGGGCCTTGATCTGGAAGCGTAAGCATCTCCTTAAGGCACTGCGTTAAAGCTTTGTCATTAGGCTGACGCGTGCCGTCGTCATGTGCCTCGTAGAGACGGGAGAGTATGTCGCAAAAGGCATTGGAACGAGTAGAGAGTTGGTCGAGGAGTGAGGAGAGAAGGTTGCGGCGGGCTTTCTTGTCGGCATCTCGAAAGTCAAAATAAAAATAGGCCATCGAAGTAGATCCGGCCTTGCAGAGGGTCCTGAGGTCGTTGATGATTGCAGAGCTACTCGACAATCAGAAGTTTCCTAATACTGCGAAATTTGAGGAGCGACGAACCATAGGACGCTTTTCCCGAAGCCCGCTGCGAAACGTGTAGTCTGTAAGATCACCGAAGAGGCGAAGCTATATGGGTCAAAGAAACGTACGTTTCCCGTGAATCCACAGCAGGGAACCAGTCAGCTTCCAGTTTTCAAATTGGTCGCTTTCAAAGAACCACTCGGCGGTTCCCTCATGTTGACGATCACCGGCGATGTTGTGATTTGTGGATGGATCCGGTGGCGATTGCCATTTCCTAAGGCTCTCCCGTAATTGGTTCCCTGTGATCGTGTTAGATACTCGATTGTCAGCGAAGACGGGGTTGATTACGAACGCTTCACGTTGTCTACTTGGTCCGCCGTTTGTTGAACGATTAATTTCACTTCCACTGAGTCTAGATGATAGAAGTTAGAGATGACGCTGGTGAATCGCTAAACAGACTTTGCGCACCGTCAGTTATTGCTTGCACCTTATCGTCGACCGATTTGACGTTGTCGTTAACGAGCTGTACTTCGCCCTTGACAACCTGTACTTCGCCTTTGACAACCTGTACTTCGCCTTTGACAGCCTGGACTTCGCCATGGACAACCTGGACTCTCTCGTCGACAACCTGGACTCTCTCGTCGACAACCTGGACTCTCTCGTCGACAACCTGGACTTTCTCGTCGACGTTCCTCACGTCCTCGCCGACACCCGCCACCTTGTTATCGATCTTGTGCGTCACTTTCAGAACCTGCACACTCGCCATCACAACCTCTTCATTTGTCAGTTTGTCGAGTTTCTTCAACCCATCCTCCAGATCCGTCCACCCGGCCACCTTCTTGAGAAATTTTTCTGAATTGATGTTAGCACCGAGAAACGTAAGGCGATGGTCGAACTCACTGGTTCGACTCTGTTCCATTTCCTTTGTGGCTGTCGCAAGGATGTCCAGGATCTCAACCGTAATTTGCACCATCTTGTCCGTCATCGCCGGAGTCAGCGGGACCCCGGTATAAATCTCGAGTCGCACGAGGAAACTTTCAATGCGTCCGAAGATGTCGACGAGGATGTCTTGGCTCGCAACAACATCTTTAGCTGCCTAATGACGCTCAACATCACAAGAGCCTACACGAGGGATCAAAGGAAGCGACTTACCAAGAGGAGGACTCCAACGCCAGCAAATACTACTTTAGCAGGTGGGAATACCTGTCGAATTGACATCAGAGCATCTCCATTAACCGATGCCAGTGGACAGATGAGTGGATATTTACCAAAGCGACACCCTCGCTAAGCGTCCCCGAGAAGGCATAAAGAACGTTGATGGTCGGAACGAGCCATTTTTTCAACCTGTCATCGCCAGCAGTCCGAGAGAAATCAAACTGGGTGGCTTGAAACACGGCCAAAATGGCAGCGGGAGAATTGCATGTTTCCAGCTGTTTGAAGATATCGTGTTTCTTAAGATCATTCTTAGTCTTTTTCTTGTATGACTTTAAGGCGGCGTCAAAGATGCCTTCGATATTGGAAGAGGACTGAGAGGATGTAGTTGCGGGAGCCTGGGGCATTGAAACGGTAGCGGGAGGTGAACTCATGTTTGGAGTGTGTCGACAGTCTGGTGGACGTGGGTGAGGGAGAGAACGTTGGTGCCTCGTGTAAGGCGATGACGCTGAGGTCCTCTGTCCCCGCCTTCGCGTCAGCCTCCTCGTCGGCTTCACCCTCGCCTTTCGCCCCCATCAGGCCTCCAACTCCAAGCCGCCGGAACGAGAAGGTAACACGACGGCACACCACTGGTCTCCTCCCACCACGAGCAAATACACCATGGCCACGTGCCGGTACCTTGTGAAAACGACGGCCAAACAAACCAGCACGAAAAAACACGGACAGCGATGTCGAGAGGCGCATTGTCGCCCCTCACGACCAGGCCTATTACAGGTGTGTCGGTTTTTTCCGCCCTCTCTGTGCGTATACATATGTCGTGCGACAGAATCAGCCCGCCTCCAGACGTTCCACGTCTTTGCGTTCCCGTGTGGCCTCACGTTGCATGTCAAAGACGCCCCTCTTCCTCTCCTTCCCTTCAGAAAGCAATCCTTCCGAACCTCACCCCCGCCAATGTGACAGAGACAGGGACCACGAACCGCTGGATATCATATCCGTCAATACCCCTTCCTCTTCCTCCTCGCCACCGCCGCCTCCTCGGGCGGCCTGCGCAAGACCAAGAAACGGAGTGGACAGGCAATTGATGGCGTACGTCCTCATACCACCCTTCCTGCCCGGCGTGCGTAAGTCAGATTATGCGCCCAGTAAGGCAACATCCCCGGACACGTCAACGCTCGACCGCAGGTAAGAGAAATGCGCGGGCAGGGGACAATTTGGGCTCGGAGGAACTCGTGCATGTGCCACAGGTCGCGTTTGAGATCAACTGATCAGCTGCTAGCGGCACGGGAAGAAGGCGACAAAAGAGGTGGTGGTATGATGTACGATGAGGACGACGAAGAGGAAGAGAAAGAGATTCCCAGGCCCCGCGACCAGGCGTTGGCTGGGGCATTCCGTGGCAGCTTCGGCGTCGGCACCGGCGGCGACCAGTGGCAGGACACGCCGTTTTGTGGAGGAGACATACACTGAGGCTCCAAGTCACGGCGCCAGCGTGGAGCCGACGAAACGCGCTCGCATGCACGCGCGTGCGTAGGCGGTATCGAGCTGGAACGACGATCGTTTACCTGTGTCGCCATGTGGAAAGGGGAAACACCATTCGCACACGCCAATCAGCCCACACAGAAAACGACAGATGAGCGCGAACAAGTCGAGTCCGATGACGAAGTTGAGATCACCGTCGACGCGTCGCGAATTCCGGTGCGTACCCAGGGCCAAGCCGCAATCTCAGCCGTCTGGCCGACCGCAGCCTAGGCATAAGTCCTTTCGTACCGCCCACCAACGTCGCGTATCAACCCCGCCCGCCATACTCGCGTCCATCACTCGTCCACGCCGCCTAGCAACAATCCTCGTCAACCACGCCCCCAGACATGAACTCGCTCGTGGGCTCTTGCTGATAAACTTCCAGGACCTGCACTCACGGAGATCGTGATCCCCCCCGCGCATTCAGTCAATTTCACGGTCGCTCGGTCCTCCAAATCCCGTGAGAAAAATGCAAGAGATGAAACGGCATGCGATCCGGCAGGGTTATGAGGGGCCACGGTCGGCGCGCATGGTCTCCTCCCATCTCTCCCCTGAACCTACCCCTGCCACGGATGGCAGCAACTTGTGCTACCGCAGCCGCAGCCGATCACGATCTGCGGGACGCGAGTCTGGATCTCCACCTCCACCTCGAATTCTCTATACTCGGGGACGGCCCGCAGATGCTCATGGAATCATCGACAATGACGTACCTCACCCTCCTCCGCTGCTGCGCACCACGGATACATAACCACCTAGACGGGCCCATGCTCGGCTTTGTGATACCCGATCACGACAATGTCGACCACAACCCTGGCGCAGTAGACGTGGGCCGAGCCCACACAAGCCCTGGCAAGGGCTCGAACTTTGACCTTGATTCTCCGAATCGCGCCGGCGGAGGATCAATCAACTGGCACGCCGGGCACGTCGCTGGTGGTGCGGGTGCTAGCACAAACATCGGCATCGGCGGGTACGCTGGCGATGGGACAATCGACCCGTCCGTGCGTAACGGGGGCAGCAACAACAGCCCCGGCAAGCTCAGAGACAACGCGAGCTCGCCAATTCATGAGTTCGGCAATGACGGCGACACATGACGGACGAAGACAAGGAGGAGGGAGAGGAAGTCGTCATGGACCCGTCGTTTGGGAACACAAGCGACAACGACGACCTTGCGCGACCGTCGGGATTGGGCAAGGACAAGAGCCGAAGAGCTGGCGCAAGGCACTTGCGGACGATCCGGTCAGGTACGACGAGGACGGCGATAGCGATGATGATGTCGAAAGTGACAAGGACGAGAGTCTGCACGCGCATGCATGCTTGTTTTTACAGACGCTCGTCGCAAGAAACGCACGCCGGTATCGTCGCCATCGGGCACGCTCGTGGGAGGGCTGACGTTCTGCCACCATCGCAGGCGCAAGTCACGCCGACCCAAGATGCGCTGTATGTTGATCGGGGAGTCGATGGGACGAGCAACGCCGCAACCTGTTCTTGCGATCTCTACATGAAATGGTATATCCACCCCTTTGTATACAGCACATATTTCTGACTCTCTTGATGCGCAGGTACGAGTTGGCCTCCGTTCGCTCCGCAGAGACATTCGAGTGTCCGGTTTGTTGCGACTAGTATTGTAACTGCTCGCTTTGCTCACGGATGCGCGGAGAGACATGCCTCTCCGAACGTGATGGCAGGTGGCCCATTCGGGTGGCATGCCGAGGATGTTACCATCGTGCCGCGCGCAACCCCACAAGCAAGAGCAAGAACAAGAACAAAGACCCTGGAGCGGCGCAGGTGCCGGCGCCGACGACAATGGCCGAGACGTAGGTCTTTGATGGAGGCTGGAGCGCAATGGCAGTGTTCACGGTTTCTGGCGAGCCGCTTGGCAATGCGTTCTTGCACGGCAACAAAGCGTGCATCGTACCCACCTCGTAACGCTCAGTCTCCCCTGCTGCTCCCACTTCCGCCACCAGCAGCCCGATACCCAAATCTGCGCAGAAGCAGCAGCAACTGCAAAGACGCCGGTATGTGTTTAGCACCCCTTGTATAGTAGTCGGTCCCGCTGAGGCCCATGATTGATACGGACTGGTCTTCACTGGAAAAGCCATCGCCAATGTGTCCTCAGCATAAACATGGTAAGAAAGGAACACGCGTGCTGAACGCGTGTCGAACTGCCTCGAACCCGAAACCGTCGTTCCCCCAATGATGCAGATGCATGATCGCCTGGGTGACGAATCTAGCCATGCCCACGCCTCACAAGTGAGCGTTTATCAGACCACAGTAATTCCTGGCATGCAATACGAAACAGATGTTGGCGGGTGCGAATTTGAGCTGGCAGCAGATTGAGGAGATTTGCACAAATCACCCATTAGTCGCCGCCCCGACGTCCCGTCGCCCCGAGTTTGCCGGCTTCTTCTCGGCTCGGAACTCTCTTGATCGTTGATCGAATTCTGTTGCGAACTTTGAAACTCGCTGGCTATCGGCCAAAGCAGGAGGCCAACCCGCTGGCAGACGACACTTACCGATTAGCTTGGGCCATCATGTATTGACTCTAATCACTGACACGATATGTCCGAGTCACGACCACTCGAAGAGGTGCATTTCCGGTACCATCACTACGTTCAGATAATATGATGTAAGTACCGTACCTTTTGTTCTAGACCTGTCAGTTATGAGGGTGGCGCAGAGTATGGTAGAATTGCGTCGCGTTCATTGCTCATTCGCTACGCTACTGTACCCGGCGTACCTGCGTGGGTATTGCAATCTGATCGGGTGCGAGTTGTGGGACCTCCGGCTTCTGGATCAGAGTTTATCGATTGGAGATATGAAATGACATGTCACCGATCTCCTGCACGGTGAGTAGCAATGAAAACAAGTTGCCGCGTAACTGCGTGACTCATGGACCTTCCAGAGAATACAGTGTTCGACACTTACGTGATTGAGGAGGTCCTCGAGCTGCACATCTCGTCAGGCCCAATCGGATAGGCTGCTGAACCTGGCAAGAGGTTATTGCACTGACCCCAAATCGGCTGAAAGATACCGCCACTATGTGAACACTATACGTACGTCACAATGCATGATGCTCCAGCTGGCTGCAGAAGTCAGGCTATACTGGGCGTAATTCATGAACGTGGTCGGATCTTCTGTCACAGCGAAACGGTGACCAGCTCTCCTTCGGTTCTTCTGCCCTTTCCTTTTTCCGCTTTAAAAGGAGGCTGAAAGTCACCTCTGTTCGGGGTATTACCCCGATAAACACTGATCGGCTTGACGCGGTTCCAACTCTACTGGACATCAGGCCATCACATTGACATGATTTCCACTGGTGCTCTTATATGGACGTCGATACGACCCTTAGTACGAACGTCGGTGGTCACGATGTACTCACTGAAGATTCCCCGCCCCTGACCAACTCGTTTTTGTCTAGATTCCTGAGTGTTGGTGCAGGGTTTGCGTTGACAAAAGCAGATCTCTTCTCGATAGAAGCCGCGCGCGGCGTCGCTCAGATCGTACTGGTGAGCAAGTTGATGATAGCCCTTCTGTGGCAGCGAGGTCACCGCGCTGACGAAAGTTCGCCAGAATATCTCCATGCCATGTCTACTGTTCTCCCGCATTGTCCCCTCATTCAATCCACAGAACATTGGTTCTCTCGCTCCATTGACCGTTGTCGGCCTGCTGTATGGCGTGGTCGGAGGGGCGATGGCCTGGATCATCAAGCAGTTCTTCTGGGTGCCTCATAGATTTAGGTATGGCATACTCGCCGCTGGTATTTGGGGGAACTTCGGTGACATACGTGAGTGAACCTGCCAGTTATCCCTCCGGTGTTCTTGAGCGATTTTGAGATTAGCGACGGCCATCGCAATGGGCATTACGGCATCGGCGCCTTTTCGCGGTATCGATGACGAGAATCTCGCTATTGCGTACATTTCCACGTTGATTCTCGTCTTTTTTGTGAGTTGACGCTGCCGAACGCTATAGGAATGGCGGCGCTGACTCATATGAAGGTTACGCTTTTTCCCCTAGGGGGTTTTCTGATCGTTGCCAAGGACTTCGACGGGCCAGATGTTGAATCAGAAGAGCTTCGTGAAAGGATGCGCCTCAGACGATGTAAGATGGTCACAGAGACGGCCCTCTTCCTACGGCGGTTCATTCTACTCCGCTGGAACTCGGATAAAGTCGCTACATTTGGTGATGCAGAGACCGGAGGTGGGCTATCGGAAAAAGAGACTATCTCTTTCCAGGACGTATGCATAGTAGCTCCGAGCCTCGAACGTCATACAACACACACCGATACTGCAGATAGCAGAGAGAGCACCGAACGGAAAGCCCCCACAGATACGTCACCCACACTTACTATCGATCCTGACGACATCAATCACCTCGAGCATCTTGGTTTGCCTGAAATTACGCAAGGACCTGTGACTCACAGCTCCCTGCACCAATCCCGGTCCAACCTGAAGCGTTTCTTGACGGAGCTGCTCAAGCCTGCGCCGATAGTGATCGTCTTCGCGATCGTGATCGCGCTGGTCAATCCTCTCAAGGCATTGTTCCTCCCCCCATCCGCAAACTTTCAGCCGCGCTTCCGGCCCGTTGCACCAGACGGCCAGCCACCGCTGGCGTTCCTCCTTGACTTTACCACGTTTGTCGGTGCGGCGAGCGTGCCGATCGGCCTTGTGTGCTTGGGTAGCGCACTCGCGCGCCTGCGCGTGGGCTCGGACGTGGGAGATGCCTTCCCGCGTGGGGCAATCGCCGCGCTGGCGCTGGTGAGAATGATCGTCACGCCCATTCTCGGGGTTGCTGTTACTCGATTTTTCACGCGCGTTGGCTTCGTGGACCGCGAGGACAAAGTTTTGCAGTTCGTGTGTATGTGCGTGTAATCTGGCCGCGATCAGCACGATGATTCGCGTTCGTTGACGTGAGATAACCCATCTGTAGAGTGTTCTCTGGCCTTCCGACTGCTACAACCCAGGTGAGTTGTCATACTGCCGAGTGCAGTATAGAACCCGTGCTCATCCACCGGATCCTAGGTGTATCTTACTCAGGTATACTCGCCTACAGGGTCAACAGAACACCTGTCTGCATTTTTGATCCCGCAGTACATTCTTATGCCGTTTACGATGACAGGACTTGTTACGTATACGCTGAACTACCTCTTTTGAAGAGATTCTACAATGCTTTTGACTGGGCCTCTTCATTATGTCGTGTACGTTTCTATTGGTTAGAAATGGACCTACATGTATTCTGCGCACGAACTCTGCGCCAATAAAAAGTCGGAGTCGATATTATGTGTCACTTTTGACTAGTAGTAAGTTACTGTATCACACAATCTACAAAATATACAATAACTTGACGACGGCCCCGATTATCGGCGATTCTCGCTTGTCAGACATTCCTCGACGATTGTCCACAGTCCGCCGAAGACCATTACGCATCCTATCTCTTCAGCTCAGGCTTCTAATACTCTCCCAAAACTGCACGCGCAAGTCTTCCTACCGGTTCCAGGCTTACATAACTGTGGGTAATGTACGTAGTGCCGTGTCGCGTGACATGCACGCATTGCTAATCTGAACCCAACAACGTAACGAGGTTTCTTGAATTCCGAGAAGAACGGAGCGACCGTCTTGGCGCGATGGTGGATATTAGAGGAGTGAACAGCTCAGAGCATGGTGAGTTAGAACTTATCTGTATTCAAGCACGCACGAGAAAATGGTCTTGACGCCAAACCCAAAGGACTATCACGGGTAACTTAGCGAGACCCTTCCCGTTATCACCTCTTCGCTGGGCAATTCCTTGCCAGTGGGCAATTCATCGAGAATTTGACTCGGAGCGGACGGATGCGGAGGCGCGGGTCAAGGGCGCGGTATTGCCCTGCTGCCAGGACTGACGCCGAATTGAATCACTGACACTCCTTTGTCGTCTGCGAGTGTGTGTGTGTCTTGTCAACTCCGTATTATTTCGAATCGGAATTGGCCGCAGTGAACATCCCGCCCTTGATCCGCCTCAGTTAGGCTCGTGACCAGCCTGTATATGAGAATCGATATACAGGCTGGTAAAACTGAGTTTGAATTCCTATAGCGTTGGTTTCCCACAGTTTCGGGGGCGATTCTGACCTGCCCTAAAGTAAGTTGGTCATGTTACTGCAGTAGATTCGTTTGTGTCGTCCTTAAGTAGGGCGTGTCGTTCTGTGGGCACATAACAAATATGTCCCTTCTCACTGTGGATGGACCGGACGAAGCTACATAAATAATGTTTATTGGGGTCCGGGCTGAGTACTGAGTACAGAACAAGCCAACATAGTACTCGCGCCTAGATGACCTCTCGACTGACTCATTCCCACCACCCGTGGCCCCTTCTCGTGTTTAATCCCGATCGTGCAGTATTCACCCGCTCGTGACGGCGAAGAACATCCCTACGCGCGGGTCCCATCCAAACGTGCGGTCCCTTGCAAGTGCTGGGATATGGCAGTGCGCAACTAGCAGAGAGATCAGTAACGCATGGACAAGCGACGCCACGCACGATTGCCTACACACACCGAGCTCTCCACATCAGCGTACATACAGCAGGCCACAAACAACACACCACCCGAGGCACTGGGAACATAACGAGTGTGTATACGCGAGTCAGAGTGAGGTCTGAACGATTTGAACGACCGAACGTGACTCTGGATCCAAGTGATAATTGTTTGCGCGTGTTCAATAGGTTATCTTTCAACTTTGAAGTCTGTGAGCGCGTGGACGTACATCGGGAGGACACTGAGCCCACGACGGTCGCCTCGTGTAGTACTGCAAGATGATTCCGTCGCCGTTGCGCAGTCGTAGAAATTATCGGCAGTGGGGATGAGAGATGGTAATGAGTCGTGGAGCAGTACATCGCAACACCATCTAGAATTGTTGAGGATAATCACGGCTCCCCGTGAAGCAGCGTCGCGGACAATGTCGAATTACAGTAACTTACTTTAGGGCAGGTCAGAATCGTGGGAAAACCAACGCTATAGGAATTAAAACTCAGATCTCCCGGTCTGTATATCGCAGGTTTACCTTCATATACAGACGGTCACCGGTCTAGTCTGCCTGTACCAGCCGACTCTACCAGCCGACTCTCATGACGAGGCTCACTCCTTACGCTTCCCGCCCGACAGCGGAAGAGACGCTCGGCCTCGGGTGCGAGAGCCCCCAGACAAGTCCCAGACAAGAGTTTCGCTTCGGTCCGCACATCCGGCGCTCGTTTAAATTGAATGTAATTTTGGACATAGTTCTCATCCTCCCTTCAAGTCGCGTTTCACCAAAGCGCCTCTTGTCGGTCCTTGAGGGCCTTCTCAACTTGACGTCTTTTAAAATGTGGCACGACCATATTCCTCCACTGTCTTCCATGCTCGGCTAGTGTCAATAGCCCGGCTCATACATTCGTCGACGAGCCATGTTCTCTGTTTGTACTGGTCTTGGTCATGCATCATCCGTTCGGTCCAATCGACTCGACGTGCTTCCATTCCCTGTGACCACGAGTGCGGGGCATGTTTACTGCTTTTGCCATCTTGCTCTGCCGTCCTGCTTGTGTATCTGTGTGGTTCTACCGCTCTAGAAGCGCCGAGTCGGATCTTTTTCGCACGTCCTTGGAACTTTGCTGCGTGCTTGTTATCGAACACATCGTGTTAATGATATTTACGTCAAGCCGATGGTACGTGGGCTCGTGTAGAGAATATTTATTTGTTGATTGTTCACATGTCATCAAAAAAAAAAAAAGACAGATCGACGCCGGGCTTCCGGTGCTCTTCGAATAACGTTTCGCTCTAAATGCAAATGACTCGTTTTGCGCTCGGCGTGGGCTGCTTACCGCGCCTGGATTGTTGAGAGAAGCTAGCGGTACTCTTTGTATTCTCGTCGAGCATTCGACGCCCTCATACAGTATGGCACTAGAAGCTGAAGCTGTGAGAATCCAGTCGGTCGGGAACCGGACTATCTCGAACCTATGTTCGTGGTCCCAAACTGCCCTACATTTTTTGTGCTTCCCTGCCTCAGCCCCCGAGGAGCGATTCCGAGAGACTGAGCCCCCACGGCCCCAGGCAGATCACATTTCGCTTTCGTAACCATTCCGTACGTTTTACGTAGGCATGCCGGCGGCGAGTTGCTTGGTAGTCGAGGTGTCTTTCTGTCTCTCGCTCTATACCATTGATCGGGGCACTGTTTCTACGATCTTGACCTCCTTGATCACCCCCGCATCGTACTAGGAGAGCGCAAATGCCAGGTAGCTTCACGCCTCGTTGAACCAGGACAGATATACATGTGAAGCCACCAGCAGACAGAAGTACTCGAACCGGGAATCCCTAGCCCTACTCGCCGCTCCCAGATCCCGCACTCTCCGTAGACTCTAGTTGAATATTGTCGTCTAGCACTTGCTCCCAATCTCTTCTCTCTACACGGCGTACTCCTTCGTCGTAAAGGAGTCTTCGGATGGCAAGCGTGTTTGGCTTGATGTCGCCACACCCTGGCGCGAAAGTTCCCCTCATCGTCACTCCCCCGCTCGCCCATGTCACGTGATACGCAATCTGTTTCCGATTCTGATGGTCGATGAGTGAGTTCGACAATCTGGTGGCTGTTATGCTTGTTCTCACCTCGATCTCTTCGATGAAGCCGTTCCCTACCACCGTGACGAGACGCCAGCGCCCGTTTCCGCCTAGAGCCCATGCTATATCGCCGTCCTTTACGACAGAGTTAGTGGACATTCGAAGGCTACTCGAAAGACGCTTACATTGAAGACGTAATGCCATGGCTGGGTCGCCCAACCAGGTGTGCCCCCTGGTGTTATGAGAGGACCTTCGAGGAAATACGGCAGGGTATGCGCTTCGGTGGATTCATTGGAACTGACAGAAGTTAACCCGTTTGCTTGCGCGTGGTCGCGTTTCCGTCTGAAGATGGCACCGATCAGTGGCAGAGTTGTAGACTTGGGCATTACTATCAGAGGTTCCGATCGCGAAATTTGTAGATGGAACTCGACTGTCCAGGATGTCCGAGCTTTTATGCTACTTTCCAAGTCACAAAGCCCCAGTGCTCGTTCATCCACAGCGCAGCCTCGGTAGCTGGCCACACAATCGCTTTGTTGAGTGCGCCCAAGGCAGACAAAGGACACCACAACCACGACCCCAAGCCACCTCCGATTCTGCCTCTTTGATCCGACACCAATGGACCTCACCTCACACCGCACAAGCCACACGAGGCTGAAGACAAAGGACACAGCTCAATCACGTGGCGGTGCAGCTGACAACTCACGTGACGCGGGCAATCTTCGACGTGCCGCGATTTTGCGATAAGCTCCTCATTCTGTAGAGTCGAACAGAAGGCGATTTATCTAGCCGCCATCTAATTCAGTATCGCCTTTTTTGAAGCAAAATAACATAACTCTTGACATAACTTGCAAACAAGAAATCAAGATGAAAGACCTTGTGAAAGACGCGATTCCCTTGAATTCCCGTGAAAACAGGACTCTAGTACATAAATAATAGAACTGACTCGGAAAGGTGGTGCTCCAGCAAAGCACTAGCGAAACCAAGAGCGAAACCCACGACCAAGGACTCGCCTATCCTGGCCTGATTAGACCCAATTGTTCCCCGCTTGGTTCCCCGCGCCACTCTCTTGATTGACTGACCACATGATTTGACCTGCCGGACCGCTAGTTGCTTCCGAATGCATAAATGGCAAGACAGCCCTGTACTCATCGATGCCCATCGTGCTCACGCTGACCATTCATCTTTCCATCAACCAACCATGAGCTCTGCAGTTGATATCAATAACGCAGCTTTACCAACTCTAGAAAGGCTCGGAGTGTCGGCGCTTAAGGATGTGGATGCTGCTGTTGTGGCGCAGGCATGGTTCGGCGCTTTTTCCAACCACGTTCAGATTGGCGACGTGGACGGCATCCTCGGTCAACTGGTGGACGACGCCTTCTGGCGCGATATACTCGCGCTCACTTGGGACTTTCGTACCTTCTATGGCAACGAACCCATTCAAAAATTCCTCAAAGATCGCCTAGCGATTTCCAAGCTCTCGGCACTACAGCTTGACTCGAGCAGCGCGGCCGTGCAGAATCCCTATCCGGACGTAGTGTGGATTCAAGCATTCTTCACGTTTTCCACAGCAGTTGGCACCGGGTCTGGCATCCTGCGTCTGGTTCCAACCCCAGATGGCGAATGGAAAGCCCACACGATCTTCACGAATCTCGAGGGACTCCGCGGCTGCCCGGAGCTTGCCGGTCCACTTCGGGAACAAGAACCAAAGCACGGAACGTGGCCGGAACAACGTAGGCGGGAGCGCGAGTGCGAGGGGCCAGATCAACAACCCGTCGTTTTGGTCGTCGGCGGAGGGCAGTCAGGACTCGAGCTCGCCGCGCGACTCAAGTACCTCGGCCTGAAGACACTGGTTATCGAACGCGAGGCCCGTATCGGCCACCTGTGGCGAAAGCGGTACGAGGCGCTCTGTCTGCATGACACCGTGTGTACGTCCGATACATTTCTCTGCCGATCTTCTTTTTTTTGATTGGTGCATCAGGGTACGACCACATGCCATATCTACCGTGAGTACCAGCATGCCACTTTAGTTCCGTCCCGCTCGGCCATCGATGGCTCAACTGGGGCACCACGCAGCTTCCCACCAACCTGGCCAGTCTTTGCGCCGGCCCCAAAAGTAAACGCCGCTGCTTCCCGCCTGTACACGCTGACACCACGTGTGTAGGTTGCGGACTGGCTCGAAAGTTATGCCCAAAGCTTGGAATTGGATGTCTGGACGTCCTCCACAGTCACGCGTGCTTCGCAGGACCCCGAAACGAAGAAGTGGACGGTGGAGATCGAGCGCGAAAACTCAGAACCGCGGACATTTGTCGTAAACCATCTCGTGTTCGCCGTGGGCCTTGGCGGTGGCGTGCATAATGTGCCGCAGTTTCCCGGCGTGGTATGTGTTCGTAGCTAAGACCATCGGTGCTTGTCTAACACCAACCATGTAGGATGATTTCAAAGGAACGACTTTACATGCTGGACACTACACGAAGGGAAAGGATTACGAAGGGAAGAAGGTGGTCGTAGTAGGCGCCGCTACATCTGGTAAGCTCCTATCGGCCTGGAGTGGACACGCTTTCATTCTCTTCTTAACGAAAACAAAAGGTCACGACATAGCCAAGGACCTCCACGACCATGGTGTTGGTAAGTCCTCTACTCCGACTTCTATTTCCTGCCCCAGTGACCAGGGCTTCTTCAGATGTGACGATGTTTCAACGTAGCTCTACCTATATCATGTCCGTCAAGCACGGTGTCACATCGGTCTTCGGAGGTTCGTTCAAAAACTTCTATGAGGAACACATGACCATTAAAATTCTGCGGGAATAGGTTTGTTCTTCGAAGGCGGACCACCAGCAGATGTCGCCGATCGTATTAATGCATCGTTCCCAAATTATCTTCAGAAGCCTCTTCATCAACGTATTGTTGTAGACATCGCCGAGAAAGATAGGTTCGTCCATCAGTGGATGTAAAGAATTTCTCTAAGGACGTGTTTCAGAGAGACGTTGGACGGACTCCGCCGAGTTGGTTTCCGCCTCAACACCGGTATAGATGGCACAGGATTCATTTTACTCGCATGGACAAAAGCTAGCGGGTACTACTTCGGTGCGACCGTCACGAAATACCTTCTTTGTCACAGAACCGTAATGCGAAACATAGACGTCGGCGCGAGCCAGTTGATCATAGACGGCAAGATTAAACTCAAGAACGACAGTCAGATATCCCGCTTCACAAAGAACGGACTAGAGTTTACGAACGGGAGCACGCTCGATGCAGACACGGTGGTTTTCGCGACTGGGTACCAAGTTTCATTATCATAACGATGCCTGACCCTGACTAACAACGCTCAGATATGGTGACCCCCGGGCTCCACTACTTAGCATTCTCGAACCCAAAGCTGGAGCACGCCTGAAGCCAATATGGGGACTGGACCCTGAGGGGGAAATTCGCGGCGCGTGGCGCGACATAGGGATCCCACGAGCGTGGTACATGATGGGTACTGTAGCTGCTTTTCTGCCACGAAGGAACAATGACTGAGTCCGAAGCAGGTAACTTCGCGCTGTGCAGGTTCCACTCGAAGCATCTCGCACTGCGTATGTTCTCCCGTTTCCCCACGCATATTGTGTTGTTTTGCTGATGAAGGTGCTATATTTCACAGAAATCAAAGCGATCGAAGAAGGTCTGTTTGATGAAAAGAGGTACAGTCTGGAGACGCTGTAGGATTGAGGAAGTATCAGGTACTTATCACGCCAAAAAGAATGTCCCCTTCATGTAAGTTACTTTGCACTTCTGTACGTTTGTCTCCCACGCGGATATATTGCGGGAATGAGGCCCCAGCTAGTTTCTATGACCGCCAGAAGTTCCCACTCACTGTGTCCCTCAATGTGCCCTAAACTCTTACGACTACTCATCCCCGATAGAGTAACTTACAGAAGAACACCCTCGTGCCTGGCATGGCCTGCTTAGTAAGGGCCTCGTTATTCCTTCTTAACCAAACGGCCCTGGCGATCGGTAGCTACGGCCTACAGTGAGGTGAGGCAGAAGTATGTAACAGCGCTCATCAGCCTAACTAACGAACAACTGGAGAAAACACGTCCACCGTCCCTGAGCACACCGTCAGAAACATCCAAAATGATTTTAGGCTCCTATTGGGTCGGATTCTGAATCACCTACGCAACAAATTCGTTGCCTCCGGTACAACGTGGCTGCGGAGCACACGATCTAAATGAGATGAACGTGGCACCCAAGCACAGTCTAAGTGCAATCCCCAGACTGTCTTTCCTACTACTGGTACTCCCACCCACGACGTCCTCCTGCGCTGTAACCCCGGCGGAAAGGGTGGCTTTGGAGCCGAACACGATGGCGCGCCACTCCACCACACACTGACGGATAGGTACCACGAATACCGGAGACCTCAGCCCGGAGAAGGTCGGTCAGACAGGATTACTATACAGTGCTGTAGTGGGACGCGTGCGTCCTCCCACCACTCGTCGGACCTAGACGTCGCTGAGGACATCCACAACTAAGATCCCTTGACAGTCGGACGTCCCTTTAGCCAAAATAGATCGAGCAATCATTCGAAGCTGAGAGCCTCGAATTTGAATTTGATTCTACCATTGGCTTGGGAGTAAGCTACTGCAAAGGGAACTCAGCACGCCAACTGCGCTTCATTTGGCATCTTGCTTTCAATAAGGTTTCGCTTGGGGCTGTCGGCGGCGTCGCATGCAACATTCTATGATACGATAAGTACACCTGACCCAGGCCGGCGGTTGGAATGTCGGCCATCGGGAAAAACGTAAGCAAAGGATCTCCCACGCCAGCTTTCCACGTCAATGCGTTGTTGATGCGTTGAACCCTGGTCGCGAAACTATCGTTCACCCTCGGGGGGTTTCTCGCGTTTGCGCTGAACTGACTCCCGCTGCGGACCCGGATGCCCCAGTTTAGTTCCTGGAATCCCCACAGCACAATGAGGGAGGAGGCGCTGATGGTCGATCCTGCAAGCTGTGTCCTTGTTCTTCATTGAACTACAATTCTGACAGCAACACGTCACCCTGTGATTCTCGCTAGATCAAGACTGTGCCACCCCAACCCACGAACATGTCCGCAAGGCCAGACAGAGTACGTGAAGTCCTAGGACGTATTCCCAGAGCAATTGCAATCGAGCTATCTTTCTTATCGTCGTGAGTTCTCGAGTCGATCACGGATTTCTTTCCCCTCCGTGCTCCGACTCTTACGAAGAGGTGCCGTTAGCGTCATGCCTCCATGGCATTGAATGTCCTTGATAGGCGAGACCAGGCTGTCTGGGAACGTCTCGATGCATAATCAATCATTCCATTTACCTTTCCCACAACTACAGAATATCAGAAAAACGTCGCCAACAAATTAAAACGCCTCTCCCTGTCGTGTCACCTGTTCAATGCATAGTTTTATTCCCCCTTCAGTTTTGCGGCCAGCGGCAATCACTGCTACCCACGCGATATCAAGCTGGACACGCTCACCCCGACATTCCTGGGTTGACATTGCGGCCACAGCGGAATTGTTGCGTGATATCAATTCGTGCACCTTCGCGCTTATTTGCCGCCAAATGCACTCCCGAATCCCGAAAAGTTCAAAGGATGACACTTTTATGGGGAGTATCAAACATCAATAAATGGATGCACTAGCCTGTGAATGGCGACCAGATTACGCCACCTGGACTTTGGACGCCTGGCCCCTGGCTGTGTACCTAGTAGCTACTTCCGGAACCATGGGAAAAAATAATCCCGTATGCTGTATTCCTGTACGTAAGGCTTTTACCTGATCCCAAAGAGTGTGAGAAGGCTTGGAGATTGACAGAAACAGAAGGGGGAAACTCGGACACACGGTACTGGGAATCCTCAAGCACGTTGTAGAGCAGATCGGTTCTTGCAAACGAGAGTGTCATCGCAACCCGTACAGTGCGAGTCCCTTCCCTCTTGAGAAATTAGTTAAATGTCCGTCGAGTGATTCTCATCACTTTACGTCGACCATTGAGTATTATTATTTTTGGCGTCGCGCCAACGCTGTGGACGAGCCAAATATTGCCGCCACTATTTCCAGAAACTGGTCGGGGTTTCAGCCGAGCGATTCGTATGTTCATAGAACAAGGGCTTACCATATGTGGCAACCAGACGCTCCCCCGGAAATGACACCTACGATGGGCGGTGGACGCTTGCCCTTAACTTGGACCCTGTCAGATCTAGGTCACCGGTCAAATTTGAAGGAACCGGCGCTAGCTGTCAATGCCAAATGACATCCTACAGTTCACGCAATTGAACGACAGCGTGCCTTATCAACTCTCCAGATCTACAACGCGCTCCCTATAAGTAATGTCGGTTCGGGCCAGTCTAAATTTCTGTCGTCGTCCCATCCATCCCAGCTACAGCAGCAGCGACAGAGCCTAACGCCACAGCCTACAGACGCACGAAATGGCTATTTCCTTCTCACTTTCTGAAGTCGTCGCGCTCGCCTTGGAGTCGTTCTGCTATGGTACGTGCCCATCGTGAACGTGAGCCAAGTGGTCCCCCGTGGCTCAGAGAGCGGCGTTTGCAGGCATCTACTTTGCACTCTTTGGGTCGTCTATCAAAGTGCTCCTCAACAAGCGCAAGTCAATCTCTGGCGCAATGTCACTGCTAGGGCTCGTCGGCGTTTTTGGCGCTCTCATCACATGGGTAACTTACCGTTGCCAGCTCATTCTCGGGCGTCTTCGTTGATCAGGTCGTTCTTGCTTTTTTTGACAGCACGTCGTCACGGATGCAGTTCGAATCGTTTACGCCTTCAAGAACAGCCAGATCGCTGTCGGTGGTGACCTCTACTTCGCCAACGTCGCCTCGGCACTCAGCTTGATCAAGACCTCCTTATACTTGGTCATTACGATTCTCTTCGACGCCTTCATCGTGCGTTTCAAAGTTCTCCGCGTGCTCTTGTCGGGTTACTAACCTCGGGGGGACTAGTTGTACCGCTGCTGGCTCATCTGGGATCGCAGCCTAGTTGTGATTGCGCTGCCGTTCCTGATTTTCCTTGCTGATATCGGTCGGTCGTGCCTTGTTACACGGTGCCGCTGGACGTCTAGCTGATTAACATGTACAGGAACTGGTGTCGCGGCCGTCCAGGGCCTCTCCGGGCTCGCCAAGGGCGACTCGGTCTTCCTTCAGAAGCAGGAGAAGATCACCAAGTCGTTCTTCAGCTCGACTGTCGCCGTAAACGGACTCTGCTCGCGTTCGTCCTTTCTTCTCTCCATTCGCGCGTCATATTGACCCCTCGGTTACAGTGCTGATCGCCTACCGCGTCTGGGTGCGCCAGAACCCTGTTCGCGACTCACGCAAGGCATTCGGTCTTTCGAGAGAAGCCGCGATCTTGGTCGAGTCCGCCGCGCTCTACTTTGTCACCCTCATCTGCCTCATCTCGACGTACACGAGGCAGTCGAACGTCTTCAACGTCTTCCTCGACGTGGTGAGTTTTCATGCAATTTCTCCCAACTGGGCATTTGATGGTAACCGGATGAATGACGACCAGGCTTCCCCCATCATTGGCATTGCCGTGAGTGTGCCGTTATCGCTCGCGTCTTGCGTCATTCTGAAACACATTCCTCGTATCTTCAGTTCACATTGATCGTTCTCCGCATGGGCAATTTGGCGAGTGAGGCAACGCATATCTCCATGCAAGGAATGGGTGAGCCCATCCCCGAAGAGAACCGCTCTGTTGCCGGGTCCATGGTGAAGGAATCCCTCCCTCAAAGCGAGGCACATGTTGGAGTCTAAAGTCAAACTTCGCAACACGCCACAACACGAACAAACTTCCCATAAGTTAAAATTTCTATCGAAGCACGTGTGTGTGCTACGCCGGGTATACAGTATGCGTATTTATGCGACGACGACATTGCGATCATGTTAGCGATGACCCCGTGGATGTATTACTTATCTCTTCATAATTGTTGTGTTCTCTTCTTCGGTGCAGGGTTCGGTGTTTGTTATAATGTCTTCTTATGTTTGTTCTGGAATAGAGAACAAGGGGTCTTTTTTTGGAAAAAAACATGTCGGTGGCAGAATCAATACCCAGAACTCGGAAAGTTGGAACGACCGATGACCATGGAGGCAGAAGCAATGTTTGTCAAAAAATAAAAAGAAAGGTCCGACAAAAAACATGATGACATAACCCGGGAACTACCGTAAGGGGCCCTCTTATCTCCGACGCGAGATCTGCGAAAATGACTTGCGAGGCTTGGCCCAAGGTCACGATAATTAATTTGGGCGAACGGACGACTCGTTCACGAGTGCTCCACGTGCACCATCGCGGCCACTGTGGGATGGCCCCACCTTCAGATACGTGATTGTGATGACGATGATAGTGACGGCGGAAAAAAAAATAGTCGTGCTTCTATCCAACAGAGGCAAGCGAACGACGCCCATACCCCGCGCTGATTAACGAAGCGCCGCTAGCTCTGCCAGTCCCAGCAATCCATTAACACCACCGTGCGCCGCCTGCGCGCCCCACAGGGCCAGGGAGGGTTGCTGACACCGTGCCTGTCCCCTCCAATAAAATGAGGGCGTACTGTACAGTACGGTACAGACTGCAGCGGAGTGGCGGCGAGATAAGCACCATTCGTCACAGAACCTTGCTTATCGCGTTCAGTTCCCAGCTTCGTGCTGTATTGGCGCATAACATGCATGAGGTCCACGGCTGAGGAGAGACGCCCCGCGGATCAGAGTGAGCCCCGACCGACCCCGGCCACCCGTTCGCATATCGCTACGATGCGTTTCTCACCGAGCAGGCCGCGCCTCGACCGACGGTCTCGTCAGGTGTCCGTGTCTTTGGCCAGACACCGTCAACTCAAAGTTAAGTTACATTCTGAGGGTTGTATCACCCCCCCTTATTACACCGCTTACGCGAATGAAACTAGGCCATACCGGGCGTTTTCGCGCGGAGTCCCGGGGAGGCAGGGAACAGAAAGGTGGCAAATAGGACAGAATGAGAATAAAGAAGGGTAGTCCAACAGAACGACTTGAAAGAAGAAGGTACAAAAGCACCGGTACTGCATTGGATTCGGAAATTGGACCGATCAGACTGTTGTCGTTGCGCCCCCAATCTCCAATCGGCGGCTGCACACGAATCCAATCCGCGATCTTGGAACATTATTACTTCCTCCCTTTGTTCTATTTCATGAAAAGTACAAGGGAAGTCCTAATGTCGGAAAGGCAAGTTGCTGTAGTGGCTGGTGGTGGTAGTAGTAGTGGCCTTTTCGATTAGACGATGATTCGCTTCGTTTCGCGAAGCAAGCTCTTCTTCTCCTCTTTCACTTCCTTCCTTCCGGGCTTGCGACTGGAACCGTGAACTTGCTGCTGGCGGGGCACCGGCACCGCGCTCCCCGAGGGCGTAGCTTGCCAAGGTCCAGTGTGTGCGAGTGCGTGATGCTTGGTGTCGGGCGTCTATCGTCACATTCATCGCAATCACACCCCCAGTTCACGCGAAGACGGGGGACGTTGATCACGGCGGCGTTCGTCACTTGAGATCCCTCGGACTGCAGTGGGTGCGGCTAAAGCACCACATCCTATCTCATACGGTAGCACCCTCGCCTCGATGGCAACGCAGGACGGGGTTCTATTACTGTATGCATGCATACTGGTGCAGATGGATGGCCAGATAGCCAGATGGCACCATCCGGCAGTGCAGCCGGTTAAGCTGCTGCGTGTCGTACCACCAGACGTTGCGTCCATTCCATTAAAAGCACTACGCTTGCTACTAAGCGGGGAAGGAGCAATCTGCGTTCCCAATCTGCGACGTGGTCTCGTCGCATGTGTGTTGCCACGGTCTGGTCATCTCGGAAGTGAAACTACCTAACATGCACTACATCGCGCTGACGAACCCAGGTCAGGTGCGGCCGTTGCATAGGGGAATATCACGCCGACCTCAAAAAAAGTACGGACCCAATCCATATTTTTTGCCTTCACAACTTGTTCGCGTTTTTCCACGTGGGACGCACGAGGTCCCACCATTTGAGAGAAGTGATGATGGCAACGTATGAAAGTCTGGTACGCAACTGCAACCGCCGTAACTACATTTACACTCGACCCTCAATAGTACGAATGTCCGAAAAACCGGATCGAATCTGTGAATCTGAATCGCGAGCGCCGTTCATTCATATTCGCAACTTTGGAACTTTATGCGTGCATGTGTGCGTGGACCCTTCACTTCACGCCCCTCATTCATGAACCACTTTCCTTGAAGTTGTCACCTTGTGAAGGGTAGAGAAGAGCAACTGCCAGTTCTGACTCCGATATGAGCTGTCCAAAAAGGCGAGGGCCAACACTGCACCCGGTAGGGTCTGGTCGGGCAGGCAGCAGGAACTCATTCTGCATCGTTTAAGTCTAGTCTGATTCCTAACAAAAGTAAGAGGATATCGGGGATCCTCAAACGTAAAAGGAAGAAGAAAAGTACCGGGACGATACGATACGAGTGAAAGAAGCACTCTTGAAAACGAAAACCCAAAGCAAATTTCATCGTTCGAAACACAACCGCATGGACGAGGAGAGGGCGTAGATAAATTTCTTAATATAATGTCATGCTATTTACGAAGTATGAATCGATGGAGCATCTGCAACTATGCTACGACTGTTGCTTTTTGTTTATGGTTTTCGGTGTGTTGTATGCTTATGTGGTTTGCTAACGCCCTGGCGGGTATATGCTACCTGTACGTACTATGTGGTGCAAAGTCCAAGATGAAGGAGAGGAAGGAGGAAGGACGCGTGGAGGAGGACACTGCAGCACATGAACAACTTGAAAGAAAAAGTTATGTGCAACCTAAAGAACATCAAAGGTACACAATCCAATATAGCCTCTGGATTCTAATTGAACAAAAATAATAGTTGAACGTACACCTCTCCCCAAGCTCACATCCCCAACATAAAAACAGCGCGCCGCAGCATCGCCACGCAATCCCAAAAAAGAAAAAACTGTGAGAGAAAAAAGGAGCGACATGGATCGCGTTCTTTGTTTCAGGGGGAACTGATGGAGCTCTCCGCGTCTACGTCGATCTTGAGGGACCCCTGCGACTCGTTCACCTTGTAGGTGTTCTCTGAACCCTGACCGTCCGTGAACTGTGTCGTCGTCGTGGAGCGGAACACGATGGGCCCGTTTGACCGTGATGAGTTGCCAGCGGACGTCTTTGATGGCATCGAGAACGAGATGGATTGCATGGTGCGGCGTGTGTCCTCCGAGCTGATGCCGAGACCAACACGGACGATGATAAGCGAGAACTGCACCGAGGAACAAAAAAGTAAGCAACCAGCGGTAGGGAAGGAAGTGCTTCGAGGTTACGTACGACGATGCCCTAAGAGTGGTGGAGTGTCAAAGATGGCGTGCGTGCACGCGGAAGCAAATCGATGAGGCGCGGAATTAATGACCATTTAAGGTAACATGACTTACGATTATGGGAGAGGTCTGTGCGTAGTTAATTGTGAGCGGAGATTAAGACGGTGGTAGCAAAGGACCCTTACCATATCCAGGAAGATGTTGAATAGGTTGGATTTGAGCACATAGGCGGCCACGTTGCAGGCCAATATGGTCAGGTAGATGGCGCCTGTAATGGCACCAAGGTGTGAGGACACCGGGCTCTTCCTCCCGAAGAGAAAAAAAGTTTCAACGCACCAGACTCAATGACGATGATAGAGACGTGTGTGAGGTTGGACCCCATCTTCGCATCGCGTGTCTGGCGTTGCGTCCGCCAAATTCGGTAGGCAATAAGTCCTGATACACGAGATCAATCACTACCAATGAAGGAAAAGACGAGGAGCACATACCAGTGCAGACCGAGTTCACTGCGAGAGTGCAGGAGAAGAACGAGTTTGTGATTCGCTCTTGCTCGAGAGCGAAGACGAGATCTTGCTTTTTCTCGATTTGCGAGAGGCCGTAGACAGCGGCGATTCCAGTCCCTTCACAAGGTACGATCACGTCAATGCCAAGGCCGGGGACCTCGGGGAGAGGGAAATCATACCCATGTCAGCGAGGTAAAGAAGCACAGGCAAAGTGACGATGGCAAGACTCGCGTTCCAGACAACATAGCATCGATACAGCTGGTGAGACATAAGGTGAGTATTCCCGAGAACATTGAACTGTCGTCGAAAGACTCACAATAAAAAGATCGGAGGCAAGGGTCTCGACGAGATAGACGGAGGTCTTCATGAGACTGAGCATCGAGGCGGCATGTGCATAATAAAGATCTGCGCCTGTGCTCGTCTCGCTGCGCTTGTAGGCCATGTAGAGACGGATGGCGTCGATGACTTCATGCTAGGAGCGGTCACTCAGTCGGTGGAGGGAGGACGGAGGGGGAGGAGACGAACCCAGGTGATAAGTACAAAAAGAGTGGACGAGATCAAGACTAGACGGATGTTCCCGCCCGACCTTCGTCGCCGTTTGCTGATAAGGACCTTGATGCAGCCGACGAAAAGGACAAGGTACACCCCTTCAAGGCATGGATGGGTGACACGCGCGAGGGGGGAGGTGAAGGTGAGGACATACCATAGAGCACCGACTCGAAGCAGAGAGCGAGGAGCTCAGAACTTGAAAAAGAGATCGCTACTGCCATGAGGGAGGGGAGGGATGGACTGGAGGGAGTATGGCGGGGAAGGAACGGGGAAGGGTGCCAGCCAAAGAGAGGGTTAATGCTGCCTCATATGTACCCGTCGATAGGTAGCGCTCGTTGGGCCGACGAAGTGGTGAAGAAGCGCCATGCAAAAACCGTTGGAGGTTCCCTTTCATCAGGCCCGTCAAGAAAATAAAATAAAATATATAAAATGATGAAAGCCCAGATCGTGTGCACAAAGCGTCCGATCAGGAAATGTTCGAGGAAAGAACAGCTTACGGGAAGTCTGTACGTCACCCCCACTTTGAATGACCAACTGACCTTATCCACATCTGGTCAATGGTCTCAATGCGAACTCCCCAATCCTCCTATCTCTGTCTGAGCAGCGGTCCTGCAATGCAATGCTGCTATGGCACGAGACCGAGAAGGACTCCCACTCATTGGCACCCACCGACTGACTTGGGAGCATCGACGAGCGGAGTTTGGGAGGGATGTCTCTGTACAGCAATTTACAATCCAAATCCCATCTGATACTTCCATCCGGAGAAATTTCGTTTCGCGAATCCTTCTCAGTGCGTTGTCTCGTGGTACTGTATGTACACAGAGACACCTCCTTTCGCTTAGTTCGTCTTTACGGCGACCTTTGGCTTAGGACCACTGGCACCAGTAAGACGAATCGTCCAGAGGTCCCATCAGTCGAGTCGCACCCCCACTACCGACTACTCATCTACCTGGGGGTACTGTTTTACGCCCGCCACATCTGAGCAACCGAGGCCGAGGAGCCAGTCCCGTGTGACCTTGCGCCACTAAGACACCGTACATGGAAATCCCTTTGACGCTTCCAAGCAAGTTTTGGCGAGGTGCTCCTCACTTGGCCATCCTATCCTGGGCTGCACCATGCACGTATGCGAGCATGCAAAGCTACCGATCAAGATCTCGGCAGGGATTTCTCCTCCGGCATCCGCGCGCCCGGCCGTCACATTTTCGCCCCAACCTGGACAGTTTGGGAAATGAATTTCTAGGAACCAGTGTAGCAAGACAGGTCTGCACATCCCCCTCCCCAATCCCATGAAAGGGCTCGCTCGGCAAAGCGTTGGACCGTTCCTTCAGCAATTTTCCCATCGGGATTCTCTTTGCCCGCGCAGTAGCAGTCACAGTAACCATCCATAACATCATGGTCGTGCCTCCCGATACAGGGGATGAAGGACGACTTAGCAGCGGAAAGAGTGTTCAGGAGTAGACGTCGGGGCCGCCCGTCCGATGTCAACTTTGCCTACTAACATAAGTTTACTTAATTTTATACTGTAAACATCGCGTGCTTACTGTACTCATCTGCGGTTTATCTGCGAACTCTTTCGCTCAGTTTTTGATGGGGACATGGTGGAGCACCGCGGCTGTTCCCGACAATCTGCCCAAAAAAGCAAAGTCTGCTCCATAGGCCCTCACAACCTCCCTTGCCCCCGCAGGTCGAGTCCCCCTTACTGATATGAACTGTCGAACTTGCACGGAACCCAATATCTTGTCAACAACGTGGAGGAAAACGGCATAATACGCGAGAAAAAACAAAAGATTGCCGCTCAGACCCGACTTGGCGTATACCCACCGTCCAAACTCTCATCGACATCTCTCATAAGCAAGAAGCACTGCAGACGTCAGACAAAGTCGCTGTCAGACAGTCGATGATCGTTTGTTACATTCGCTGATCGAGAAGCAAAGACGTCCTCCCATCCCTGCTCTCTTCCATTGCGTTGTTTTCATATCTGTCTGTCCATGTGGTACTGAGATGTTCGTGCGTCGCAGAAGAGCTCTTAGCGGAGCCACAGCTCCAAATGAAGCCCCCCTCCCTCCCAAAGAATAATCGCCGCGCAGCACGTACTGTAATATCACGCAGTTGCGATGAGGTCCCATAATCCTCGACACCGACGCCACTAGTCTCCCCCATTATGGATGCAACCACACTAGAAGCATAAATTCGATCTTTTTTATTATATTTTTCATTCCCCTTACTGTGTCCGAGACGGAGTAAAAGGGGGATGGAGAGGGGGAGCGGGCTCGTGCTAGCACAAAGTACGTAGTAGCGCACTTATTCACAATATTAATGAACGCCGGCGCCGACACTGTCTTATTGTTGCGCTTTAATTTCCTGTCGGTTGTATCGCGCGTAGAACCGCGCCCCGTTTTTTTTTCCGTGACGTCCGCTCTTTCGGTTGATGATCAAGCTCAAGTCGAGGATCCGCAGGCGGGGGAACAGCGCGCTCCGAACTTGCAGGACGTCCGTCTTTCATTGCACAGTGTACGTGTAACCGCCGATTATATGACACAGACGCGCGCGTGGCTGGAGGGAGAAGGACGACGATCCTTTCTTCGTCATCCCATCAAACCCTTAATAAATAAGCATCGATAGTGTAGTTTATTCGTCTCTTGTACAGTACGATATAGATTAGAAAGTAGCGCAAATCTCCACCTTCCGTCCCCGCCCCCCTGAAACGTCGCAGGGCAGGGCCTGGATCCCTTGACAATAAATTCTATTCTACAGGAGAAGAAAACGATCGCGCGCAGGGAGTGAAGGGGGAAACAAAGAGAAACTAAGGAACAAAATACCGGGGAAAAAAGATTTACGAAAAAAGAAGGTCGAATATTGTTACGTATGGAAACCCACGAGCACGTGCACATGCCCAGTGTAACGTAGAGAATTTACGCACCAACCGATTACTCTGCTGGCCGAGGGCGGGGACCTTCTACACGGAGGTTCCCGCTCTGACGAGCTCTATGGCCTCCTGGGAACGGGGGGTGATACGGCATGGGAAAGGCTTCGGGTGGCTGTACAAAGAGGGAATTCGTGTCAGGGGGATGCAAGTAACCATGGTGCTGTGGGTTGGACTTACCTCACGAATCCTGTCGGGCACGACGGGAGGGACAGCCAGTTAGCGCGAGGGAACGACATCACACGGCGTCGATGGAAACGGGACGTACCTCCGGTGAAGGCGGGCTCGAACTGGACGTCCTTTCCGTCTTTGTCCTGCGCTCGCAGGTCGAAGACCGACAGAATCGACGAGACGGTGATGAAGATCGCCGCGGTGGAGTAATGGACCCCCAAACACGCGCGGCGGCCAAACCCGAAGACTGGGGACTCGAGCGCAGGCGTGGGACCGAGGTACCGCTCGGGGTTGAAACGTTCCGGGTGCTCGTACTGTTTCTCGTTCATGTTCATCGCCCATATATTCGGAAGAATGATGGCCCCCTTCGGGATGCGGTAACCTAGGGTGCGTGCGAGGAGCCAGATCAATCAGTCAGTCGGAAAAAAAAACGGCATCGGCATGGCTTACCCTGGACGTCGTCGTCTTCGACGAGACGATGCGCGATTCCGAGTGGCGTCGGCGGGTGGAAACGCAGTGATTCTTTGATGGTCGCTTCGAGATATGGGAGCGAGGCTCGGTCTTCGAACGTCGGCAACCGCTTGCGGCCCACTACGGCATCGAGCTCAGCTTGCACGCGTTTTTGCACGTCCGGGAAGAGCACCATCGTCAGGAGGAATGTGGAGATGCTGGACGTCGTCTGCGAAAGGGAACTTCAATACCGCAAAGCAGGCCCTCGGAGCAGGCATGCACTGACCGACTCGGTTCCAGCTGGGCAAAGGCGAAGTGAGGCGAGCCATGCGTATACGAGAGGATTTGGTCACATACCACCGTAAAGAGATCCGGCAGCCCATTTTATGGTGTATTCGTATTCTTCGCGCGTCATCTCCTCGGGCCCCTCGCGTGAAAGAAGCGTCCCCACAAGCGACACCATAGAGTCCTCGCCGATCATCGCCCTCTTGGCGGCGTCAAATGCGCCGTCCACCATGTGTTCTCCGCGGGCCTTCGCGACGCGTGCGAGTCGCTTGAAGCCTGCACCGGGGAACCACTCGGGTACAAAGCGGACTGTGAGATCACGTGAGCATGGCGCTTGGCGCGGCAGAGGGAGAGCGGTACGCACGCGCCGGGAAGACGTCAACGAAGAAGCTTCCGGGAACGACGGCATTTTGTATGACCTCGTGGGTCTCACGCGAGAGTTTAACATACTTCCATGCATTATGAGCGCATTGGCCAGATATAGAGCGAGAAGAAGCAACATGCCTCGGAGTTTGGTGAGGTGATCCTAATTCCATACGTGTTTTCGATGATGTTTTTGCCAAGCGCGCTGTGAAAAAAAAAAAGCACGTGGTCAGAACGCGCAATACAAATCGAGACGCGTCGCGTACTAGCGAATTGCACCAATATGATTGGTCGGGTGCTCAAGGAGCTCCTGCAGGAGCAGCCGTGCGTCTGAAAGCTGGCTAGGCAGGAACATGAGCGACGACGAGCGGTTGAGGCTCTGCTGAGTGAAGCGCCGCATCGACTTCCAGTGTTCGCCATAAGGTGCGAGCACGATGCTGGGAGTAAAGTTCATCCTAAAAGGATCGTCGTCTGTCAACTACGCGGTGTCAAATGAAGGGGGAAGAGCCTACAGCTTCCCGACCATCGTGAGGATCGGGCGATCAGAATAGGTCGCTTGGCTCATGAGGGTGTTGGCCGTGTCAAAGCTGCTGATGACAACGATGTGCAGACCGAAGATCTTGATGTGCATGATATCACCTGTGATGTACGTGTAAATCGTCAGGGCGTCAAGATTAAGCACGTCCGGCACGCGTCGAGGCTGCGATGCTGGGCGCAACCGCAACGCGCCGACACGCACAGTCCATGTGCAGCAGTGAACATCACGTACCGAACTTTTTGCTCCACTCTGCGAAAGGAATCCAGGCGGACTCGAACGGCCAGTCGAAGAGGTTGTCGATGACCGGCCAGCCGCGAGGGCCAGGTGGTAGTGGGAGCGCGGATGCTCGGCGGCGACGGCGGATCAGGAACGCCACGCTGAACAGTGCGACTGCGACATAGAGGGCCTCGCGTGCGAACATGGCGATGGTGCAGGTGGGACAAGTGCTAGTTCTGGCTTGCGGAGAAGAGTGCGGCTGGTGTGAGGGGACGAGATGGGAGGTGGAGAGAAAGAGGAGGACGAAAGGGGCGGCAAACGCGGCCTCTGATTAAAGTAGAGCGGGAGGAGGCAGGGTCGATCAGAGTTCAGGTGAACATAACAATTAAGAGCATGCGGAGGATACGGGAAACACCGTCTTGTATTAACATCTCGGGACATTTTGCCTTGTGTGTCCGGAGCCCATGTTTCACCCAGCAACTTGGTGTCCACCGCAATTGATTTACGACCACAGCTGATGCAGAGCTAGGATGAAAATGGGGGCGGGTGCGTGTATGATTTGAAAGAGTAAAGCAGGACTCACACGGCCCTGCAACGAGTTTGCCAGCCCAGACATCCGTGTCGGTGTCGTCACTGTCGTGTCGTGTCCAGGCTGTCAGTTTGTCTGCACTTTAGCGCCAAGTCGGTTCCCACGGCGCCTCGTCTTGATTATCTTGCCGGCTCATTTCGATGCTGCGCCCCACAGTAACGGACTGCGGACCTCTTTGACGCGACTACTTCGAGTTCACAAACCAACCAAGGGCCACAAGAGAACACAATTGTTGTGTGTGCGTATGTGACGAATAGCTCATGAGCGGGACATTCCCAAAACACACAAATCTCCTCTCGGCTAGAGCAGTTTTGGGTTGATCAGGCCCACTTATTGACAGCTTTATCCGCTGCCGCGTTGTTATTGTAGGTCCCAGCTGGTCCCAGTTGGACAGCCTAACCTCGTCTCCTGTTTCAGATTTTGTCTTGGTGACGGATCGCAGCCAAATGTAGTGATGTTTCGACTTGTGGGACTCGTCTTGATGCCATCGTTGGCCGGAGTATCTATCTCAACTGGCCTGTGAGGAACGTGCCACAAACCGTGTTCGTGGTTTATTGTACGCATTGTATCCTCGTGAGATCATTAGCCCATATCAAGGCACACACCCGGTGCTAATGTTGACGCCGTCCACTGCAGGCCTGTCACGTTGTCTTGACGCACGCTCCGGAGACACCGAACTTGGACACCTGCCCGGGCATTCACAATCACAAATTGAGACCAGTTCGAGACCCTCCCGTCTCGGGTTCCACGGCCTGTCAGACTGCAGGGTTGCCCACTGGTCGCCCTCTTTTACTCTTTGCAACGAACCTCCACCTTGCTCGTGAAGCTGAACACTCCCTCATCACTACATCAGCTTCGCCTCGCCCGTTCGCACTGCCCAGTCTGGTGTTACAGATCCGCTCGAGCCAGGGGGTAGGGGTGGGCCGTCTCTTGAAGCGTTTGGACTGCATCGGCAGCGACGGACCTCTGAAGGACATGCTGTAGTACCCAAGAGCATCCGGAGGTACCTCGTCGAATGTCCGTTCGGGGAGGCGAGTTCACAGGGGCCAGCAACTTACCAGCTTGTGGATGGACTGCTCGCCTTGGTGGTACTGTACGCAGGACGACCCTCGGCGTCGATACGTACAGTACCTAATGGCTTCTCGTGTTTCGCCTTGGCCCTCGGACCTTCGATCTAGCCGGTCGCGATCTCTCGCGTAAAACACAGACTCGTGCACTGCTTCCCTCCTGCCAGAGCGCGACGATCCACTCAGCTCGTCCATGGTTCACGGGAACGTATCACCCTGGGCCACCAACCGAAGATCTGCCTCGTTCTGAACGGCTTAAAGGTGCGCGCTGGCATGACAACCAACCAGAGAGGTACAGAAGTGTGGCTGGGTACTATTCTCCCGCTCCCGCGGGGTGCGAAGCCGTGATCTACCCGACTGATCACGTGCGTAGAAGTCAACCGCTCATCAGAGTCCCACTCAGTCTTTTTATTAGCCTTTGCCGCGGCGACGCCCTACGTGCACGCATCGGTCTTATCGCCGCCTGGAGGATTCAGATATCCCGCTCACTCGGCGATACGTGCTGTGGACTAAGCGTTGGGGCCGAGTCGCGTCGTCATCGCTCGAACCGGATACAGTATGCGTGCTCCGGCAAACCTGCCGAGGCGGGTGAGCAGTCACGCGTCACGCGCCAATTCGCGAAGAAAACGGCCTTCCCTCGCGTTCTCGCCCATCAACCGGCATTGGAGCATCTGAGCGCTAAAAAAAGACATTCCAGGGAACCTCGTGCCACTAGCGGCACGAGGCTGGTCGCGATGGGGAGCCACGCGTGGGCATGGGACTTCCTTTTTTTTTTGAACTGTTTTTTTTTATATCCCGGGATGCATACATGGCAGACATGGGACTTACAAACCTGTTGCGAGGTGGGAGCGCGGTCGAGGACGTCATTGCGCCATCAGAGTCGTAGCCAGGGCGCAGAACTGGGCGCTTGCCGTCACGGGGTGTCGAGACTGTCGCGCCGTACCTCGGCTGCGAGAACATACGTATCCGGGGGCGAAAGTGGAGCACGACGTGCTAGTGGAGGGTGTCCCTCCACTCAGTGACTTTATGTGTGCTTCCAAACTAATTCTTGGGCCATTAGCGCCCCACGTGACGCAACTCTGAGGAAGGCGAGAAGGTTTTTTTTTTACTTTATTAACTTAGCGTTTGTCTGACAGGTACGAGTTCTTTTGTATGTGGATGTACAGTGTTAATTGTCTTTTTATTGCCACAGACAGGAAGCGGGGACGTCTGTCGTCGCCGCTAGACGTATTAATATCGACCGCGACCGGTCTGATCGACGTAAGCCGTAACCGTCCTCATATCGCGCAACTGCGAGCCTTGCCGTGCGGGCACCATGGGCAGACCCCCTCGCCGCCTTTGAGCTGGGACCCCAAGTCGCTAGTGCTGTGCACCGCTCGGTACGTACTAGCGATAAAAAAGGAGTAATAAGATAACTCCGCGCTTGCGCCTGGCGCTCGCGGAGTGGAGTGCATGGGCGGTGGAGCGTGGGGCTTGGGTGGCGCGACAGCCGCATGGGGCCGCGATGGCGCTCGACTACTGTATCATACTGCGGGCGCGCATCGAGCACAATCACGATTCGATTTTGACCCTCAAGGGATGCTCAGGGCGGGGAAATAGAAGCTTGGTGATCCTGACGAGAAACTTCTCGGTTGGATCCAATGTCGTGTCTATAATTAAGGGGCCTTGAGAGAGAGCGAAAGGAGATGAGATAGAGGGATGGGGAGGGGGAAGGGTGACTCATGGCGTGTCGACATGCCGGAATCGATTCCGGAGCGCGCATAGGGTGCAACTTGATGGCATGGAAGGAAAGCTGAGGTGGCTTTTCTCATGATACTGTGGTCATGATAGATGATGATGATACAAGGAGTGACATTTTGACAGCCCCGGGAAAATCCTGTGGACAAGAGTATGGATCCAATATCCCCGCCATGATACAGTACGCAGAAAAGAAGCGTCGGTCGCGCCGGTGCGGGATGTCAGGCATCAAATGCCCGCAAGATGGCGGCGAAGCGGAAGAAGCATAAATGAAGGCAGGCTTCTGTGTGGATGGATGAGTTGAGGAGACTAGAATGTATAGAGTGGTGAGTTGAACGAGGGCGGTGTTTGCATCGGCGTTAGGAGTGGCCAAGCTGGTGGACCAGTAGCCAGAGCACCGTCACCTTCCTACCAAAGACGAGTAGCCCTTTGAGATGTTCAAGAGGATTTTAAAAGGTGCCTCGCAATCGAATCTCTGCTTTCCTGTTCACGTGTCGCAAGCCGAGCCATCCCGCTTCATAACCAACCCACACTCTCCTTTCTCTTGCACCCTCACTTGGCTCTCCTCATGTCTCCCCGCTCCGACCTCACCGCTTTCGAAAAGACAATCCCCGATTATCGCAAGCGCATCCTCCTCTCTCTCTCCAAGGCCCTCCTCGTCCCCCCACTCCTCGCCTCCCTCGCCCTCCGTTTCACTTGCCGCTCCCTCTCATTATGGTTCTACCTGCCTCTCGCCCTTCTCGCCATTCCCCTCACCATCGTCCTCCGCTCCCAATACGCCATATGGACTCAGGACAGAGAGGCAGCCAGCTTAGGCGCTCGGCCAATCACCCGTGTGTGCGGTCGCTGGCCAGGAAACCTCGACGTCGTCCTTCGCCTGCTCAAGTCCTTCGAGAATGACTACGTCCTCCAAGGCTTCGCCGACCTCTTTCACGAATATGGTTGCACCACCCTCAACACGCGGTTCTTCTGGGATGATCAGGCAAGGCATATCCCCCCGCGGACCAACGACGGCAACTGACTACTCTTCTCTCGCTTAGATTATCTCCATGGACGAGAAGGTCTTCAGGTTTGTGGCGCATACCGGCTTCACCCACTTCGAGAAGGGCATTCTCTGGCACGAGCGGATGTGCGTCTTTTTCCCTATCGATTTCCCAGCGTCTCCCCCTTCTTAAGCGCTCATCCGTTTTTTCTGGAACAGCGACAAACTTCTGGGAACGGGTCTCTTCAACGCGTGCGTATGACGGATACTTCTTTTGATTGCCTTTATGCTCAATTTTTTCCAGTGAAGGAAATCAATGGAGAACCGTATGGAACCACCGCTTCTTCCCGCTCTGTTCCGGTACTCACATTTCGTTCATAGGGCCGCCAAATCGCTCGACCCTTTTTTACCAAAGAGCGCATCTCCGACTTTCACATCTTTGAGAACACGTCCGCAAAGACCCTCAATCTCATCGCCAACCGCGCTGCCGCTTACGCACCTATCGACATTCAAGACCTCTTGCAACGCTTTGCACTCGACTCGGCCGCCCTCTTTTTATGGGGTACTGCCCTCAACACCCTCGACCAGCCTCTCACCCAACCAGGGCGTGTCGTACTCGGCCCGAAGGGTTCCGCCCCGGCAGATGGCGGCGGCGAATGGGACGTATTCACAAACGCATTTGAGACCGTCGCCGTTCTTATCACCCGCCGCGGAGTGCAAGGCGACACGTGGCCACTGCCTCGAGCTCTTCAAGGACAAGACGGAGGAGCCCATACAGGTCATCATGGACTGGCTTGAGCCCCTCGTAAGGGAGGCCATCAATCGCAAGGCCAAACGCAGGGAGGCGAACGGCGATGCCAAGGTTAGCGCCCGGGACGAGGACACCGTTTTCTTGGATTACCTTGCTGATCGGACAGATGGTATTCATTTTTTCCGCTTTTGGTGCGCGTTGTTGATACATCTGTCAAATTCATAGATGTCGAGCACATACGCTATGAGCTTATTACGTTCCTTATCGCATCACGAGATACCGTAAGCGCCCATGTCTCTCTGTGTCAGCCAGCTCCCTGACGTGGCCCATTATCGATCTCGCTAGACATCCTCCCTCCTCACATTTGTCATATATCTCCTATCGACGAATCCCGATACGTGTCGTCGTCTCAGGGAGGAAGTCATCGAGACTTTTGGCCTCACCGGCACGCCTACCTATGTGCACCTCAAGAAGATGGAGTACCGTGCGTGTCTATGCGTGTTTTTCCCACTTCATTCCGAATAACACACATGCTCAGTGCATGCGGTCCTCAAGGAGACCCTTCGCCTCTTCCCGTCCGCCCCACTCGTAGCGCGCACATCACTCGACGAACCGCTCGTCATCCCGGGCACGAACAAGCTCTACCTTCCACCAAAGACGCAAATAATGATGTCCTCCCTCCTCGCACACAAACGACCGGACCTCTGGGGCCCAGACGCCGAAGTCTTCCGTCCCGAGCGGTGGCTCCAGCCCGCACTCCTCAACAAGGTCGCCGCGACGCCCTTATGTACTCCCCGTTCTACGGCGGCCCACGTGTCGTGCGTTTTCTTCCTCGTGTCGTTTCATTTGCGCTGACGTGTAGGATAGTGTTTGGGACAGGACTTTGCGCTTAATCAGGCGGGGTACTTCGTCGTGCGCCTGCTGCAGCGATTCCGCTCGTTCGACTTTGCGCCGGAGTTTATGCCTACCGGCTCGCTCCCGCCCGCACATTGGGCGGGCATGCCTGGACGCCAGGGTGTGGAGAAGATCCACCCGGCGATCAACTTTACGCTGCATAGCAAGGTGCGTTCGCTCGTATTGTTTTGCTGGACGGGGGGCTGAATCTGTGTGATACGTAGGGCGGCGTGTGGATGTTCGCGGAGCCTGTGCCTGCGACAGCGACGTCGTCATGAAACCCTTCGCTCTATTCCTAGAGCATCACGAGACACCTTTTTCTTCCTTCCGTTTTCCTGGGATTCATGGACCCTCACTGTTGATTCATTTACACGCTCATTCACCCCAATCCACTCATTTGTCCTATACGTTTGGTTGATCTATGTGGAAATATAAACGGGATGTACGAGAGTTTTTGTTGAGTCTCTTTTTGTGTTTGCCTTTCCAATTTTGTTTGAATACGTGGATCTTTCTTTTAGAAAAGTAAAACCTTTTATTTTTCTGTCCTTTTTTCTCTTTATCCTTGAATAATATACCACTCGCTCACTAGATGTGAGACTTTTCTCCATGGGCGTGTGCGTGGGCAACCTTGGCGCAACGTACTCGTTGTCTCGGGCTTATGCGGACGAAAAACGAAACGACACCAAGGATTACAGCACCACTTCACGAAACTCCCGGCGATACGAATACGTATATGCACATGGGGCAAGCATTGTACAAAGTGATGGACGACCGGTGTGAGAAAATCATAGCACACAAGCTGATGAATCATATCCACACCAACCGTACTTGCAGGCCGAATCCCAGGCACTTTTGCTGATTATTAGTGGGCGTTGCGTTGAATTTCAAAATAAAATAAAATGGCGACCACTTTGCCTTTGTCCGGTTATGGATCCAGGTCCAGGCCCACATGCCGCAGATCCCAAAAGCCAAGTCCAGGGGGTCGTCGTCGTCGTCGGCCGCCGTTTCCTGATGAGCTGACAGAAACAGCAGAACGAATGATTTCGTAAGACCTCTTTTATCCTGGGGCAAGCAAGGCACACATGGCGGGGTTGTCCTGTCAAGTGTGCTAAAAGCTTGGTACTGGCCGGACTTGACAAAGAAAACAGCTGTCAGGTCAGGGGTTGCCAATTCGCACCCCGGGGCCTGACAAATCTCGTTGGAAGCTTCGCCGGTCAGTACGACGTTACGGAAAAACTTTCACGCCGGCACAAACTGGAAAACGCACCGACTCGCAAGGTACGGTACTAAATTCCTTCGACCAGTGACGGCACCAATTGGAGGCGGCGGGGGTGACCCCCAGATCTCAGAAGGCACGGCGCAGCTTTTCTCGCCCGCCGTTTCGTAATAACGTTAAAGTATCAAGCCCAGCAGATTCTGGAAAAGTTCTGATACGCCCTCACCTGATATTGCAGAGCACGCCGACGGCCATCAAAGCTAATACTGCACCGCCGCTCGACGCGGCCCGGCCAACAGGAAGGACGTCCTGGGGAACGCCGCCAGCTGAAAGCCCCCGCCGGCATGCGGGACGTCCCCGCGCAGTCGTTGTTTCTCTGATGGAAAAACCACGCGCAATAATTGCGCCCCTTGCTACTGCATGCCGTTTCTCTGTACGGAGTTCAGTTACTATGTTCGTGTCCTTATTCGACAGGCAGCAAAGAAGCCCCCCCTTTTGTTACTAGGACACGGCGCTCACGCGTGCCAGCAGAAAGAAAACCGGACACGGCAATGAGAAGACGTGATCGGGACCTTTAGGAACCATGCACCATAGGAATTGTATCCTACAGGTCTCACGTCCATCGTCAGGACGAGCTGACCCCGGAGGTAAAGTCGTGCATCAACCCCGCCCCGGCGTTCTCTTGGTCACTGGTGGCCGTAATCATGCGTTGGGCAGACGCGCAATCTTTCAGTCGTCATGCACCGCCGCCGTGGAACTCGAAGTCGCCTCGTCGCGTCGTGCAGGAAAACGGCGCTTCGGGCATCACGTCCACGCGCTCAGCGCAGACCCCCCCAGAACTCGCGGGTGGCGGCGGCGCCACATCACCACTACGTGAGATACTCATGGGGATAGCAGACGCCGCGAAGGAGTGCTTCGGTCATTAATCATGCGCGCAGCGCTGGGCCGGACGACCATCATGTGATCCGATCCCCACATCCACCACGGTACCTTTAGTGAGTGTCTCATTGTAGGCGTTTTATTAATGTAATTGTGGTCATGTTTGGTCGACCTTCCAGGCGTTTGCCACTGCTCGGGTCTCCTTCCGCGGATCCGGTCACTCGTGGTCCCAATGGTGGAACCAACTACATAAAATAGTGATAGTGGTACAACTCTTGCTTCCTTGGTCCGTGCTGCGTTGCGTAGCATTGCGTTTTATCTTATTTTCGTGCGTCGCCATGCATAGCCTTGCCGGATAACTGTCGCAGTTCCAAACCGCCGCGTGCGTATCCATCTCCCACGTCGCCGCTCTTGGAGGGGAACCATTGAAGACTCGGAATGGGCCCGCCGGTGTCGTCTCATTTCGGATGGCAGGAAACCACGTCTCCCTACATTTTTCCGTGGTTTGATGAACTTGACCGTAGGCATCTTACATTGCGAAGCAGACTTTGCTTGACACTCGGACGACTTCTTCCGAGGTGTGACTTCTCCGCCGGTCCTCTCTCTGAAAGCGGAAATCTCGATTCTTTACAGTCGCTTCTCCGTTTCCGATGTTTATGCAAAGTGCGAATTTTGGCTTTCCAATTGATACTCCGCGAGTGCGACTTGGAGGTAATATCATTTGACAGTGTGTGTTGCCCTCCCTCCTTTCCGCGGCTCGTGATCCTGGGCTGATTGCTAGGAGATCCGAGACACCGAATAATCGGAAGGTTGCCACGAGCACCGCGGGCTATTGCGCAGCGAATCGATTTTCTGCTGTCCTCAGACCGTGACCTGAGTTATAGCATTTATGGGATCATGCAGGCGTTCTCCCAGGCTCATCTTCGACCACGCCAGTACTCCCGGCACCATGGACTTGCTGTTAACTAACGTTATGAGCCCGAACCGAACCACGAGCGTGGAGCTCGCGTCCAAGGAAGCGCAGCGAGTTTGGGCCCACTTCCATGAGTACACCAGTGCGTTGGCGATGACGCACTGGCAGTCTGTACTTGGCCGCGGGTTGCCGCACACGCAGAGCGCGGTTCGTTTGCGGCAGCACGTTATAGTACCTCGCTTACCAGTCCGCAAGGCCATCGGGTATGACCATTTCCGACTCGCCTGGGGTCCGAGAATCGTCTGTTGCTGCACCGTGACCCTCTAGTCGGAAGGCCATTGCACTTCGTGGATTTCCCTCCCGGGAAGCCCCAGGCCTGAGTAAGCGACGAAGGGTGCTGCACGCTCTGAACGAGCCGAGCGTTGATACGAATATGGGCACTTGACCCTCTCACAGTTCGTACTCTACATCGTTTGGCGTCTAGATAGACGCCCTCCACAGGATAGACTCTGGCTTCCCCTGCTCACATTAACGATCGACCCCCGTTGCAATACTATTTCTAAAAGTTCTACACCCGCAGCGGACTTTCTTGATTGAGATGTTCCGAGTGGGTATAGTAATCACATCCGTACATCGCTTTCCAACCGGACCCTCGAACTACTTGTTGTTATACTCTATCTCCCAAAAAAAGCGTAATGACCACTGTTTCTGTGTTCTTTCTCGGCGCCACTGGCTACATCGGTGGCAAGTGCCTTCAGCTACCCAACTTCAAGTTGAATTCCGTTTCTGAACGTGACCTATTTATCAGGGGCTGTCCTCGTTATGCTCGCTGAGAGCTTCTCAAACCTCGAAATTACCGCACTCGTGCGTAGCAACGCGCACTTGGACGTGGTTCGTCGCCCGCGCGTAGAGGTCGTCCAGGGCACGTTCAGCGATACCGACCTCATCACCTCGCATGCCCGCGCGGCGGACATCACCGTCAATATTGCGGACTCCGACGATGTAGGGCTGACCACGGCCATCTTGGCAGGCCAGAAAGCTCGCGTTGTCGAGGACAAGAAAAACCCTGCCGTTTTGTTGCACACGAGCGGGGTGGGCGTGTTCGCGGATACCACTAGGGACGGAAGACACGATCCCAATCTCAAGGTTTGGAATGTGCGTCGTGCTCTAGATGCTTCCGGTGGCGCGGAGGTCCTCATCTCCCACCCATGCAGGACGGAAATGAAGAGGACATCCGCGCCATCGATTCCGATAGGTTGCATGGCCCAGTCGACGTGTCGTACGCCCTTCCGGCACACCGACGTGTTGCGCGCCTTCCGCTTCCCTAACCTGTATCCCTCTTAGGATTCTGCGCGCGTCGACAGAGGGTTACACCGAGTCGTACATCATCTGCCCCGGAGCGATTGTCGGGCAAAGCATGGGACCAGTCGTCACTTCGTCGTTGTTCTTCAGGTTCATCACTGCCCTCGCGCTCAAGCAAAAGAAGTCCGTCTATATCGGGGAGGGCTCTAACGTCTTCCATGGGGTCCGTATACGTCTCGAATGCGTTCAGTCTGGCTGATTGTCGCATCCCGGGCCGTTCTTCTACAGGCGAACCTGGAGGACCTCGTCGACCTCTACAAGCTTGTCTTTGAGCGCATCCTGAGCCGTAAGGATGCCAGGGCGAGTCCATACGCGAGGTACTACATCGCCGCCAACACACCACTAGTGTGGAAGAACATCGCTACTGTGCTCGGGAAGACCCTCAAGCAGATGGGAAAGATAGAAAACGCAGCGCCGCAGAGCATCTCCGTGGCTGATCTCTCGTCTAGCCCCGAGTGCGTGTGGCTTTCCCTTCTCTCCTCGCCTCGCTTTTTTACGCTCTTTATAGAGTCACGGTGTTTATCGGCGCAAGTCAGAACGTCCAGGGAGAACGGGCCCGAGCTTTGGGGTGGAAGCCGACCGTTGTGGTATTGGAGAACTGCATGGACGAGGGTGTCAAGGTTGCGCTCGAGGTCTTACCAAAAATCCAATGATCCATGTTGTACGGTGTGTCGATCGCCGAAATTTACGTAGTAAACTGTCTACTGTACGATATATAGGCCTAGGTGTCCCATCCTGTTCTATTCGACAATTATTTGTGGTGATCATCTCATCGTGCCCAACCCGCGCCGTACGGGCCGGATTGACACTATCGACACACCGTGAACGCGTGAACTGTGAACACAACTCGTGCGGCCCAGTGATGCATGATGCATGATGGCCGACATATCGCAGACATCAATTTGAAAGGCACTCAATCAGGCAGAGACTGACAAAGCTCGACAATCAATTCACCGAATGGTCACCGCTTTGCGCCTTGTTGGTCCCAATGCGGATCTGAGTAACAATAACGGTGGGACTCGGGGTTCAGGGTCGTCCCAATCCTCTCTCTATATAAGCTGATTGATCTTCGCCCTTTCCCGTTCATCTAAATAGGTCTGTGAACTATGCCCACCGTATTCTACCTTGGCGCGACAGGTTACATTGGAGGTTCGTACAACCGCGCATCTGCAAGCGTGGCACCGCAAGAGTATCAGTGTCTCACTTTTGGTCTCGCTTAGGCTCCGTGCTTGTTGACCTACTTAAGATCTACCCGGATCTCGAAGTCACTGCACTGGTGCGCAACGCCGCGCACATCGACGCGGTCCGCGGTCTAGGCGTAGAGGTCGTCCAAGGCACCTTCAGTGACGTCGATCTCATCACCTCGCACGCCCGCAAAGCGGACATCACCGTCAATGCAGCAGACGCCGACGACGTGGCGCTCTCCACCGCTATTCTGGCCGGGCACAAGGCGCGCGTCGTAGAGGACAAGCAGTCCCCGGCCGTCTTGTTACACACGAGTGGGGTGGCGGTATTCTTGGATGGCGGGAAGGAGGGGAAGCACGACCCGAACAGCAAACTCTGGAATGTACGTCGTCTGTGTTCTCTATTTTTTCTGCAAGAAGCTCATCCATGTTGTACGCTGGTCAGGACGGGGACGAAGCGGATATTCGTGCGATCACTCCGCAGATGTTGCATGGGCAAGTGGACGCACCGTATGTCCTTCTTGTGAATTAATGTGTGTACGTGTACTCAAACGAGCACACCGCTGCTGCCTAGGATTCTGTGTGCTTCGGAGGAGGGCTATACGGAGTCGTACATCATTTGCCCCGCCGCGATTGTCGGCCCGCCGACAGGGCCCGTCCCCTCCGCGTCGGTCTTCTTCCATTTCATGACGCAGCTCGCACTCGGGTTCAAAAAGGCCATCTACGTCGGAGAGGGCTCCAACATCTTCTACGCGGTGCGCGGTCCTTCCGAGTCACCCTTCTTCCCCGAAGCCGCTCATCGTCACGGGAAATCATGATCATCTTAGGTGCGATTGGATGACCTCGTCGACCTCTACAGACGTGTCTTTGCGCGCATCCTAGATCGCGTGGATGCCAAGGCGAGCCCGTACGCGAGGTACTTCATCGCCGTCAGCACGCCGCTGTCGTGGAGGGATATCATGACCGTATTCGGTGGTGTCCTTGCGCGCAAAGGAAAGCTGGGAGACGCCACAGCACATAGCATCTCCTTGTCGGAAGCCCCCTATCCGTGCGTGTAGCGACCCTGTGTTCCTATCTTTGCGTTCGCGTCACGCACGTATCACTCACACGCTTTCTCTTCTCCACCCCGCAGGGCATCGATCTTCCTCGGTTCTAGTCAGCACGCTCGAGGTGAGCGCGCCAAGGCCCTGGGATGGGAGCCGCGGCCAGTGGTGTTGGAAGACTGGGCAGAAATGGGCATTTCTGCCTCGTTGGAAAAGCTGCAACAATAGTTATCACGTCTTCGCACCAATAATGTTTGTTTTGGGATTCCATGTTTCTTTCTGGAAATAGTGGGAAAGCTGTTTGTCATTTGTTACGAGTCCAGGAAGACACCTCACCTTCTGACGCCCTGTCATTGGTAAACAGAAAAGCCCGGGCGCAACTGATGACGAACTTGAACTGCGCCCGTGCTGACTGACTAACCGGCGCCGTGTCAGATCCATGTATAAATGACACCGTGGGATCGATTGTAAGTTAATCGCAAGTCCATCAGAACAATGACCACCGTGTTTTTCCTTGGAGCGACGGGCTACATCGGCGGTGCGTGCGATCACACATGAGAGTCCTCGGGCCGGGCTCTCCGCAAAGCTCATTTGCCTTACCACAGGCGCCGTCCTCAGCGCACTCGTCAAGGTGCACCCCACGCTATCCGTCACCGCGCTCGTGCGCCGGCCAGAGGCGATCGAGCGCGTGAGCGCGCTAGGCCCGCACGTGCGCGTGGTCGAGGGGTCCTTCACCGACGCGCGCGGCCTGGAGCTCGTCGAGCAGCACGCACGCGCGGCGGACATCGTCGTCAACGCGGCGTGCTCTGATGATCTCACATTGCATTCGGCGATCCTAGCGGGTCAGCGAAAGCGCGTGGAGGTGGATGGCAGGCCGCGCGGCGCGCTCGTGCACACGAGCGGCGGGGCGATATCGCTGGACCCGTCGCGTGCGGGGGCGAACGACCTCAATGGAGAGATTTGGAACGTACGTAGTCGCCGCTTTTTTGTGCACGGCCAACTGACGCGGGGTTCCGACTTTAGGACAGCAATCCGGCGGATGTGCGCGCTCTCACTACGAGCATGGTTCAAGGCCAGGTCGACATCCCGTGCGTATCTATTTTGATGCTCACCAAGCTCTACTTCAAATCTGATTGGAGCTGCGTTCCTTCCGACGTTCTTACTTTGGGTCGAAGGATCTTGCAAGCTGGCGAAGAAGGCTATGTCGAGACTCATGTCGTCTTCCCGGGCGGAATAGTCGGAGAGGCCCACGGGCCCGTGCTCGCAGGGTCGGTCTTCCTCAAGCTCCTAATCCAGCTCGCGACAGAACGCCAGCGCGCATGCTACTTTGGCGAGGGTACCAACATGCTCTATCTGGTGCGTATTACAGCCCAACCCCATTTCTGACGCGCTGGGTGAACGCGGTTCTTGACAGGCCGACGTCAATGACCTTGCCGATCTTTATCTGCGCGTTTTCGATCGCGTTCTGACCGGGGCGGACAGGGACGTGAGCCCGTACGAGCGATATTATATTGGGGCGGTCAACGCGTTGCCCTTCAAGACCATCATGTCGGCGATCGGAGAGTCTCTCGCTCGCCGCACGCTGCTGGAAGATGGTACACCAGAATCGATTGCCGTTGATCAGGTCCCAGATCCGTGGGTCCTAGTCCTACCCTCCGCAATTATGGTGCTGATCCTACTTGGGTGCAAAGCTTCTCACGCATGTGGGCCACCACGCAGCGGCTGGAGCCCACGCGGGGCAAGAGAATCGGTTGGAACCCTAGGTCGGTAGACATAAGGGAATTTCTGAATGAGTCTATTGACGCTGCATTGGATACGATACATCGGAAATTGTGAGGCGGGAGTCTCTCGTGTAGGGTACTCTGATGGAATCTATTCCGCCTGAGGCGATTGCGGGCACGCCTGCGCGCAGCGACCGCAAAGCCCCACATGGCCGCACAACGCGCTTAGGCGCTGTTTTCAGATTTGTTTCCCGAACGGCCTTGGACGATTGTTGTTTAGTTTTGTGCACGTGTTAGGTTGTTATGTTCGGTTTACTCTGTTCGGGTAATTCTGTTATAGCAAAATGACGCATATCGCGAATTCGTCTCTGTCGCTTCTGTCCCGCCTCACCCCCCCGAATACTACATTCGCATAACACTCAATGAGATGAGCCTGAGTACTCCAAGGTGTGTCTCTGGCTTGTCGTATTGCCGAACCAACTGACTGAGCGCTGGTCTTCAATTAGCCATTGTCCTCTGGCCACCTCCTTTCCGCCGAGTGTCACCGAACAGTCCCAATTGGTCGGTTCTCCCAGGTGTGCTCAGTGTCTTTGTTTGCCATAGTGATCAGCAATTAAATACTCACCGTTGATCCTCGGTTAGCATTCGTCTGCTCTCAGAGTGCCAAGTGGTTTATCGCCTGGCGGCACCTCACTGGCACATGGCTCTTACAATGGCTTGAAAGTGTTGAGTTTCCAGCGCACGCGAGGCCGATGTGGCTCGCGTTGGCGATCATACCCGCTTGTATTTGACTGATTGATTACTGTAATTCGTTTGACTTGTGAGTTAATTACCTTCTTGTCTCGATTCTGGATATCATACGATACCTCATACCCATGTGAATACGGTACAGACGGAAGCCCGTCTTTCTTGAGTAGTACTTATACCCACGTAGTTCATCGTGTAAACCTCAGTCATCGCTCGTATAGGCGATTCCTGAGGTAATTACTTTAGTTCCTTTACAGTACGCTTACGCCTAGGCAGTTTACTTCGTCTGTCTAGTTTGTGTCTAGTGCTTCTGCACACCGTTCGCCTTCGCGCGCTGAGCTTCACTTTCGTTGAGAGGACTCCGTAACCTGCTAGAGGTTATGGGCCCTGGCGAGCGTCGCTAAACCTAGCTTGCTCGTCTGTTGCTGCCTTTACTGTTACTATGGCCTCTCAACCACCCGCTGCCCCGCCTGCTGCTGTACCACCTGCTGTCCCGCCTGCTGGAGGAGTACCTCCTGCCCCAGCTGCTCCTGGTCCGCTGCACTCGCGACTCGCCCCGACATCTCGTTCGCCGTGTCCACCGTGGCACGCTTCGCGTCAAACCCCGGTCCTGCGCATTGGGAGGCGGTGAAGCGAATCTTTCGCTATCTCGCTGGCTCGCGCGACCTGTGGCTCTCGTACGGCGAGGCGCGGCGTACGCTCGTTGGGTACACCAACGCCGACGGCAGCATGGTCGAGGATCGCCGAGCCATCTCAGGCCACGCGTTTCTCATCGACGGCGGCACCATCTCGTGGTCCTCCAAGCGGCAGGAGATCATCTCCCTGTCCACCACAGAGTCCGAGTACGTTGCCGCGACTCATGGGGTGAAAGAGGCGCTTTGGCTGCGCAGCCTTCTCTCAGAGGTCTTCGGTAACGTACTCGGACTCCGTGGTGGACAGGGAGATGATCTCCTGCCGCTTGGAGGACTACGAGATGGCGCCGCCGTCGATGAGAAACGCGTAGCCCGAGATGGCTCGGCGATCCTCGGCCATGCTGCCGTCGGCGTTGGTGTACCCAACGAGCGTATGCCGCGCCTCGCCGTACGAGAGCCACAGGTCGCGCGAGCCAGCGAGATAGCGAAAGATTCGCTTCACCGCCTCCCAATTCGCAGGACCGGGGTTTGACGCGAAGCGTGCCACGGTGGACACGGCGAACAAGATGTCGGGGCGAGTCGCGAGTGCAGCCCAGTTAAGGGCGCCGACCGCGTAACCTGCTAGAGAAAGTTGTTCAAGGTCACCGGAATGAATGCGCTCGAGGTATAACCTCAAGCACTCCTGTGGTGACCGCAGTGGGTGCTGACTTTGTGTGGCATAGGCAAGCGTTACGGGCATGTAACAACAATCAGTGTGCTTCCAGACGATGTCTTGCTTGAAATATTTGACGTCTGCCAAGATACTTTGAACTATTGGTCCCTCCTCGTATGGAAATGGCACTTACTGGTACATGTGTGCCGAAGATGGCGACAAATCGTATTTGCGTCACCACACCGTCTCAACCTCCAAATCCTTTGCACACACAAAACTCCTTTCAGGAAGAATTTGGATATCTGGCCAACCTTCCCTATCATCATTGGATACTACTTTGCGTGGAACATCGAAAGACCCGTTGACATGGACAGTATCATTGCTGCACTTGACAACTCCAATCGTGTAAGTCATATCAGGCTTCATGTAACGGGTCCAGAGTTGCAAATGGTGGCCGCAGTGATGCAGGAGCCATTTCCGGCACTGAAACGTCTTTTTCTCATGTCGAACAACTGGAACGCCCCAGTCGTTCCTGGTGAATTCTTGGGTAGATCTGCACCGTGCTTACAGGAAGTCTACTTGTCCGGCATTCCCTTCCCAGAATTACCAATCCTTCTTCCGTCTGCCAGTCGTCTCGCCTCGCTCAAACTTCTTCACATACCTCATACTGTATCACCTGAGGCGATGGTTGTGGGTTCTGGCCATGTTGACAAGGCTCAGATCGCTTCACATTGGGTTTCGATCCAGCTCGCCGAATTCCCACCCTGATCAAATACGCCAGCCACCCATAACACGGACTGTCCTTCCTGCTCTCACCTTCTTTTCCTTCTCCGGTGTTCATAAATATTTGGAGGACTTCGCAGCACAAATCGATGCCCCTCGGCTCGACTCGATCGTCGTATGCTACTCGAATTGGCTTGTTGACTTACGCCAGGTTGATCGATCACTCAGAACATCTCAGGCGGCCTATGAGTTTCTCCGTAGGGTTTCGGCATCACAAAGTCTGCCTCGTTGCTCGTCCCATCCCCGGACTCTGGAATGTTCCCTGTTGTATTGATGTTTGCCCCCAATGCAGCTGGCAAGAAACTTCACACATAACTCAGGCACTTGGTCGGATATCTGCTGTACTCTCTAACATTGTTTATTTCACCATTAGTTGGTGTGAGGTGCCACTGCGTTATAAACTGGACTTGGAGGGCATGGGCAATATTGACTGGCTGCAACTCCTCCACCCATTCACCTCCGTGCAGACTATGACGGTGTCTGTGCAATTCGCAGGGTACATTGCCTACGCACTCGAAGGCGCCACCAGAGAAATGGCCACCAAAGTGTTGCCAGCCCTTGACTTGCTTTGGTTAGAGGACCAACCGGCGTCATCCGTTGACAAGTTCGTCGCTGTTCGCCGGGACTCTGGTTGCCCTGTGACCATCGCCAACTCGAAAATGGAACTTGAAGAAAGAATAAAGACCTACATTTAGGAATAAGGGAAGAAAGTGCTATAGTACCTGTTGCGTACCATATAGCCTGGTTTTGTATGATCAAACTATCCTGCCGTAGTACTTACGCAACGACGTGGACGTCCATAAATGATAATGGACTTGTCGAGCTTGTCTTGGACCCCTGGACTCAGGATCTTGGATACGGTGCATGATGGCAGTCCGCCATGAACGGAGAGGGAAATGGGTAAGGTAGCGGTCACCAGGAACCGTCCCCCCCTTATGTCAGCAGCCACTCACCTTTTCTCGCCCTCAAAATTCCTCTCCCACATCATCAAAGTATAACTATCTATTCAGTAAGGGTTGAAGTGTACATCTGTAGCTACAACATGTACTAATTTTTATTTAAAAATATTGAGATTTGACAGAGATTTAAACAAATGTTTTCCTTTTTTTGCAAAACATGTTTTCTCACCTTTCTGCACTTTTTGTCAAAATGACTCGCACTTTTGATACATTATATAATCAATCACGTGACCTATAGCCCACCAATGAGAGAGCGACGATTAGATCTCAGCTATGGGCCAAAAAACGTGCGGCCAAAGGCCCGCGCAAAAACTCTTGCAATTGCACGGCAAAAGCGCTTGAACGAGTGGTATGTTTTATAAAAATATATAAAGGAAGATGATGCGAGCCCCGCTGATACCCTAAACCGTCCCTGATCGCTAGGAAACGGTCTACAGCTGGGTGAGCGCAGGGTGTGAAGTGTCGCAAGCGGTCGCGCAGGCCTCCGCGGGGCACGAGATGTCGTATGTAGGTTCGCGGCGGTAGCGAACGCGTCAGTGTAGAAGGGCTAGTGCCGCGTGCGAGTGCGGCGAGGTCGGGAAGGGAGATGGGGTCGGTCGGTCGCAAGTGGTCGGAAACGGTCGCGCACGCTTCGGCACAGTGCGAAACTTCGTATAGTTGGCCGCTGTGGTTGGGAACACGTCGGGTTCGAGTTACTAAGGCCGCGCGCAAGTGCGGCACACTGGGAACGCGAGGGAGTGAGCTACACTGAGCTCAAAAGTCCGAAATCTGTGAGGGAAAGTCTCTGCTATAACCTGAGGTGTAAAGTTGTAATTACATGGCCTATATACTAAGGAGAGTAGGCTAAGGAAAGAGGGTGAATTAGATAAACAGGGGAAAGCTAAAACGTGAAGGGGAGAGTCCGGGACAAGTGGGAGACTAAGCGTGCATAGAACGTGGGAAAGCAGTGAAGCGGTGGAAGCGCGGGAACGCGGCGCTTAGAAAGCGTACAGAAAGCGCATGGAAAGTGTATGGAAAGTGCAAGAAGGCGCGAGCGAGTGTGGGCGAGTGCGAGCGAATGCAAGAAGTAAGTAGAAAAAGCGAAAATAACCCTTTTCAGGGCCCAGGGAGAGCGTGGTCATATCAGCGCGACCTGTCTTCGAGTGCTTACGAGCCATTTGCAAGGTGATTGGTGTCGGCATCCATGGCTATGTGAGGTGAGGGCAGGCGATGGCAAGGGAGAAACATTGGAACGATAGCAAAGTGCAACGCCGTGAGAATCCAATAGTGATGGTAAAGTTCAGTTTGAACTTTGGTGCGAACCCGAACTTTCCTGAACCGAACCCCGGTTCAGGGTTCGGGTTCGGCCACTGACCCGAACCGGACCGACGGTTCAGTTCAGGGTTCAGCAAAACCCTGATATTTGTGAACCGTTGTGAACCGTGTTTGAACAGGTTCGAACCAAACTTTTGATACTGTAGCTGGCAAATGTACAATTTCTGAAATTTCCAAAATGAAGTACTGTATATTACAGTTCTTGTTCCAAAAGTGCAAAAGTGTGTGCAAGGTGCGGATCCACAAGTCTGAAACCATGGGGATCCATGGGACCCTGTGTGTGGCGTCGTGTGGCGGCTGCATTGTGGCTAGTATCACATTTGCTCTCTTATTGCCTCCCATCATTTGTGCCATTCTTTGTCTGTACTCCAACCTTTTTGCGGTCACAGAACCCTAACCATGAATATGATGGCCTTGACGATGACAATGGCAGGGCAGCTGCGGGAACACCATCAATGTGGCTGACAATGCAACAATGACGTTGGGACCTCGTGTCAATGCAGACTTGACTCAGAGTTGTTTTGCCCTTTCTGGGCCACTGTGTGATAACTGACAGTTCGAGTTCTTGCATAAAGACTCTAAGCTTCTGTCCCCTCGTGCCTCCACAGTATCTGTATGTTTAGCGCGTGACTTGTCTCCACGTTAGGTTGAGTGTGCTCCCTTCACAGTTCACTACCACTTTACACTTGACTTGGCATAGCATGGCAGTTGCACCGCTACAGTTTCAAGTTGCATATGCAGCCAACCAATGATTCATTGTTGGTTTGGTTAGTTAATGCAACTTTGAGTGGGGTGAGTCATGTCACCATCTGACTCATGTGCGCTTCCAACCACAACTGTGGCACTGTGTTGATGATGATGATGGCAACAGCAATATCAGCGATGACAACTACAGCAATGTCAAGTGTGACTCGGACTGCGAAAATGACCTCTTCAGTAAGGTCTTGCCCCATACTCTCACTGTGCACCTACTGACAATTATGGTCTGCCACACCCCCGTGCTGCTCATCCTCATGCCTGGCCAACATTTCGTCATATCAGCACCTCCAGCCCGATGCTGCTCGATGAACCATATGGACCCCCCTGCTGAGTCTTTAGACAACAGCATTTAGAACAATGAGGATATTATAGTAGCTCATAGTAGTAATTGTACATAGTTATAGAAACAAAAATCAATTGTTTTTGCAAACTATACCACAAAAGCGTAACACTTACCTGGTGACACTGCACGTTTGGTGTGATTACGTAAGCAGAATCCTCGGTTTTTGTCATTTTTGGTTCAGTTCAGGTTCAGACCCTCCCTGAACTGAACTGAACCGATGTGAACCCAAACCAAGGGTTCAGTTCAAGGTTCGGCCAAACACCCGAACCGAACCCTAAGTTCAGTTCATGGTTCAGCCAAAAGGGTGCTGAACCGAACTGAACCGAACTTTACCATCACTAGAATCCAAGACAGAAACACAAGACCAAAAACACCGAAAACAGACGATTTCGGGCCCAGAGCCCATGCTAACCTTACAGCACTGCAAGAAGCCCAGAAAGTAGCTGTTCAACTAAGAGAGATCAGGCACATCAGGAACACAAGACATCAAAATGTACCAGGGTAACTCAAGGATGACACGATGATGCTTTACCGCCGTGAAAAGGTGCTGCTTGAGGTGCTGAACCTGAGATTTGATACACTTACATAATACAAACCCTAGGGTTACAAGCTTATATAAGGGGGGATGGTTCTGGCCGGTCTAAGGCAAAGCGAGGCACGAGCGGTGCCTTAGAGCATCGTCTTTGAGTGAGCGGGCATGGCGGCATGTGACTCATTCTTTCCTTGCCTGCCGCCACCTGCCCGCCCGCTTTTCCAACCGGTCTAGAAAACCAGAATCCTTCTTTTTATTAAGTTCCTGTCCCCTCTTAAATACATTATCGAGCTACCTCAACCCTCACACGAAGAATGCCTCACATATTTGAGGACCCGGCTTTTTCTAGATGCCCGAACTTCCAGGGCGATGAGTGGAATTTTCTAAGACAAACCATGGTTGATGCTAACCAGGGCGAGGATCCCCTAACTGAGGAGGAGGCCACCCAGCGTCTGAGAGAAACTTGGACCAGGGAAAACAACAATCAGAAAGACGCCTGGAACGAACAGTGCGAGCAGGACCAGGCAGAGCGAGACTGGCGCAGGAGGAAGAAGATGCCCAGCAGGCCTTGCGCGACAAAGAGGCTGAACAGCAGCGCAAGGAAGCAGAGAGGAAGACGCCAAAGATCGGCTCTTTCATCAGAGGCCAGGGCGTCAGCAACTGGATTGAGCCACGCCCGGCCCAGTACGCCCTCAGCAAGATCAACAGTGTAACGCCACCACAGGGGCGTTAGGTACGATGTGTACCTCGTAAGTCAACAGGATCGGAAAGGGGCGAGTCGGTCAGGACTCAGTTCGATGATGAATAAGTACCACTAGGCCTCCCAGGGACACTAGGGTAATAGCGGAAGTCAAGGCTCAAGCGCAAAGGCGAGCAAAAGCAGGGACTCAAGCGGAAGTGCGAGTCAAACAGGAGTCGTGAGGCAAAGACGATGTGGTATTACACAAGAAGTCAAGTCTACTGTACAAGCTAGGTAGGGCGTGACTTATATACCAGTACAGGGTGTTTGTATGCTACAAACACATGGCGCGATCCTAGGGTATGGGCCCTAGCGAGCTAATCGAGTAATGTGAAAGGGAAATCTGTAAGTAGAACAAGCGAATCCCGCGGGAGCACGCAGAAGTCAGATGGCATCTGCGGACTCTAAAAGTCGTAAAATCGGCCATCATAATGGTCAGGCGGTGAGTGCAAGATAGAAGCCGAAGAAGGAGAAGAAGCGGATCATGGGTAAAAGTACACGCGAACATGAGACAACACATCAGAGAAAAGATAAGGAATAGTCTGAGTTCGTAACATTACCCCCCGTCAGACTTGAAGTCGCCACGACTTCAACTAGTCACTGGTATAGTAGCAGTCCTCCTCTGGTGCGACGTTGGTAGGTGTGGGAGATGGGGTACAGGGGCAAGTGTGACGGCGTAAGAACATGTAACGCCCGGACTCACCACACTCCCTACAACGTTCGTACAATGGGCACTTGATCTCGTCATGCCTCGCGTCGTACCTCAGACACTTACCGCACCACCTTGGGTGGCTGTCAGGATCGACATATGAGGGGGACATGGGGGAGAGCCTGCGAATAAGGCAGGCGTTGGACCTGTGGACACGGCTACCACACCACTTACATGGCTCGCGCTCCTTTCGGTCTGGGCACTGAGCCACAAGGTGCTCCGTCGACTTGCACTGGAAACACTTGCGCTGCCGCTGGCGTCCTTCTCCTTGAAGGCGCGGCATCTCGCATGGTCCTCCAACGCGCGGTGGTAGGGGAGTGGGCTCCGGCGACGCTCGTGGGCGTGTCGGTTTTGTGTGGAGGTCGGCGTATTTGTCGGTGATGAGGGGGATGACATGCGAGTACTGGAGACGCTTTCGTACACTCGACATGTCCATATCGAGATGGAACTCATCCCGAGTGAGCTCCACCTCTAATCGTCTGACGTCCGCGTGGCGCGTAATGATTGCGTCTCGACATGTGAGGCACTCTCGCAGTCGAGAGATGTCCGCGTGGACTCGTGGGGCTCGCAACTCTGCGAGCACCTCGTCCAGGACCATCGCGCGAGGGTCATGGGGGTGGAACATGTTGATTTGGTTGTCGGTGACGTGTTGGGGCAGCTGCTCCCCGTGAACTGCGATTAGGTAGACTTGTGAGACGTAGCAGGGCTCCCCTTTGCCCATTGTACCAATGACCTCCTGATAGTTCCACCGATAATAGATGTACTTGGCGGTGGCCTGTGGATAGCCCGGGTTGCCGATCAATAGCGGGAAGAAGAAGGGGGAGGCAGGGTCGTTGGCGAAGAAGGGGAGGCCCGGGTCGGTAGCGTCCTCCTCTTCTTCTTCTTCGTTGTCAAGCAGGGCGAGCCTGGGATCCGGCTCGACTTGGCGGGTCTGAGGTCGGGGTGTGAAAACATGGCCCATCCCTGCTGGGAATGGGGGAAAGGGGACATGGGCGGCTGGGACTGCTGGAGTTTCGAGAGGGGGAGGTGGTGTAAGGGAGTACAGGGCTGGGGCGTCATGCACTTCGATGGGCGTGTCAACTTTCGGGGATGGAAGGGAGAGGGTAGGGGGCTCAGGTTCGGGTGATGCGGACGGAGAGAGGGGGGTGAGCGGTTCCTCCAGCTTCGAGAGTGCCACTGCAGCGAGAGCGAGGACCGGGAGTGGTGGCGAGCTAGGTTCCACAGAGTACGGCGTACGACCGTCTACTTCGGACGGGACACCTAGGTCCTGTGATGGTACTGTGAGATTTTCGAGGATAACCTTGACTGGGCGACGAGCGGGGATAGTAGAGACGATAGGAGTAGTAGACATGATAGAGATGAGGACAGGCAGTAATGGGCGTCGGAGGGGTGTTGTTTTATATCTTTCGTCCAGCCCCATCGGCGGTAGGATTTAGGTGATAGAAGTCGGTGATAAGTTCTGAGGCGTGTCGTACATTTTCGAGTGGTTCCCACGAGCTGTCGCTTATGGGAAACCCCTTCCATTGGACTAGGAATTGCAGCTTGCACCCTCTCCCATGCAGTCTCGACTGCAGGATGCGCTCCACTTCAAATTCTTCTTCTCCATCGACAAGGTCCGGTGGAGGACGTGTGAAGTTTGCGCCGTGTAGTTCCGTTTCCTTATATGGAGTGAGGAGGTTGGCGTGGAACACGGGGTGAATCTTCCATGTGGTGGGAAGTTCCAATTCGTAAGAGACGTCCGATAGGACCTTCTTAATACGGAAAGGTCCGTGGCGCTTCGGACCGAGTTTGGCGGTTGGGTAGAAGGTTCGCAGATTCGTCCCTTCTAGCCAGACCTGGGCTCCTTCCTGATATGGAACGAAGCGCGTCTTCCCTCGCTTCATCATCAAGTCTTGCGCGTGCTTAATACAGTCTTGCGCATGTTGCCGTCTGATGACCATTTCTTCTAAGCGCTGTTCAACGGATGGGGATGTTGTAGGCTTTGGCGTCCACATGGTGCGTGGTTCCCAACCCATGATAAGGGAAAAGGGGGATTCTTTTGTGGTGGCGTTTGGCCAGGCGTTGTGCGCGAATTGCGCGACTGGTAGTGCCTCAGCCCAGTTGTCTTGTTGCACGTTGCTCCAGTGTCGTAAGTACTGCTCCAGCCACTGGTTCGTGCGTTCTGATTGTCCGTCTGTCTGTGGATGGTAGGCGGAGGAGATGTTCTGACGGATGCCGAGGACTTTACAGAGGTTTTTCATGAAGGCGGAAGTAAATCGGGGATCTCGGTCTGTGATAATCTTCCGAGGGATGCCGTAATGCGGGTATACGTGACGCAGATAGAGTTGTGCTACTCCCTCTGTGGTTATCGACTCGTGACAGGGGATGAAGATGGCTGCTTTTGAGCAATCGTGGTCTGTGATTGTCAGGATGGAGTCATACCCGTTGGACACTGGGAGTTTCGTGATAAAGTCCATGGCTACGACTTCGAATGGTTCAGCGTTTGGGTCTGTGGTGATGGGGAAGAGGTGTGGTTTTTGTCGGTGTGTGTTGATTTTGTTGGCCTGGCATGTTGCACAACCTTTGACGTAGTCTTCCACATCCTTGCGCATGTTGGGCCACCAATAGTCGCGACGGAGAAGTTTGAAAGTGTTTGCGATTCCGGGGTGTCCCATAGCGGGAGTATCGTGGAAAAAGGTGATTACCCCCCGCTTAAGATCGTTGTCGCCCACGACAACCAAGGCATCGCCTTTCCACCACAGCCCCCCTACCTTCTTCAGGTTATGAGGCTCTACCCATCGCAATACGTCCTTCTCATCAAGGTTCTGTGAGATCTGGGTCCAAATGTCCATGTCGTGCATTGACATTTCCGTAGCGCAGATGAATCGTTCGGCGGGGAGGACGGTTACATTGTTGTTGTCCTCTCCGTCGACTACGTAATCCGCTCGTCTTGACAGGGTGTCTGCGCGACCGTTCTTTACTCCAGAGATGTGCTTCAATACGAAGTCGTACTCCGACAGCTCCAAGAACTCGCGTGCCACTCGGTGACTAATTTTTCATGGTTCCTTCCAGTACTGAAGGTTGGCGTGGTCAGTGTGGATGATAATCTTGTGTGGGGAGCTGACAAGGTACGTTCGCCATGCCCTCAGCGCTTTTACAACCGCTAGTAGTTCTCGGTCATAAATGTCGTAGTTGCACTCTGCTGAGCTGAGTGACTCAGAATGGAATGCAACGGGGTGCAGTTTCTGGTCTGGGCCTAATTGATTCAATACGGCCCCAATAGCTATGTTCGAGGTGTCTACCTCTAGCTCAAACAGTTTTAAGAGGTCAGGGAACAATAACGTGGGTTCGCGCCCAATACATCGCTTGATGCTTGTGAACGCATCTTGCTCATCTTGTCCCCAGCGCCATGGTGTGTCTTTTCATGTGAGGTTGTGGAGTGGTCGCGCGAGTGAGGAGAATCCTCGGATGAATCGGCGGTAGAAGTTACAAAACCCGAGGAATGTGCATACTTCTCGAAGGGTCTTCGGGGCTTGCCACTCCTGGATGCCCCGTACTTTAACGGGGTCCATGCGCAGGTTCCCGTGGCCTATGATCAGCCCTAAGTACTCCACTTCAAGGACCTCGAATTCGCATTTCTCTGGTTTGATATACAGGTCGTGCTCCTCACATAGACGGAGGACCTCGTGAAGCACGGTACGGTGGTGGGGGTAGTCGATGGCGGTTGCTATTAAGATGTCATCCATATAGACGATCACTTCATTGGTGAGGACAAGGGGTCGAAAGATGGTGTCCATCATTTCTTGGAATGTCGAGGGCGAATTCGTGAGGCCAAAGTACATAACTAGAGGTTCGTAGAGCCCCTGGTTGGTTTTGAACGCGGCCTTCCACTCATCCCCCGCGTTGATTCGTACGTTGTTGTAGCCCCACTTGATGTCAAGCTTCGAATATAGGCGTGCTCCGCGTATTCGATCTATTAGTTCGGGGATGAGGGGAAGGGGGTAGTGGTTTCGAACGGTGATCTCGTTCAACCGTCGATAATCTTGTACGGGGCGTAGTCTACCATCCTTTTTCTTGATAAAGAAGAACGGTGATGCGTAAGGGGACTTCGACGGGTGTATGTACCCTTTTTCCAGTTGTTCTGTGAGGAACATCGTGAGTGCCTCCTGTTCGTTTTGTGCGAGGGGGTAGACTTTGCAATCGAGTGCGGCGGGGGCGTTAGGCAACAGGTCAATGGCGTGATCCCAAATACGCGACGGGGGGAAGCGATGGGATGCTTCCTTGTCGAATATTTTTCGGTGTCGATGATACTCTTCCGGGACCATTTCTTCAAACGTCCGTTGTTCCTTCTTCGCTGCTTCTCGTTGTGCTAATTCCAACGCAGTCATCGTCTTTCGCAAAAATGCGATCTGGGGTTCGCGCTCATCGTCCATGAGCTGTTCCCATGCCTCCTCGTCAAGTTCATACATCTCCAACGCCCGAATGGATGCTTCCATAGGCATGGCTTCGTCTGACACAAGTGAAGGCTCGAGACCACAACTGGCTGAAACTCCTCATTCAGCGTTGCGTCCCCCCACTTGATCCCTGGCTCGAAGGCCATGAACCAAGGGTATCCTAGGATGACTTCGTCCCTTCCCAAGTTTGTGACTAGGAAGCGAAGCGTCCTCTCCTCTTTTCCTGTTTTCACGGTGAGGTCCGTATACTGAGTGATGGCGCCGTCCTGGTTATGGGTGCCGTCTACATTCCAGATGCGGATGGGGTGAGTGACGTCCCTTGTTCCAATCTGGAGTCGTTTGAGAAGCGTGGAGCATATAAAATTGTCTGTTGCTCCTGAGTTGATAAGGACTTGTCGTTCGGCCGTTGCGTGTGCAGATTTAAACAGAACTGGGATTCGCATAGATCGATATCTGCTAGTGTACACGTTTAAGTTTAAAGCTCTAGCCCAGGCCGCCGGGTTCAAGCGTCGAGAAAATCCTCTCTCCCGAATAACTTTTCGACCATAAGGTCGCGCACTTCCTGCGATTGGGCCTTCATCGCTGCGATCTGTACGTCTGCCTGCTCCTCATTTGAAAGGACACGATTAGCTGATATGGCGACAGTACTGAGGGTGGGAGCTGATATGTTTGCAGCCGGGGGAGGGGGGAGCGTAGTTCACGAGGAACCGGCGGGTAGCACCACGGCAGTGCTGGTTGCAGCCACGCGCATGCCTTTTTGTGGGCAGTTACGCGAGATGTGCCCTTGAGCACAACATCTAAAACATCGTCCCTCCTTCTGAAGTTGGGCCTTGTCGGTATCGGTGAGGGCCACGGAGGCTCGGGCGCGTCCAACATCCATGGTGTTTGGGTCGCGCGTTCTGTTGAGGGCTTGGACCCACTGCTCTCGGCTATGCCCCCCCTTTCAACTACGCGACGGTTTGTTCTTGCCCAGGCGATCCTTTAAAATAAGGTACTCAGCCTGCTGAAGCCGTGCGGCCGCCTTCCACTGCTCCCAGTTGACAGGGTGCTGGAAGCAGATAGCATTAATGACTAACTGATTTGGTAGTCCGTCTTGGAAAATTTCGAGGGTTGTGGCTTCATCGGGGTTATACCCGGCTTTGGTGGTAAGATTTTGGAATGTGGCGATGTATGTGTCGATGTCTTCACCCTTCATAGTAAGAGTCTGCAGTGATTTGCGGGTGTTGGTTCATTCAGCAGAGTCGAAGTAAGCGTTTTCAAATCTGTCTCGAATTGTTTGCCACAAGACCATATTCCCATGGTCCACTCCGTTGACTATCTGTTCGTCGAGCCACCGGGCCTGTTCAGCTACCCAGTCTTCGACGAGGGGCCCCCTAATGTAAGAAAGGAAGGTCATGGCTCGTGAGGAGGGGATTCTAAGTTGGTCGACGTCTGGGTTCATCCCCACGTAGAGGTCGAACGCGAGCAGGAATGCTTTGCTCTTGTCTCTTATTCCTGTGAACTCCGGAGGTGGGTTCCCTCCTAGTCTTCCGTGGCCTCCGGGTGCGATTATCGGGGCGGCTCCTCCTGGCGCAGCACCCCCAGCACCGCCGCCGCCACCACCGCCACCGCCACTGCCACCGCCACCGGCTCCTCCGGCCGGGGCTCCACTGGGTGGTGCTGGGGCCCCTCCTCCTCCTGAGCTCGAGGCTCCCGAGGGTCCTCCTCCTCCTCCACCTCCTCCACTTCCGCTGGTGAGCGTCGTGCTGGCCGAAGCCTGCTGCTGGGTCTGTGACATTGCGTAGGAAGGGAACGCGGTGGTTGGTAGGTTCATTGTAGGGATGGGTACACTTGGGGAAGTGGGGTCTGGGCTGTCGATGTCGATACCACTAGTGGTGTGGGTTTTAAAAGGGCCTACTCCAAGTGCAGGAGGTACGATGCTGATAGTGTACCAGCTCCCTTGCTTTGGTGAGTAATCGATGTACGCCCACTGACGGATGTCTTCAAGATAGTGGATTTGTCGGTATTTCTGTGTGTTAGGGTGGAAAAGGAAGTATCCTTCAACTCCGTCGTGTTCTGCCCAGACTGCAGTTCCTTTGATTTTGTCAGAGAGCTCGTCGGTGCTGTAACGTTTGATGTATTCGGCCTGAAACCGAGACTGGCTGCGACTGGACGTCGCCACTGTGAGAGACTTGACTTAATGTAACGCCACCACAGGGGCGTTAGGTACGACGTGTACCTCGTAAGTCAACGGGATCGGAAAGGGGCGAGTCGGTCAGGACTCAGTTCAATGATGAATAAGTACCACTAGGCCTCCCAGGGACACTAGGGTAATAGCGGAAGTCAAGGCTCAAGCGCAAAGGCGAGCAAAAGCAGGGACTCAAGCGGAAGTGCGAGTCAAACAGGAGTCGTGAGGCAAAGACGATGTGGTATTACACAAGAAGTCAAGTCTACCGTACAAGCTAGGTAGGGCGTGACTTATATACCAGTACAGGGTGTTTGTATGCTACAAACACATGGCGCGATCCTAGGGTACGGGCCCTAGCGAGCTAATCGAGTAATGTGAAAGGGAAATCTGTAAGTAGAACAAGCGAATCCCGCGGGAGCACGCGGAAGTCAGATGGCATCTGCAGACTCTAAAAGTCATAAAATCGGCCATCGTAATGGTCAGGTGGTGAGTGCGAGATAGAAGCTGAAGAAGGAGAAGAAGCGGATCATGGGTAAAAGTACACGTGAACATGAGACAACACATCAGAGAAAAGATAAGGAATAGTCCGAGTTCGTAACAAACAGCTTAGAATACATCGAGCTTGATTACTTCACCATCAAGGGTTGCAGGGATGCCGCCGCCGATTCCCACAAGTCCATCAGCCAGGACACCATGGCCTTTGCCCATGTCGAAGACACCTTGGCCCTTGGCCCACTCGCTGCCATGAGGCCCTCCCGGAACATCCAAAGCGATGAAAATCTTAGCTGGGATGAGATGATGTACGCCAAGAATACCATGTTGCATTTCATGGCCCAGACCAAAGCCTGGCCATGGGAGCATGTCACCTCCCTGGCGGCCTTTTTCGTTGCCCTCGATGTACATCCCAGAAGGGTCCAAGACAATGGCAACGCGATACTCATTTTGTATCAGAGCCACGTCAGACGCGAATGGTTCGATGCCTTCAAGCGCAACCAGGGCTTCGATATCGAGGTGATCAACGAAACTTTCATGCGAACCCTCGCCGAAACCATGAACAATGGTATCCAAGATAGAAAGATCGAACAGGTGCGTTTTTTCCAATAGCCCCGCAGCACAGCTCGCGTGCTAACAGCACCCTTCTTCCCATCGCTCGCTCTTCCTCAATCCTACTTTACCTCCGTTGCCGTACCTTTTCCCTGCCGTACCCCCTCCTTCCTGCCGTGCCGTTTGCTGTCTGCATGTCCTTCACCGACACTGCCGTGCTGTTCTCACCGCTGGCCTTTGCCCCGTGCGCTGATGCCGTTTTTTCCTCTGTCCGACACACTGCCGTACACCCTTCCTCTGCTGCATCTCAGTTCATGAGAATGCATGCCAGCGTGGAACCCTCAGCATCGTGCGTCGCCTCCAGGCACCGCGACCGCCCCAGCCACTCACAAGGCCGCGCGCGCTCTGCGTCACCCCGCCGCCCCACCTCCCCCAAGAGGTGTCCTCGCTCTCGCTCTCCACATCCCAACCAGAGCGCGCTCTCTGCACCCAAGCGCTCCAGGCTGGACAAGCCTGAGTCTTTTCTGTCCGGCACAGGCCCACGTGGAGGAGTCTGTGCGGCATGCCTTGGCCTCCACGAACATGCCTTCTCAAAGTGCGACGGGCTCAAGCTGTGGGATGGCTCGCCCGGCATCGCCAGGAAAAATGGGCAAGGAAGGTTGGTCATGGCAGACAGTCTCCCCGTCTGTTTCGACTGGCAAATCCCAAGGGGATGCCCCTCAGCGAGCCATACCGAGTGTCACAGATGCTCAGGATGCGGAAAGCTCGACCACGGGGCCCAAGTCTGCCCTCGAGCAGAGAAGGCGTGAGCCCCTCACCCCGTATTTGTGTGACGCCTGGGCCGCGGAGCTCTCGCACCTCGGCCTACTCCCCAGATACCCATCCCTTGTGCAGAGTCTCACGGTCGGCTTCGACCTCGGCATCCCCCTTATTTCCCGTACCTTTGCCCCGCCTAATCATGCATCTATTAAGTCGCTTCTTAATGTATATAATGCCATTGTGGAACACGAGTTTGCCATGGGCCGTTACATCAGTCCTTTCACGTGTAAACAGCTGGAGGCCAATCTGGGCCCTTTCCAGTCTTCCCCCCTGTCCCTGGTTCCCAAACCAGCCAAGCCCGGAAAGTATCAGGCGGTACATAATTTTTCATACCCACACAATCCACTCCCAGAAGCGACTGCAGTCAATGCCCGCATCGACAGTGACGATTTCCCATGCACCTGGGGTACCTTCGCTGCAGTCTCCCTACTCATTGCCCGCCTTCCCCCCGGATCCCAGGCCTCGGTACACGACATCGCGGAGGCGTACAGAACAATTCCCGCGGCCCCTGCCCAATGGCCTGGTCTCGTCGTTCGGCTGCAAGCCGACGACCAATTCGCTGTCAACACCTGCAATAACTTCGGGCTCACCTCTGCTGGGGGCGTGTACGGGATGGTGGCAGATGCCGGCGCAGACATTTTCTGGGGCCACGGCATCGGCCCACTGGCCAAATGGGTCGACGATCATGTCTTCTTCAGGGTCCCAAGAGAGCGCCTCGCCGAATACAACACTCGATGGGTGGAATGGCACGCTCAGATTCACGCTCATGGGGGGCAAGCGCAGGATGGCAGCCGCCTGTGGTTCAGAGGGAGGAACCAACCGGATGACTCCCCGGAAGAGTTCGTCGAAGACTGCGGCTCAGCATTGCAGGATCTGGCGAGCGCCTCCCCGCGGTCCATGCAGGACGCAGAGTTTGCATACGCGGACTGTGACATTGATGCCATCTCGGCACACCTCAGCATTCGGTGGGAGGCATCGAAGTTGATCCCCTTCGTGTCCGAATTCCCTTACCTCAGTCTCCGGTGGGACTTGCACGCTCAAATGGTGCACCTTCTCGAAGGGAAAAAGACCAAGTACTTGGCGGCGATTGCAGAGTGGCAGACCAAGCGTGCGCACGACCTCCTTGAGACCCAGAGGCTATATGGCAAGCTCCTGCACACTTCTCTGGTTATGCCAGCAGGACGAGCCTACCTCACCAACCTGGAGGCCATGTTGGCCTCGTTCAATGACAGTCCTTTCGTACTGCATACCCCACCCCGGGACACTCCAGGCGATCTTGAATGGTGGAAGCGGCGGCTCAGTCGGTCCGAGTTCTCCCAGCCCATCCCAAGCCCCCGACCCCTCATCGACTACGAGGCCTACTCGGACACTAGTTCCAGGTTCGGTGTGGCCATCACGATCGGCCCCAGATGGCGAGCATGGCGGCTCGTTGACGGCTGGAAGTCCCAGGGGAGAGACATACAATGGGCCGAAGCCATCGGTTTCGAGCTCCTTATCCTCAGTCTACGCTCGCGCGCAAGCGAGGGCGAGCACCTCAAGGTTTACGGGGACAATCGGGCAGTCGTCGATGTTGATAAGTGACCCGCGCGCAATTAGCGGCTCGTATGGACACGCAGATAATGGACTGCTCTAGATAAGATACATTGGACTTCTGTAGATTAGATTATGATCTGTACAATCTCGGACTTTCTTATCTATGACATCACTGTACAATGACATCATGGACTCCTCTGGACTCCTATTGTATTTCGTCCTTGTACTTATTCCTTTTGTTCTATCTTTATTGTGATGTCACTATGATATCATAGTCCAGCCTTTCTGTTGTTCTTTGCGCCTTTGTTCTCCTTCAGCACACTCCCTTGTGTCCCCTTGTAGAACAACGCTCCTTGTATTGTGTGACTCTGTGTTACCTCTGTTGTATTAGTGTCACCCCTCTGTATAGTATAAGTAGAGTACTCTGTACGCTCTGGCACCACACCAGTTCCTCATCTGTTGTGTGCCAGGTATGTCTCCTCTCTTGTATAAACACCAGTTCCTTATCTGTTGTGTGCCAGACTCCACATCTGCTTCACTTGCTAGATCTCTCTGTTGCTGCTTCAAGTACCACCCACATATCTCACCACAGTCTCCTTTGTCACTGTGAGTATGTCCTACATGTGTACTGTTCATCAGGTTATGGGCCCTGGTGCCCAAGCCACTCCACTTGGCTGGTCACTGTGTTCTTAGGATCACACACCAGGTCAAGGTCTGTCTGGGGCCTCACCAGCCTTGCCCAAGGCAGTGGACACTGAGGCGTCAGTTGTCACTGCTGAGGAACCTCCTGCTACATGTACTGCCCAGTAGTCCTACTTTCACCCCCACTGTTTTCCTAGCCCCTGCGCTATGCGCAAGGAGATTGGATCTGGTAGCCCCTTAATCCATATCCAGGTGTGCATGGCCCACTGGGCTGTGTATTGTGGAGCTTAGCGCCAGCTGTCTCTGGTGCTCCACACTGGGCGCAGGATCTCCTCACCATGGGAGTGTAAAACCTGGTTCAGACTCTGGGGGGTGTTCACCTTATGGTGTTCTGCAACCAGACTCCTGCCTTGTAGCAGCAATGGGAAAGGATTCAGTGAAGCCACTTGTGGCGATGAGGCAACCAACAGGCCGAGAAGGCTGAGGTAGACAGCCTTGGGCTCTGAAAGACACCATACCATATTCCCCCTGACGCAAACTAGTGAGCCGTGTCCTAGACACACCCTGGCTGGCAGCTGGCTCCTAGTATGGCAAAGGGATATTCCAAACCTGGGCCTAGCCCTTGTATCACTGGCATACCACAGGAGGCAGGACGCGTTAGCGTTCTGGCCTTACAGATTCACAGACAGGAGTGTCTACCCCCATATCTTGCAACTGTTATGAAGCACTATCGCTGACTGCTCCTCGGCGATAGATAAATCATCCCCATGTCTTCAACACACTCTTCTCGTGCTGCCTCGCCCACTGGCGCCACCGGTGCGGCTGCAGGCACAGCAGGGGGCTCACTCCCCCCTTTTCCCACTGGGTCCACACCCTCTTCACGCATCGCCAATGCCTATGGCAATTCCTTTGGCATGCCCTCAGGCATCCACCTCAGCAGGTTTGACGGGTCAAACTGGAACGAGTGGTCTGGGACTTTGGAGGCAATCCTCACGCTGCACGAAGCAGAGGATGTGTTCCACCTCCAGGTTCCTCCCACTGGAGTCACCTCTGATGAGTGGGACTCTGTCCAGCGTCGGGCAAAGGCGTACCTCCGCCTCTACCTCAAACCCGATGTCTACTCCCTCGTTGCCGACCCACTTGCCTATCCCACCTTCAAGTCAAAGTGGGACAAGCTGAAGGACGTCTATGCTGGTGCTAGCGGCAGCACCACCATATTTAATTTGTGGATCCAACTCACCCAAGCCCGCCTAGACGACTCCGCGCCCATGGCCTCTCAGTTAGCCAAGCTCAATGAGCTGCGGGTCGACCTTACCAACGCACAGATGGGTGTCACTGACACCCAATTCTGTCTCATTCTCCTCCACGCCCTGCCAGCCTCTTATGAGGTCTTGGCATCCACCATCCTCGCCAGTGGCGCCCCCTCCAAGCTCAAGCACGCTGAAATAATTGCGCGCATCGTTTCGGAGGAAGCGCGCCGTACTGGCCCCTCTGGCTCCTCCCTCAACAAGGCTGCCCCCATTAGGCCCACCAGCAGTGGCCCACGTAAGAAGAAAGACCATTCTCAACTTACCTGCCACTACTGTAACAAAAAGGGGCATATTAAGCCTGACTGCAGGCAGAGGAAGAAGGATGAAGCTGCGGGGAAATTGAAGGACACTAGCAACAAGGCTGCCAATAGTCATGTATTAGTACCAACCACCGCCTCCATTAAGGAGGTCGATGATGAGCCCGCCATTAACTGGGCGGACAATGCAGTTGGAGTTGCCTTGTATGCTGCCTCGCGTGTGCGTTGGATGATGGACAGTGGTGCTACACACCACATCACACCACATCGGTCCGATTTCAAGGACTATACCCCGTGCAAAGGTGCTGTGCGCCTTGGGGACAAGTCCACCATCGACCAAGTTGGTGTAGGCTCCGTCATCTTCACTACGAGCCAGGGTCTTCCAATCACCCTCAGTAATGTGCTACACCTTCCACAGGTGAAGACACGCTTCTTGTCGACGCGTGCCTTAGCACAAAAGGGTGCGGAAGTGGCCTTTGACAGTGGCTCCTTTAAAATATCTGTCAAAAAGCGATGTGTAGCTGTTGGCTACTTGGAGGACAACCTCTACTGGTTGGACGCTTCAAGCATTGGCCTCAATGCTCACGTCAAAAGTGCTGCCACCACTCTTGATATCTGGCATCAGCGCATGGGACACATCTCCTCTGCTGCTCTCAAGTCGTACGGTCCCTCTGCCACTACTGGCATGGACATTGACAGCTCTACCACGCATACTGCTGTGTGTCGTGGGTGCGAGTTGGGTAAATCCACTCGCCAACCTTTCTCTGCGTCCTCCACCAAAAGGACAACCCGTATCTTTGAGATTGTGCACAGTGACCTCGCTGGTCCAATGCAAACTCAGTCCCTACAAGGCTCCGCGTACACCGCCACCTTCATAGACGACCACTCCAAGCATGCAGTGGTGTACTTCATTAAGTCGAAGGATCAGTTTGTGAAGGCGCTGCAGATGTATTTGGCCTGGGGTGAAACCCAGACGTCCCATAAACTGCGCGCACTCCACTCTGACCGCGGAGGCGAGTACATGGCGAGCCAAGTACAGGACATTCTCAAGCAGAGAGGGATAGAGCATCACCTAACGATGCCAGGTTCACCACAATCGAACGGGAAAGCCGAGCGGTTTAACCGCACCATCACGGATAAGGCAATGGCCATGCTACACACAGCAGGCATGTCTAAAGGCTTCTGGGAACATGCTATGAGCACTGCGGTACACATCTATAACCGCTCTCCCACCCGTACGCTTAAGTGGCGCACACCGTATGAGCTCTGGTACTCTGGCAAGGTACCAGATGTCTCACACTTGCGCATCTTTGGATGCAAGGGGTACATGCACGTACCCGCTGATAAGCGTCGCAAATTGGATGCGAAGGCTATTGAAGTCACGCTTATTGGGTTTGAGCCCGAATCTAAGGGCTATAAGCTCTGGGACCGCCAAACCCGCTCTGTCCGTTTGTCCAGGGATGTGACATTCGACGAGAGCAGCTTCCCGTCCCTTCAGGGTACTGAGACACACCCACCACCTTCTCAAGTGGCCTCACCACCACTACCTACACCAGTAATTGCCGTACCTAGCACGTCGGCGTTACCACCACAGCGAGCACCCTCCCCTACACACTCTGACAGTAGTGAGGAGGATGTTGAAGACATTCTAGACCCTAAACAAGAGCACCCACACACGCCACCACCACCTGCCCCACCCACTCTTCCAGTCACACCTAAGCGTGAACAGCCCCCTCTAACTTCCCCACCACCGCGTCAAAGTGCAACGCGCATTATGCGCAATGTCCCTCCTCCCTCACCAGATATGCCTGGTGGTTTTGAGGACCGCGCACAGCGTAGTCAGCTGCTGCGTGAGATGGACAATGCACCTAGACGCTCTGCCCGTGCACCAGTGCCCAATCCCCGCTACTTCACAGCGGAAAATGTGGCCACACGTGGTAGACGGCTGGGTTTTGCAGAGCTGTTAGCTGCAGCTTATGTGGGAAGAGATCCTGCATCCTATGCAGAGGCCATGCGGTCTGTGGATGCAGGTGAGTGGACAACGGCGTGTCAATATGAGATGGATGCGCTTGCCAAGAATGGCACATGGGAGTTAGTAGATCTCCCGCCTAATCGCAAGGCAGTAAAATCCAAATGGGTCTTCAAGCTCAAAGCAGATGGCCGCTACAGAGCTCGCTTGGTGGCTAAGGGATTTACGCAAATCCCTGGCATAGATTTTGATGAAACCTTCTCTCCCGTCGCACGATTCGAGTCGCTGAGATTACTTCTGGCGTTGGCCGCGCTGGAAGACTGGCACATCCATCAGATGGATGTCAAGTCTGCATTCCTCAATGGCGTGCTTGACGAGGAGATTTATATGGAGCAACCACAAGGGTTCATCACCACTGGTGCAGAGACGAAGGTGTGTCGCCTAGTCAAGGCGATATATGGTCTCAAACAAGCCTCCCGTGCATGGAACTTGCAATTCCATGGAGTGCTACTTGCACTCGGCTTTAAGCGGACGTTTGCTGATGCCGGCGTATATGTGTTGCCTCAACGAGAGGGGGATGGACCACTCTTCGTTATCGTTTACGTTGACGACATCACTATTCTGGGTGCTTCTCTGGAGAAGATCAAGCGTCTCAAGTCAGATCTTTCTGAGCGCTATGAGATGACAGATCTCAGGGAGATAGAATCATATCTTGGTATGCGCATTGTGCGTGACCGCTCCCTCAGACGCATCGAAATAGACCAGTCTGGCTATGTCAAGGATGTCCTTGAACGTTTTGGCATGTCCGATGCCACACCACACTCCACACCCTTGCCCGCTGGTGCTGACGAGCACCTTCATAAATATACGGGTCAGGCTACTACCTCTGACACTACACACTACCAATCACTCATTGGTAGTCTGCTGTACGTTCAGATTGGTACTAGACCGGACATTTCCTTCGCTGTGTCACGTCTGGCGCAGTATGCAGCGAATCCTTCCCCCCAACATCTGCGACTTGCGCAATATGTCCTGGCTTACTTAGTAGGCACTATGGATATGCGGATAGTCTATGATGGCGCCAGTGGAGATGGCCTTGTTGGCTACTCTGACTCTTCCCTGGGTGACCAGGTTGACGACAGACACTCCACTTCGGGTTATGTGTTCCTCTTAGCCAATGGTGCAATAAGCTGGTCCTCGCGAAAGCAAAAGACAGTGGCCCAAAACACTACAGAGGCGGAATACATGGCCATGACCGATGCGGCCAATCAAGCCGCTTGGTATCAGAGCTTCCTTTTGGAACTCGGGTACGAGGTCGACGACCCCATCCCATTGCATGGTGACAATAAGGGTGCCATTGATTTGGCCTTGAACCCTGTCACTGGGAGGCGATCGAAGCACATTGCCATTAGGCATCATGTCATTAGGGAGTACATTGAAAAGAGGACCATCACTCTTATTAGAACCCCTACTCTGGAAATGGTCGCAGACGGCTTTACCAAGTCGCTCGCGCGCACCCTGCTCCAACAACACAATGTTGACATGGGCTTGTGCTAAAATCCTAGATTGCTGATCACGGGGAGATGTTGATAAGTGACCCGCGTGCAATTAGCAGCTCGTATGGACACGCAGATAATGGACTGCTCTAGATAAGATACATTGGACTTCTGTAGATTAGATTATGATCTGTACAATCTCGGACTTTCTTATCTATGACATCACTGTACAATGACATCATGGACTCCTCTGGACTCCTATTGTATTTCGTCCTTGTACTTATTCCTTTTGTTCTATCTTTATTGTGATGTCACTATGATATCATAGTCCAGCCTTTCTGTTGTTCTTTGCGCCTTTGTTCTCCTTCAGCACACTCCCTTGTGTCCCCTTGTAGAACAACGCTCCTTGTATTGTGTGACTCTGTGTTACCTCTGTTGTATTAGTGTCACCCCTCTGTATAGTATAAGTAGAGTACTCTGTACGCTCTGGCACCACACCAGTTCCTCATCTGTTGTGTGCCAGGTATGTCTCCTCTCTTGTATAAACACCAGTTCCTCATCTGTTGTGTGCCAGACTCCACATCTGCTTCACTTGCTAGATCTCTCTGTTGCTGCTTCAAGTACCACCCACATATCTCACCACAGTCTCCTTTGTCACTGTGAGTATGTCCTACATGTGTACTGTTCATCAGTCGAAGGGTGGTGGAAGAGATCCAGCGCCAACAAGCCCACCAACCGCATCTTCCGCCGCATACTTGATCTTTCGGAAAGCGATGGTTGGTCGATTCACACCAGATATGTCCCCAGCGCACAAAACCCCGCCGATGCCCCCTCCCGAGGGCACTACCCTCCTCCCGACCTCCTCCTCCATTTTGTCCCCATCCCGGAAGACGTGCGGCCCTTCCTTGTCGACGTCAGATTCGGCCAACCCAACGAGGGCCACCGTCATTAATCGGCTGAGGCGCCCACGTGACGCCGTGCATGCGCCGTTGAGCATTGACCCGAGGGAGGTCAAACGGCCTAAACTCCTCGACTCGAGGCCATGCCAGCTGGCGATCCCCTCCACCACGGTCTCGTCACAGAGGAAGCCTGCGTCTTACACAGCTTCCCTCGCCCCTCGTCCCTCCTCCCTGTGCCCCCAGTGCTTCGCCAAGGACCGCTTGAGGCTGTGGATCCCAGCCTATACCCCGACACCGCCCGCGAGCACCTCCGCCCTCAGCCCAGCAGAGAGAGAGCGTGTCAAGGACACGATGGCCCATGCGTGGGAGGAGGACACACACACGGGGTACGGCTCCAGCCTCCTCATGTGGCATCGCTTTTGCGACGGCAAGGGGATCCCGGAGTCTGCCAGGGCTCCTGCGGCCCAAGATCTTCTCTCAGCTTTCGTCGCACACATGGCAACGGCCTACTCGGGCAAGACCATATCCAATTATCTGAGCGCGGTGCACGCCTGGCACGTCCTGCACAGCGTCCCCTGGGTCTTGGACCAGAGGGAGATGGACGCCATGCTGCACGCGGCCCACAAGCTGACCCCAGCCTCATCGAAGAGAAAGGAGCGTCTCCCTTACACCCCTGTTTTCATCGCAGCTGTCTGGCAGCATCTCCACCTGGAGGAACCATTGGACGCGGCGGTCTTCGCCTGCCTAACCACGTGCTTCTACGCCTCTGCCAGGTTAGGCGAGTTCACCATCCGTACCCTGGGCAGCTTCCGACCCGGCACTCACATCACCCCCTGGAACCTGTCCTACGATCAGGACCGAAACGGCTGCAAGGTAACTGTCCTTCACCTCCCTACCACCAAATCCACCGGTAGCGAGGGCAAGGACGTTTACTGGGCCTCGCAAAATGGGAGCTCGGACCCCTCGGCAGCTCTGCAAAACCATCTCCGGGTCAACCAACCCCCCGAGATGTCTCACCTGTTCGCGTACCGGATCAAAAATGCGCGCTGCCCACTCACCAAAACGAAGTTTCTCGAGCAAGTGGGAAAGGCCGCGTGCGCAGCCGGGCTCGAGCCTCTGCAGGGGCACGGCATCCGGATTGGATCTACCCTCGAGTACCTCCTGCGAGGAGTTCCCTTCGATGTGATGAAGACCAAGGGTCGTTGGGCTGGGGACTCTTTTCTGCTTTACCTGAGGAAGCACACCATCATCGTCGCCCCATACATCCAAGCGGAACCTATCCTGCACGATAACTTCATCCGCTACACCATGCCTCCGGTCCGATAGAGCCACCGCCGACCCCTGCCACGCGAACGTGCCCTCCGCCTCCTCACTGGGTAAGTCATCATCTCCTAATATTGGGGGTGCCGAGCCTCACTCGCCGCGTCATCGATTCCTAATAGGTTGGGTGTCGCGACCTCGGCTCGGCAGCAAAAACCGTCATCTTCGATCAAGGAGCGCTTCGCGCTTTCGCCCACTCTCTACGCTAGCAGACCACCCCAGTACCTCCCTCATAGCCACTTGCTAATTACCTACATTGCTTGTACATTCTCCCCAAACCGCTGATCCAAATAGTATCATAGCCAAAACGGCTCTTCTCCGCACTATCAGGGTTTCGTGCCGCCCCCCCGGCCAATCCCCTCCGTCTCCCCACCATCACCAGTGCCGCACGAAACCCTTCCTCGAGAAGCAAACCAGCGACTCGCAAAGACTGGTGACCGCTACCTTAGATAGGGTTGGAGTCGTCCCCTTTCTGTCCTATCACCGCGGTATTCGGGACTCGGACGTAATCGTACCCCTAATCCACACCTCGTCCCCAGCGCGCTCGCCAAGGCGCAGTTCACGCACAGCAAGGGTCATCGAGAAACCAACCGTGTCGGCACGCAACAGGCACGGCATACTCTACTCGGCGGTGGGCGATATTCTTCGGTCCGATGCGCACAGGCAGTGTTCGCTCTCACTGACTCACGGGCATGATTCACGGCCGGGTCCAGGTCGAAGACTTGTACGTATTTATTTCACCTCTCCCCATCAGACTGAGCTGTATCTCTTTATGCGTGAGTAGAAGGATCCTGCAAGGGAGCGAGGCGGGGGAGGTTGTATTGAAACTTTCCTGGTGACATGGTCAGGGGCCTCACAAACTGTTGGAAGCGGCACCCCAGGGTCAATCATGCCTTGACGTGCGTGCCTCGATCTGTCGGTGTCGATCCTCTTCGTGATTGTATGACTCGATCCACCTGAGCAACTGCTGAGGGAGCATTGCATTGAAAGTCGCGGTGGAATCGTTGTATAACATGTAAGTTCTCTAGGCGGTCGTAATTTGTAGTTGTCGTGTCCTTCTTCGCAGGGAAGGGAAGGAGAAACCGACAGAGCATCTGGAGTATTGGGCCGATCTACTTCCGGGTCGCCAAGTGTCAGGGGTACTCTCGCTCTCGCCCTCCCGGCCAGCTCATGTTCCCTGGGCCGACGACCCGCATCTCGACCTCGTCGAACACTACGACAGTCCTAACGATGCCGAAGCCGAGGGCAGTAAACAGCGCGATGCTGCGTGCGTTGCTCGCGCCGATGCGCGCTACGAAGGACTCCGTCCGGATGCCGAGCGTGTCACGTGCGTAGGACAGGAGAAGCGCGAGAGCCGCGTGTGCACGGCGCTGTCCTCGGTACGCGGGCTCTGCAGTCGGAGGTCTCTGTCAGCGGCGGGGGAGCGAAGGAGTGAGGTAGGGTGGGTAGGTTGTAGAGCACGCACCGGCTATCATCACCTCACATTCGACCTCAAACTCGGGGTCGTCGCGCTGGTGCTTGAAGAAAAGGTTCACGTCACCGATCATGGGCAATGTCTTGATGTCGTCGTTTGTGAGTCGGGGTTCGGGGTCGTTATCATTATCGTCTTTGGGAATGCCGCGTTCCAGTGGGCGAGCGAGTACGATGAAGGTGAGTTCTGGGACTCGGGCTAGGTTATCCACTACACGTGTCATTCTGACAGCCTACGCACTGTCCTCGTCTTCCTGCCAGCTTCCTGTTCGACGTGTGGTTTAGGCCTACTGGCTGGGATAGTAGAGGGGAGGGAGGGCTCACGTTGCATTGCATATTCCTCCTCCAGTGTGAGCTCTTCGCTCGCGGTGAGGTCGCGTAGTTCCGTGCTTTGCATCCATGCATGATACGTCTGTCTCAGGGTCGATCAGATATCCCAGGGGGGGCATTTATATGCTAAGTGTGAGGGCAGACCTCTACATGCTCTGCGCTATACTAGCCATGGCGGGTCATAGATGGCGCTTCTGACTCTGAAAAGGACACATACCGATAGGGGACTAGGATGATAGTCTCGCCGACAATCGCTGTGTGTGCATTGACTCTCATCGCACGATGGTAGTCACGGTTGCGGTTCGAGGGAATTTAGCTTATCTAATATACACAACTCCGTTAAGCATAACATGTAGCTCGTTCGCAGGGTCGTACACAGTATGTATCGACTCGTACTCCTTGTCAAGAGTTTATCGAATGTTTATCATTATATACTAGAACTACCATGAAAAAATTACGATGATTTTACAGAACGCGCCTGTGGGCTCCTAGCATTAGTATATTACAGTCGACTCTTTTTAGAGGGTATGGGTTATGAGGGGTCCAGTCGACTGTACTGAGCTTGGTACTGAGTCAAACCCAGGGATTTCATCTTCTAGGGTCCAATACATCCACAGCCGGCTTAAGCCTTGTGGGCCTGTGCTTCTCGTTGACGGGTCCGATAACCCATGTAATCTAGCACGAACCTGAGCCACGAACAGAGGTGCTTCAGTTTAGTCATGCTTTTCCATGCGGAGAGGCGGCAGCAACACTGGGGCCTGATGAACGTGACTTACGGGAGTGGCGCGCACACCGTCGTCAGCCCCGCCAGCAGCGCCGTCGCGCCGACCGTACCGAGCGTGTTGTACATCTGACTCGCGAAGAGCGGGAACGCCGCGGCGAAGATCGTGCGCATCGCCGCGTTGCAGGTGAGCGCGGACGCCGCGACTGACCGGTACGCGTCGACGATGTACGTCATGGAGGATGCGAAGATGAAGTAAGTGGCCGTGCCGAACGGGACTGTCGCAAGTATCGGCACGATCCAGTGCACACCGCGGTACGTGGTGAACGCCAGCCAAAAGAGCCCGATTGGAGCTAGCACGGCCCCCACCTGCCCCATCCGCAGTCGAAATTCCGGTGGCGGCTCCTCCTGGCCGTGGGCGTCCTTATAATCGCGGTATCTCCTTTGGGGTGACGTCAGTCTTCTAGACCTCGGTGATTCCGAGGGAGGGAGAAGTCCACACCGGTTCCAGTAAGGTTGAGTGGCCAAGCCCATGAGCATCCCTACCGCCATTCCTATGAATGTCAGGCCCGTACACTGCATGTTGAACCCGTGTTTCCCCACGAACACGATCGGAAAGGCTTGGAAAGTCAAGTATAGGATTCCGAGGATCAATGCATTCCTGTAAAGAAGTCAGTTGCGCATCGCAATGCGCCGTTTCGCCTGTGAATGAGCGAGAAGTAAGGTTAAAGTGTACCATATATTCAGCAGTAGCAGCATATAATCGAACATCACGTAGTCTATCAAGACCAGGTGAGCGGGCTCCGAGTGTGTGAATTGGTGGTCAATAACTCACAGAAAGGTTTCCAATGGTTGTCAAGCAATAGTCGTGCTAGGCTGACGTGCGGTTCTCTTTCGATCGGTGCGTACCACTTTAGATCACCAGTACTCGCCCGAAGACTGCATTAGAGCTTTGAGCACTAGATACCAACCCCGCCTTCTGAGAAGGACCCACCGTTGCGCCTTCCACTTGAGGATCACAGGGGCACAGGTCTCTGGCACAACCTTTGACGAATTGACGTTCGGAGTTAGCGCCACGAGGAACGCCACAAAGGATTGAGCTTACGAGAATGATGGCCACTGCCTGGATAAATGACCAGATAATCTGGACGTGGAACGTCCATCTCCAGTGCCAATGTTGATTAATGAATCTGTTCGCGCATATTCTTATCATTCGTGTCCTCAGGTAACAAGATTGTACTCACCCACTGAGTATCGGCCCGATCTCAGGGCCAATGTACGGGCAAATTGTGTAGACGGCCATCGGACTGTCCCGTATCAGATGAGACACGGAGGAAAATCGCGGGTGAACTGCGACGTACGTAGCCACTTCAGAATTCGGGAACATGTCGCTGACGCTGCCCCCGGCTAAGCTGAGAAACGCCGCCCCGCAGTACCCAGCAAGGAATCGGAAGACCAGATACACAGCTGTCGAAGTGCACCATGGCGTCATCGCCCCAGGCCCTGACCCAACACACTGTAGACTCACTTATGTTCGGCGCGAACGCTATAGGGAACATAAATATGAAGAAAAAGCTGAACGATACACAGTAGACGGCACTGCGCCCGTAAATTTCCGACATTGGTCCCGCGACGAGCGGCCCGATGCCTAGGCCTAGAACGAAAAGACTGATGCCGAGGATCGTGACTTCCTGGCTAACATGAAATTGCCTGCCCATGGCCTCCTCTGCGAACGCTGCCTGCGAGACGTATCAGCACGATGCTCCGTCCTGGAGTCTTCTGGACGCACCATGGATGAGGCACAGGTGACACATATGGCCGCGGTCGAGATGCAGAATACAGCGAGCCATCTGCGTGCCAGGGGAAGTTGCTGCGGGTCGTCCGCCGGCTCGAGGATGACTTCGTAGTTTTTGGCGTGGACAGAAGCGATGGGCAACACTGTTAACGACGACGCCATCGAGGCGTCCACCGGCTTTTGCCGAGATTGGTTATCAGAACGCCCAGAGACCATTGAGGGAGAGTGGGACAGCGAGAGATGGTGTGGTCGGACGAACTAAGGGCACCATGGTATATAAACCCTGAAGACACCATGATGATTCTAAAGAACGTGTCTCGTCAGGTTTGCAATGCTCGGAGAAGCGGCGGGGGCTGATTGGTCAACCTTTCCTGGAAGTCTCAGCATCTCAAGCGCACCAAGTAGCATATATAAACTCACTTGTTCAATATGAATACGCACCCGTTTTCGCCCGCGGCTACGTCTGCGCTTAGCCGTCTTCTCCCTCTTCGGCTGTCTACTTGTCTTCCTGGGACAAACACATCTATATTCGCAAGTCGCAACACTGCGAAATTTGACAGTGAGAGAGGTTCATTGAGTATATCCTGGCCTACCAATACTGAGCCAACGGTGGCGAAACGTTGCGGAGCGGAACTCGCGCTGCTGTCAGGGCTGCCGCAGTTCCCAGGTCCAGACTCCAAAGTGAAACACATTACATTTCATCCGAGGCATCGGAGAGCCTGAGCATAGGCAGACGGGTAACCGGTAACTCCGCACCATTGAGAAGTTCGCGTAGAGCATACAGCGAGGCACATCATGAGGGATGCGCATGTCCGGTAGTTGCGATGTGACATGCTGTATTCAAGTGATCTCCTCGGAGCGGAATGTGGGGGCTCCTGCCATAATCAGTCGGGCATCCACGCGTGACGCGATTGAAGATGAAACATCAACTTTGTTTTTTGAATCAGTTTATACCCCGGAGTACAGGCCAAGGACCAGACCAGATACGTACGACCAGCGAAATCTACATGATATCCAAGAGTCATAAGTGACTCATAACTGCTGGTGACAGGAGAATAAAACAAGTCGCTAAAAGTAGCTTAGGGCTTCCTGGACGGTTGTGCCCGAGTTCACAGCAGTAATCTGGTCAACTGCTTCTCCCGTTGACCATTAGTACATCTAGGCATAAGATGATTCGTACATATCAAGTTCAAGTTAGCGCAATTGCCAAGAGGCGTGACGTTCTTGATCAGCTGACCTATTATCACGTGTAGGATAGTTGCTGGGCTTACATCCGTCATACAGTAACTACTAACTTTGTTTCACCCCCAAGTTCATCCTTCTACCTTGGCAGTTTCAAGGTAAACGTTGCCGGTTCAGAGAACTCGCCAGCTTCTACGTAGTTGGGATTTACTCGGATTTCCGTGAGCTCATAGGCCAATTGCCTTACTCTTGTCGCAGGACCATCACCAAACTAACTTGAATCATCTCCTGGTATTTTTATTTTATTATTTTTAACATCGCTTATAGGCTGCGCCTTATGGGCACGGAGCTATAATAAAACTATGACGTGCATATAGGTCGGGGTGTGTGTGTGTGTGTCGGGTCAGGTTATCCGAACTGCATGCGACAATACTAAAAGTAATTGAAAGGTCAAGTTCTTGTTGGCATCAACTCGTGCAGAACAAGTCGGGGCGTGCTAAAGATAAGGAGCTCTCGCACAAGGCTACCATATGACTCTGTGTATGGGCCTGATTCTAAGTGCCGATCATCGAGCGACGAATGGCAAAGGGCAGAGTAGATATGTGAACGGCATCTGCGTTATTGGTGTCAGTGTTGTTGGTACCCTTTCCTCTCAGTGGCACTCACACTTCGTTATTGTGCTCGTTGAACCTGTGGTCAGACTCGGAGATCAGTTTCTCCGTGCTACTCAGCTGTTTGTTGCAATCGCCCAGGACACTGAATCCACGACGAAACAAGTCCGTTATTGCATTTTGGACTACGAGTGCACGTATCGTCACATGAATGGTGTATAGTCTAGAACAAAGGAGTTTGATATGTTCTCTTTTCTTACATGTATAACTATGCAACTGGCACAGGAGTTTCTCGGGTACGACTTGAGCCATTCATCGAACTCTTATCGTCAGGTCCTCGATGGTTACAGGGCGACCAGAGAGCCGACGAGCAGCAACGAACTCGGCCACGGATGACGCCGGTTGGTACTCCAAACGAAGTGACTCAAGGGCAGGCAACAATTCGGCGACCATGTCCCTGGCGGAATATTCGAGAGCAAGGGTAACGAACCGTGACGACGAACCGAGTAGACGCAGCGTCCGCACGGCGGTGAATGGACGGAGGAGTTGCACCCAGTCGCTGCGGCCCGTTTCGTCTTCCCAACTCGGAATTCGACTCCACAAAGCGATGCAAAGATGGCGTGGGTGAGAGAGCTTAGGGAAGAGCTTGTTGAATACCTGAAGTAAGTGTGAAACATCCCATGTCATGCCTACGAAAGTTATGGAAATGATAATACGGAGATCATGAAAAAATTGGAAGGTGATGCTACCGAAGACAAAGGAAGCATCTACCAGGCTGAATAGTGTGAGCGCGAAGTCTTCTGATCGATTGATGAACTTGAATAGTTGGGTAACCTGAAAGTAAACATATTCGTGCGAGAACTTGATCTCGGTGCGTTCCAGTTTAGGGCAGTCGATTCGGGCCACTAGGTCCTCCAAATAATTACCAATCCCGTAGAATTCGAAGGACCTGAGCGCGGGAACGACAGTCCGTGTTATGGGAGGCGGGCCCATCCGATCAAGGAGAAAAACGACGTCATGGAATCCAATGAAAAGGTCGTCAAGCTTAGGCAACGTAGCCAAACACGCAACCATCACCTCCGGCGAAATGTAGCCAGCAAGCGGTATCCTACCGAGTCGGAGAATGACGAGGTCATGAGAGGACAAAAGGAGCGTCGGTAATTCTGGAAAGGGAACACCTTTTAACTGGAGTTCCTGTAAACACGGAGCAGATCCACCCAGGAATATATCCGGAAGGACTGGTACATCCAAACTTGGCTCCACTGAAAGCTCGAGACTTGTCAGCAGTGGAAATGGCTCCCGCATCACCTTGACCAGCTTTGCCAATTGCGGAGTCGTTAGATTACTAAGGCAGAGATAGCATACACGATTGGGGTGCTCGAGTGCAGCAAGGACATTATCTTCGTCGTCGGGAGTAAGGTTATCGTAAATGCAATAGTCGACGTGAATAGGAATGGCTGGCAAACAACCCAGGATTTTCCTGACAGGATCTCCAGGGGTGCAGTGGAGCCAAATCTGGAGACGAAATGGCGATGCAAAAATGATTTGTCGCCATCGCCGGTATACGTGCATCAGTCTGTCGTGTGTCCGCGGGTAGAATTCGATAGTATGGAAATCAAATATCGAGTAAAACATCGTCTGGGAGCATGTCGATCGTTGTTGGGTGTCCGTCGTTCCTATCTATGCCAATACGCCTCGCAGTTGCCACATAGGTGCTTAAAGACATACCTTGAGAACATATTTCCCCGTGTTCTTTGCGGTGATCCCGGGAAACATTCGGGCTTTCACAAGGGCCATGCGAAGCGGCACTAGAAGTCGAATCACTGGATAGAGTGCAAACGATCAATGGTGATTGGCAGCGAGTATCACCTTGCTTGACAAGGTCATATGGCAGGTCGAAATTCAGCCGGATTCGACCACACAGTCAAATAAATGTAAATAAGGACAAATGAAATCATGGCTAACAGAGACTGTACTACTGACACACTGGCAAAATTTACTAGTTAGAAATTCGTGGTTACGTTCCAAATACATTCCTTTAAGTGAAACAGACAGCGGTGACTATGTTCGTAAAAAAAAAAAGATGTTTGACAGTGACTGAATGGACATGTTGGTACTGTGGCGAAACCGTGATGAGAAAAAAATCCCGCCAGTTAGCAATCAAAAAAAGAATTTTTTCTCGCCTGGCAGTACGACACTTCCAGAAGCTTTTAATCTTTCCAAGGACACTGTTTTACTATACGAATGACAGACTATTGTATGGTCAATGTTCAAGTAGGCACACCAGTGTAAAATAAGAATTTGTGTTGACACCACAACGATGTATGGTGACAACAAATCTTAAGTGGAGACAACACCAGCACGTATACGTAGCGCACGTCACGGGCTGTAAACCCGTGCGTGTAACCGGGTGGACTTGCCGGTGGATGTGGCGGGTACAGGCAACGGTCCGGGTCTGGGTCTGGTCATACAGGCCTCTGCAGAGCGTGAGCTGTTGTATATCAGTTTGCGGCAATCACGGACTCATGGGGGTCAAAGGGCAAAGGCTGCACGCGAGTGCAGCGAGGTCGGGAATGGAAATGGGGTCGGTCTGTTGCAGGTAGTCAGAAAGGGTCATGCATGCTTCGGCACAATGCGAAATTTTGTAGAGGTGGCTGCCGGGGTCAGAAACGTGTCGGGGTCCAGTCGCAAAGGCCGCAAGTGAATGCAGCGAAGTTGGGAACGAAACCAGGGTTGGTTGGTTGCAGGTGGTCATCCACGCTCAGCGCCATGTGAAACTTGGTAGAGGTGGCCACTAGGGTTGGGAACGTATCTGGTTCGAGTCACTAAAGCCGCGTGCTAGTGCAGCGCACTGGGGAATAAAAAAGAAGAGCTCATAAGTCCGAACTCGGAAGGGAGGATGCCAATAATCAATAACAAAAAATATGAATGCACTCCTTGAGGCTGCTGGTGGGGGTGACAGTTTTGAGCCACTGGATGATCTAGCCCTAGTCAGTACCCGAGGGCCCTAGAGGGTGATGGCGATACTATCACCTGACCTGGTATGCAAAATGGAGGAGAGTTGCAAAACACACATTTTTAAGAGATCGGAAAACTTTCATCATTGATCCTTCTGTGATATGATAGGTAGGTACTAATATTTGACAAATCACATAAGAAAAGGGGAAAATTGTACATCTTTGCCTTGCGATTTCATGAGCATTGTGCAAAAAAGTGAGAACACCGAGAAAAGTCATCTCGGCTGAACCTGGTTTTGCACCCCATGGTTCAGAAACTTCAGTACATGATGTAAATATACTATTCAACCACCCTCTGAAATTTTGTGTCACCCAGTGTACCCGCAATGAAGATACAAGCAAATCAGTGCATTAGCGTGACATCTCGTTGCTTGACTCAGCCTTGATGCACCAAAATTGGAAGCCCGCTGTCGGGCTCTGCCACTCACTTTTCGTGACAAAAGAGTGACCAATTGTTTGCAACTCCCACATTTTGGGGTGGTCCTCACCGGGTTTCCTCCGACTCATTTGTATCCCACTGTCACGGTACGCGAAGTGGACGCTTACTATATGGTGATGACTCCTTTAGTAAGTCGTAATGTGTCATGGACTCGAGTATCAGTCAGCGTAGTCGTACAGTATCACATGCCGATGTGGCATGACTCATTCCTAGGACAGCTGTAGTAGGGTTCGAGCTACTTACGCTACTAGTCGCACGGATTCGGGAGGAGCTTTAAAGCGTCCTCATACATGTATAAATAGTGGCTCGACAAGACCAAGATAAGCCATCTTGGTCTTCTTCAATCACCACTTCCTTCTCATCTCTCTCACGCGTGATTCACTTGCCCCTCCGTGCAAGTCGTCTTTATCGATAGCCTAGTGACTTAAGCGTCCTAGTGCTTAGTCATCAAGTGTCATGTGCCCTCACGAAGCGCCGTGTACACGTGTCCAAGTCACGTGACTTACCTTCGAGATATTCGCTAAGTCGTGAACACCCTTTCGCAGTCCAAGTCGGACTAAACGCCAGTGGTGGCGTAACATTAAGACCAAGATCCCTCACCGTGGCGTTCACAACTCGAGACCAGTGGAGAAACTTTCAGACCTACTCCCTTGAACGCAGGGGAGATCGCAACGTACCCACACAATTTCTAGGAGCAGCCAGGTGGAGAGAATATCGCGGAGAAACCGGATACTTTGTAGACTTCGCATCGGGGCCTACCCGATATCGACCAGTTGAGTTCAACTTCGACAACCTTTGTTGGGTTGAGATTACGTGGAATCCCATAGACAATCGATTCGACGTAGTACGACCAGCGGGCAGGAATTACAACTGCGACATCGACGCAAGAGGACTACCCACACGAGAACAGTGGGGACATATCGACGGACAACCAGAGGAAGAACCCAGCACATCCGAACCAAGAACCCCAGCTCCCTCAGAAACCAGCGGCGACGAAGAAACCTCCAACGCTGGAGACGAATCAGAGATAGAAGAAGTCGTCCACACAGCTGAGTCACTCCACATAAACGAACCCGAAACCATCCACGTACACGCCCCCGCAGTCATGGCCACTGCGACCCTAACCCACGAGGAACTAGCGGCAGAAGAGGTACGACGTATCACGGAAGAAGCAGAAGCCCATCTGCAACCCATTAACCCCGCCACGGGACACCGCATGACGGCTGACGACGCAGCCATATTTCGCGCAGTGGGACCAGACATACCAGACCCACCACCAGGAGCCGGAGGACCCGCACCACCTAGACGACCAGGTGGGCATTTCGGTCAAGGTCCGCCAGGAGGAGGCGGAGGGAGACACCCGCAATTCGGCGGAGGAGGAGGAGGTAACCCATTCGGAGGAGGGCCACCGCCCCCTCCAGGAGGACCACCGCCAGGAGGACCACCACTCGGACCACCCCACGGGACCGAACGATTAGTCGGAGAAGTACCAACCATCTTCACCGGTAACAGAAAAGAGTACGAGTCCTTCCTTACTCAGTGGCACATTTACTGGGGGCAGAACGCAGAGGCACCCATCATGCTCAATGTCTACCGACGATGCCTACTCTTCCTAGGGCTCATTAAAGGACCCCAAGTAGCCAACTGGACCCTCGGATTCCTCCAGTGGCTTAACAACGAACTACGACTCGGAAGGAGCCGATACGACGATTATCTGTGGGACACGCTGACCGCAGGATTCACGGACCGCTTCTCCAACGTCCTCGAACAAGAAGAAGCGCAAGCCACGTTGGCAAAAGGATTTAAAATGGTCGGAGACGACATTGACTCGTACGTCACCAACTTCGAGCAACTAGCACGGAAAGCTGATTACCGCCTCAACGACCGCCAAACGCTGGACCGCTTTACGGCGGGATTACCCAAGGCGTTGTTTACCAAAATCTACGAGATGGACGACCCGCAAAATTTCAACGAATGGAAGGAAGCAGCCATGCGCCGACAAAAACAATATATCCATCTTCGCGCCCGACTTAACCTCACAAACACGCCATCACGAGGACCACCTCCGATGCGTCAAAACCAACCACGTGGTTACGCCCCGCCATGGGCCCCGCCTCGCTATCCACCACCGCGAAATGACCCAAACGCGATGGACACATCCGCGGATCGGACCCGCGCCAGACTCGCAATGGTAGGCGACCCCAAACCACCGTTCCCACCACGCGGAGGACCGGGACAAAATCGAGGAAGCGGCCCTCGCCGCGACATGAGGGAAGTCATCTGCTACAACTGTAACAACCCCGGCCACTTCTCACGAGATTGCACACGCCCCAGAAAGCAGAGGCAGCAGTACCAACCACGCGCCACTACAAGTCGCAGCGCGGAAACCGATTACTACAGCCAAGAACCCGTAGTCGCAAGGCGCGCAGACGCTACAGCCGAAGAACAGGCGAAGGGATGGATGGACACCATACGAGGGGCTAGTGACGAAGTAAAGGACCTCATATTCAAAGACCTATGGACCCAAGAGGGTTTTCAGGACGCCTAAACCCATCGGCCTGGGTGAGGGCAGTTAATTGTAACTCTGTAATCATGACTCGCTACCGTTCGCTTCGAATTCCAGTCTCGATTCGTACAAGTTACTCCATGGCCGACATTAAAGGACTCGTTGATTCGGGTGCCACCGACAACTTCATAAGACCAGCATTCGCCAAACGCATGGGCCTCGGGCTACAAGCCCTCGAGCGACCAAAAAAAATATGGAACATAGACAACACCGAAAATAAAGCTGGGTCCATCACTCACTTCGTCGACTTAGACGTCCAAACACATGGAATTAACAAAGTCATGAGATTCCTTGTTACGGATATCGGAAACGAAGAATTAGTCCTTGGGTACCCATGGCTCGCCACCTACGAGCCGACTGTCACGAACCAAGGAACTCTGGTTCGGACACGCGCGTCTAAGACCGGTCCGCGTCGGCCCGGTCTTATGTAATCAACTTCCTAAAGGGGAAGTCCGGTATCGGAGTTCCAATTTCGTACTCCGACGGTCACGTGATCGTACACGTGATTACCCATCGGTTATCAAGTTACCCGACGACTAGAAGTCGTACCACTCTTTGGATTAATCTGATTGGACTGCGGAGCAGTCACACCACTATGGCGCAATCTTGCGCAATCGACTGCGGAGCAGTCGTGCCACTTCTACGATTATTCTCATTGGTTGTTATATTTAGAACTCTTCCAGAACCTTCCATTGCGCAGCACCTGTGGGAAGCAGTAGGCCTCCCCTAAAGTACGCACAGACCATGTACCCAGGTATATAAGCTAGAGCAATAGAACGGACAGTCCCTCAGACTGTCCACTTGTGTTCCCCCATTGGATAACCCCCTCCAGTTAGTAGACTGGATAAGCACTGTTGGCACATCTTCGCGCTATCGGTGACCCTCTGCGTTATTCTTTGGTTAAAGATCTTCTCCCTCTTCCTTCGTCACCCACTCGTCGTCTTCGTCATCCCTCGCGTTCCTCGTCAGAGATATCCCGGGTGTATTGCACGACTACTCTAAGTGAGTAGTTCATCACACTTGGACAGTCTCATTGACCTGACCTGGACGCTCCTTGATAGTGTCTGAATACTTCGACGACTCGGAGTTCGGTCACTGGGACGGCGATTCCAGTTCCTTTGTCAACAGTTGGGAGCCCCAGTATAGTGGCCCCCCTCCTCGTCGCTTCTTCCCTCCCCCTTCCTCCTCTCCTCTCGTTCGTCCTCTATCTCCGGTGGGGTTAAGCACCCCCCTCCAGTCCACAGTTGAGCAAGTCGCTCTCCCCCAAGGCCCGGCTGCTTTCACAGCGCCCTCATCCCCTGTCCCCACTCATCCCTCGTCCCCCGTCGTCCCCTCCCGCGTCTCCACTCCTCTCTCGTACGCAGAGGAGTACACCATCTACGACCTCAACGGCAACGAGGTTCCCCTACGTTCCCCATCCCCGGAGTTTGACATCCGGACCCAAGTAGCCGTTCGATCCGCCCCCCTTGTCTTTCGCTCCCCGTCCCCGGAACTGGTGTATCCAGACCCAGTTTCCGTCTTCCAGTCCCCCCTTCTCGGGCCGTTATCGCCCCTCACTGATCTCCCATCCCCCTCGGTTCGCCTCGTCTCCCCTCGCCCCCGGTCCGCCTCGCTCCCCCCTCGTCTCGCCACCCCAGACTCGCCTATCAACTACGAACGTGTAGCTGAAGGCGTCCCACGCATCGACACCCCGGACCCCCGCTACGAGGAACAAGAAAACATCCCCCCTCCTTTGCCGCTGATCCGCCCCCCATCTTGCGTCAACGTTACCACCGGCCCTCATCCCCATCAATATATTAACGTCCAGACTCCCCAAGGAGAAGAGTGGCGTCCCATCTCGGAGTTCTATCAGACCTCCCTCACTCAGATCCCATCCCTTGACCACCTCCTCTCTTATCCCCCGACGTTCCCCAGTGTTACCCCTTTCCGCTTCCGGTCGCCCCACTACCTCAAAGTCTTCCCCCGTCACCTCCCCCTTGCACTTGCTCTCGGCATCCCCCCCCTGTACGCCTGCTCCCAAGCCATCCTCGACCTCCCAAGTCAAGACCTACCCCTTGGGACTATCAAGTACAACTTCAGGCAAGGGCTTCGTCGTGCTTTCGCCCCCCTCAACCATACTATCAGGCAAGCGTACGTAGGGACCTTAGTCACCCTCGAGCTCCAAGATTTCCTGGACGGGAGGATAATATCCACGTACGGATATTTGGCTTTCTACGAGGACCGGATTTTCGTCATAGACCAGGGGTACCACTTTGAAGACGCAGTCAGGACTAGCCCCCCCCTTTTATCTTATTGCTTTACGCCTCGACTCCCGACTGACCCCTTCTTGTTCATTTCTACCTACCCAGACCAACAGGAACTATAACTATTTACTTTAACTAGTAAGTAGTTGTAGCTAGCTTGGTTATTGGTACGAAATAAAAGGGGTTTAGTGTCATACCTTGTCCCACCTCAAATCTCTGAACAAGAGCAAGTAAACCGCTCTCAAGCACTCTTTGAAACCCACAGAGAAAGACAACTTCAACGCTACTATCCACCGAGCACTCTTTACAACCTTGCTCACTCAAACACGGTCGAAGTTTGGAGTGACCAAACCACTATCCTTAAAGACCTCGAATTTATACTTCCATTTGGGGAAGTACTCAACTTATCCCAGTTCCAAGACTTCGCCTCGAGCGACTTACAAAGACTAGGCGACCTAGCTCAAGAACAACTCCTGTATTGGCACCTTGCTAAGGTTGTCAACGTCCACGGTTCCCCCATCGAGTCGTTCCTTCTTTGGAACAAGGACGACTACCTCTGGTTTGTTCACATAGCCCCAAGACGTGAACGCCTTATCCAAGACCTCCTAAGCGGAGAGCGTCAGTTTTTCCTCGAGAGATTCAGGTTGGACTACGAACAAGTCCAAGTCAGCTTTCAAGAAATCCGTCTAGAAACGACCCAATTCGGACCTCGTCTAGTTATCACAGAAGGTCGCGAATATACACTCAAGTGGGACGGCGTTTGGGAAACCACCCTTGAAAACCCAGACACCAACATCGTCAATCCCCAGATCTTCCACCTACCCCCTGACACCCCAGACGATATCGACTTCGTCACACGCCTAGACATCCTAGAAAACGGAGACGAACCTCTCCCTCCAAGTAGCCCACCAAGCCCAAGATCAAGCCCAAGTCCTCCTGCACCAGACACAGAGACTGATAGCGGTTGGGGAGAACCTGCCAACCAGTGGATCAGTAACGGTGTTTGTTGGTGTAGTAAAGAAGTTTGTACCTGCGGTTATCGCCCCAACACCCCACCTACTCCACCTAGTGTAGTACTGTGGGCCCCTGGCCAAGACTTCCTACCCTTTAGAGAAAAAATATAAAGGGTTCTCTGTTTAAAATCAAACTGGCTGAAAGCGCAGTTGATTGGGCTATAAATCTGGCATCCCAGCATACCACGCAGCGTCACAGAAACCGCAGACCAAGACAGTTTACAAGAAGGGATACGCCACTTCCCTCTCCTGAAGAAAACCTTCCAGTTATCCCTAATAGAGACATTAGAAGGATAAATCAAACCACGACATCCACGAGAAACCAAGCCTCCACACGTCCCAGGAACCCAACACCCCAAATCACTCCACAGTTCCCAAGAATCCACGAGCTTCCACCAGTAATCCGCGAACCATCTACTAGCAGCGAAGAAGGGCAATTCCTTGCAACTCAACCCACGTACTACCACTTCCCAGAAGTACCATTCATATCAAGGTCGCTACCTACGAGGAATCCACGAGAACTCCAAGTCTTCAAGCATCACTCGCAGCTCATCTTTCGACAACACGGTGTTCCACTGACCCTCCAGCATACGATCAATAACATTCGAGATATCACCACTGACCCTACTAGCTTCCAAGGACACCTGTGGAGAACTAGTACATTGATCTCACACTACGGGATATTCGAAGAATATTGCTGGATAAGAACAAGTCAACGACCAAGCGCAGTCCACGGTATACAATTACAACCAGCATACAAAGTCTTTTACGCTTGGGACACCGACGGTTGGACCGTATCAAGACTATCAAGTAACCCCAGTTCATGAGCGACCCCACGGACCTTGGTATAAGAAATCTTACCCCAGAAGAACTCAAGAGAATCCCTACTTACTTCAGCTATCCCTTTTTCTCCCTTGACGATAACCTATTCAACGTAGAGTGGGACAACCAAAGCCTCACAAGCGTAAACGGCAAATTTCCTTGGAAACATCTAGGAACAGACCAAAACATCAGCAAAGCCGACTACGAGAAACACTACCCCGGTTACAGAAACCTAGACACTAGTTCAGTTAACCACCAAGACCTTACAGCCAAGTACGTCGGAAAGGACGTCTGTTGGTCGACCAAAAGGACCCGTTGGGTATACAAAAACAACCGAAAAGTTGTTTTCCCAGGAACAGGAGAAGAAGACCTTACTCCCCCACCAAGTACAGAGTACGAAGACTCCGATCAAGAACAGGCAGAAGTATCTGGCCTCCTAGAAAAAGCAACCAAGTCACTCACAGCAACCCTATCAAGAGTAGGAACACCACAGTCACCAACAAGCGCAGAGTTACCCGGCGCATTACCAAGTACCCCAGGACCATCCAAGCAACCAAGCTATCCCTTGTTCACGCCTCAGCAAGTAAGGATCTTTGAAACCAAGTCACGGTCCCCATCGCCACCAGCACCACCACCAGTATCCACGAGTACCATGGCCTCAGGAGGAGGATCACCCAAGTTATTAGGCGTACCACCAGAGCCATTCGATGGCAAACAAGACAAAGCTGAATCCTTCTGGCAGAGCGTAGAAAACTATTACTACCTCAATCAAGCAGTGTATCCCGACGAGGGCAAGCGCGTTTCGGCTGCCCTAACACACTTCAAAACAGGCACTTCAGCAGGAGATTGGGCTCAAGACAAACAGAAGAAAGCATTAGAGGCAACCCCCATAGATTTTGGTCTTTGGAAGGACTTCAGAGACGATTTCAAGAAACACTTCATCCCATCCCACACCAAGCTAGAATCCACGAACCTCATGTATTCCTTGAAGATGGGAAATCGTCCTTTCAACGACTGGTACCAAGAATGGTCGACATATGCAAATCGATCAGGAGCCAATGATGAAACCAAGATGTTCGCCTTTCGTCGATGCCTCCCAGGAGCCCTACACCAGAAGTTACTTGGTGTATCCCCAGTCCCAGACACCCTAGAAAAATTGGTCGATCTAGCAAGAGAATTCGACCGCGTATGGCGCCTCTACAGTAACCCAGCGTTCACAGGAAGAACACTCACCCAAGGGCCGAGAAACCGGGCCATATACGCCTCTGAAGAGGAAGGCGTTCAAGTAAACCAAGCTACGACGTCCCTAAGACCCCAGCAAGCGGGCAGGATCTCCAAAGAAGAGAAAGACAGACGCTTCAAGGAAAAGCTCTGTTTCTATTGTGGAAAGCCAAATCACCGAGCCAAGGAATGCCGGTCCAAGGAAAGCTCTCAAACGCCAAGAAGGCCAGGGAATGGAAGACCCAGTAATCAGCGGTCAGACTTCAGAGCGCGCGCGGCTCTGCCACAGGAAACGTCCTATGGATATGAGGACCCCCCACGAGATCACCCAGCAGCCCAGATTGGGGCACTTTACCACAGTCCACCAGTAGCCTCCATGATTCCACGTCCACGGTCAGCACCAGTTCACGAGGATTTTTGACACGTCCGACTACCGCACTGTCAGTACGGACGTTCCAAGTAGCCAACCACAGTTTTACCCAGGGATATGCATTCCTAGAGACGTTAGACTCTGAGCCTGTACCCGGTGATACTATACGAAATAGACGATCACCATCCGTGATGCTCAGAGTTGCTCTAGTTGGAAAAATATCAGGCAAGGAAATCAGTGCACGCGCCTTGCTCGATAGCGGCGCGGAAGGAATCATCATGGATCAAGACTTCGCCACGAGAAACCAGCTGACACTTCGAACCCTAGTTAACCCACTTCCAGTCAAAAACGTGGATGGAACTCTGAACAAACAAGGTTCAGTTAGGTATACAACAATCCAGAAAATCCGGATAAAGACATCCGACGACGACTTCCACGATGAAACTGTGGAACTTTACATCACCAAGCTAGGCGACGCCGACATCATCCTAGGAACCGATTGGCTCAAAGCACACAACCCAGAAGTAAACTGGGCCCTGCCACAGCTCGCCTTCACGAGATGCCCCGAGTCTTGTACCTTGTCCCAGAAACCTATAGTAATCACGTCCAAGAAACCGCAGTCACGGGCCACTACGATAAACCAAGTCCAAGTAAACCAAGAAGAACAGTACGACGAACCACTGTTCAACCAAGAGGCCATGGAGCCATTCCTGAATATCCACGAAGACAATAAATGCGAAGTCATTCATATTCGAGCCAAAACCACCACGAGTACAGAAATTGCGGCCCGAACAGCGCCCAAAGCATCCACAGAACACATCCCAGCTCAGTTTTCCAAGTACGCTAGAGTATTTAGCGAAGAGGCCTCGCAGCGCCTACCACAGCATCAACCCTGGGACCATGCCATTGATTTAAAACCAGGAGCTAGTATGAAGAACAGCTCAATCTATCGACTCACCCCCAAGGAGTCCGAAGCATTGCGGACCTACATCACGGATCACCTACAAAGGGGATACATTCGCCCTTCAAAGTCGCCTATGGCCAGCCCCTTCTTTTTTGTAGACAAGAAGGATGGAAAACTTCGCCCAGTCCAAGACTATCGCGCGCTTAACGATATCACAGTCAAGAATGCCGCTCCACTGCCCCTAATCCCAGAGTTAATCGACAAACTACGCGGCGCCCGGTATTTCACCAAGCTAGATATCCGCTGGGGATATAACAACATTCGCGTGAAAGAAGGAGACGAATACAAAGCTGCCTTCAAGACGCCTCTAGGACTCTACGAACCCACAGTCATGACATTCGGTCTCTGCAATGCCCCTGCCACATTCCAGACATTCATGAACGACATCTTCGAAGATATGATAGACGAAGGACACGTCGTCGTCTATCTCGATGACATCCTGATCTTTGCAGAAGATCTCGCCACGTTAACCAAGCTCACCCACGAAGTATTGTCACGCTTAGACAAACATGACCTGTACCTCAAACCAGAGAAATGCTCCTTTGCCCAGACATCCATAGAATACCTCGGAATCGTTATCTCCGAGGGTCAAGTAGCCATGGACCCCGCCAAGGTGGCCGGAATCGTAGATTGGCCCACACCCAAGACAGTCAAACACGTTCAAGCGTTCCTCGGCTTTTGCAACTTTTACCGAAGATTTATCAAAGGATTTTTCGACCATTGCACGACCACTGTTTGACTTAACCAAGAAAGACACCACATTTTCATGGAACCAAGCGGCTGATATAGCCTTCAAGACACTCATCACCACTTTTACGACAGCCCCAGTCCTTGCCTTGCCCGACCACAGTAAACCTTTCCGGTTAATCACGGACGCCAGTGACTTCGCTACTGGCGCCATCCTCGAACAACCCGATGAACTCAACCGTTGGCATCCCATTGCGTATCATTCCAAGTCACTCCAACCTGCCGAACGGAACTACGAAATCCATGACAAGGAACTCCTTGCGATTATCCGCGCCCTTGAAATATTTCGCCATTATCTCGAAGGACGTGACGACACCCTGGAAATTTGGTCCGACCATGGAAATTTGGTCTATTTTGCGACAAAACAAAAACTCACGCGACGACAAGCCCGTTGGGCTCTCTTCCTGTCACGTTTCAAGTTTACGATCATCCACAAACCCGGTACACAAAATAAGTCGGATGCCCTGTCCAGGCGTCCAGACCTTAAAGAGGGGATAGCACACGAAAACAATGAGCGTGTGCTCCTGGATAACAAGTTTTTCGCAATCCGAGCAGTACAACCCACGGCAATCACAGTCCAAGGAAATACAAATTTACGAAGTCGAATCAAGAACTCCCAAGAATATGACGATGAAGTCACCCATGCCCTAGAAACCCTTCTAAAGAGTGGCCCACGTTCCCTCACCAAAGGACTAGAGGATTGGAACTTAGAAGATGGAATCATCCTGTACAAAGGACAAGTATACGTCCCCAAGAATCAAGATCTCCGAAGAGAGATAGTCAAGCAATACCACGATCACCTAGCCACAGGACACCCAGGAAGATGGAAAACCTACGAACTAATATCACGAGAATTTTGGTGGCCAGGAATGTCCACCTTTGTCAAGAGTTACGTGGACGGATGTGCCACATGCCAAGCAACCAAAGTCAAACCAAGGAACCAAGTACCCCTACAACCAAACCAAGTCCCAACAGAAGTTTGGGGAATAATCACCATGGATTTTATCACAGACCTCCCAACATCCCAAGGATACGATTCACTGTTCGTTGTAGTGGATCGCCTCAGCAAGGCCACAATAATTGCACCCTGTAATAAAACCATCACAGCCGAAGAAACATCCAAGTTATACCTAGAACAAATCTGGAGGCGCACAGGCCTGCCACGCCAAGTGATATCCGACAGAGGACCACAATTTGCTTCTAAAGTAATGCAAGAAGTTTGGAGCAAACTCGGAGTCAAGTCCACCATGTCCACAGCCTTCCATCCGCAGACAGACGGAGAGACAGAACGAGTCAACCAAGAATTGGAACAGTACCTCCGCGTCTTTTGCAACTTTCAAGTCGACAACTGGGTAGAACTTATACCCTTCATGGAATTCGCGCACAATGCAAGACAACACAGTGCCACCACCAAGTCACCCTTTGAAATCTGGTACGGTTACAAACCAGAATTCATCCCACCAGTCAACTTCGCGTCCAAGATCCCCACAGTAGAAGAACGTCTTCGATCCCTAGACCAAGTACGCGCCGAAGTATCTGCAGCATTAAAAGTTGCTGCAGAAGTCATGAAAAACACCCGTATATCAACCGCCACGTTCGAACCAAAACCAGGAGACCAGGTTTGGTTAGAAGGAACCAACATCCACACCACGCACCCAAAAGCCAAGTTAGCTCCAAGACGACACGGTCCATTCAAAGTCGTATCTGCGTGGGGAGTCAATTGTAAACTCCAGTTACCCCCCTCCTGGCGAATCCACCCAGTATTCCACATATCCCTGATATCGCCATACAAAGAAACCACAGCCCATGGGCCTAACTTCACCAGACCTCCCCCCGAAATCGTTCAAGGAGAGGACGAACACTATGAAGTAGAAACCGTCCTCCAATCTAGACTCTCACCAAATCGAAGAGGTGTACAATACCTGGTGAAATGGAAAGGCTACCCAAGTTCCGAGAACTCTTGGCTCCCTGCGTCACAAATGAAACAAGCCAAGACAGTTGTACAACAATTCCACCAACGAAACCCACGAGCACCCAAGCCAAGTAACCTCTAACAGTTGCTAACCGGCGTAGCAACCATAAAGAGGGGATACTGTCACGAACCAAGGAACTCTGGTTCGGACACGCGCGTCTAAGACCGGTCCGCGTCGGCCCGGTCTTATGTAATCAACTTCCTAAAGGGGAAGTCCGGTATCGGAGTTCCAATTTCGTACTCCGACGGTCACGTGATCGTACACGTGATTACCCATCGGTTATCAAGTTACCCGACGACTAGAAGTCGTACCACTCTTTGGATTAATCTGATTGGACTGCGGAGCAGTCACACCACTATGGCGCAATCTTGCGCAATCGACTGCGGAGCAGTCGTGCCACTTCTACGATTATTCTCATTGGTTGTTATATTTAGAACTCTTCCAGAACCTTCCATTGCGCAGCACCTGTGGGAAGCAGTAGGCCTCCCCTAAAGTACGCACAGACCATGTACCCAGGTATATAAGCTAGAGCAATAGAACGGACAGTCCCTCAGACTGTCCACTTGTGTTCCCCCATTGGATAACCCCCTCCAGTTAGTAGACTGGATAAGCACTGTTGGCACATCTTCGCGCTATCGGTGACCCTCTGCGTTATTCTTTGGTTAAAGATCTTCTCCCTCTTCCTTCGTCACCCACTCGTCGTCTTCGTCATCCCTCGCGTTCCTCGTCAGAGATATCCCGGGTGTATTGCACGACTACTCTAAGTGAGTAGTTCATCACACCGACCATTAGCTGGGCCCACGCCACCATTCACGAAGGCGCGCTACCAGTGGTACTTCGGTCAATCAACCCATCCGAACCACAAACCACCATTGCCCACGCAATCACCCAAGAGGAGGGAGAAGAGATCATACAAGAACTCGAGGAAGAATGCCAGATACGTACCACCGCCACGGAGCTAGCCATCGCCGCTAACCAAAACACGACCGCGGCAGTCATACCTGAACCATACCGTCGATTTGCCAAAATCTTTAGCGAAGAAGCATCCCACCGGTTCCCACCTTCACGACCATGGGACCACGCCATCGACTTCAAACCAGGCACCCCAGCAAGCATTGACTGCAAAGTCTATCCCATGTCGCAAGACGAAGATCAACAACTCCGCAAATGGCTTGACGAACAGCTCGAAATGGGTTATATACGACCTTCGAAGTCACCATACGCGTCGTCCTTCTTCTTCATCAAGAAAAAGGATGGCAAGTTACGACCCGTACAAGACTATCGAAAGATCAACGCATGCACCGTGCGTAACCAATACCCATTGCCGCTCATGGCAGAACTCATTAACGACTTGGGAAACGGACACATCTACACCAAACTCGACGTGCGGTGGGGGTATAACAACATACGAGTCAAAGAAGGCGACGAACCTAAAGCCACATTCAAGACTAAATACGGACTCTACGAACCACTGGTCATGTACTTCGGACTCACCAACTCGCCAGCGACCTTTCAGAACATGATGAATGACATCCTGGCCGACGTCATCCTCTATCACCAATCACGAGGAACCATCATCAGGGTCTACATGGACGACATCGGCATTGCCACGACCGAGGAAGCCGGACTACACGCCCATATTGAAGCCGTTAGCGCCGTATTACAAGTAGCACTCGACCACGACCTCTACTTCAAACCCGAGAAGTGCCTCTTTCACCAACCGCGAATGGATTACCTGGGGGTAATCCTTGAAAAGGGGGTAACTCGTATGGACCCCGTAAAAATTTCAGGCATAAAGGACTGGCCACGCCCCACGAAGGTACGCGACGTACGCTCCTTCCTAGGCTTCTGCAATTTTTACCGACTCTTCATTCGCGGTTTCGCAACCTACGCGCGAGCCCTAAACAAGCTCACGCGCAAAGACACCGAATGGACGTGGGGCCAGGATGAAGAGACAGCCTTTCAAACCCTCAAAAACCTCGTTACTAGCGAACCAGTACTTGCACACCCAAGTCTGACAGATCAATTCGAACTCGAAGTAGACGCGTCCGGATACGCAGTGGGAGCGGTACTCCTACAAAGAAGAAAGACGGGAAACGACACCCCATCGGATACTTCTCAGCCACCCTGAACGAAGCAGAACGCAACTATGACATCTATGATCTAGAACTTCTAGGCTATCGTCAAGGCACTGCGGCACTGGAGGTCGTTCCTAGCGGGATCCCCACACAAATCAAAATATTCTCGGACCATCCTCAACCTAACACACTGGAAATCCCCCCAAAAGATAAGTCGCCGTGTAGCTCGAGAAGTCCTAGAGACTATGGAATACGACTTCGAGATCCACCACATCAAGGGACCAACAATGGACGTGCAGACGCCCTATCCAGGCGACCCGACTACGACCGAGGAGAGAATGACAACGAAGGGGTCACTGTGCTACCGGAGAAAGTCTTTATTCGGAACCTAACCACACAAACTCCAGAAACGCTTGGACAAGACGAAGATACCCTACGACCGTGGGTGGACCCCTACAAACTCAAGAAAGTCGATGGAACCTGGTATCGACAGGGCGCGCGAGTAATCACTGGGGACGAGACGTCATACGCACCATCGTCGCCAACCACCACAACCCCCCAGTGTACGGCCATCCAGGGATCAAGCGCACCGCCCGAATCATCGAGCGAAGTCACTGGTGGCCACACATGCTGAAGCATGTTACAGAATACGTCCAAGGATGCGCGGAGTGCCAACGCCACAAAGTCAATAACCGACCCACGAAAGCACCCTTGGTCCCCATTACACCCGTAACCGACGCTAAGCCCTTCGAAGTCATAGCCCTCGATTTCATTACTAAACTACCCACGTCCCAAGGGCATGACTCCATCCTCACGGTGACCGACCACGATTGCACCAAAGCCTCTATCTTCATCCCCTGCGTCGAAGAGATAACGGCAGAAGAAACTGCAGCCCTGTACGTAACTCACGTGTTCCGGAGGTTCGGGTTACCGGCAAAGATCATTAGCGACCGAGACCCGCGCTTCGCGTCGAAGTTCACCCGTGAACTATGCCGGATCTTAGGGATCTATCAGAACGTTTCCACGGCTTATCACCCCCGAACGGACGGACAATCGGAGCGCACCAATCAGTGGCTAGAGCAATATCTGAGGTTCTGGACCAACGAACGCCAAGATAACTGGGCGCGATTCCTGCCAATGGCAGAGTTCGCTCACAACAGCTGGCCACATGAGGCAACAAGGAAGTCTCCATTCTCGCTCATGATGGGATATGATCGATAAGCCATCCCCCATTCCCCAGGTGCTCACGCGACTCCAACAATTCCGAGAAGCACGGAAGGAAGCCCACGACCTCATCAAAAAGGCACAATCGCTGTGGGTCAAGCACCGAGATACGCCCAAATACCAGATAGGGGACCAAGTATGGTTAGAAGGACGTCACCTTCGGACCAATCAACCAACGGCGAAACTTGCGGCGCGATGACACGGACCTTTCAAAATCACACGAGTGCTGTCACCCGTCAATTACCAACTAGAGCTTCCCACGCAGTGGAGTATCCACCCCGTATTCCACATCGATTTACTCACGCCTTATCGCGAAACGCCCATGCATGGGGAAAACTTCCAACGCCCACCACCGGACCTAGTGGACGGCGAAGAAGAATATGAAATCGAACGTATTCTAGACTCCCGGCGATTCGGCAGAAGCAGGAAGCTCCAGTACCTCGTGAAATGGAAGGGGTATCCAGACTCGGAGAATCAGTGGGTCAACAAGGATGACGTCTTTGCTGATGAAGCTCTAGCGGAATACGAACGGAGTTCGAAAGCTAACAGAATCCATATAAGCGAGGCCGATCACGCTAAGTCTACCCCATCTCCTCACACTGGATTCCTCTCTCAATCAGAAATGTCTCTTCCCACTTCCCCCGCTTCCACCATTGTCGCTCCCTTCCTCGGGGAGTCCCTCACCTACGAAGAACTCAACGCCGCCCTCGCCAACATTGCCCCCGTCGAAGACGTCGACAACCCCAACACCCCCGAAACCTACTGGTTGCTCACCGCCGACGGCCAACGACTCAACTCGACCCCCTACACCGAGGCCCAAGTGCGTCGGCTTCGTGCGGCTCTCAGAGACAGTGAGTCTGCCTCTCCTGGACCTCTCCCAGTACGAGTCGAGTACCGGGTCGAAGCGGAAGAAGAACGCAGCGACGCGCCGATGGGAGGAGTGGAGGTTCGAGGCGGAGAGGTGGAGGCTCGAGCAGCTGTCGATGGCAGCGACAAGGAGAATGAGGATCCTCGAGGGGAGGAGACTCTTCGACTTGACGATGCGCGAGCAATTCAAGAACAGCCGGAACGGGAGCTGAGAGCTTGGTACCCAGCTGAGCACCCATCCATCATTACCACCACCGACTCTGACCACCCGAGAGAAACCCCATACACGCTCGACACCGTGGGTCGCCCCCTGTATCGGGGTGACATTGTTCATGACGACACGCCCACATCCCACCACCTCTCCGTGCTTAACCGCCGGCTCACCGACTCTCGCTTCGCCCCGCATGGTTACGAACACAACCGCGGGGAGAAGTTTGTCCACTTCCCTATCACCGACTCCCAGGGGGTCACTACTCAAGCCCCCTACGTCCAAGTCATCATGAACCCCGATCCCATCGTCCTCGCCCTCGCTTCGGACAGCGACAAGACGTTCTCCAAACCCCTCTACGCCGAACCCATCGTCAGGGAAGTAGGCAAGCCTCACTACTCCGTGGAGGAGACATTCGCCCTCGTCAGGGGGCACGCCAACCAACACCGACTCGATACGGCGGTCAACGCCCTACACGACGTAGGGCTTAAAGCTGAGTTGCACCGTTACCGAGCCTACAGACACGAAGCTGAGCGAATCGAGCAGCGGCTTCACGCCTTGGCCCAAGCACTGGGCGGCGTTCAAGGGGAGCTCGCGCGCAGCAAGTTCAGGCTTGAGATGGCGGATATCCATAATCGGGTGGAGTCGGTTCAGGCGGGATGGATTGGAGGTATCGGACCTATTCGGCGCCGGGGTCGTCGCGGCTGAAAAGGGGGTGATGTCACGGTACGCGAAGTGGACGCTTACTATATGGTGATGACTCCTTTAGTAAGTCGTAATGTGTCATGGACTCGAGTATCAGTCAGCGTAGTCGTACAGTATCACATGCCGATGTGGCATGACTCATTCCTAGGACAGCTGTAGTAGGGTTCGAGCTACTTACGCTACTAGTCGCACGGATTCGGGAGGAGCTTTAAAGCGTCCTCATACATGTATAAATAGTGGCTCGACAAGACCAAGATAAGCCATCTTGGTCTTCTTCAATCACCACTTCCTTCTCATCTCTCTCACGCGTGATTCACTTGCCCCTCCGTGCAAGTCGTCTTTATCGATAGCCTAGTGACTTAAGCGTCCTAGTGCTTAGTCATCAAGTGTCACGTGCCCTCACGAAGCGCCGTGTACACGTGTCCAAGTCACGTGACTTACCTTCGAGATATTCGCTAAGTCGTGAACGCCCTTTCGCAGTCCAAGTCGGACTAAACGCCAGTGGTGGCGTAACACCCACTTTCTCCTCACATTTAAACTGGGGCCTTATAGTTGAGCAATTATTGCATCCATTCCAAAAATCTGTTTTAATAAAGGTGAGGCCGATCTTTTGCTATTCGCAATTTCCCTCAAAATTTGCAACTCCGGTGAAGTGATAGTAACTTGAAGAGCCAGAGCTGAACAAATCGAGTGCCTGCACTCTTGCCTATTTTGGACATCGATGCCACACCGCAACTTCAGGCTTGCTTTCATCCTTCCAAGTCCGAGTCAAACAAGGAGTTGAAGATCAACTTCCTCATCTCTACCATACACACCTTTACTTTCCTTGACATATAGCTCCTGTAACAACAACCTTACACCCAAGCTAGACTGCCCCTCACATTTCAGAGCTCCAGCGGCTCACCTTTCATGTTCCCCAGCATGCTGCGCTTGTGAGCGGCCTTAGCGACTCGAACCCGGCATGTTCCCGACACAGACGGCCACCTATATGAAGTTTCGCATTGTGCAGAGGTGTGCGCGACCGCTTCCGACTACTTCCAACCACCCAACCAGGCTCCATGTAGCCCACCGTTTCTGTTCCCGGCCTTACTGCACCCACATGCGGCCCTTGCCCTTCGACACCAACGTGTTCGTGATCACTGCGGACCTGTATGCAATATCTCGCACCCTGCGGAAGCCCGCACGACTGCAGGAAACCCTTCACATCCTGCGTGCACCATAGGTCATTTCCTAGTACTCATTTCTTGTCAACAGCACTCATGTCGCCCATGGATGATGTTTTCGAGTAGACATAGTAATACAAACTTGAATGCCAAAACCCTGAGTTTCCACACACAATACTTGTGTCATTGAGCTCATCACGCTGACCTGCAGTCTTGCCTGCAGTGCCAAATCGCATGGGTTTCGGAACCTGTGCAACCATCAGTAACCATACCCGAATACCCAGGAGCACGGGTATGGGTGCAGATTAGGGTCAAGTGACTCATGGATTCAAACAACGTAAAATATGCCAACAAGTATGCCAACATCAGTAAAAAGTGTCGCCCTATACATGGGCCACGGAATTGGTTATATAATATCAGAATTGATTACAATGTTCTGAAAGTCCACGTAAGGATGGGAATAATTGTGTCAGCAATATATTGACCATACAACCGACGCGATCCATATATTGTTCTGCAAGAATTGCTGGACTTGCATTGGATTGTGGCCAGATAATTCCATGTAATGCCTTTTAATGATATAACGTAATATAATGATCCTGGATTACGACCAAGAAAAAAATATTATTATTCCTCACTTACATTATGTAGATTATCTTATCGTCGCACACATCTTATCATATTTACCAATCACCCATTCTGGGCTTACTCGCCTGGTTCCGGATTCGAACTCACAACCCGTGGGCAGGGGGCGTCAATGATGTTACTACTGCACCACCAGTGCTAATACTAGTCTTGCTAATCTATCCCTCTTATTTAGGAAGGAAGGAACAGTACCTAGTCTAAAATACAACAAGGCTGACTCGGAGGACATGGTTTAATGCCGCGTCTGGGTCTGCGGGTCTGGGACACGCATCGTCGCGATCGTCACGGTCGTCGTCGCTGCTCAATGCCATCGTCGTATTTGTTGCGGTTGTCACGGTGTGGGCATCATGGACGTCGACGTCGACGGCCGTGGTGGTGGGGGTGGTGTAGGGCTGGTGATGGGCAGCAGACGCTCCTCAGCAGTCTGCACTGTTAGCGTCGTCGTGCCAGGTTGCGGTTGTCATTGCCGCTGCTGCCATCACCCCATGGTCGTCGTCGCTGCCTCCGCCGTCACTCCTCGGTGGTTACAGCTGTCCACTGTTGTGTCGTCCTTGCCGTCGCCACATTAGGGGTCGTCCTCACTATTGTCGTGGTCATCCTCGCTGTCACTGTTGTGGTTATTCTTGCTGTCGTTGCCATTGGAGTTGTCCTCAAGCCTCTGTTGCCAGTGGTACGCCTGCACACACACGCCCCGGGCCTAGGCCATGCAGTCGGCGACTCGGCATCGAAGATCCTGCACGGCTTGAGTAGCGCGGAGACGAGTGACAGGGTAAGAACTTGAAGAACGGCTTTAAGTTTTCAGTGCACAGGCGCTCCACGGGGTGCACAGCCTGAGGGTGTATGCGTCGCTTGCGGGAGCGGGAAGTCGTGGGAGGTCACCTGTCGGGAGGAACGTGTGGGCGGGGGAGGTCGTGTGCAGCGCGTCCATAGTGGTGTGTCAGGTCAGGTTCGCAAGGGGGAAAGATGAAGACAGTACCTTGTCTGTACCGCCACCCCATTGCCCATCCATGCCCACAGCTCCGCTCCCGAGCCAGGTTCATCAGGGTGTCCAGCTGGCATAGTCTCATCTTCTGTTAATTGTCAGTTGGATATCGCGTGTTCTCACAGGATCTACCCAAGGGCCAGGGGAAAGAGCTGAGTGCCGGGCTGGAATGACCAAGGGAATGACAACCAGGAAGAGGCGTAGTCACGGTGTCCGAGTCATCGGTCACCGTGACGGTGCCCAAACTCTTGCCCAAACTACTGTACGCACGGCATTACAAAGCAAAAGCGGGCTCGGGGGCGGGCTGGAAATTTGCCATCGACTCGGACGAGAAATCTTGACGCCCTTGGTAGCGTGATTTTGTATGGGATTTAGTTCCGATAAATGGACAATATAATCCCATTATAATGGCTAACATAATCAGTTGTATTGGATTTCAATGATATGTACTACAACGGGAATACTTCTGAGGCTTATCTTAGATAGGAATAATGTCAGTCACATACATTGGTTATGGAAATATTCTATGGGCCATATGTGTGAATAAAATACAATATCATCTATTGCCGTATTGGAATGTATTACACTCCACAGTCACTTTTAGTGTTTTCCCAGCCCGGCTCGGCTCGATGTTTGGGGTCACGGCCCAGCTTTTGGTGGCCCACGGCCACAAAACGTGGGGGCCTGAGCCCCTGCCCACAGCCCATGACGGCTTAGGCCTGAAGTGGCCAGCAAGCAAACGGCTTAGGCTGGCCACGGCCAGAAGCCACGGCTTGTGAAGGGATATGATTTTAGTATATTTAAAACTCTTCTACGACTAAGCAATAATATATAACTATGATACTTGCAAGACCACTCGAACCAGGCTCGAACCGCGCATCCATGATTGTGGTTGTGGGTCTCGTGTCGTCGTTCAAGTTGTCGGTGTTGGTGCCGTCGGCGTTGTCGATGTCGACACCGCCGTCCTTGCTGCTGTCATCCTTGCAGCCGTCGTCGTCCAACTCGTCATTGTGTCAACATTGCCTTGTCGTTGTCATCAGCGGTGGAGACTGGTACGCCATGTTTGGGTGGTGTCATGACGAGGGTAGGTATGGTGAGACTTGCGTGTCGCGACGGCATGGCATCGGGATTGGGCTTTTGCGCGGCAGGGTGGTGGTGAAGGAGAACTTGCATATGGCGAAGGATGGAGGTGAGAGCCACAGGCTGAGTGGCAAGGCGGCGGCGGCGACATGGCTCTGAGAGTGAGAAACGATATGAAACAAAACAAAACAAAAAACCTTATTTTGTGGAAAATAGCGTGGAGATATTGGCGAGAATGATGGCGACGTCGGCGAGTACCGTGGACCAGTTGGCGAATACCAGGCGACGATAAGTCAAAGGCTGGGGAGGGCGGGGAATGTAATCGTGAAGGGGTACCAGATGTCTGTAGTTGACGTATGAGCTGGCTCGTCAAAGTCGATGACTCACCGACTTTTTTTACCCACCTCTTTCATGATTGCGGGACAGGCTGCTTCGATACGATAGGTCAGACAGAAACGAGTCAAATTAAAATCGTACGAGTGGTGAAAGCCGTCACGAGGAGTCAGGGTCAGCCAGTCGAAACTCGAGTGGCGCATAGCGCTGACAAGGGCGACAAGTTGACAACACGGATACCATAACTAAGGCAGGTTAGTAAAAAAAGAAATAGAAATAGAAAAATGGGCCACACCTTTGCCAGAGACGAAGGGGCGTGGGCCAGTGCCGCGTGGCCGAAACCGATTGCACGAGAGGGCTGGGCAGAAGGTTGCTTCGCTTTGTCGTCCAAGCGGAAACGGGATCAGATGACAATTGACTCAGAGACAGGCAATGACAAGGGCAATGAGGGAGTGGGTGCGGCAGCCAAGCTCGCAGAACCCTCAGCTGAGTTAAAGTGTACAGTGAGAGTACTGCAGGAGCGGGTCACTCTCTCCGAATACGCACGAATGTTGTTCAAGGGACCATCAGTTCGGGTTGAGCCTGCCCCGGACGGCCCCAGAAATGGAAGCCTGGGCCACGGGCCGTGCAAGCGGCCTTCCAAATTTTGAAGCCTGAGCCTTGGGCCTTTCCGGGCTGCTCCTCGGCCCAGCCCGGTCCAGCTTTTGAAGTGCCGGCTCAGGCTGGCTTCCGGCCTATGAGCCGGGCTGGGAAAACACTAGTCACTTTTACTGATGAATAACATATCTCCGGTGCGAACAACACCCAGGCCAAATAATGATTTTTGCTGTCACAGTTCCGTATGGACACCCCTCTACAGACAATGGACACGATGACAATGCAGTGTATACCAACAAGAAACTATTTGTAGGGGCGATGGTGACGAGACATAGAGTACCAAACAAATAAATAGTCTCACCCCATACAAACACACAAGCAAGGTCCCAGTCGACGGAGTCGACACCTAGTTGGGTAAATTGGTCCGAAAATCTGGCGGCAAACACACCTGTCGGAGCTCATTGATGATGTGGTTGGTGTCGGAGAAAGGGCTCCTGAAGCCGGAGATATTTCCGTTCCACGTGACATTACAATGCAGGTTAGACACGACAAAATTTTGGTCTATAAAAATTCCTTATCTTGGCCTGTACAGACCCAGTAATCGATGCTTGAACCGATGACTTGAACTCCGTAACTTCTCAAATCGAATTAGGGTATCCAGTGGCTCCGCACCGTCCGAGTCAGGAGCAAGGTCAGGAGTGTTTTCACGAGCCAAAGACCAAGGCGAAGCTGGAATGCGGGCTTTTGGACGAATAATGACTATGAACCAATCGCGCCAAGGCCCGGAACTAAGTCGTGCATTGCGCTATCTGTACACATGCAAGTGGGACGGACATCGCTGATCTACTGGCTGGCATGAAGAGATGTGGAGCTGCCTCCCCATCTGTGTCCAATATCTCGAATCTCGTTGTCTTCCCCCATTTGATGGTGACCACTGCAATCATCGAGTAGGGAGCGACAATGTCAACGTGCGAACCAGTACAGATGAGGGCGGAATGGTGTCTTGTCAGGGTGTACAACTGTTGGCTTCCTCTCTTCTCATATTCAAGTTCTTCTTCTTACACGTCTACCTTGGTGCTCCTGTGTTGGCAGCGGTCCGGCACCTTTCTCAGGAGGCCGAGTAGATTATGACAATTACATTTTTATGAACGCGCATATAGTGTAGTTACAAATGTGGTGTAGAACGAAGTGATTTGTTGTTTTCTCTTTCACATCGTACTATATACTACATGACTGTTACAGGACTTTCTCCTATTTGCTCAGGTACGACTCGAGTCTGTCCCAGAACTTTGTTTGAGTTCTGATGAAGGTTACCGGACGGCCAGAGAGCCGGCGAACCGCACAGAACTTGGCGACAGATGACACCGGCTGATCCTCTAAACATAGCAAGTCAAGGGCCGGCAACAATCTGGCGGCCATTTCCCCATCGGCACCTTTGAGTGCAAGAGCAATGCGTTTTGCACGTTCCCGAGATACATACAGAGTCTGGGTGGTGGTAAATTGGTGGAGGAATTGCACCAATTCGGCGCGGCCTATTTCGGGACCTTGTCTCCACGAACCTTCAATAAAGAGATGGCGTACATTGGAGAGTTTTTCAGTGAGCTGGCTGAACACCTGGAACACAAGCCTCAAATCCTGGCCTATGAGCGAGATGTAAATCGGGATGTGGTGTGGGAGAGAAAAATTGAGCGTGGTGGTGCAACCCAGACTGGACTCGAAGCGGACATCTACGCTGTCGAACAGGGTTAGCTGAGGGTCTTCTGAGCGATCAATAAACTTGAAAATTTCGGAAACTTGAAAGCCAGAGGACGATTCGAGGTACGACAAATCGATACCGTTGAGCCAAGGGCAGTCGATCCGGGCCACGAGGTCCTCCACATAGTCACAAACACCCTGGAATTCGAAGTACGTGAGTGCGGGAAGGACGGTCCGTGTCACAGTAGCCAGGCCTATTCGACCATTGGCAGGGAGGGAAGTATCCCATTCGAATTCAAGATAAAGATATCTGAGCTTGGTCGACGTGGCCAGGCACGAAACCATTGCCTCGGGTGAGATGTAACCAGCCGGCGGTATTCTGAGAAGATGGAGAGTGACAAGGTGACGGGCCGACAAAAGAAGCGTTGGTAATTCTTGGAAAAGCATGGCTTCAATGTAGAGCTTCTGCAAACACGGTGCGGGTCTACCCAAGGTTCCACTAGGAAGGACTCGCTGTTCTAATGGACCCCATCCTTTCACTGAAAGGTGAAGTTTTGTCAGCACTGGAAATGGTTTCCGTATCACTGTAGCCAGCTTGGCCAACTGTGAGGTCCGTATATGAAGGGCGAGACGGCACACACAATCGTGGTGCTCGAGTGCAGCAAGGATATTATCTTCGTCGCTAAAAGGAATGCCCTTTCTAAGGCCATAGTCAACGGCGATAGGAAAGGTCGGCCAATAACCCAGAAGTCTCCTGACAGGAGTCCCGTATGTGCAACGAAGTTGGATATGGAGACGGTGTGGAGATGCATATATGATTTGTCGCCATTTTCGGCATACGTGCGCCAGTCTCGGGCTCCATAGGCGGAAACCAGATTCAATGATTCTATAGAAATCAAATATATCAAGCAACACATCGTCTGGGAGCATGTCGATCGTCATTGTATATCCGCAACTCTTGCCTAAGCCACACAAATTAATGCCCATCGCAGTTGCAACATGTGTGTTTGAAGACGTACTTTGGGCCCGTACCTCTCCTTGCACCTTGCAGTGATTTTCAGAAATGCTCGAGCCTTCGCAAAGGCCATGTGAAGTGGCACCGGAGGACGAATCCGTTGGCAGAGTGAGCAAATGGTCACTAATTGAAGATCGGCGGCGAGAATTTGGTCAAGTGGTCCAGAAATACGGCAGACAAAGACGTGTGCACACCTGTGGGGTTCTGTTACGCTCAGTAAGGCGTATTCGGATTTCGGGTTCGTTCGGAGTTCGAAGTTCAAAGGGCGATTGCCGACAACAGACGGCGGAGCGAGGATTCACAAGAAGAGAAGGGAATCGTTCAGGGTTCGGGGTTTCGGTGAAGCCAAGAGTCGTATTCGAGTCAGCTACTGTAGTTGAGTACAATAGGTCGAGCTTAAAGCTCTGGTAGTTACAGGACAGTCCTTAAGTACTACGAGGGTCGAGTCAATAGAAGTCGCGAGAAACGAACGGAATATGGGAAAAAGTAACCGAAGGATACAGAACATGAGTCGACACGTTGGGTTACTACGAGAAGGTTCGAGAGAGTAAGAGAAGTGCATAACATCACCCCCTCCTTAGAGTCCGGCGCGACGGTCCCTTCGACGAGTGATACGATCATTACGGCGCATGCGGCGTCTGAATTCCGTGTCGATGTCATCTTCGTCCGGTACGGGTCGTAGGCGACATGGGTAGTTGTAACGACGATGTTCGCGCGGGACAAGGCATTCGAGGTGACAGTTTTGATGGGGGCGATAACACTGTTCGCCTCTATGTCTGAATTTCTGACAGTACGGACACTGGGTGAAGGTGAGACAGTGGGCGGCGTCGTGATTAGCTTCTTGACACCATCTGCAGACGTTTGTGTAGGTGGGGACGGAATCTGGTAACTCTTGCGCGTATTGCATTTCAACTCGGAGGTTGTCGTTGCTGACCCAGAGGGTCGGGTCGTCTTCTCGCTGAATGATGGTTTGCACACGTCGGTAAACATTGTTCTGTGAGAGGCGCCAAACCGAATTCTTGATCCGTGCCATGGTTTCAGCGATGGCATGTCGCAGGCGGAGCGCCTGATCGTGCTGCTCCTCTAAGTCGGCGACAAAGGTTCTGTAGTGTTGAACCTCAGCTGTCAGCGGCCAGTCGTCGATCGTGCGTAGCGCGCGGTCTACGTGGGGTCTACCTGTGGTGTCGCTGTCGAAGACGCGGATCTGTGGTGGCGTCAGAAGTGGGCGTCCTTTATCCATGTCGTGCGCTCTGAGGAAGGCTTCGTAGACTCGCTCTCCTTCTCCCATAGTACCTTCGATCTGCGGGTACCGTTGGTTTCTTTTGTACTGGATATAACGGGCTCTCGTCAGATTTCCAGCTTGGCGGATCATAAACGGGTATGCGCGTTTTGTCTTTGGGTGATTGAAACGCCATTCCCCTCCAGGATGGTCGTTCGGGACGGTGGTGCGTTGATTGGTGGTGACTACTAGGGTGTCGTTGGCAAATGGCAGTGTCTCGTCTTCTACTGCGGTGTCTTCGAGTTCTTCGAAGGGGGGCGGTGGTGATTCGGATGGTACGAAGACGGGGGGAAAGAGGACTTCTCGGAGCGTAGGTGGTGGTCCTGCTTCGTGATTTCCCTCGCGGATTCGTAACCAGAGGTCGGCATAAATGGCTGTTTCAGTGGCGGCGGTATAGAAGAGTTGGTAGAAGTGAGAGGTCATGTTGGGACAGGAGTGGGTGTTGAATGTTGTCGTTCCGTTCATTTCGTTGTCCTTTTATCCTTCGTCAATCGCGAGGTATGGAATTGTTTTACCAAGTCGTCTGCGTGCATGTCTTTGCTGTCGACCCACTCGTTTTCCGAGGTGGGGAAGCCTTTCCACTTGATTAGGTACTGCATGTTACGCCCTCGTCCCTTTCTTCTCACGTCAAGGATCGCTTCGATCTCTTGTTCTTCTTGCCCGTCCACGAGGTCAGGTGATGGCGGTAAGAAGGCTGGCCCGTGTTGATCCGTCTCCTTAAATGGGCTTAGGAGGTCGATGTGGAAGACATCGTGTATCCTCATGTACTCGGGAAGTTGTAGTTGATAGGCGACCGGTGACACTTTCTTGATGATCGTGAAAGGGCCGTACCGCTTCGGGGCAAGTTTCCGTGATTGTACGCGAAGGTTGAGGTTTCTCCCTTCCAGCCAGACCTTATCGCCTTCATCGTATTGGACCCGTGGTTCACGAGTCTTGTATCGCCTGAGGAGTGCGTTTGCGGCGTGTAGTCTTGCCTGCTGTAGCTGTATCAGCCGTTCAGTCGCCGTTGGTGATCGATCAATTCCGCTGGGTTCGACATGTATTCGCGGTTTCATCCCGAAGAGGAGTTCATGGGGGGATCGTTTGGTAATGTCATGTGGCCATGAGTTGTGTGCGTATTCTGCCAAAGGGAGGTATTGGGCCCAGTTATCCTGTCCCTGCTGGCTAACCCAGTGTCGTAGGTATTGCTCTACCCAGGCGTTCATGCGTTCCGTCTGCCCGTCCGTCTGTGGATGGAAGGCTGTGCTGAGGTTTTGTCGGATGCCTGTCTGCGTACAGATCTCCGTGGCGAATGCGCTTGTGAATCTGGGGTCCCTATCGGAGATGATGCGTTTGGGGATTCCAAACCAGGGGAGGAGGTGCCGTACGTAGAGGGTTGCTACTCCTTCACCTGTGATTGTTTTTGTGCATGGGATGAACTTGGTTGCTTTGCTGCATCCCTGATCGACTATTGTGAGGATGGCATCAAATTTCCCGCTTGGTGGTAGGTCCGTGATTAAGTCCAGGCTAACATATTGGAAGGGGCCTTCTTCTACCGGCGTGTCGAGGTGCTGCAGTGGTGCTCGTGCCTTTCGCTGGCTTTTGTTGGTTTGGCACTGTGGGCAGCCTTTGACGTATTGCTCGGTAAATTGTCTGAGGTTATCCCCTTCGTATCGTTCGCTGACGAGTGCCCAAGTATTTGCAATCCCTGGGTGTCCTGCGATTGGTGTGTCGTGTAGTTCGGAGATTGCTTTCCGCCGCGTGTCTGGGTCGTTCGTCAGCTGGATTTTATTTATGAAAAGGTGGTCGGGTAGAATTGTGATGTTGTCGTTGACGTCGATCACCCCCTCTTTAAGGTCTGGTCGTCGGGAGAGGAGGTCTGCGACAGTGTTCAAGTTGCCCGGGACGTGGTGGAGTGTGTAATCGAACTCAGCCAGTGTCTCCATCCAGCGGGCCTGCCTCCCCGAGATCTTGTGAGGTGCGCGGAAGTAGGCGAGGTTGTTGTGATCGGTGAGGACAGTAATCGGGTGACGTGCGCCAAGTGTAACGTTCCACCGGACGTTCTTCTAGAGCGACGGGTCTAGGCAACAACAGCGACCAAACGATCACAGAGGATGTCGAAGTCACGTACACGTTCAGCTACTAGCTCACAAGTGAGACGTAATAGCGCAGCCCAAAGGATGTGAAAGGCGATGAACACAAGGGTTAGGAGTAGACGATCAAAGGCGATAGACAACCAGCCAATGATGAAGTAGATAAGGGAGGCGCAGCGGCGAACAGCCAGCAAACGACTAGAGGAAAGCGGAAAGGGAAGGGATGCCAGGGATCACTCCACAAGGCCAGCTAAGGACAAACAGGGATGATATTCCAAGCAGGGTACAAACAGCGCACAACTGGCAGACAGCCTAGGAGTGGCAGTACAATGGGTGGTATAGTCCAAGAAGTCAAGCTTAGGTCTTCAGCGACCATAAGCCCCTCTACTTATACATGTCTGAGGAGCTTTGAAGCTCAGCTCAAACCCTAATACACGGATCCTAGGAATGAGTCACAACGAGTCAGAGATAACAGCAGCCAATGGCATAAGGCACTCATGGCATGAGTCAGAGATAAGGAATCACGAGTCATACAATCCATCAGAATCAAGGCACAATCGATATGAGTCACAAACACGAGGCAATCTAGACCAGTCCAGGCACAGGCTCATCTGGACTCTTCTGGTGCATTCTAGCCAGGTCACGTGCCAGGGTCACGTGACGGGCGGGCGCTAAGGTCACGTGCGCTATTCCCAAAACTCTGGGTCTCGTTGGTGAGCGCTTCCGGGTATGTAGTGTGGTGTGGGAGACTTAGCTCTAACTTCGGTGTGCGTAGCCACAAGTCTTCGTATTTCTGCCTGTTCGTCGGCATCATCTTCAGCGGTTCTCCTCCTAATGGTGTTTGGGGTCGTTGCATAGGGTGTTCGAGGGTCGGTCTGAGGTGAAACCGTAACATTACCCTCTCTTCTAGAACAGCGCCCACGCTGTCGAGGGACAGAGGCGGGACGGTTGAGCGATCGGGCGTATTCAGCCAGGTTCATCCGCATGCTTAGATCGCGGGCCTTCTTCGTATCTCCATACAGCTCGGCTTGCATCCGGCGAATTTGCATATCAGCCAGGCGGTCGGCGAATTCCTCATCGGTCATAGGTGAAACCGGGGACGGGTGTTGAATGCGTGTAAATCCAATGTCAGATATCGGGGACGGCAAAGGGGTAACAGCACGTCTCTGAGGTGGGCTTGCTTGCACGACAAATCTAGTCGGCTCCGGGGTGTAACGCGTCGTAGGTGCGTAAGTGGCTCTGTCACTTGCGTAGACAGGCTTGATGGTTGGGGATCTTCCACGTGGTGCAGCCAGCGGCGAGTCAGCGCGCGGCAGTGGGTCTTCGTCATCATCGTTGTAGTCTTCTACCCATGTGCGTTTCCGGGGTGCGTCTCTATTTGGACAGTTTCTTCGTGTGTGGCCGGTGCTCCAACAATGGTGGCACTTAGCTTTGTTACGGGCATAAGCCCTTCCGGCAGTCAGGTCCATGGCATCGGGGTTGCTCTGGTAAGCGAACCAGCCAGTGTTCTCAGCAGCTCGCGATTCTTGCGCGGCAGTGACGTCAGCACTCCATGAGGCAGGTGTCGGGTCAGCGGGTGCGGCTTGGTATGCCGGGACTGAGAACGTGTTCGGGCCTTTCCAGCTCGCTTGTTCAGCAGCAGGCGCGACGGTTGCGTTCCACATAGCGTCTTGTAAGTCAGGGCGAGCATGGTACAGCTCTGTTAGCTCCTGCACTTGTTCCTCCATAGTTTTCCGGGTGTCGGGCGTCTCAAGGACATCAGCCTCGATCAGGTAGTCCGGGACTCCAGCTTCTCGTAGTGCGTCCAGCCGGCCTTTTCCAAACTTGGTGATGAACTTCTTTTCCCAAGAGGTATTAGGCGGCAACTTAGCTCGTGGCAGCTCATCTTCCTTGACGGCAATTCTGACGGTCTTCTTTTTGGCGGGTTCCTGCTTGACAGCCTGCGTCTTGCGTTTCTTCTGCTTGCGCGGCACAGGGGTTACCCTCTCTTCTGATTCCGAGTCGGGGCGCTCATCAGCAGCCTCCGCGAAGTATTTCTTGAGCTTGTCGGGGATCAGGTCTTCCTCGTATTCTTTGTCAGCCTCGGCAGGCGCTTGGTCCATGTAGTAGTAGTCGTCCACTTCGTCTTGGCAGCCGTATTCTTCTCTCGCATCGCCATGCGGTTCTTCAACGTATTCGTTAACCTCGTCAGGTTCTTCCTCTGATGCCTGGTCATCTGAACACAGGGAGGGCGGTGAAGGTACTTCCCGTGAATAGGGGTCCTCATCATCAACGGAGCTCCAATCTTCAGCGTCCGGATCTTCAGCTGCGACGTATTGTTCTCTCGCGTCGTCACGCGGCACAAACTCTTCTACGAATCTTCCGATGGTGTCTTCCAGGATATCTTCGTCGTCGTCTTCCATGTCCGTGGCACGCCACTCTTCTATTTGAGCAAGGCGTTCTTCAGCCCACTGGTTGACAGGATCTCTGAACAAGGAGAGGAATATAGTTGCAAGCTGGTACTGCGAGAATATTGGACTTAGCTGTCCGGACCATAGGTCCCATGAATCCATAAAGGTGGATGCGCGTTCGCAATCCCCATCGAACATCTGCGGCATAGCAGCCAGCCCAGTGTCGTCTTCGTCTTCAGCCAGTTCTAGGGTTTCGGCGTCCCCTTCAGCATAGTACAGCCGGTCTTCGTATTGCTCTTGCCCTTCTTCAGCCTGAGATTCCTCGGCAGGGTCTCCTTCTTCAGCCAGGACTTCTTCGGCCATTTCTTCAGCCTGGGTTTCCCCGGCGTACTCCTCATCTTCAGCCTGAGGGTTTTGCTCGGCATAGAGGTTGTTTTTGTATTCTTCGGGATGTTGCTCTTGATGACGGGCACTGATGGCCCAGATGTAATCTTCTGCAGCCTGCTCGTATGCGGCATTGAACTCGATGTCTTCTTCGTTTGCGTAGTGTTCTTCAGCCTGCTCATAAGCGGCAACACTCTCGTCGTCGTTGACATAGTTTTCCAAAGCTTGATAGCGGGACATCTTGTGACAGAAAGGTGGGAGATAAAGCTTGACTTAATGTAACGTTCCACCGGACGTTCTTCTAGAGCGACGGGTCTAGGCAACAACAGCGACCAAACGATCACAGAGGATGTCGAAGTCACATACACGTTCAGCTACTAGCTCACAAGTGAGACGTAATAGCGCAGCCCAAAGGATGTGAAAGGCGATGAACACAAGGGTTAGGAGTAGACGATCAAAGGCGATAGACAACCAGCCAATGATGAAGTAGATAAGGGAGGCGCAGCGGCGAACAGCCAGCAAACGACTAGAGGAAAGCGGAAAGGGAAGGGATGCCAGGGATCACTCCACAAGGCCAGCTAAGGACAAACAGGGATGATATTCCAAGCAGGGTACAAACAGCGCACAACTGGCAGACAGCCTAGGAGTGGCAGTACAATGGGTGGTATAGTCCAAGAAGTCAAGCTTAGGTCTTCAGCGACCATAAGCCCCTCTACTTATACATGTCTGAGGAGCTTTGAAGCTCAGCTCAAACCCTAATACACGGATCCTAGGAATGAGTCACAACGAGTCAGAGATAACAGCAGCCAATGGCATAAGGCACTCATGGCATGAGTCAGAGATAAGGAATCACGAGTCATACAATCCATCAGAATCAAGGCACAATCGATATGAGTCACAAACACGAGGCAATCTAGACCAGTCCAGGCACAGGCTCATCTGGACTCTTCTGGTGCATTCTAGCCAGGTCACGTGCCAGGGTCACGTGACGGGCGGGCGCTAAGGTCACGTGCGCTATTCCCAAAACTCCGGGTCTCGTCGGTGAGCGCTTCCGGGTATGTAGTGTGGCGTGGGAGACTTAGCTCTAACTTCGGTGTGCGTAGCCACAAGTCTTCGTATTTCTGCCTGTTCGTCGGCATCATCTTCAGCGGTTCTCCTCCTAATGGTGTTTGGGGTCGTTGCGTAGGGTGTTCGAGGGTCGGTCTGAGGTGAAACCGTAACACCAAGCAGGTGGTGGCGCCAGTGTCGGAAGGATTTGACTATGGCCAGCAATTCGCGGACGTATACATCGTAATTGACCTCCGCCGGGAGGAGTGAGGAGGAGAAGAACGCGACAGGATGGAGGTGGCCATCGTTTTGTGGTTGCGTAAGCGTGGCACCGAGGGCGAATGTGGAGGCGTCAGTCTGGAGTGTGAAGGGGCGGTCATAGTCGATGGACGCTAGGACGGGTCGGGAGGCAAAGCGTGATTTCAACGTTGCGAAAGCTGTTTCTTGAGCTGCAGACCAGTGAAAGGTGACTCCTTTCTTGGTGAGATCGTGAAGAGGGCGGGCGATTTTTGCGTAGTCCGCAATGAATGGTTTGTAGAAGTTGCCAAAGCCGAGGAACGAGCGGACTTCAGTGACTGTGGTTGGGGTAGGCCAATCAAGGATGCCTTGGAGTTTTACCGTGTCCATTTCTACACCTTCTCGGCCGATGATGACACCGAGATATTCCACTGAGGTTTGGGCGAATCGACACTTTTCGGGTTTAAGGAAAAGGTCGTGATCCTGGAGTCGTTTGAGGATGATGGCGACATGATTTAGATGGTCGATGCGGGATCCGTTTGTTGCCACCATAATGTCGTCCATGTAGACCTTGAGCCATCCTTGTGCAATTTCCGGTCGGAAGATTTCGTCCATCATCATTTGAAAGGTCGCGGGTGAATTGGTGAGGCCGAAAAACATGACAAGGGGTTCGAACAGGCCTTTGCTCGTTTTGAAGGCGGCTTTCCACTGGTCACCATCCTTGATACGCACATTGTTGTACCCCCATCTCACATCCATCGTGGTATACCAGTCGTGCCCAGGTGCTTCAGTGACGAGTTCTGCGATGAGCGGAAGTGGGTACTTATTCTTCTTTGTCCAGGTATTGAGACGGCGGTAATCCTGGACGGGCCTCAATTTCCCGTCCTTTTTCTTGACAAAGAAGAAAGGTGCGGCGTATGGGGAATGAGACGGCTGTATGTAGCCATTCTCCAGATGATCCGATAGGAATCTTTCCTGCGCCTCTCGTTCCGCTAGGGACAGCGGGTATACCTTACAATCGAGAGTGGCCGGGGCGTTGGGGAGTAAATCGATTGCGTGGTCCCATCGTTTTGATTCTGGGAAACGTTGTGCGGCTGTTTCGCTGAATACTTTTTCGAATTGGTGGAGTTCTTCGGGGACTAATTCCGTCCAGGGGCGTTCCGTTTTGTCGTGAGCTGCTTCCGCGAGTTGTTGGGCGTGCGTAGTTTTACAAATCTTCATGATGACTTCATCACCGTCTTCTAGTTCAAGGAAGTGCATGAGCCAGTCTTTTGGGTTTGCGAGTAGTACAGGATTATTGTCGGGCTGTTCCCAGTCGAGCGGTTCTTTGTGACTGGCCATCCACGGGTATCCGAGTATAATGGCGTCGTTTCCGAGGTCGGCGAGGTAAAAGCGGTGTGATGTTCCTTCGAAGTCGGGTATTCTGGCCATTCCTTGCTTGTATGCGGGTCGAAGGAACAGGTCGACGTATTCGGTGATCTGTCCACTTTTATTGGTTGTTCCGTCGACGTTTCGGATTGTTCGTGGTTGGCGTAGTTTTCGGGGATGTAGGTTGAGAAAGATTGCGGTATCTTTGGTCATAAAATTATGAGTTGCTCCAGTGTCGACTAGAGCGGCAAATCGGGCGCCTTCTTCACTTTGCAGGAAATGTACGTCTATTCTAAGAGCATTGATACGAGGTACAAAGACACTGCTAGGGACGAGAGCTCGGATCCAGGACGACGGGCCCGAGCTTACTGAAAATCCGCGCCATGAGAAACCAGTTCTTTAGCTAAGAAATCCTGCTGTTCCGGGGTCATACGCATCGAGATTGCTGCTATTTTGCGCAGGAAGGCGTCGTCGATGACCGCCGTGTCCTGAGGCGGTGGGGGAGCTGCGGTTGCGACTGCGATACGCGGAGTCGAATCCGTGGCTATGCTAGCGATGCGGGGTTTACGATCCGGGCAATTGCGACTGAGATGGCCCTGCTTCCCGCAGTTGAAGCAGCGTCCTTCGGAGCGATACTTCTGTTTCTCGTCTTCGGTTGTGGCTTTGCGGATGGTGTCGACGTCCATTGCGTCGGGGTGGCGAGCGGGACGTTGTCCACCGTTGCTGTTGTTGTTCCATCGGCGCGTGAACGGGCTTTGACTGGGGCGTCGTGTCTGCTGCTGGAATGGGCTATGTTCCTTAAGTGCCTGCACCTTGAGCCAGTTGCGGTGGTTCGTCTGGGCACTCGTAACCCATTGGCGGAAATTCTCGGGGTTGTTCTGGAAGATACAAGTATGGGCGAGGGTGCCCTGCAAGCCTTGTGCGAACATGCGGAGCGCGCTCGGCTCGTTGATGTCCATTCCAGCGCGGTTGACCAAGTCCTGGAATTCGCCGACATATTCGTCGAGCCGTCCATCCTTCATGTGTAGCTTCAAGAGGTCTTGATGGGCTTTGTCGGCGTCTGCGAAATTGGTGAAAGCGTCGCGGAACTCGCGCTCGGTGATTTGCCAGACGTCGAAACCGAATGGGACGATTTCGTCACCATTTCGGATCTTCATGAGCCATTCGGAGGCGCGTTCCGCCCATGTTTCGGCTTTGTCGACACAGAGTCCGAGGAACATCATTGTTCGCTTCATCGGGTCCTTGATTTTGTTCGTATCCTGGTTAAGGTAACAGTACCTGTCGAAAGCGATAAGGAACTTCTTGGTTTTGGTGCGATCGCCGGTGAACGGTGAGGGGAGGCTTCCCTCGAGTCGTTCTCCGCGCATGGCCTTGAAGAATCGCTTCATTTTGTGATCTTCGTCGTTGTCGGGTGCGTCGGTGTCGCTATCGTCGTCGCCTCCATCGGGGGCGGCGCCGGATGTATCTTTACCGAATCCTTTGCTGAATTCGCCGGCTGTCATTTTGGCCGGTTCCTTTCCTTTATCTTTGCTCGAGCCTTCGCCGAAGTTAGCACCGATCCCGGGGATCGATGCATCTGGTTCTTTTGCGGGTTCACTGTCGGTGGCTGGGGCATGCGGAGTGGTCGTGGCGTGAGTGATGGTGAATCCGGATGTCGGTGGTGCGGGAGCGTTGCTGGTCTTGACCTCTTGTACGGCGGTTTGCGCTTTCAGTTCATCGATGTTCATTCGTTCGTTTGGTTCGTGTAGTAGATTGAAGGCTGATCGCGCGACGCGGTATGCGAACCAGACGTCCGCCATTTTCTCGTATCGGATTTCGAACCAGACTCCCTGGTACATCCGGATGGCTTGTTTAGTTCCTCGCCAGTTGACGTAGTACCCAGTCCACGGGGCTCCGCTCTGTCCCATCTGTAAGAAGACTGTATTCAGTTTCAGATGAGGCGCGATGTTATCTTCGAGGTTTGGTGATGTTGCAAACGGAAGGAGCAGACGTCCTCCTCCGTCACTCTCAGCGTAAGTTGAGTCGATGTTCATCATGTTCTATTTGGGGGTCGTAGTTCGGGGAAAGCTCGACCTGATGTTACGCTCAGTAAGGCGTATTCGGATTTCGGGTTCGTTCGGAGTTCAAAGTTCAAAGGGCGATTGCCGACAACAGACGGCGGAGCGAGGATTCACAAGAAGAGAAGGGAATCGTTCAGGGTTCGGGGTTTCGGTGAAGCCAAGAGTCGTATTCGAGTCAGCTACTGTAGTTGAGTACAATAGGTCGAACTTAAAGCTCTGGTAGTTACAGGACAGTCCTTAAGTACTACGAGGGTCGAGTCAATAGAAGTCGCGAGAAACGAACGGAATATGGGAAAAAGTAACCGAAGGATACAGAACATGAGTCGACACGTTGGGTTACTACGAGAAGGTTCGAGAGAGTAAGAGAAGTGCGTAACAGGTTCCATCCGAGTTTATGAAGTAGTCGGTTGCGTCACGGTGCAGCCCTGTGACCCGGAGTTGAAATACTCTGTGCCACTGCCAGCTGCCCGTGAACTGACATCACGGTTCTGCACGTGCAGAGGGATGTACAGACTGCACACGAAAACGACGAATTTAGGGCAAGATTTAGGGTCTACATTTTTGAACTGGACACTGACTCTGCGTGCAGCCGGATACACTGGCATGCAACTGAACTAGGGCCCTCTGCCATCATCGATTGATGGCAACCGCACTGGCGTGTCGTTCTCCTTGCACGCTTCTCGTCGCACTGGCGATGATGGCGGTATTTAGGAACTGCAGCCCGTTTCCATCGCCAGTTCAGAATCGACGAGTACCTGTTATTCGGACTCTACTGTAACTCCGAGAGAGACTGGTTCGGCAATGTCCGACTATGCCGAGTTATTGACCAAATGACCTCGCGCCAGAATTGGACATCTAGTTCTGCCTTTTGTCTACAGAGTGGCTGACTTAATTCGAGGATCGCTAGCTATAGCCTCCGAATTGTAGGCATGCATCACGGCTACACTACTATATGACCTATCGTCATCACCAACTATCCGCGGATCCGCCTCTCAGCGTCCCTCCAGCACAGATACACGGCCGTTTGAAGATCAGAGGGTTGGGTCATGTCGCGTCGGGGAGCCAGGGGATGACTGGATCAAGGTGCGTTGTACACTGGATGGTACTAGTCACGTTTGCCAACCTTTGCATGGGAAAGGCCTGATTTCTCAGCGGATGACAACAGGTGATGGTCCTTCCGCCTTCAAACAAATGACCAACCTGGGTCCTTCGGTCTTTCCCTCCTTCCTTACTTTGCATTCGGTTCGGCTCAATTGCCCAGGTTTTCGGCACATACGTCTTACCATCCAACATTCTTTTCCGTGTGCCTCATATATGCTGTCCCTCGTACTTTTTTTTTTTTTTTTTTTTGATTGATGCTGTCCCTCGTACCAATGATTTTTCGGTACGGAGAATAGTGTCGAACGACCTACTGGGAGACTCGACGGGGGTCTCACTCCTCTCTATGAGCTTGTGGCTCTTTGCAGGAATGACTGGCTGATAGTACATTGTGGCCTGAAGAGTGGACCGAGAACGCGATCACAGTCATACGTGTCTTTCGGAAAGCGAAAGTATCGACAGCGCGCTTCCAAGGGCCTGAAGTTTAGTCGTCGTCCGATCATCTTGCAGGACCAATACTGGTACCTTACCCCGTATCTCTACGCTAAGAATTTCTTTAACATGCATTCGCCGTATGTTATCCTTGCGTGGTAACGCTCTTCCAGAACTACTGAGAACCTTGGAGTCCCGGTCCCTGGGCCTTACTCTTTAGTCTCGTGAATTTTCGAGCGCATACTCGACCTCATATCTCCACTTCGACCCGAGTGAGGTCCGAGTCTATGCTGCGGAAATCCTCTTTTGAACCTGCAAGAGTAACATAGGTTCAACACACATATTAACGACAGTTAACTGAGCGGTGCTGCACACATTCAGGACATTCAGAGTCGACTCCCCAGCTGGTGATTCATTTTGTTACCCGCCGAAGTGTCAATTGTTACCTCAATCAACTGTCCAATCCATTTCCACAGGCCATTGTATGTGCGTACGCATCGCCAGGCAGTAGAATATTCCTGGCACATTCTCCGTAGTTCCTGTTCGCAAGGAGCGTCTCTGGCATCACTTGTGCAGGCACGCGACAGCTTTCCGAATGCTAATGGGCGGTATTTACCCACAGTAAAAAGAAAATCAACTGATATTTCGGGATAGTAAACCAGTACTTGGACCGGTCGTCCCAAAGCCAGTTTACTTACATTCCGTATGGACACAACTGATACACAACCCAAACCCTCGCCTCATCACATGAACACGTAACGCCTCTGAAATGGGTAGTTAGAAGAGGGCTGCTTAGACAAAGGAAGTAGCGAGAGGCTGGTTAGGGGTAAGAAAGGACACGGAGGCCCAAGCGGCCCAAAGAGCAGGGGCCCGTGTGAGAAGAGCCACGTAGTGTGATCAGTGGAGGGATACCAGGAGCAAGTGCCAGAGGCACAAGGATTTCCACGAGGCTTGTCCAGCGTCGAAGTTTACCTGCGGAGCTAAAGGAAGAGAGGTTCTTTCTAGGTGATGGATCCTTTGAAGGCCTGGGTCTTCAAATCGATAGAGGGTTCACTAGCGCTCACTTGCCGTTTCTACGCGCGATGATTGGGAAGGATGTGGGTCGTAAAGACGGTATTTACGTCATTTGTCATGACGATTACTACAACCAAACACCCCACTCTTAATAAGATAGAACTTATAAAAGCGAACTTTCGCCACCTGTTTCTCCCATAGAGCGTAGCATGTCCATCAACTCGGGCCAACGCTACAAGATCACCACCGAGCATCATGAGCTGTCCATCGATCTGTCTGCCGCAGACCACAAGTCCATCCTCGGCCATACCTTCCACGGCGGAGAGAACCAACTGGTAACAATGCTCGCTACTTCTACAACTTGTGCCCCATACAATGACGACATCTAGTGGATGACAGAAAAGCATGTCAACGGCCAATGGACTATTCGATCAGTCGAGCACCAGAAGTACCTCGGAATTGAGACTAGTACCCCCAAAAATGGAACGCATCTCGTGGGCCTCGAGCATCCTCAGTTCTGGGATATCGAGATTCTATCAGATTCTAGGAACCCTACTAGTAAACCCAATGTTAAGTATGTTTTATCACGTACCCCACTGGCGATTGCCGTTGACGTTGTGAATGCTTTGACAGACTCGGCCATTGGGTCCGTGGCACTCGTTTCGTCGCCGAGTGCCCCCTAGAATACGGCGCCGGAAAAAATCTTCAACTGTGGACGGCTAGCTCAGGAAAGAACCAGGTCTGGATGCTCGAAGAGTGTGAGTTGCATTCTGATGAAGTCTGGCGGCGACTGGCGCGGCTAACTCGGCTTTACAAGACTCCTCCTGGTTTTCCCATCGCGGCACGTCCATCAAGTCGGGCCAACGTTACAAGATTACCAATGAGCAAAATAATCTGGTCGTCGATCTCTCCAGCGCGGACAATAAGTCCATCATTGGATGTGACTTCCATGGCGGAGAGAGCCAACAGGTAACAACTCTCGCTACTTGGATAACTTGCGCCTCATACTAGTACAACCACGACACGCTCCAGTGGGTCACAGAGAAGCAGGCCAACGGCCAATGGACTATTCGATCAGTCGCCGCCAGCGGGTACCAGAAGTACCTCTGCGTTGAGAGAACCCCAGACAATGGAACACATCTGGTCAGCCTCGACCAGCCTCAGTCCTGGGATATTGAGATTCTTCCAGACTCTACTAAGCCCAGTGTTAGGTACGTTATGGCGTGTACCCCACTGGCCGTTGCTACTTACTTTGAGTTTCCTTTGACAGGCTCTGCCAGTGGGTCCGTGGCACTTGTTTCGTCGCTGATTACCCCATAGATGGGGGCGCTGGGACCAACCTTCAAATGTGGACGGCTTTTGGAACAAGGAACCAGGTGTGGGTGCTCGAAGAGTGTGAGTCACGTTTTGGTGAGGTCTGGCGACTGGCGCAGCTAATTCAGCTTTACAAGATTCTTCCTGGTTTTCCCATCGCGGCACATCCATCAAGTCGGGCCAACGTTACAAGATCACCAATGAGCAAAATAAGCTGATCGTCGATCTGTCCCGCGAGAACAATAAGTCCATCATTGGATGTGACTCCCAAGGCGGAGAGGACCAACAGGTAACAACTCTCGCTACTTGGGTAACTTGTCCCTCATACAACTTAAACTACGACACGCTCCAGTGGGTCATAGAGAAACAGGTCAATGGCCAATGGACTATTCGATCAGTCGCCGCCCGCGGGTACCAGAAGTACCTCTGCGTTGAGAGAACCCCAGATGATGGAACACATCTAGTCGGCCTGGACCGGCCTCAGTTCTGGGATATTGAGATCCTTCCAGACCCTACTAAGCCCAGTGTTAAGTACGTTATGAGGCGCACCCTACTGGCCGTCGCTGCTTACTTTGAGTTTCCCTTGACAGGCTGTGTCAATGGGCCCGTGGCACTTGTTACGTCGCTGATTACCCCAAAGATGCGGGCGCCGGGACCAATCTTCAGCTGTGGACGACTTGTGGAGGAAGGAACCAAGTCTGGGTGCTCGAAGAGTGTGAGTCGCTGTGGGGTTTGCGTAGTGTGTCGACCGAAGGGGAAGACGTAGATGAGGTGGACTTGGGGTGAGATGAGGTGAGTACGAAGTCGGTTCGGAGATATGGCACAGGAACGTAGAGCTAGAACCGGTGCGATGTGCAGATCGGCGTTCCGAGTCACACGATATCAGACGGAGAGCTTCGGAAAGAGCGGATTAATCCGAGACACGAGAGCCGAGGGATTTAAATACATGAACAGGGTGTAATAGAAGCAACAAGGATTACAATGAGAACGGACACAGTCGGATTACAATAGGTGGATGCGAACGGGACGCAAACGCACCGTGCACTGGCACGTGGACCTTACAACATCGTATTTGGGTGAGGTCTGGCGGCGACTGGCGCAGCTAACTTGGCTTTACTAGGTTCCTGAATCGTGAGGGATCGTGTCACTAATATCCTAGTGAGATAGTGAGAGTCTGCTGTCCGTCTGATCGTATTCTTAATCTCTGCAGGATCTTCGAAGCCATGTTCCCTTCCGCAGCGCCACCGGAACCGTCGACGCCGATAAAAATTGAGACGATCATACGAACACGTAGGATGGCCTCTACTTTCTCCTAGCACGACGCAGGCAGACAAGGACTATGCTTCGGCGCAAATTTTCCTATTGACGACGCCCAAAGGAATCATTGAAACGGCTTGGGTCGAAGATTCTGTAGATTTTTGTAGATTCAGATCATGTTCTGGTGGATTTTATTCCACCGGAGGTGGGTGCCAGTGCGAGCATGCCTGCACGCCACTCAGCCTCGTCATTGCTTCCGTCTTCGTGTTGCTACATTTTTATGAACGCGCATATAGATATAGTGCCACTCTTGGTGCCGCTGGCACTAGTACGGTTACAAACATGGTATTACTGGTGTAGAACAAAGTGATTTGTTGTTTTCACATGTGGGATTCAGGAACTGCAGCGCGTTCAAGTTTCCATCGCTAGTTCAGCGTCGCTTATTGTAATATAAACGAGCGTGCAAGCGCAATCCCCAGTTATCCGGACACGACTCCGACTGGAGTGAGGTTGACGCAGTACTGTACTACTATGATAGCTGTCGGCAATATCAGAACAAGCTTTGGACGTCCTACCAGGTGTTGTAGGCTCCTCCCTTCGATTGAATGTCCTCGCGCCGGAACTGAACGTACTGCCAGGGATGTTGAAACGCAGCGGGCTGGCACACCGGCGTTGTCAGAACGACTGAAGTACCAGGTGCGCATAAGGCAAGGCATAAGGCGACTTAAATACATTGTGAAGAGCTCGTAGATACTCGCGAAATAGTAATAAGCGGAAGCCCGCAGTCCGTTAGAAGTAATCAGCTGAAGATCGAGAGATTGTCCCTGATCACAGTCACTAAAGACGACACGATCAAACGTGCAGGTGGCGCACATGAGGTGCAAGTGATGCCCGACACCGATGCGGGAAGTATCCCACGCCGAGTCAACTCGCGCCCAATTTCTAACACGGGACAATCTCAACCCCGAGTCAACAGCCAGATAGAGAGCCTGCACTGCATCGTATTCTGTAACCATCTCTCACTCTTGCTGATGGCCCGAATCCTACTGCAATCGTTGGACAAAGTAACAACCTGAATGGGTGACTTACAAGCGAGGTACGACCTCGTTTATTTCTCTGCTTATACTACCTTTTTGGGTTCACTTTTTATCAAGCATTAGAAGCTCGTGTCACTGTTGTTTTTCATGCTGCTCGCCCGAAGATTCTGCGTCAGAGGCCGGCTACGATAACTCCGATTCCGTTGTTTGGTCCGTACGAATGTACGCACTGTCACGATTCTAACCCAAATCTATTTGTCGACGTGTACGACAAAACGATTAGTAGTACTATGGCAGGGTGATTATAATGATTTAGTCGCAAAACGTGGGGCTATAGAGTGCGCAACTATGGAGGGTAAGGCTCGAATCTTCTTTTAAACTCCAATTTCGTGTTGACGATGGTCACAGGGCGACCAGAATCTCTGCGAACAGCGACGAAGTTGCCAACGGGGGATAATGGTTGGTGCTCTAAGCAAAGCAACTCAAGGGCTGGTAACACTTCCGTGACCATCGCCCCGGCGATATATTCGAGGGCATGGGAAATTTGCCCCGCGAATTTCTCAGCTACAAACAAAGTCTCTACAGAGGAGAATGGACGGAGGAGTTGCAGCCATTCGGCGTCGTCCATATCCCCTAGTTCGGACAAGGATTCGGAAGTGAACGACATTGATGGCGGTATTGGTAAACTGCAGCCCGTTTCCATCGCCAGTTCAGAATCGACGAGTTGACAAGCACAATCCCAAATTATTCGGACACCAACTCCGAGAGTGAGACTGGTTCGGCAATGTCGGTAGAACCGAGTTACTGACCAAATGACCGGATGACCTCGCGCCAGAATTGGACGTCTAGTTCTGCCTTTTGTCTACAGAGTGGCTGACTTAATTCCGAGGATCGCTAGCTATAGCCTCCGAATTGTAGGCATGCATCACGGCCACACTACTATATGACCTATCATCATCACCTACCATCCGCGGATTCGGCTCTCAGCGTCCCTCCAGCACAGATACATGGCCGTTTGAAGATCAGAGGGTTGGGTATCATGTCGCGTCGGGGAGCTAGGGGACGACTAGATCAAGGTGCGTTGTACACTGGATAGTACTAGTCACGTTTGCCAACCTTGAGTGCGGCCTTTGCATGGGAAAGGCCTGATTTCTCGGCGGATAACAACAGGTGATGGCCTTCCGCCTTCAAACAAATGATCAACCTGGGCCCTTCGGTCTTTCATTACTTTGCATTCTGTTCGGCTCAATTTCTCGGGATTTCGACACATACGTCTTACCATCCGACATACTTTTTCGTGCGTCTCATGTATGCTGCCCCTTGTATCAAGAAATGATTTTTCGGTACGGAGAATAGCGTCGAACGACCTACTGGGCGACTCGACGGGGCTCGCTCCCCTCTGTGTGGCTCTTTGCAGGAATGACTGGCTGATAGTACATCGTGGCCTGAAGAGTGGACCGAGAACGCGATCACCGGTCATACGCGTCTTTCGGAAACTAAAAGTATTGCCAGCGCGCTTCCAAGGACCTGAAGTCTAGATGTATCGTCGTCCAATCATCTCGCAAGACCAATACTGGCACCTTACCCTGTATCTCTACGTTGAGAGTTCTTCAACGTGCATTTGCCGTATGCTATCATCCTTGCGAGGTAACACTCTTCTAGAACTACTGAGAACCTTGCAGTCACGGTCCCTGGGCGTTACTCTTTAGTCTCGTGAATTTTCGAGTGCATACTCGACCTCCGCCCTTCAGATTCCGAGCAATATTTCCGCTTCGACCCGAGTCTATGCTGCGGAAATCCTCCTTCGAACCTGCCAGAGTAACGTAGGTTAAACACACATATTAACGACAGTTGACTGAGCGGTGCTGCGCACATGCCTCGTTCAGAACATTCAGAGTCGACTCCCCAGTTGGTGATTCGTTTTGTTAGCCGCCGAAGTGTTAACTGTTACCCCAATCAACTGTCCTGTCCATTTCCACAGGCCATCGTATGCGCGTACGCATCGCCAGGCAGTAGAATGTTCCTGGCACATTCTTCGTAGTTCCTGTTCGCAAGGAGCGTCTCTGGCATCACTTGTGCAGGCACGTGACAGCTTTCCGGAGGCTGAAGCGCTGATGGACGGTATTTACCTCTTTTTCACAGCAAAAAGAAAATCAACTGATAGTAAACCAGTACTTGGACCGGTCGTCCCAAAGCCAGTTCACCTCCATTCCGTATGGACACGACTGGTACACAGCCCAAATCCGCCTCTGAGGTGGGTAGTTAGATGAGGGCCGCTTAGACAAAGGAAGTAGCGAGAGGCTGGTTAGGCGTAAGAAAGGACAGGGAGGCCCAAGCGGCCCAATGAGTAGGGGCCTGGGCGAGAAGAGCCACGTAGTGTGGTCAGTGGAGGGATCCCAGGAGCAGTGCTGGGGGCACAAGGAATTCCACGAGGTTACGTCGAAGTTTACCTGCGGAACCAAAGGAAGAGAGGTTCTTTCTGGGTGATGACCTGGGTCTTCAAATCGATCGCGAGAGCGCCTACTTGCCGTTTCTACATGCGGCGATTGAGAAGGGCATAGGCCCAAGGGAAACGGAGGGACGGTATTTACCTCATTATCTGTCACGACGAACACAAGTACCCTAATAAGATAGAGCTGCTAAAGCGAACTTTCGCCACCTGTTTCCCCCATCGCAGCATGTCCATCAAGTCAGGCCAACGCTACAAGATCACCAATGGGCAACATGAGCTGGTCATCGATCTGTCTGCCGCAGACCACAAGTCCGTCCTTGGCCATACCTTCCACGGCGGAGAGAACCAACTGGTGACTATGTTCGCTACTTCGGCATCTTGTGCCTCATACAACCGCGACACATCTAGTGGATCACAGAAAAGCATGTCAACGGCCAATGGACTATTCGATCAGTCGAGCACCAGAAGTACCTCGGAGTTGAGACCAGTACCTCGAACAATAGAACACATATTGTCGGCCTTGACCAGCCTCAGTTCTGGGATATTGAGGTTCTGGCAGATTCGAAGGACTCCACTAGTACTAATCCCAGCGTTAAGTATGTGTTATCCCACCGGCGATTGCTGTTGACTTTGACTCCGAGTTCTTTTCACAGGCTCTGCCAGTGGGTCCGAGGCACTTGTTTCGTCGCCGATTACCACATAGGTGGGGGCGCCGGAAGAAATCTTCAACTGTGGACATATTTGAAAGGAAAGAACCAGGTGTGGGTGTTCGAAGAGTGTGAGTTGCATTCTGGTGAAGCCTGACGACTGACGACTGACGACTGGCGCGGCTAACTTGGCTTGACTAGATTCTTCGTGGTTCTCCCATCGCCACACGTCCATCAAATCGGGCCAACGTTACAAGATCATCAACGAGCAAAATAAGCTGGCCATTGATCTGTCCCACATAGATAATAAGTCCATCATTGGATGTGACTTCAATGGCGGAGAAAACCAGCAGGTAATAACTCTTGCTACTTGGATAACTTGTACTTCGTAGTTCATGCAACCACTACACGCTCCAGTGGGTCATAGAGAAGCAGGTAAACGGCCAATGGACTATTCAATCAGTCGCCGCCAGCGGGTACCAGAAGTACCTCTGCGTTGAGAGAACTCCAGACAATGGAACACATCTCGTCGGACTCGACAAGCCTCAGTATTGGGATATTGAGATTCTACCAGACCCTACTAATCCCAGTGTTAAGTACGTTACATCACCTGCCTCACTGGGCCACCAGTGCATCGCCTACTTTGAGTCCGTTTCATTTGACAGGCTCTGCCAGTGGGTCCGTGGCACTTGTTTTGTCGCTGATTACCCCAAAGATATGGGCGCCGGAACCAATCTTCAACTGTGGACTGCTTGTGGAGGAAAGAACCAGGTGTGGGTGCTCGAAGAGTGTGAGTCGCATTGTGGTGAGGTCTGGCGACTGGCATGGCTTATTCAACCTTACTAGATTCTTCCTGGTTTTCCCATCACGGCGTGTCCATCAAGTCAGGCCAACGTTACAAGATCATCAACGAGCAAAATAAGCTGGTCATCGATCTGTCCCGCGCAAACAATAAGTCGATCATTGGAAATGACTTCCAAGGCGGAGAGAACCAACAGGTAACAACTCTCGCCACTTGGGTACCTTGTACCTCATACAACTTGTAACCACAACGCGCTCCAGTGGGTCATAGAGAAACAGGTCAACGGCCAATGGACTATTCAATCAGTCGCCGCCGGCAAGTGCCAGAAGTTCCTCTGCATTGAGAGGGCCCCCGACAACGGAACACATCTCGTCGGCCTCGACCAGCCTCAGTTCTGGGATATCGAGATTCTGCCAGTCTCTACTAAGCCCAGTGTTAAGTACGTTGTTCCGTGTACACTACCGGCCGTCCGACGCTGCTCACTTTAAGTTCCTTTGACAGGCTGTGCCAGTGGGTCCGTGGCACTTATTTCGTCGTTGATTACCCCCAAGAAACGGGTGCCGGGACCAATCTTCAACTGTGGACAGCTTGTGGAGGAAGGAACCAGGTGTGGGTGCTCGAAGAGTGTGAGTCGCATTTGGATGTGGCTCAGGTCTGGTGACTGGCGCAGCTAATTTGGTTGTATTAGATTCCTGAATTGCGAGGGGCTGTGTCACTATATCCTAGTGTGTAATTTGCTGTCTGTAATGTCGTATTCATGGATCTTCGAAGCCATGTTCCCTTCTGCAGTGCCACCGGAACTCGTCGACGTCTCAGAAATGAACCAACAATAGACAAAATTAGAAAGGGAAAGACTAAACGAACACGTACGATGGTCTTCTACTTTCTCCTGGCACGACGCCAGACAAGGACTACGCTTCGGCCCAAATTTTCCTATCCACGACGCCCAAGGGAATCACTGAAATGGCTTGGGTCGAAGATGCTGTAGATTTTGTATGACTTCGATCATGTTCTGGCGGATTTTATTCCACTGAAAGTGGGTGCGAGCGTGCCTGTACGCCGCTCAGCCTCGTCGTTGCTTCCGTCTTCATGTTGCCACATTTTTTAAAACGCGCATATAGGTCACAAACGTGGTGTTACTGGTGTAGAACAAGTGATTCGTTGTTTTCACATGCGGGATTCAGGAACTGCAGCGTGTTTCCATCGCTATTCAGGGTCACATATTGTAACATAAACGAACATGCAAGCCCAATCCCTAATCCAGACACGATTGCGGCTGGAGTGAGGTTGACGCAGTAGCTGTCGTCGCTGAAGCCTAGTTCGGCAATGTCCGACCAACACGGCTCTCCCCGGGCTTTCGATTGCTTAACGCGCTTAATGTCTAGTTTCTCTGCCTTTTGTTTATAAAGTAGCTAATTCCACGGCCTTTCCTTTCCTTTCAAGTTGGAACACAAAAGCTTATTCGCCACCATTAGCGCGGGCTTGGTTGTGAGGTTGGCTAGTAGCTGGTAACTTTTCTACATACCTTATGTCTGCTGTCCAGTGCATCGAAAGAGGGTTCGGCGGTTCTGGGTACGGATAGTAGCGTCGAGCATTCTCCTGTACGACTTGATGGGGATCGATCCCACTCCTCGCTTGTGAGTTTGTGACTATTTGCGGGAATGACCAGCTGATCATGCACAACATATCAAGGCCTGAAAACTGGTCTGAGAATGCGATCACCAGTCGTACGTGTCTTTCGGAGACCAAAAGTATCACCAGCGCGCTTCCAAGGGTCTGACCTTTAGATGTATCCGCCACGGAGTCTGATCATCCGGAGGAGCCATGAGCGGGAGTCAGTACTGAATATTACTGAATATTTGCACCTTCAAGTTACTCTATATCTCTACGGCATTCGGCGTACTATCCTCGCGCGGTAAGGCTCTTCTAGATCAACTGAGAACCTCGTAGCCCTGGTCCCTGCGCCTTCACCTTCAGTCTCGTAAAATCTCGAGTGCATACTCGACCCTCACCTTTACAGATTCTGATCGAGCTCGTGTCGTGAATATTGCCCAGAACCATATCCACGACCTGAGTCGATGCTGCGGAAATCGTCTCTCGAACCTGCGAGAGCAACTAAGCCATCTCCCTATGCGTGCATACGCTTCACCAGGCAGGATGATCTTCCAAACTCATTCTCTGTAGTTCTTGTTTCTGTTTCGCAAAGGAGCAGCTCTGGCATTTGTGCTGGCACGCGACAGCTTTCCGGAGGCTGAGCGCTGAATCGCTGATGCGCGGTATTCATTACCGTAAAAAGAAATTTAAGTTATATTTAAGCTGGTACTCGTACAGTCCCGAAGCCAGTTCATTTACATGTCTCTGAAATTGGTAGTTAGGTGAGTGCCTAGACAATGTGTTGGCGGCCAGCTGACCAAAAAATTTCAAAAATAGGAAAGGAAATGCAAACGGCCAGTTTTACAGGCAATGGAAGTAGTTAGGGAGTAAGAAAGGGCTCGGAGACCCAAGCGGCCCAAAGAGTAGGGGCCTGTATAAGAAGAGCAGTCGGGTCAGTGGCGGGATATCAGGCCATCAGGCCTCAGGCCTCAGGAGCCAAGCGCCGGGGGTACAGACACTTCTCTACGAGGCTAGTCCAGCGTTGAAGTTTACCCACGGAGCCAAGGAAAGAGGTCCTCTCTGGAGCCTTTGAGGGCCTGGGCCTTCAAATCGATCACGAGAAAGCCCACGAGCGCTCACTTACCGTTTCCACGCACGATGATTGGGAAGGGTGCGGGTCCATGGGAAACGAAGGAACGGTATTTACGTCGTCTGTCATGATGAATACAGTAGGACCTCTGAAATTTCACTCCACCTACCCTAATAAGATAGAGAGCTTCTAGTAAAGCGGAATTTTGCCACCTGTTTCCCCCATCGATATCGTAGCATGTCTATCAAGTCGGGCCAACGCTACAAGATCACCAACGAGCAACATAAGTTGGTCATGGATCTTTTTGCTGCAGACCATAAGTCCGTCCTCGGCCATACCTTCCACGGCGGAGAGAACCAACTGGTAACAATGTTCGCTACTTCGACAACTTGTGCCTTTGTTCCTAATACAACCACGATACACTCTAGTGGATCACAGAAAAGCATGTCAACGGCCAATGGACTATTCGATCAGTCGAGCACCAGAAGTACCTCGGAGTTGAGACTATCCCGAACAATGGAACGCATCTCGTGGGCCTCGACCAGCCTCAGTTTTGGGATATTGAGATTCTACCAGATTCTAAGAACCCTACTAAGCCCAGCGTTAAGTATGTTTTATCGTGTACCCCAGTGCAGCCAGTGGCAATTGTTGTTGACTCCGAGTTCTATTGATAGGATCTGTCAATGGGTCCGTGGTACTTGTTTCGCCGCCGATTACCCCAAGGATGGGGGCGCCGGAAAAAAACTTCAACTGTGGACGTCTTGGACAGGAAAGAACCAGGTCTGGGTGTTCGAAGAGTGTGAGCTGTATTTAGTGAAGCCGGAGACTGGCGCGGCTAACTCGGCTTAACTAGACTCCTCCTGGTTTTCCCATCGCGGCGTGTCCATCAAGTCAGGCCAACGTTACAAGATCATCAACGAGCAAAGTAAGCTTGCCGTCGATCTGTCCCGCGCAGACAATAAGTCGATCATTGGACATGACTTCTATGGCGGAGAGAACCAACAGGTAGTAACAACTCTCGCTACTGATAACTTGTGCCTGATACAATAACCGTGACGACACGCTCCAGTGGGTCGTAGAGAGGCAGGTCAATGGCCAATGGACCATTCGATCAGTCGCCGCGGCCACCGGATGCCACAAGTACCTCTGCGTTGAGAAAACCCCCGACAATGGAACACATCTGGTTGGCCTGGACCAGCCTCAGTTCTGGGATATCGAGATTCTGCCAGTCCATACTAAACCCAGTGTTAAGTACGTTATACCACATACCTTACTGGCCGTCGCTGACTACTTTGGGTCTCAGGCTCTGCCAGTGGGTCCGTGGCACTTGTTTTGTCGCCGATTACCCCAAAGATGCAGCCACCGGGACCAATCTTCAACTGTGGACGACTTGGGGAGGAAAGAACCAGGTCTGGGTACTCGAAGAACGTAAGTGCGTTTTGGTGAAATCTGGCAACCCGCCTATTGGCAGCTAACTCGATACTTACTAGTAAAATCTTGAATTGTCGGTGATCGATTGTGTTATTAATGATCTAGAATCCGATGCCGATGGCATGCTGCCTGTAGACGTATTCATGGGCGGGGAAAGGAGTGACTAAAGTGTGCCGAGGAAGCGACGTCAAGGCCACATAAATACTACCCAAGGGATGCTTCATATCCGAGTCGTAAGTCGCCGTCGATCGTGATCACGATCCGCCACCGCCGGGATTGGTTTGTGCAATTCGATCTCGAAGCAAGCATGAGGCACCCTTACGCGTCACTGGAATCTGCAGTCACTATTATCATTGCTATGCGCCTATTGGACAAAGTATCATGCATCATGCATGAGCAAAAGTTGGGAGCGATGAAAGAAAGGACGACGTTAGATTACTAAGCACAAGTATACAAGGTCGATTACGGAAAATGAAAAATTCTCTTCTTTTGCGTTTACGATAACCGTCTCAGGCTGCGTCCGTCTCTTTTCTTTAACGTGCTTCCGCATGTAACCCTCATGCAACAAAGTGCTTCTAGAATGACTCAGAACCTTAGGCTCCCTGAGCCTTATGCTTTGGTCTTATTAATTTCCGACCACGCACCTCCGCCCTATGAACGGACTATTGTCAAGCCCCCCTATCCTGAGATCGTGCCACTAATATTGTCTGGAGTGGTTCTCGCTATGACCTGAGTCTATATACTACGTAAATTGTCTCGAGATCCTTCGAACCTGCGAAAGTAACTTGGGTGACGCCTACTATCGGCCCGATGACAGTTGACGTAACGAGCCTTAAATGCGGCGAGCCCGGATCCAAGTATTAGTTGTCGAGCAACACACAACAAAACAACATGGTTGGACCAGTTGCGGGTGAATGACGTTTCGCCACGGACTCAGACCACACGACGCTGCCGGCCCTCTTCTCACTTTTCGCTGTCGCATAGTACCATAATCACACTTTTCTGGTATATAGGTATGGAACCTCGGGTTGTTTTTCCGTGTTACTGTTACTAGTAGTGGTAGGCCTACGCTCTTCACCCGTACTCTGGACGCAGAGCCCACTACGAGAGACGAGTCGATTATTACGGAGCTTGCTCGAGAGTGAAACAACCTCAAGAGTGCCTGCAAACTAGCAGAAGCCATGCGTGAGGCGCGTTAGTCAGGCGATCGGCTGATGAAAAGAAACAGTCCTTCGAACAACGTCTCGACGAAGAGCGCTGGGCTAAGGAACGGGTCTGTCGTCAGTTGGACGCCCGCGCAAACATGAACGAACTCTCAGAACGGAAGTCCAAGTTTGTCATGATCCCTCCGTATTCTCAACCATCTCTCACTCTCGCTGACGGCCCGAATCCCACTGCGATCGTTGGACGTGGTAACAACCTAAATGAGCGACTTACATGCGCAGGTTGGGGGCATTCGGGTCCAAGTACGACTCCGTTTATTCCTCTGCTTATACCTCTTTTGGCGGTGCGCATCGTTTCTGGGTTAGCATTTTGTTCGTCAGGCATTACAAGCTCGTGTCGCTACGCTGTTGTTGCTCATCACGTTGCTCGCACAAAGGTTCTGTGTCAGAGGCTGGTTACAATAACTCCGATTCCGTTGTTTGGTCCGTACGAATGGACATACTGTCACGATTCTAGCCCAAATCTATGTCAACGTGTACGACAAAACGATTAGTAGTGATATGGCAGGGTGATTAGAATCAAAGCATGGGGCTATAGAGTGCGCAACTGTTACTATGGAGGGTAAGACTCGAATCTTCTTTCAAACTCCATTTTCGTGTCGACGATGGTCACAGGGTGACCAGAATCCTTGCGAACAGCGACGAAGTTTCCAACGGAGGGGAATGGTTGGTGCTCTAAGCAAAGCAACACAAGGGCTGGTAACACTTCCGTGACCATCGCCCCGGCGATATCTTCGAGGGCACGGGAAATTTGCCCCGCGAATTTCTCGGCTACAAACAGAGTCTCTACAGAGGAGAATGGGCGGAGGAGTTGCAACCATTCGGCGTCGTCCATGTCCCCTAGTTCGGACAAGGGTTCGGAAGCGAACGACTCTGAATTGATGGCGAGATGGACTATGTCAGAGAGTATGGGAGAAATTGAGCTGAGCAAATGAGCCAAGTGTAAAACCTGCTGGTTTATCCCTTCGCATAGAATGGAAACAGAAATACCAGTGTCCGGGTCCCAGCCTTTAGTTTCATCACTGTTGGCGCCACCAATGAAAAAGTCGACAGCATCGTCGATTTCGTCAAGCATTACCTGACAATGCGTAGACAGGGTTTGCTTGAGATATTCTGAGCGATCGATGAACCCGGAGAGCTGGGGTACATCAAAGTCAACGTCCTGGTCCGAATAGAATATCACGACCGTGTCGAGTTGAATGGCGTCGATCCGTGCCACGAAGTCCTCGAAATACGCGCAAACTCCAGAGAAGAATAGGTAATGGAGACTGGGAAGGACAGTCCGTGTTATGGGAGACAGGAGTATTCGATTTGGGCGAGAATCCGGTGATTGGAATCCAATGTGTAGGACTTCGAGCCTTGGCAACGCGGCCAAACATGAAACCATTGTCTCGGGCGAAATGTAACCAGTCTGCGGTAAGTTGCGGAGTTTGAGTTCGACGAGGTGACCTGCCGACAAAAGAAGGGATGGTAATTCTGGAAATGGGACGCCATATAATTCAATTTCTTGTAAAAGCGGTGCAGATCTTCCCAAGAATTCGTCAGAAAGGACTGGCAAGTTTCCATCCTCGGAGGAAATCGAAAGGTGCGTCAGCTTCGGAAACGGCTCTTGCATCATCGTGGCAATCTTCCCCAACTGCGATCCCGTCACGTAAAGCTTGACACGACATACACGATCGAGGTGCTCAAGGGCGGCGATGACATTGTCTTCGTCGTTAGGTGCAATGCTGCTCCGATAATGGCCATATTGCATGACGATAGGAATAGCTGGCCAGATAACCAGATACTTCCTGACAGGAGTTCCATATGTGCAGAGAATTTCGAGATTGAGACGGCGTGGCGATGCAAATATGATTTGTCGCCACCTCTGGCACACGTGCACTAGCGAGTGCCATCTCCAGACGAGGTGAGTAGGGTATTGGTCGTAATCCTGTCTACAAAAGTCAAATATTTCGACCAGGACATTATCTGTGAGGGTGCTAATCGTCGTTGCACTTCTGTAACCTTTGTCCGTGCCACACAAGTCAGTCATCGCTACAGTCGCCATGGGGATGCTACCAGTGAAGGGAAACGTACCTTGAGCCTGTAAATCCTCCAGTTTCTTGATATAACCTTGAGCAATCCTTGGGCCACTGTGAGGAACCAGGATTAGCGGCAAGGACTGGTATGGAAAATGAAAGCCTTCAAATTGGACAAACCTCTGACTCCGAGTCGGAGCGCTCATTGACAATGTCAGACTTGTGGACAAATGAGCCACTCTTATAATAAGAGCCGTATTCCTTTCTAGCAGCTGTGGGACTCGGATGCAGTGGGAGACTCGGAGGGCGTGTAACTGGGCGCCAGTGGGCGGGGACTGCCGGGGCACCGCTACAAGCCTACAACTGCCTAATTTGGAAAAGCACCCCTTTTCCCATTGAACCGGTTCCTTCGTTCTACCGTTGGCAGCAGTCCATAGATACGACGTCATTTGGATGAAAACACAAATGGTCAGTAGTACGTACTTGCTGTGTTGATGTGGTGTGGGAGAGGAATTAGGCGAAAAAAAGTTAGTAGCTGCTGACATATCCGTGACCACTTGGTATACACCTTCTCCTGCCATTCTCTGCCAGAGTGCATATTCTCGAATATGATAGGATATTACTCTGATCGTCGAGCCATGTTGCTCGTTGCTCGACAACGGCAACAGCTGGGAGCGGGCCAGTTCAGAGATGAGCTATAACAATAACTCTTTTCCCGCTTGAAGTTGTCCACATTTCGGTGCACAGGTCTATATTGGGGTTCTAATGTATGCGGAGCATGTGTGCATCGAATCAGCCGTGCTACTCTCGTCATCTCTGTGCTCCTCATTGAGTCCGCCCACGATGAGACACGACATTACGTTCGCACGAAAGCGCAATGTGTCATACAATACTAAGAGTATGCAGTGTAGAACATAAATTCTTCTTCTCGTCTCTCCTACACGTACTATCAATCCCACTCGTACGGCACTTTATCCTGTTCGTTCAGGTACGGGTCGAGTCCGTCATAGAACTCATCTGATTTCCTGACGATGGTTAGAGGTCGACCAGTGCGCTCACAAGCAGCAATGAATTGCTCGAAGAATACCACCTGCGGGCAGCCTGTGTAAAACAAGCCAAGGGCTGGCAACACATCAGAAAACGTCGCGCTGGTGTGTTCAATGAAGATGTTGTATCCCCCATGCTTGGCGTACAAGTACAGTGTCCGCACAGCAGTGAATGGTTGAAGGAATTGCACCCAATCATAGTGGCCTATGCTTGGATGACCTCCGTCGTATTCAATGGAGAGGTGGCGCACGTCCGAGAGGTTAGTGGAGAACTGACCGAACATCTGAATCACGTGTGACACTTCCCATTTTCCAAGGAATGTCACCCAGATATTAGCGGTATGATCGTGGCATGCGTGCCAAACGTGGAGGTCAATGTCGCCATCGTAGAAAAAGCGGGTATCTAAACACCCGAACTGGGCTAGCTTGGGGTCTTCTGAGCGGTTAATGAACTCGAAGAGTTGGGCAACTCGAAAGCCGCTGGCAACAAGCCGACGTAGGTAACGTATGTCGACCGTATTGATTTGAGGGCAGTCGATTCGGGCCAAAAGATCCTCCAAATAACCGCTGACGCCTTGGAAGTTAAATGACGTGAGAGAGGGAAGGACAGTCCGCATTCCGGGAGGCAGGCATGTTTGATCAGGACGGGACATCGTTGATCGGAATCCCGGGTTGATGGAAAGAGATCGGAGACTAGTCAACGCAGCCAGACCTACAACCATAGCCTCAGGTGAAATGTAACCGGTCTTAGGTATGTCGTTCAGGCGGAGCTCAACGAGGTGACTGGCCGATAGAAGAAGGGTTGGTAATTCTGGAAAGGGAATGGCTTCTAATGAGAGTTCTTGTAATGACGCAGATCCACCCAAGAATCCACCAGGAACGACCGGCGCATCGAAACTCTGATCCGATTTGAGCCTGTGATAGGTCAAAGCTGGATATGACTGCTGCAGGGCCGTGGCCACCAGCTTTCCCAACTGCGTAGTCGTTACAGCGAGGTCAAGAACGCACACACGATTGGGGTGTTCAAGTACAGCAAGGAGATTGTCTTCGTCGCTACGAGGAAGGTTCCCGCGAAAGGTATTATAATAAGCGACGATAGGAAGGGCTGGCCAGTAATTCAGATGACTCCTGACAGGAGTTCCGTAGGTGCAGAAAAGTCGGATACCGAGACGGTTTGGTGATGCAAAGATGATTTGTCGCCATCGTCGGCAAACGTGCACCAGTCCATCCCATTTCCATGCCAGGAAAGGGGGTTCGTCCTCCAGTTCGTCAGCTTTATAGGAGTCAAACATGTCAAGCAAGATGTCGTCTGAGAGCATGTCGATCGTCATTGCATGTCCATGACTCTTCAAGTTGCCTAAGCCATGCAAGTTGGTACTTGTCGCAGTCACCAAATGGGTGTTCAAGTTTGAAAACGTACCTTGAGCCCGTACTTCCCCTCGTATGTTGGGCCGACTCTGAGAAATATCCAAGCCTTCACGAGAACCATGAGAAGTGGCTCGAGAGGACGTTGAATCGTTCAGCGAATGATCGCTAATCAAGAATGATTGGGTGAGTATTTGGTCAATTAGTTCAGAAATGCGGCAAACGAAGACGGTGCACACCTGTGAGTGCCCATTTATGATGTAGTGGTGAGTACTGGTGAGTAGAGAAACGGCCCCTGTCTGAGCCAACCCTGCCATCCATCCGCCACACTCCGGCTCCGGCTCTGCGGGCGCCGAGAGTAGACTCGTAACCAGCCGTTCGAATGAGGATTTTCGAGGGGTCCTTCGCAGCCAGCATAGAGCGAGCGGTCACCAGTTTACGCCGAGAGCTCCTGCTATCAAACTGACAAATTAAGGTATATCGGATTAAAACAGTTAGCTTCAACGTTGCAAGTTGCTTTCGGACCCCTTGTGCGGTGAAAAACCCTAAGCAGAGGTTCGGAACTGGCCGATTCAATTGTGTGTAATAGTTGCGAGCCTCATCAATGCAACACCAGCGATGGCTCTGCCATTGGCACAGCGAGTAGTATAGTAGTATTAAGTTAGTGTAATATTGTACTCTTGACCACGGTCTGCACGGTGACTTCCGGCGGTTGCGGGTGGAGAGGAAGCCGTCCCCGTCCATGTCAAGAAACTAACTCATGGTTCTGCGCGTGTCGAGGGTCCCTGAAAGCAGGTTGAAAACAAGAACGATGAATTTGATACTGGACTCGCACGCACGCAATTGAGCCGGGGCTCTCCGCCGGCAACATGGCTAAAGGGTACGTGTCTGATATGGGACTACAGTTACTCCTACTCGCCGACTCGACTCGAAATCCTTCATCACTTAAATCCTTCGGCTTGCTTACTAATGTGGTTAGTGGGCGGCGAACCGTGACGAACCTCTCAGCCGACGTTACCAGTTGGTCCTAATCTAAATAAGGCAACAGTTGGATGCCCGCTATACCCTCGAGTGCAAGCGCAATGCTCCCAGCCAACACCTCAGATATGCGCAGCGTCTTCACAGCCGTAAATGGGCGGAGGAAATCCAGCCACGCGATTTCGTCTATACCACGTTGCCAATCTGATTCTAGATTGCCCGCCTGGATCTCTAGATGGGCGACACCTGCCAGCATGGCGGAAGTTTGGCTGAGCACCTGAGTGATGTGCGACACTTGCTGATCTATCCCTTTACCTGAGATGGTAATAGAAGGGGAATCGTCGAGTAGAAAGGGACCAAATTGTAGTTTGTGTTTTTCATGACGGAAAGCGAAGACCACGTAGTGTTCATGTCGAAAATACACCATCGCATTCTCAAACTGGGACATGTTTAAGAGACCGATGAACTTGGAAAGTTGCGGAACTTGAAATTGACAGTCAAGCTGATCAATGTAATGTATTGGAAAGTGGACGAGTTGAGGAGCGTCGATTCGGGCCACAAGGTCCTCCAAATACATACTCGGCCCTCTGAATTCAATCGCCCGGATACAGGGAAGAGCGACCCGTGTTTCCGGAAGAAGTATTCGATCAGGGCGGGAAGTAGGCCGTTGGAGTTCAATGGAAAGACGGTTGAGCTTGGGCAAAAGGACAAGGCACGTAACCAATGTCCCTGGTGAAATGTAACTGGCCTCGGTCAAGTCGAGGAGCTGGAGGTCAACAAGGTCGCTTGCTGAGGAAAGAAGGGTTGGTAATGCCGGAAAGGAAATGTCGTGGAAAACGAGTTCCCGTAAACATGGGGAAGATCCAGCCAAGAATCCATCGGGAAGGGCCGGTAGATCCCCATCACACGGGAACAGGGAAAGACTCCTCAATGCCGGAAATGGCTTCTGCATCGCAGTGGTCATCGTTTCCAACAGGGTGTTCGATACATAAAGCCTGACACGGCACACACGATTCGGATGCTCGAGTGCAGCATAGATGCCGTCTTCGTCATAAGGAGAAAGGCTCACGCCATTAGCGTAGTCGAGGGCGAGAAGACAGGCAGGCCAGAGACCCAGTATCCTCCTGACAGGAGTTCCGGCGGAGCAGCAAAGTTGGACGTTAAGACGGCGTGTGTATGAAAATATGATCCGTCGCCATCTTTGACATACCCAGACCAGTTCATACCAGTTCCATGAGTTGAAACTGAAATGGTCAAATACACACATTTGATATAAATCAAAAATTTCGAACAGGATATCATCTGAGAGCGTGTGTATCGTCGTTGTATGTCCGTGACTCTTGCCTATGTGACACAAGTCAGTGCTTGTACCGGTCGTCGCGTACAGGTTCTTGAACACGTACATTGAGCTCGTACTATCCCTCGTTTATTACGGCGATTTTGAGCGATCTTCCTCGTTTTCGTGCCCTTGTGAGAGCCATGTGAAGTGCCAATGTCGCCTGAGGATGAACCACTCGGCAGCGAGGGTATGCGACAGCTAGTCATAAAAGATTGGCGAACACTCAGCCAATCGGCCCCCGAAATATTGCAAAAAGGACATGCCTGTGAGAACCCATCGACGATGACGATGTGGATAGAGAGTTATTCTCCGTGCTACTCCTAGCTCCTATAGCAGTGGAACGAGTAGTTCGGCCACTGCCGAAGAAAGCACGTGCTCTAACAACGCAACGTCGAACGAGGTAGAACTTTGTTCGATGATGCAAAGCATGCTATATCATATATCCTGTAGATAATACACAACTTGAATGTGGTCAAGGGTTTCTCACATCAGCAGCTACAGCACAATTGGAGAATCAGTAAGGGATGCTGCTTCTACACCGCCACGTTCTGCTGCTACTTCCTTTTCAACTTCGGGGAACCTGGTAACGCTGAGATCAGTGTACGGTGCAACCGTGATCCTGGTATGGTGTGGATGCACTGGGTGTATTTAGAGAACAAGAACAGCATAGGGAATAGAAGCACCGTAATTCCTGAGGATAGGAGAGGCCCAATTGACACCGACGTTGACGAATCTCTGCTCCGTAATAAAAACCCCGTCAACGAGCAGATGTCTGTCTGGCCTCCTGCCGTCAATGCGGAGTACACTGAGAGGTGGGAGCCGTTGCAACGTGGGGGTCGGGCGTCGCTTTTGACTATGCGGCACGCTACGTCGTCCTGATAGCGCAGTCGGTCCGAATACCAGTGGGGGTGTCAGAGTGAGCGTTGTCATGAACCACTGGCAGAGCCCCAGTTCGGCGGGTGCGGTCCTCTCGCAATTGCGCTATCTTAGGTATGGGTATGCTCATATTCGAGGACATAGTTCCGAAGGAGCGGCTGGGGATTATCATTCAGGAAACCCACCATTATGCCCAGATTGAGAGTACTAGGCCAGGCCTGGCAAGAGGGTGTGGTTGCCTCGTCGAGTGCATCCCGCCATTGATACTGATACTTGTGGGGACGGCTCGGTTGGGGAGCTACCTGTCGATACGTCAGCATGGCTCTGTCGCATAGGTGCAAAAACGCACCTATGAACGCCCCATGTAATGAACGCGCCACAGGGTCTGTTTCACAGAACAGCCTGCCCGCATACATTTCGGATTCTACGGAATTCATGCGCTTGTTATCGGGAACGGGCCAGTAAAAGGTTACCTGTCGCTGTGGTTGAGAAAATAGTATTTTGGGGCTACACGACCTTTGTAACGAGGCTGTAGGCAACAAGAGGCACGACAGCGATGAAGGTGAAGAGAGTGAGGTGGGCCGCCCGAGCAAGACGCAGGACGCCAATTTGGGGGGACACAAAGCCAAACAACCCGGAATGGCTCGCGCCGTCACAGTGATATCCCGACCACGCCCAGCACGCTCACAGACAATGTCTTACTAGTTGAGAAGGGAAAAGAAGGGGTATGGCACCCGTTTCGGAAAGTCTCAACCACCTATGAAGGTCTACGTGCGTGCCACTATCCATCCGAGTCCGCTCGAAGTCTTAAACTGATTCAAAGAACCAGATCATTTTTCTTTTGCCCGCCCGCTATTCCCAGTAATTTTTACATGGGGTCAACGACAAGGCCCACGTCTTCCGACCCTTATCGACTCCAGAATGACCCTGCCCACCTCTCACGACCTCGCCTTGGGCACGGAAACCCTATCCCCGATCGAGAAGCACTTCATGCTTTCGCCCACTTTCTGTGGTCTCTTAGTTTGTTTGGATTCTACTAGCTAGAGTAGGTATGTGAACCGATGTACTTCAACTTACCGCTATTTTCCCTTCTAGCGCCACACTGAACCCCTCCACGGGTAGCAGAGCAGTAACACGACCGAGTATCACGCGTGCGTCGCAACTCAGATACTCGTTTTTCAACTGCTTGTCCACAAAACCCGTCTCGCTACAGCCAGAACGTGCGATATGCTGTTGGTTTGGAGGTATAATTGGGTTTCGTGCTGCACCGAGGGGTCTACTAGGGGCAGGTGCGTCAGGGTGCATTGAATACGATTTACTAATGTATTATATCCATTCATCGACAAGAAGACTTCTTCCCATGCGAATGTAGGAATGTGCACGGCGGTGGCAGATGTTATGCCTGTATGATGAACGCCGTTCTCCCTCCCTCCCGCATTCTGAAGGTAAAGAACTTGTTACTCAGGCTCTAGGCACGTCCCTTCCTTCCGATCTTCTTTTCCATTGTGCCAAACTACTCGGATTTACGGCGCACGCACGCCCTTACACACATCTCTCTGCAGTGCAAGCGCAGTCTTCCATAGATTGCGCCAACTTGGGGTGTGCTCATCTCGAAGGACGCGGTTCGAAAAGGTGGGTCGTGAACTGGGGATGACAATCAGGAAACGCGGTGTTGGGCCCAAATTTCAACGACTACCCTGACCCGGAAGAACGTGCAGCAATCTGTCGGGTCTAACAATGTCTTTTTAGTACTGCAGGAGTGACATTTTTCTGCACGTAATGACACCCGTTTTCCTGCTGAATGATGTTTGCAGGCGGTAAGGGCGGTGAGGTCTTTTTTTTGAATTCATACATACTCCGGGATACATATCAGAGATACAGACTGGTCGTAGCGAGAACCACCGCATTTAAGAGACACGTTAGACCTTAGTATGGTAATGTGCCCCCAAGTCGTATGTAAATAACTGAAGCCTGGAGAAAAGTTCGAGAAAGCCCTTTGAAGGCCTGGGATACAAGCGCATGAAGCATTGATACAAATAGGGTGAGGTTAACCGCACGTTAGACAGGACATACAGGACACGTGAGAAGAGACATGAGACCGTAAGAGGAACAAACCTCAGCGTGCACCTAACCTGGTTCGGGGGGCGCGGATTCTGACTTCGAGAGCGCTCGAGTCTGGTCGGAATTTTTTAAGGGCGGTGAGGTCTGAATGTCAGTTGGGTTAAGTCAACAGGATAAACGGGGTCCACCAGTTCTACAAACCGTCTTGAGTCAGGCAGATCTCCTACAGTAGTATATGATACCAAAGAATGAGTCGTTTGCACATTGAACGGGGCCAACAGAGAAGGCGATACAACGAACTAAGTCATGTCTGTTGTGTACAAGACGGAAATGACCCACAGACTCGGAGAGGTGAGCACCGATGCGGAAGTATATACTAGTGGGCCCCTTCTCCTCACTCCTTTAACACCAAACCGTCATTGGATCATCATCTTCATTTCTCTGGATACCGCTAATACAGGGGCCGCCAGTCGGACACTCGAGCGATGCTTCTGCATCATTTCTCTACAGAGCCCATCTTGAGGCTAGCAACGCCACACACCTCGTCTCCGCGTCGGCCTCTCCTCCGAGTCAAGCATAGGCAAGCACAGTGCAGTGCCGGTGCCAGCTCCCCTTACTAGTTCGCATGCAGCTCCACATGAGACATCCGTCAAACTCCCGACTCTGGTTACTCCCACTTCAGGGTATCAACCCTCTTATTCTATGTCCAGGTCTTCTCCTCTATCACTGTTCTGCAGCGAATGGCTAAGGTCTAGTCTACGATGGAGATCCGAGACGTCTGACATGGCGGAACTCGTGGTTCGATCACGGGCCCCTCAGTAAATAGAACTCACAAGAAGAATACACGGCTTGGCATTGCAAACGTCTGGGCCCACCACGCTGTGACGGTGAGTCGATCAAATCGGCGTGAAGGGACTTAGTGACTAATCCGTGGTGTGGGTGGCACAGTAGAATAAATAGGGACTTTGCAAAGAAGTAGGACAAGATCGGGCTACGATTACTAGGCAGGCCTACATGAAGCGCTTTAAGCTGACTCACGATATGGTGTCGATCTATCATGAAAGTTAGTTACACGGGGGTCATGCTTCCCTTGCCCGGACTGGGTCTCAATTCGGGTGTGGCGAAGGACCTATTTCTCTAGAGATTCTCTCTTGCATGTGCTCGGTGACGAACAATTACTATTTATTGAGGATACCAGTCTCTATCCTATCGAGTAGTGATCTTAACAGTCCATTTCACTATCAAGTTGACCGAAAACCGGGGGGACATCGGAAGGGGAACGCAAAATGCCCGTGCATGAATGGAAGTGTGAACGAATATGTGGCACAACGTCCAGGTTCAGAGTGTGCTACCATAGAAAACTACGAAGTGGGGATAAATTGACATGCAGGCTAGTCAGGGTCCATTTCTGCACCAGGGGCTGGACACTCACAAAGCTGTGCAGTAAATTTTGCCTGATCACCGGGAGTGTTGGGCTCGCACTGGAAAGTCCACATTCAGTCGCGCCATCTTTGCAGATGATCGGAAAGTGCTTACATCGCTGGTCAAAATTTGCTCTCCCCCTTTTGTCGAGACACGGAATATTGTGCTCGCGAATTTGCCGGAAACGCCTTTCATCTCCTGCCAGTCGGAGTCTGGATGGCCAGTTGGAGCCGTAATATGTCCAGTTACATCCGCAACAACGATGGCATCCGGGTTACCCGCGTTATTTCTGAAGTCGAATACTGGGCTAATGGTATTACCAGAAGACTCGACAAAGTAGTGTTGGCCAGAAAGTGGAATCTTATATTTGTCCTCGACTTGCTGGGCAAAAGTCGGATCAAAGGGGTTGGTGCTCGGGCCGGGTTGGTTAACCCAGTCGGTATGCGCATCGTTTTGAATTTGCGAGAACTCGGATCCAGGAAAGAGGCCAGATATGTCGAACATCTGGCCAGCGAACCCGGCGGTCCTACCCAACATCATTCAGGTTTGTCATTGTGAACAAACGACAAGGTAACCACGACTCACACCCAGGTTCCCTCCCGTGTACAGGTAAAATTCTGAAATCCGGTGATTAACGCGACAAAGGTCGGCGCGTCAGTTGGTGCAACAAGCTGCTGCTGGCCTTGGGGTAGAAGCTGGGCCAAAACAGAGGCAGGAACAGAGGAAGCTCTGCGGGAAGGTACCGCCAGGCCCCCTGTGGCTAGTAGGAGAAGTGGAAGGAATGACAGAGCGAGCATGACGAGTTGCACCTGTGGTTAAAGGGAGTTGATGTTAATAAGGCCCCTTCAAGTTGTACGTGGCTTTTATAGCAGATGCACTTCTTGCAGTGGTAGGCTTCTTGAGGTATTATGGACAGCTCGTCTCAGTCCTAATCAGTCCTTAGCTATGGAAACGGTACTGCCGTGGTACTCCGGTACAAACTCCATACAGGAAAGGGTTGCCGAGGACTCCATCTCGGCACCTCGTAGACCATTGGGCGACCCCGAACGCACGTCGTCACTAGCATGAGTCAGTACATTCTACCGGGGGACCCTAGTACGCTTAGTCAACTTTGTGGATAGCGGTCTTCATCCTCTGTTATGTGCCCCGACTATAAATCAGTTTTTAAAAGAAAAAAGAGTCGGTACATTGTGCACTGACAAAGTTGCAAACACACCGTGAGTCGGGAATTGACTCGGATATGCCAAAAGGTTTCGACGCCGGTTACCGTACCGGTCACCGGTCACCAACGACCACCTAATCTCACATTTCTGCAATTTACTTGGCAATTTATTACCACCAGTGGGCTTGGCGATATGTCTTCTCATAGTAGTTGTGTAGCCTGTTCATGCCGCAACCGGTCTGGGTCTACGGCCTGTGAGCTGGGATATAAAAATGGATCCCTTTGATCTCGTGAGTGTAGCCATGACGAACGGCAACCATTCCCTTGTGCATAAATTGCATGTTAAATTACGAAGAAAAGTCAAGGCGTTGAGGTGGACCTTTAAAGAGGCTGTGTGATTTTTGTCAGGGAACCCAGTTCATGACGTAGTCATCTGAGCTCGATCTGAGCGATCCCTCGGACACACTACTATTGCCAGTGAAATGCGTTGCACGATGAAGCTTCGCGACTTGCGAGATCGGTAATCACAGATAGAGCAATTACTGGCAAGAGGGCACTGGCAACAGTATTGTTATACCAATCTATACAGGGGGTTCGAGAGAAAAACACCGCGGTCGTTTGGGAATGAAGCTATTGTCTGCATATGCGAGGAACCATTGCGAGGACCTGTGATACTGTCGGCTTTGCTGTCGGCATGACATCGCAAACGTAAATGAGCCCAACCATGAAACGTGAAAGAGCTCCGTAAAACTGCAGCAAGGACCCTATTATATATATATATTCCCATCGAGGATAGATCTTTTGCGGCTGTAAGTATAGGTGGATAGTAGGTGTCGATATCATCGACTCGGAATTCGACAGCAATAGTACTGTAGGAAAGCAACGGTCTTGCATTTGTTGTTGTTATTGTTGTTGTTGTTGTTTTGAATACGGTCGGCGTTGTTCATGCGGAACTGGGAGGCACTGGCAATTGGCACTGGACAAGGGCCAGGTTACTCAACAAACCTCTCAGTAGCCTCGCGCCGCCCCTGCTGTACCGTGACTATCTCTAATGCTTATTTCAAGCCCGAATGGTATGCATGCATCGTGACAGCCGATTTAGTCATCTGTCAGCTGCGCTAGACTTGACAGCATAATCATCATCAGTCCACTTCCCAGCGTCTCTCCAACCCTGGTCCGAAGGTCCAAGGATCGGTTCTACGCCACGTAGTGACTCGGAAACTGGGTCGCATTCTGCATGGTACTAGATGCGATTGCTCATCCTCTGCGTTGAAAGGGCCTGATTATACAGCGCGTAACAATACTAGATGTTCTCCCAAATGGTGTAACGTACTATTCCGTCAAGAGGAATCTTCCCATATACACGGCGGTGGCCTGGCATTGGCAGGCGCTCGTTCTGTTTCCAGCCGCCCCTGGCGCTACTACTGTAGTAGTGTCTTCCGATCTAGCTCTTCTGAGTCGCGTATGGCGTCGTCGACGTGAGGACATGTGCCACAGTGCCACCACCGTGTCAGCCAATAACGGCCCGGTTTTCACCGGTGTCTCTGGCGCAGTCTTTGTCTGTCTTCGTCCCCTATAACAATGGTACGATTTCTTCCCGAGGAGCGTCTGACGCCAAATATTGATCAAAAAAAGAAAAGAACGTCTGACGCTAGTGGTCTTGCTAGTGATAGACATTTTCTGGAAACATAAACGCTGGAAGGTCAATTACTTGGTCAATTATGACGGTGCGATATCCAAGGCGATATCTGTGATGAGACGACCCGGGCCCTGGGCTGCGGACCACGCGATCATATTTGTTATTGGCACCGCCTCTCTTAATATTCGCTCCAGGCCACCGTAAGCTACCTGGTGGATGGCGACAGTGTCACCGCGCACTGGGCCAAACAATCATCCGCTGCTTGAACTTGAAAGAGGCCTTTTTCCTGCTATTCAGGGAGCTAGATGTCCGTCGGGCCGCTTATGGTTTAGCTGGGGGGTATTGCGATACTGCAGTTCGGGTTCCTCAACGAATTTGAGGGAGCCGTGGGGAAGCGCGTGCCGAAGCAGCAGACGGTATGTTGATACGCCTCTCCACAACCTTCCGGTATCACTACAACGAAGATCAGGAGTTATTAAGGACAAGGCGGAGCTCGTGTTCTGAGGATCGCGGACTCGAAAAATTCGTAAGTGTGAAATTCTTACCTAGCATCGCACTGGCAGACGCACTGGAACCGCACGCCGCGAGGGTAAAGTCGATCTAATTGGCGTGAGCTGACTTGTTATTGACACCGATGTTATAGAATAATCATGTCTCTCGTAATACACTGTGTTTGCCGTCCGGTACCACGCGGTTATAGGGACAACGACTCAGGACTGCGCTTCCCCTGCCTACACCACCAGGTCTCAATAGATTTGCTGCTACGGGTACTTGGTGGAATGAATGACAACCAATTTATTAAAGGAGATACCAGTCTCTAACGAGTAGTACACCTAACAATCCATTTCCGGTGCACATTGACCGAAAGCCGGGGACGCTGGGAGAGGAATGCAAACGCTCTTGGCGTGAATGCGAATGTAAACAAAAACGTAGCGCCGCCACACGACGACCAAGTTCAGACCTGACTACCATAGAGGACTGCGGGGCGTGGATGGATTAACAATGAAAGCCATTTCGGCATTAGGCGGTGGACACTTACAATACTTGCAGGTAAACTTGACCTGAATGTCGGGTGATCCAGGCTGACACTAAAAGACCCACGTTTAGTCGCACACTACCATCCTAGATCGGGAAATGCTCACCGACGAGGGCGGGTCTCCCGCTACCGTGTTGACACGGAAGACTGTGCTCGCGAGTTTGCCGGATACGTTTGTCAGCTCCACCCAGTCAACGTTCGGAGGACCAGTTGGTGAGGGGATATCCCCAGCTGCTGCCGCAACAACGATGGCGCCCGGGTTGCCCTTGGTCGGTCCGTCAGCTCTGAAGTCCCAAACAGGGGCCAGGGACCCATCGGGGTTTGCAATGAAGTAGTGTTGCCCAGAAACTGAAACGTTAAACTTGGTCTGGAATTCCTGCACCAAGTTCTGCTCATTGGGGTTGTCGCACGGGTGCGCCGTCCAGGCAGCAAATGCATCCTCCTCAATTTTCGAGAATTCAGAGCCAGGAAATAGGGGAGCTACGTCGAACACCTGGACAACGGCCCCGGTAGACCTGGAACAGCGTCTTTCAGATTTATCATTGGGATAAGGCAACCACGACTCACGTGTAATTTCCTGAGGACGAACAGGTATAGTTCTGATTTCCGACGCCTAACGTGACAAAACTTGGCGCGTCGGTCGGAGCAACAAGCTGCTGCTGGCCTTGGGGTAGAAGTTGAGCCAGAACAGAGGCAGAAACAGAGGAAGTTGTCGCTCTGCGGGAAGGTGCCGCCAGACCCGCTGTGGCTAAAAAGAGAAGCCGAAGAAATGACAGAGCGAGCATGACAAGTTGCGCCGGTGGTCAAAGGAAGTGAAGATGGGTTGATTTTGATGAGGCCCTTTCAAGTTGTACGTGGCTTTTATAGCAGATGCCCTTCTTGCAGTGGTAGGCTTCTTTGATGGTTCGTCTGTCCTGATCAGTCCTTAGCTACAGAAAGGGCACAACTGCGGTATAAACTCCCATCCAGAAACTTGCTGAGGCTCGGGACACGCCATTGGACCATTGGGGCGCCTTGTACGCCATTTGGCGAGTCTGCACGCATTCTACCGAATGACAATCAAGTAGTAAGTTGGTATTGTGGGTCGGGGGTTACCAAGTTAGGAATCAGCCCCGGTCACCAACCACTCTATCGCGGTTCTTTTTATATATATCGCGGTTCCGAGTCGAGTACTGCTTGATGTGGTTAATTGGCGCATCCTCGGAAAAATACACCCGACCAGAGCATCGTGGTCGGTGTCTCACAGACTCTCCCGAGTTAGGACTCGCCTCGCGCCCCGTGTTCAACTTACTACTCCGAGTCCCCAGACCCACGCTTCTCATCTATTTGAGCGATCCCTGGGACACAGATGGCTCGGACATAGGTGGGATGAACAATGTATCTCAATGTGGCCCCGAGATTGGTAGAGCGATCACACTGTAAGATCGATTCAGTTTCTTCACCTCGAGGGAATCCCGTAAGCCCAATCTTCACTGCGACCATTGTTCCGAAAGCCAAGCCTTTTGTCTGGAAATCACATCGTAACAAGGACTGCAAAGGTCCCTATTGTAACCGAAATTTTTTTTGAATCGAGGATGGGTCTCAGCCTCTTTTTGGGTCGCGAGGCCGGTGAGGTATTATTGTAGTCCGTAAATAGACTGAAGACAAGGGACGGCCCGGGGTAGTCTCGGATCTTGGTGGCGCCGAAGCGTACCAGCGCCCTCGCGCTCTACAACAAGCTCGAAAGCAAAGGCCTTGGTGTTGCTAGTGGACGCCAGAGATGCAAGGTGGAGATAGCACCCGAGTCTCCCGCATAAAGTCCTTGTTCTTTCAGTCATCAATTCCCCAGCTTTCCCGTGGAAGTCCTCCTCGCATGCCTCCAGGCGGCGGGTACGACACTTGGGCCGAGGCAGTCACTCAAATAACTTTATTAATTACAGTGATTTATTGTAACGGGTCATCAAAACCACTGTATTCATGGCAACCAATGTAGCGCACTTCTTCCATTTCCGAGTGCCGCAGATCTTGGACAAAAGAATGTGCCACAGACAATGATCACACTATAGATGATGTAGACAAGGTGCGCCACAAGTGGAGAGCAGATCGCCACACTATGAATCGAGATTGCTCCCGTACGCAAGGTATTTAATATTTTGTTTGGTTGAGCCAAGCCTAAAATATTTGACAGGTTAAGTCAATAAGACATGTTCTACGCAGCGTCCGGGCGAGTATTCATAAAGCCGCGGCAACACTACCCCCGTCACATAGTTAATTGCGGTCGTCAAACAGCTCTTGTTTAGGAAATGCCGTGATCGCATGGTGGTTCCAAGGGTGGTTCCCTCAAGGTTCCCTCGTGAATGTATTGGTGTTCTCATTGTTCTCTCATGATCAGTCCCCTGTCCGGATCCCTCAGCAATTGAAGTGCGCGCGGAAGTACTACTAGATGACAGCCGCACAGGAGCTCGCTCGATGCTGGCGACGCGCTGGTAGCCCCTATCATAGAATAGACGGAACGAGGGGATCGCAGAAAATCTAGGAAGAAGATCGTACATGGTGCCCCATATCGAGCAAGGTATCGAGATTCTAACACTCCTTGACAGCCAATCAACCTCCTCGCACAAAGTTGTAAGCCCAAGCCCAATCACCATAAGTCAGCCCATCGTTAAATCCGTGTGGGTATACGTATCATGAGTCATGAAGCAAATAGACTTTTTTCGTCTGTGTATGGTCGTCTTGTAAGCGCTATGAAGGGTGGTTGGAACCTACCTGGTTATAAAGTACGCAGCTGGTATGGGACATTGTGCCAGTATCATTTGCTGACGTAGGAGTTGACTCTTTCATCAAACTCCGCTTCCGTGTCCACGTTGGTTACAGGCCGACCAGAGAGCCGGCGTGCTGCAAGGAACTTCTCAACAGATGACACCAGCCGTCCATCCAAGCAAATCAGGTCAAGGACTGGCAATAATTCGGTGACCAACTGCCCGATGACACCATCCAGTGCATGAACAATGTGCAACGCGAACGGCCGAGATATATACAGCGTCCGGACAGCGGGGAACCGGCGGAGGAAGTGCAGCCATTCATTGTGGTAGCGACTTGACTTGGACTGGTATTGGAAGAATTTGAGATGAACCACGCGAGAGAGGAGGGCAGGAGGTCGGCCGAACACCAGGGCTATATGTGGAAGTTGACCCTCAACCGCTCGGCAACTGATCGAAGCGCAAGCACGATCCCAATCCGGATGGCTTTCAGGACACGGATACATCTTTAAGGTGACCCACGGATGTGAAAACGACACATCCGCATGCCTGATTGGGGTCAAATCGAGGTCTTCTGAGCGATCGATGAACTTGAAGATTTGCGCAACTTGAAAATCAGGGAATTGATTTAAGTATTTGACGTAGATCTGGTTGAGTTGAGGCCTGTCGATTCGGCCCACCAAGTCCTCTAGATACTGGCCAGCGCCCTGGAATTCAAAAGAGATGAGAGAAGGAACTAAAGTCCGTAGTACAGGAGGCGGGCGTAATCGATCAGGACGGGTATCCGATCGGTATTTGATGCAAAGGAATTTGAGCCTGGGTAACGCGGCCAGGCACGAAACCATCGGCTCTGGCGAAATATGGCCATCCTGTGTGATATCGTTGAGAGAGAGGTGGACAAGACCAGTGGCGGATGAAAGAAGCGTGGGTAATTCTGGAAAGAGAATGCCTTCCAAGTGTATGTGCTGTAAACGCGGCGCAGATCCACCCAAGAACCCACTGGGAAGGGAAAGCAGTCCCCCGAAGCCGTAGTCCACCTGAAGGGTAAGATGTGTCAGTGCCGGAAATGGCTCTTGCATTGCCATAGCCATCTCTCTTGACCGTGGGCCAATTAGGCAAAGGTCAACATAGCGCACACGATCAGGGTGATCGAGTGCAGCAAAGACACTATCTTCGTCGTTAGGAGTAAGGCTACTGACATTACTCTTAACGACATAGTCAAGGTTATAGCGAATGGCGATAGGAAAGGGTGGCCAGTAACCCAGGTTCTTCCTCACGGGAGTTCCATGTGTACAAAGGAGTTGGAGATCAAGATGACGTGGTGATCCATATACGAGTTGTCGCCATCTTTGGCAAACATGGACCAGCCTATGCCATCTCCATACAAGGGCAGAGGGACGATCAGGGTCCTGAGATCTTCGACACTCGTCAAATATTTCCAACAAGACATCGTCCGGGAGTGTGTTGATTGTAATTGCGTGTCCGTAACTCTTGTCTGTGCGACGCGAGTCAGTGCTCGTCGCGGTCGGTATGCGAGTTCACGAAGACGTACCGCGAGCCTGTGATTCCCCCCGTTTCTCGCAGAGAATCTGGGTGATATCTTCGACCAGGCCTTTATAATGGTCATGTGGATTCGGAGTCGTGCCAGAGGACGAATCATTTAGCAGAGGGGGGGGATCAGAGGATTCAGAGCTGATTGGATGGTTGAAGAGAAGCGGTGACCCGGATAAATATAGCAAACCGGCAATGTGAGAAATGAAACTGAAACACACTTCGGATTAGTGATTGATGGACCTAGTTTGGTGGAGCGTTGCGGGAACACTGCATGATCGCTGATCGGTCGGAGAACAGCCAACACCGTCGGTTATCTGGAGAAATGGCACATGAGGCATTGCACACACCTGCGAGAACCCATTGGTGGGCTTTGTGTAAGTTACGAAGAGGCTGTAGTAGTCGTATATTAAAATTGTAGTCCTCAGGCTGGGCAGTAGACTATTTTTCCCTCATGACATGCATGACGTCATTAACGTCTATTTTAGCCACTGAAATCAAGTTAGGCATCGCTAATGTGACATTGATAAGGCCATCTCCTTGATGTCATTAGAGTACCAGCGGACCATAGTTGAGGGTTTTCGTCGATGGTTTGGAAGGGACAACAATAGAAAGGGGTGAGGGCAAACAATGAGATGGCAGCTGTGAGCATGGCAACGCAAGTGCAACGCAGATAACTATTCCGGTGCCGCCTGGGCCACCGAAATGAACAGTGGTGCGGTCGGTCGGTCTACTGTCCCTATCAACTCATTTGGCCCGTCAATGCATAACCCCAATTCTGTATGACAGCCCAATTTCTCGAAAATTTCCCCGTCCACTGGACTATGAACCCCACTCTTTACCGGTTGATCTTTCTGACCCTATCCAGTAAATGAGACGTTTATGGTCTTCCGAGTCAAGAGTCCGAAACACATAAGTTAGTCCCTCTCTGTTAGTTATCACATTTCCGCTTTAACACCATGCCTTGAGTGGTCACATTGTCAAACACCGCCTGACGTTCAGAGAGCATTAGTAGAACTGGTGCGGTTGGCGTTAGCTCAGCCGTGTGTTGGCGCCGTTGATCTGAAGAAGTGCGAATTCTATTCACAAGTTGCATCGTCACAGCAGCCTCTCCCAGGCCTCACGCACCGTGCTTCTTGAAAGTTATGTGCGCGATGGTAAGGTCACTCAATTGCTTCAAGAATTCTTCAGCCTCCTCCTTAAATTTCTCGTGTCCCTCTTCCATACCAAAGCGCATATGGTCCTTCCAGCGAATTAGTTTCCATAGACATGTGTTTCCGTGTCGCGACGCACCTCAACGGAGTTCCATCCAGCGACGTAAACGCCTACCGAGGGATCCTCATGCGTCACCCCATGACTGGACCCGGTGAACCCTTGCGGCTGAAGTGACCGAATGTGGCGTATCGCATTATGTGCCATTTGATGGGTCTCCTCTGTGCAGGTCCCGAATGCCTTATAGATGTCGACCGCGGTGACGGGTGCCTCGACGCACAGCTGTGGGGTCCCAGACAACGGCACGTGAAGGTCACGCACAGGAGTGGTCGCCAGAGATTGGCGCCTCTGGACGAACTCCGGATACAAGGGATCTGCCGCGAAAGCGGCCGCGTGCGCGCGCGACTGCCAAACTGCGACCTTGTCACGATTGTACGCGAAGACAGGTCCTGTAAACTCACAAAGGACCCAGTATATGTTATTGGGCTTCTCTATCGTCGCGCCCCAGTACTGCCCTTTCAGGCCCTTCTCTCTGTCGAGAGGTTCGTGAAATTGTCTCAAGGGGTGTGCCAGCGCGAAACTTACTGCCAACCCTGCACGATGTTCCGAAGTGCTTGGAGTAGGGAAGGATCCGCCAAGCATTGATGGGTAGAGACGAACTGGATGACTTCGACAATGGGATCCTCAGGTGCCATGAGGTGAAAGAGGGTGGGGATTAGAAGTGAGAGAATAACCCAGCGGGCAGGCGGGTTTTAGAGACTGAGACAAAGCGATTTAACTGAAAAAAGGCCGCCACCATACTACCGTAAGTATACAGTTGAGTCGGCCAATGTCAGGGCATGATGTCTCCGGTTCGTTTGTCGTTATTGTGAATTAGACTCGGAAAGCGCCTAAGTTAGTAGCAAAGACTCGGAGCGCTATCGAGTCACTGGCATAACTGCATAGCTTAGCAATAGGAACCAGCAGAAGCCCCGACCGGGGTTAAGGTTAACTGATTGAGGCCTCGTAATCCTGTAATTGTTGTCCATCGCCAGGTCATACGTAACCACAAACGATTTTTCTCACGTGTTCAGTTGGACACCGGGACGTGGCACGCTTCATTGCGATTCGGAAGAACCTGGAAAAGGATTGTGCCGCCCAGGTATGTCCGATTCGGAGCCCAAGCAGTGACCTCGACATCGCTCACTTTTTTATTGGAGCAGGGGCGATTGAAACACTCACTGACAACGTCCTCCTGGAAATATTCGGTTTCTATAGAGCTGCCCTCAAGGAATTCCCGGATCACCCTTGGAGATGGCGCACGCTAGTTCACGTGTGCAGAAGCTGGCGACGTATCGTCTTTGCGTCCCCGCGCCGTCTCGATTTGCAACTCCTTTGCCAATGCACAGTCGGAATACCTGTGAGGAAGTACCTGGACTACTGGCCATCAACACTTCCCATCGTCATATACTGCAGTTACCAGTGGAATTTCCTACCCTCTTCCGAGGCTGAGGATAACGTCATTGCTGCGCTCGAAAACCCCGATCGTGTACGCTCGATCGAGCTTGTCGCAACAAGCTCATTGTTAGAAAAGGTTTCAGGTTTGATGCAGGAACCGTTTCCTGCATTGACAAACCTTCGACTCTGGTCAACGGACCTTGGGGCGACGGTGCCGATCATCTCTCAAGGCTTCTTGAGTGGATCTACTCGCCTACAGAAGATCACCTTAGGCAGCATCTCGTTTCCGACATTACCAAATCTTCTTTTGTCTTGCGGGGACCTCATCAATCTTCAACTTATGGAGATACCGAAATCTGGCTACATTTCTCCGGAAGGGATGGTTGCTAGTTTGTCAAACTTGTCTCGGCTCAAGACACTTGAAATTGGATTCAGTTCCCCGCGCTCCTGTAGTGGAAGAAGGCTTCCTCCTCCCTCTACTCGATCTACCATTTCCACCCTCACCGAGTTCACTTTCAACGGAAGTAGCGAATATTTGGAAGACCTCGTAGCCAGAATGGACACCCCTTCACTTCATGAATTCAACATATTGTTTTTCCACCAGCTCACCTTCGATGTTCCGCAGCTGTCTCAATTCATTTGTCGCACAGAGGGACTGGGGTCGCCCGATAAGGCAACAATGCTCTCGAGCGAGATAGCCGTCTCACTCAGGCTTTTGCAGGTGGAACGATCGACAGGATCTCCGATTCTCAGATCCTTTTCATTAAATATCCCATACAAAGACCTCGATTGGCAAATTTCGTCCGTGGCCCAAATTTGTCTCCAGTTGTTACCTCTCCTCTCCGGCGTCAAACGACTCAGCATTGACTCGACTGCTGAGCAAGTAGGTTGGAAAGGCGACGTGGGCCCTGTAGAGTGGCATCGCTTTTTCCGCCCATTTACCGCTGTGGAGGAGCTTTACGTATCTGAGCCGCTGGGGTCGCAACTCGCTCTTGCTCTAGCAGGTGCCACAAGGCAGGCAGAAATAGAAATACTCCCCGCGCTGCGAAGTACCTCCTTCAAGGAGCCCCGGGGATTCACCTCAGTACCGGAAATCGTGGAGCCATAGAGCCATCCCCACCGCCTGCAGGCTCTCCGATTCCCCGTAGTCATGCACCTTGGGAACGAGGGAACGATAATCCCTTACTAGGAGTACATGACTGATTGACACCCTCTCTACCCAAGCACCGTCGCGCATCTATACTCTTTATTTACCGTCCGGCCAATTTCGTCATGTACACATATTTGATACGATGTCCGTCCTCTACGTTCACATCTATCTCATAGTATGATACCTTTATGTCCTTTCGCGCTATGTAGACCAATGTATCAGGACTGCCGCTCGGACATCGTGCTTCAGCCAGACCCTTTGACGGTCAATCTCACAGACACATTCGTGCACCAGCTTCCACCGTTTCTTGATCTCCATACTCTCTGGTCCGCCAAAGGCGCCGTCATTCACAGGCATTCCAAGGACACCTGGTCCGTCTGAGTTGCGATTGTCGACTCTGTGATGCGCGTCTATCACGGGACATTGGCATTGAGACAACCATCCTACCTCGTTTCCAAGAGTCGCCGTCAGCCCGAAAATGCTGGATGTTTGGGTGCCTACATACCATTAGTAGCATTCTGACAAGGCGAAGACCCGGGCGGGCACTTCCGGCCTCGTGAGTCGTGACATGACGTACCCTCGCAAGTCCCCCCGGCAAGTTCCAGGTGTACAGTAGTAACTTGAAGCCGTGCCCCGGCCCGAGTCGGCGGGTGAGCGTGCCCTTGACCACTGGCTGCTGCCATCTCAGATGGTCGAATGCAGTGTCGATTACCCATCAGTGCGTACGTCCTATTTACTGTGTGTTTCATGTCACGAGGACGGGATCATAAACAAAAACCAACTTGGTCAACGGCGGCGCGTAGATTCGCAGTTGTGTGCGGGCAGCTGACATGCGTTCATCAAGTAGCAGGGCAACATTCACGCACTTCGTCACAATTTCCGAGCCGAGCGGCGCTCGGCCAAAACACTACCCAATATTGTTCCCCTTCTTTCCAACCAGCATCATCCGGTTGACCGTGACGACAAACAAGTATGCCAGGACTGTCAGATCAGTCCGTACTTGCGACTAATAGACAGGACGAGGGGAGAACGGTCGATCTAGGAAGAGGTCGCACGTAAGCCCGAAGTGGAGGTTAAACGTCGATCACAGAAGTTCGTATATCTCTCCCCGGTGATGTACTACCGCCAAGCGCAGCGGCCGATCAAATTACACAAATGCTGCGCCGAAGACCAACCACGACAAATTCTTTAAAACACAGATAGATGTACATATCAAGACATATAAGCTAAAAGCTAATAAATCTTTTCGCGTCTGTGTGTAGTCATGTTGCAAATGCTATGAAGGATGATTAGAGCCGTAAAAAAAGCTGGTATGGAACTATCTCTTATTCATTGGCATAAGTCCTAATTCTCTCATAAAATTCCGCTTCCGTATCGACGATGGTTACGGGCCGACCAAGGAGCCTGCACGCTGTGAGGAATTTCTCGACGGACGGCGTCGACTGGCCGTCGATGTAGATCAAGTCGAGGACTGGCAACACTTCGGAGACCATATCTCCGGTGATGTCTTCCAGTGCAAGAGCTACACGCTTTGCGAGCTCCCGAGATACGTGCAGTGTCCGTATCCCGGTGAGTTTGCGGAGGAGCAGGAGCCATTCATCGCCGTGACGACTTCCGTTATATTGGGAGAGCTTGAGATGAACCACACGAGAGAGCATAGCGGAAGGTTGGCTGAACACCTGTGCTATTCGCGAAACTTGTCCTTCAATCGCATCGCAACGGATCAATGAGTAAACACGATCCCAATCTGGATGGCTTTCGGGACGCGGATACATCTTGAAGGTGATCCACGGATGTGAAAAATTCACATCCGCATGCCTGATTAGGGCCAACTCGGGGGCTTGTAAGCGATCGATGAACTTGAAAAGTCGCGCGACTTGAAAGTCAAAAAGTTGATTTAAGTACTGGGTGCAGATTTGGTTGAGTCGAGGGGTGTCGATCTGGGCTACCAAGTCCTCTAGATACTCGCTATCACCCTGGAACGCAAAGGTGGTAAGAACAGGAAGCAAAGTCCGTGTTACAGGAGGAGGCAGGCGTATTCGGTCAGGGTGGGTTCTAACCGATCGGTATTTAATGCGAAGGAATTTGAGCCTGGGTAGCGCGGCCAGACATGCGACCATGTCCTCCGGAGAAATGTAACCACCCTGGGGAATTTGGTCGAGATAGAGATGGACAAGGTCGCTGGTGGACGAAAGAAGCGTGGGTAATTCTGGAAAGACAATGCCTTCCAGGTGCATGTGCTGTAAACGCGGCGCAGATCCATCCAAGAATCCACTGGGAAGGGCGAGCCGTCCCCCGAATTCCACCCGAAGGGTAAGGTGTGTCAGTTCCGGAAATGGCTCTTGCATCGCCATGGCCATCTCTCTTGACCGGGGACCAGTCAGACAAAGGTCGACATAGCGCACACGATCGGGGTGCTCGAGTGCGGCAAAGACACTATCTTCGTCGTCAGGGGTAAGGGCGTCGTTACGGTTATAGTGAATGGCGATAGGAAAGGGTGGCCAACAAGCCAGATTCTCCCTCATAGGAGTTCCATGTGTGCAAGGGAGTTGGAGATCAAGACGGCATGGTGATCCCAATACGAGTTGTCGCCATCTTTGGCAAACGTGGACCAGCCTTTGCCATCTCCACACAGGGGTAGAGGACTGATCAGGGTCATGAGACTTTCGACACTCGTCAAATATCTCCAACAAGACATCGTCCGGGAGTATGTTGATTGGGATTGCTTGTCCATGACTCTCGCCTGCGTGACACAAGTCAGTACCCGGCGCAGTCACTACGCAAGTTCTCGAAGACGCACCCTGAGGTTGTACCGCCCCTAGTTTCTCGCAGAGAACCTCGGTAGTATTTTGGACCTTCGAGCCTACTAGTTTGTAGGGGCCATGCAAAATGGACGAATCATTCAGTAGAGGGGGGTCCCGGTGATCAGAGCTGATTGGATGATTGAAGATAAGCGGTGATTATAGTTAACTTTCCGGAAATATGACAAATGGAGAGACAAGACACACGTTGGATTGCCGAGTGAAAGGCCAGGTTTGGTGAAACTTGATAGGGATACTGGACGATCGCTAATTGGAAAACAGTAGCGAGTACTATTAATTATCTAGAGAAACGGCACGTGAATGCCCTGCACACACCTGTGAGAACTCATTGGTTTTGTGGGTGAAGTTATGAGGGAACTGCCCTTGTAGTAGTATACGTTGTAAGGACGCTGAGGGGTCGGTGAGTTCGAAGGCGGAGGTGTTCCACTCTAAGAGGAAGGCGGAAGAGTAATTGGAAATTGTCCTTCGAGTCCCCGCCTTGGTCCCCGCGTTTGGGCCTGACTTCCGGGATATTCACACTGAGTAGAGGGGGAAGCGAACGATGTTATTCTATGGTTCAACAGAGAGTAAGAGTCCAGTTTAAGTACAGAGAGTCCAGTACTTAAAGCGAAGTGAGACGAAGGTACACCGACTCGGAGAAAGACCACGAGTAGCGATTTAGAGTCCACACCGGTGTGAACTCTAACTGGACTTTTGACAACTCAGATCGACTCACACCAGGGCAACTCGGGAGTTGTCTCTAAAAATGTCATATTCCTGGTCCATCTCCGTCCCCACTACCAAAATAATGTGCAAACGAAAACAACGAAAACTATAGCGTGTTTCTTGGCGTGATATCAACTTGTTTATTCTTGTGTTTATCATCACATGACTCACCTGGATTCGCGCTCTAGCTATCCCTACCCATCGCTCTTCCTCCACCTTCCCTCTGAATCTTGCCTCATACACACACACACACTCTCTCTCTCTCTCTCTCTCATTCCAGATCGCATCACGAACGCTGCAAGAGTTACCCTTGCGCAAACGGCTCCTAGGCCTGTCCTCATTCTATTTTGCCTCGACTTGTCCTCCCCGCCAAGCTCCCCACTTGACATTTCTTCTGTCACTCATATCGTACCTTCTTACCTTACTGGCTCGCTTCGCATAGGTATGAATCCTTTGTACTTTTGTTCCCTAATAGACGGCACTCGGTTGCCACTGTTCCCCCCTGTTCGCTGTGTGATCGCCTCGGAAGTCAGGGCCAAAGGACATCGCAGAACATCGTTTTGTCTCTCGTTGTATTGCTCTTGCTTGCTCGTCTCGGGTTCACTCCAAGGGGCGTGGGAACCTTCGAAATTGAAGGCTTCCCATTAATTCATGTCTGCAGCTGAACGTTGAACGTTGAACTCCCGAGTTAGAGTTGGCGTCGAGTTGCCAACTCGACTCGGCTCGCGGCAACATTACTAGTAAAACTCTGGCGACCTCATCTCGGGCAAAGTGGAGGTTTCAGACCGGTCTTTGACAGCTTTTGACAGCCTTGACAACCTCCATTTTTGCAGATGCCCTGCTGCTCTCCGTAATGTTCGATTTAAGGCACTCGGGGCGTAGAGCGACCGACGTATGCAGAGTTACAGAGATGGAAGTTATCGCACACTGTGAATTAAAGCGACCTGCAGAACGGGCCTATTTCTTGATCCCTGCGACTAATACATGGACACTAGATGCGGGACTCGGAAGGAAAGATGGAGGGCTCTCAAATTCTACAACAGTCAACGACGTCCGAGTCGCTGACCGACCGCCCTAAACGCGCTAAGCGCAGACCCCCAAGGTCCTCACTCTCACCATAGAGGGCATCAAAAACCGCTCGCCATCGCTGTGGGAGCGTGCCAGGACAAGTATCCACTTGCTAATGGACTAGAGGAGTAGTCAGCTCCAAAGACTGTGAGCCTCTTCTCAGAACTAGGTCGAGGAACGGCTACAGCGAGAGGGACAGCGTTCTAGAAACCACGAAGGGGTTGCCCACATACCAGTATTCGAAGAAGCTGTCGTGCTAGCCGTAGCCCGATTTTTTTTCATCCAGAATTCAAGGCTCACGCGCTCAAAGAGGAGTCGTCTTGGAAGCGATCGTCTGCTTCAGCTTGGCGATCTTTATCAAATCAGCAGTTTCTTAACTCACTTTAAAATAGCGGTAGAAGGGTTCCTACACGAGGCAGCCAGTGAAATGCGGCGCGTGTATTCGGGGTCGTGCGTGGGTAGTAACTGATATGCGCTCACCCAGTTCCCGGCCTTATCTCCAACCGGCATCATCTGTTCGACGCTAAACAGGTATGTCAGGAACGTCTGATCGGGGTCGTCGTTAATGCATGCACAGTCTGGACTCGCGGGCAGTATAGTCTAGATGGGACGAGGGGAGCGCAGTCGATCGAAGGGGTCGCAGGCAGACCCGGAGTGGAAATTAAATGTCGAACAAATGTATACATATCCCCAGTGATGTACCACCAAACGCAGCAACTGATCACACCGATCACAATACACCGTAGAATAGAGGGAAATGCTGCGCTGAAGACCAATCACGACAAATCCATCTTTGAACGTACGGTGCATCGTGAAAATTTTCCAAGCCAACAGGTTTTTTGTTCGTCTTATTGTAAAAGAACCTGGTATGGAATCTTATTCGCTGGCATATGACTTCATTCTCTCGTAGAACTCCGCTTCCGTACTAACGATAGTTACGGCCCGGCCAGTGAGTTGGCGCTCTGCGAGGAACTTCTCGACAGATGGCACAGGCTGGTCATCTAAGTAAATAAAGTCAAGGACCGGCAACACTTCGGAGACCATATCTCCGGTGATGTCTTCCAGCGCAAGAGCGACACGCTTTGCGAGTTCCCGAGATACGTGCAGTGTCCGTATTCCGGTGAGTTTGCGGAGGAGTAGCAGCCATTCATCGCCGTGACGACTTCCGTTATATTGGGAGAGCTTGAGATGAACCACACGAGAGAGCATAGCGGAAGGTTGGCTGAACACCTGTGCTATTCGCGAAACTTGTCCTTCAATCGCATCGCAACGGATCAATGCGCAAACACGATCCCAATCTGGATGGCTTTCGGGACGCGGATACATCTTGAAGGTGACCCACGGATGTGAAAATGTTACATCCGCATGCCTGATTAGGGTCAACTCGGGGGCTCGTAAGCGATCGATGAACTTGAAAAGTCGCGCGACTTGAAAGTCAAAAAGTTGATCCGAGTACTGGGTGCAGATCTGGTTGAGTCGAGGGCTGTCGATTTGGGCCACCAAGTCCTCTAGATACTCGCTATCACCCTGGAACGCAAAGGAGGTGAGAACAGGAAGCAAAGTCCGTGTTACAGGAGGAGGGGGGTGTATCCGACCAGGGTGGGATGTACCCGATCGGTATTTAATGCGAAGGAATTTGAGCCTGGGTAGCGCGGCCAGACATGCGACCATGACCTCCGGAGAAATGTAACCACCCTGGGGAATTTGGTCGAGATAGAGGTGGACAAGATCAGTAGCGGATGAAAGAAGCGCAGGTAATTCTGGAAAGAGAATGCCTTCCAGGTGCATGTGTTGTAAACGCGGCGCAGATCCACCCATGAATCCACTGGGAAGGGAGAGCAGTCCCCCGAATTCCACCCGAAGGGTAAGGTGTGTCAATTCTGGAAATGGCTCTTGCATCGCCATGGCCATCTCCCTTGATCGGGGACCAGTCAGACAAAGGTCGACATAGCGCACACGATCGGGGTGCTCGAGTGCAGCAAAGAGACCATCGTCGTTAGAGGTAAGGGCATCGTTACAGTTGTAGTGAATGGCGATAGGAAGAGGTGGCCAGTAACCCAGGTTCTTCCTCACGGGAGTTCCATGTGTGCAAAGCAGTTGGAGATCAAGACGGCGTGGTGATCCATATACGAGTTGTCGCCATCTTCGGCAAACGTGGACCAGCCGATGCCATCTCCATACAGGGGCAGAGGGACTATCAGGGCCCTGAGACTTTCGACACTGGTCAAATATTTCCAACAAGACATCGTCCGGGAGTGTGTTGATTGTGAATGCGTGTCCGTAACTCTTGTCTGTGCGACGCAAGTCAGTGCCCGCCGCGGTCGGTATGCGAATTCGCGAAGACGTACCGTAAGCCTGTGATTGCGCCCGTTTCTCGCAGAGAATCCGGGTGATACCTCCGACCTCCAGGCCACGGCAAGGGTCATGCGAAGTGCCGCCAGAGGACGAATCGTCTGCCAGTGGAATAGAGGCGGGATCATGGCTAATCGTGGAGAAGCGGTGATTAAACAGTCAACCATTCCGGCAGTGATATGATAAAGGGAAACACGAGACACACCTTGGACTACTGATTGATGGAACCGGATCGGTGAAACTTGGCGAGGACATTGAATAATCGCTAGTTGGAGAGTAGGATTGAACACTCGACCAATTATTCATCAAAACAGTAAACGATGGCCATGTACACACCCGTGAGAGCTCGTTCGTGAACTCTGTGGACGAAGTTATGAAGGAACTGCCCTCATACTGTGGTGCAGGCAGTATGCCGAATAACAACGCCGAGTCGGACCTGTTTCATGTCTCACGGTCACGGGGACCCATGCTTTACGACCGGCATACAGTAGTTGTGCGCAGGCAACCACTAGGCAACCTGAGCCCATACAAGTATCATGATGTGTCTGTGTCACTGCGGCGCATATAGGCGATTGGCGCGCTCACCGCTAACTCGGGGCACTTCAAGTTAGTACAGGCAAGAGTACAACGCTTGGTATGCCTGAAACCTGCAGAGCTGTACAAGCTTGCACCGAATGTCGTCTCCATGGGTGGACGGGTGGACTGGTCACCGGTGACCTTGCTGGTGACCCTCACCTCAAACAAACTGTGGTTGTCCTGGCCGGGCCGGGAAGTCCGCAGATGCGCGGGACTGCCGGGCCGGCTTACACCTGATCGAGTTTGTCGACTTGTCCATAGAGCGCGCGACTCAAGGCGCGACTCCAACTTGAACGAACGTCTCTTCTTGGTCGTCTTCACCTTCGACCATTTTTATTTGACTTCACCGTGACAGCTAACAGACGGCACTATCAATTCGAGCACGCCTACTTCACTTTTCTTCAACAACGGTCATCGCTACGTTTAAGGCAACGTACTCAGCGCCTACTAATTTCCAGCCGTGTCTTGGTAATTGTTCGTACGCAGCCTGGGTTCCATTCTTGTATGAGAACCGCCTCTCTTTGTATTTACATGTAGCTTGTCCTGTGAAAAATGCGATCTTACACCAGACACCAAAAAATCTCGTGTATCTGACCGTGTATCTGACCGAACGAACGGGCGTGCATGTCACAGATACTGTATCGGGGCAAACCGGATTACTATCACCATCACCATCACAAGTTTAGTCCGCCATCGCGCCTTGACTTTGGGCTGCACTTAGTGGGGGTCTGGGTTTGCCCAGTACTTTACCCAGGGCTCGGGCAAGAACAAGTCTGGAGAAAAATTCAAGCAACCCTTAGAATTCTCGGGAAGCGTACATGCCATCCGTGTCATATGGATACTCAGTCCGTGCATTAGAAATTGCTACTACTTCCCGTCCCATCCGCGTTAGTGTAGCTTGACGTAACATAGCATGTACATGCCCCCTAATCATTCTCCTATCTTATCACCGTACCTTCTCTGCCAAGGTTCCTCTTATTCGAACGGAGTCAGCGGCGGGCCCACCAAACTTGATGCGCATGTACGTTTCGCACTGCTTCAAGAAATCCCTGCTGGAGAGCTCCATGCTACTGGTAAAAAATTCTTGGTCGTGCAACAGCGGTAAAAATTCTTCCGGAACGGTGAAGAACTGATCCTGGTTCTCCAATAATTTCGTCAATACCCTGGTTCCGGAGTCTTTCTTCGATCCACCGCCCCCAGTTGATATAGGGTGACGTTTAGAGTCAGAGTCCACCCAGTTACCCGCGAAGAGTACACTCGGACCGATCTCACTCGCGACGTGCGAGAGGTATAGCTGTGTTCCAACGTTATCTTGGGCGTTCCCGAACGAGGAGAGCCATTTCAGGAAAACGAGAAGGACCTCGAGCGTGTCTCGGTGACACTTGGGTAATATGAGCGTCAGCATATGTAGCAACCGCTTGCGTTCCTCGTCATCCGGCAAGCCTAAAGACCAGGTTCAGGGCCACCGATACGTAACCCGGGGAAACGGTTCTAGAACTCACCAGCGGCCGCAATGAACAGTCCTTGTAGCTTCAAGGTTAAAAGAGGATCAGGAATCTCACAGAGGAACTGCTTCAACAGAGAGGCAATTTCCTGAGGGCGCTCGCGACTGAAATCTACAGAACTGAGGTCACGATCGAGTGTAGCGACGAGCTCCTTTCGCCGGCGGATACTGCCCGTTTTCCTGAAGTCAACTGCCATGTCTATAACATAGTCAATAACTGTGAGCGTCGCGAGCTGGTGTAGGTACGCAATACGCACCCATCTGTCGCATAGCCGAGATCGCATCATTGACAAAGCATGGCACTCTGAGTGCGGCTCTTGATGCGCCGAGCAACGACTCCACGCCATCGCGCTCGACGAGGAGCTCCAATGGTACCCCGAAGAGGCCTTCCGGCCGTATAACTCATCAGGAGACCGACCAACCCTACAAGCGGGAAGCGACGCACCTTTCTTCTTCCGATCATCTCCTGGTTTAAACAGCCTCTCCCAAAATCTTTGCCGCTTCACCTCGAACATCTCCAGAACCTGGTCCAAATCCATCTCGTCACGCAACGACGAGCGGTACAGTACCGCTACGGCTGCATGTCGCACGATCGCCAGTTCAAGCGGCGTCAGCTCTGCTACATAGGGTGCCAGGTTCTGTGGCGGTACCGAGCGACGCCGCTCCGTCGTTTGCGCAGCCTCAGCGGGTTGCGGGATGTCCGACACAACAGAGGGAGTTGGAATGCGCCACGGTTCGGAAGAAGATTTTGATAATGGAATAGAGGACGTGGTTGGGTAGCCGGTCGTTTGTGAAAAAGGAACAGGAGTAGAGATACCGGGGGCTAGCTTTGCGAGGCGATCGGGAGATAGCGGAGTGCGGGGACGAGGCCAAACTGGGAGCGTGGGTCTCTCGAGGGTAGGTACGGACGGTAATGCACGGCGCTGTTGCACCGCTTTCTCTGTCTCCTCGAGTCGCGGGATGTTTGCAGGCGCAGGCTCGGGCGGTAAGTTCTTCGATGGATTGCCTTTCGACACGCTTGCGTCGCTCGAAAGTGCCACCTTGCCGCTTGGGCTCTCGACAATGGTCGAGCGCTTCGGTATACGAGCCGTTTCAGAGAGCTTCCGGTCGAGGCGAATGCCCTTAACGCGCATCAGATCACGAGGACTGCTAGATGAGTCGGTCTCTCCAGAAGGGAGAGAGGTCGAGTCTGCGGAAGCGGCTGATAGGATATTAACGGCACACGCCGTAATGAGGAAGACACAAGACGTACTGGTAGGCGCTGGCATGATGACGTTCTGTTTCTTGAGAAGGAGATGTAGCCTCCTCAAGGCTACGTTCAGCACAAACGCATACTGCTCGAGGCGCGAAACCGCCTGGAAACCCCCACGGCAGCCCGGGTAGGCATGGTCCGTGCAGTAGATTACGGGCGCCTGTCGGTTGTTTCTGATGTTGTCCGGCGACAAGAAAAAGAAGTCCACGTTCGCTGGGGGTCGCCGCGCGGTCGAAACTACCGGAGCCGCACTCCCATCTCCAACCCCTCTCCCTGATTTAATCAGAGCTTGGTCCTCGGAATTCGCAGTTGCGGCAGGGGTTGCAGTTATTCCACAGCTATCGCATCGAACACAATTCGAATGCCAGCGTTGGTACGTGCCGAGGCGCACGCAGTCTTCCTCGACAACGAGAGCGCATGCGACACATGCGTCGCTCGGAGTGCTCGGGACTAGAACCTTGCTGGGTGCAAAGTCCCGCAGAGTGTCAAAGAACGGCGATTCCCCAGCAATCTCTGGAGCGAGACTACGGAAGCCATACGTGACCCCATAAGTGCTCGAGTTGATCGATGTGGAACGCTGGGCGAGTGGGACGTCGTCTTTTGCTCCTGTTGTCATTCTGCGCGCGGCCGGATTCCCACCTTTCACAGCAAACTGGTGAAGTTTGTCGAGGAAATACTGTAGCGCTTCGCCGATGCTGTAGTCCCGTCCGAGCTTAAGAGCGCCGGTGAGTGCTATGCGAATGAGGATCTTGAGATAATGTGCAATGCCCGTGACCAATGCCAGCAGCTCTTGTGTCATACCTACTCGCCGTGCGCCCGTTTCCTGAGTGTGCGAGAGTAGGACGAACAGTTCTACCATCTTTCTGCAGAGCATACGAGATTCTCTGGCGTGTGTCATTCCTGAAGTAACCAATGAGAAACAGGTCACCGGCAGCTAATTATCGTACCTCTCATGCCCAGTCGAGCAAAATGCCATTCAAGGTCATCAATTGTTGCAAAAAGCACTTCCACGTGGAGGGTGGTCCTCTCGGCCATCAGAATGGCTTCCAGGTATTGCCCGCTGCTCACGTGTCTTAGAGTGTCGGATATACTCGCTGCACTTGACTCCTCGTACGCAGAAAGTACTCTGGAACGAATTTTAGGGTTCTTCTCGAGGGAGAGAACAACTGGAAATCCACTCAAGGCTTACGTCCAGATGCGATATACCTGCTCTTCCATCTTAAGTTGCTTCTCCTTCAACGACGCGGTTGATTCTAGCCGCTCTTCCTCCACGTAGGGAGGCTCGGTTGTGTTTGTGAGACTTCCAGGCCAATGGGGAGCGACTTTCACATTCCAGAACTGTGCATAGGGACCGATCAGCGACGGAAAATAGGCCAACTCGAATATACTACAGACCTTGTTGATCATGTAACATTCCGGATGCCAGCACTCATCACGCTGGTTCCTATTAATCTCCACGAACTGCTTCAGAATGGCAGTACTGCAGCCAGCGCACTTGGTGGAAAAACGTGTTGAGTAATGGTAATGGCAATATATTTCAGTATCGTGCTCGTAATACGAGTCTTGAGGACCGAACAACGTTGGACATAAGGCACATGTGAAGTGTTCGATATGATATTTTTTGTCTGCGGGAAAGTCAAGTGGGCCCGGTAATCGTCATAAACGTAGGCGACGTACTACTCGCCGTGATGTAACTCCCTCTCAATGCCCCATCGCATTTTGCACAACATAGATTTAACCTCCGGAAGTAATCCCTTTCGCACAATTGTTGCTGCTCCTCATTAGGGTCGCCGATAGGGAAAAATTTGGAAGCAACGACATCCCCGCAATCCTGAAAGGGGTTAATGAAGCGCCAAAAAATGGAAAGGAATGACAATTACGATACACGTGAAACATTGAAGATGGAAGATAGACTTGAGGGCTCGAACGAACTGACCCTCCAGGGGAAGACCGCAAGCACGACATAACCTAGTGAAAGTGAGGAACGGCGATGGAGATGAGGTAATCTCTCACGTGACGGTGATATTAGGGCCGTTGCCAGCCAAGTATTCACGTCTGCCCTCGTCATCGCCGTTCGGGATACTTGGACGAGATGAGATTTGGATTATGTTGGTGAACTCAGACCGGAGGGGTAGGTCTTTCTTGAAGTCGTCAACGAGTAACGAGACACCATGGGAGGGACTGTCCTGTTTAGACTCGATTGTTGATCCAATAGTAGATTCGCGCGATGACAGGCGAGGCACCCCAGACTGATCTGAGCCCTTATCTGCACGCGAAGGGGATGACTGTCTAAAGCCTTCGCTCTGTCTCCATGCTCCCAAGTTTTCAGACGACGGAGGTTCATATCGGTCGTAGGAACTACTGCTCGGAGTACTTGGGCGACTGTTAGAGGGCGAAGTCGAGATATTGACAGTGAACACAGAGCCGCGATCCGACTCCATGTCCTCACAAGAAAAATTTGCTAGTGATGAGATATCATCGAGGGAGTACTTTCCGTCATCGGATTCGTTGTTGAGTGTTCGAAAAGAGGGACCCGGGGATGGTAACCTGACAGAAGGCCAGTCTGGGCTGTTCTGGATGGAGGAGCGAGAATAGAGTGAGGACAGGTCGTCATTGTCATCTTGAGGAGGTTGGCCCTGGATGTCGCCAACCATGGCCAGTACGAGTGAGATCGTGGAGGCTAGGGACAGAGAGTGATACTAGTCGAGTACCCCGTCGCTGGGTCTATACGAAGCCTGTCGTAGACGAGGCCAGCGACAACGTACTGCGTTCGCAGTATACGTAGTGCGCTGACATTAGTAGTGCAGGCCGACGGTGAGCGGGGACTAAAATGTGGCAGTGCATCCCTGGGCGTGCCGTCGTGGGAAATATCACGCCACCCTTGATGAGGTCCTCATGCGGCGGGCTTGTTAAGTTGATGGTGAGCGGTACTGTGGCAGTCGCGATACGATATCTCCCAGTCTCACAGACTGCAATGTACTCCTTGTCTACCTTACGGTGCAAAAAATCTTCACTTCGGTATTGGTAGGCCCAAGACTTGTCTACGATAGTTGGCCATGAATCGGCCCATGACTGCATGACTTCCTGAAAAAAAGAGGTAGGACCATTTCCGTGAATAACGTCAGCTAAGAGCCTCAGGCTGAAGCCACGCTGAATACTGTACTACTGTACATGTTCCGATCCTATTTTTCTTCTAAATTGTCTACCAAGTAAACCACTGTGCTACGTTGGAAGGGAGAGTATTCAAGTTACTGAGTATCAGTGCAGGTGTGCCATGATCTGTGTCTGAGTGAGGAGATTATTTTGCAGAGCAGTAAGCTGTTGGTTGGAAGGATCGTCCCGCACCTTCTCCCGTTTGTATGGCATAAGCGCCCAAATAGGCGGTTGCTTCGGCGGTTGCACCCATCATGCATCATCTCTTAACTCGAAACAGGTGCCAGTGCGTCTTTCTATATCACAGCACTGCTGGGTTGCACCTTTTCCAACAGCATTCCCACTGCAATTCCAGAAGGTCGTTCGACCTAATTAATGTTGGCAAGCGAGCTTAATTCAGAACCCGAGCCTGGTCCCGGTTCTAAGTCCAAGACCGATCATGGCAAGTCAGTCCATTGTTAGACCGTATAGATGTACGTTGTAAGGATTCCTCGGGCTCTGGCCCCGAAATCGGTCATTTCGGTGTTTTCGGTCTCGGTCCGGCATCGCGTGCCATTCGATCTCGCGTTCCGTCGACCAATGCTTTCACTCATACTCTCTCCTCGCCCGCTGTCTCTCTCGCCCTCACCTCTCGACGCCATGGACCACCGTCAACGCCGAACCGCCTCATAAATGGCTCGTAAATACTCGAAGACAGGCCGCGCGTCCCCGCGCCTCGTGCCGTCCTTTGTCCATCCCTTTCAACCTTCGGGTATCCCTTGGCCACCCTCAAGACGCCGCTGGGGACCACGTGGATCGTCGCGCTCGCCGTTGGACTCGGAGGGAGGTTCCCTATTGTCGTGCGTCATATTGTCTCGACCCTCTTTGTTTGCGATTTTCGTATCCTCGCTTCCTTTCGCATAGATAATCAGTTTTGGTTTCTCGTGTCTGCGCCCATCTCCCTTTGACTCGCTCGCGTCTGTTCGCTCTCACTCTGCCCGTCGTATTGTTCCCCTACTCTTACTCTCACTACTTTCCACTTAGTCTCAGAAAGCGTCGTGTATGGCCCGCATGTATGTAAACTGCCCCTCTTGGCTCGTTAATACAGTCTAGTTGTGATTCTCCTCTCTCGCTGCGTGTGCGCGTTCGCCCCGGAAGTCTGGCCCTACCGCGGGCACTCGAAGGTCGTAGCTGTCGTCTCGCCTCGTCTCGCGGGCATCGTCTCTCATTTCGCCTTGCTCTCGTCCCTTCCTCGCTCCCGTTCTCGGTCTCGTCCGTTCGCATTCGCATCGGCTCTCACCGTCGTGAACGCTCCGGACTCGGCCTTCCTCTCTCCTCTCTGTAACCTCTGCGGGATCCCCTCCGCCTACGAATACACACGGACTCGGCTCCGTACAACGTATTGTGACAATTTAGATGTGAAGGATTTTTTTTTTCGCCTGTGTATAGTCATCTTGCAGGTTCTATGAAGGACGATTAGAACCATCGGATCGTTTAACACCAGGTCATGAAGTACGCAACTGGTGTAGAACTTTCTCTCATTCGCTGACGTAAGACTTGACTCGTTCATAAAATTCCGCTTCTGTGTCGATGATGGTTACAGGCCGACCAGAGAACCGGCGCGCTGCGAGGAACTTCTCAACGGATGACATAGGCTCGCTGTCTAAGTAAATCAAGTCAAGTAATGGCAACACTCTGGTGACCATATTCTCGGCGACGGTTTCCAGTGCGGGAGCAATGTACCCTGCAAATACCCGAGATACGTGCAGCGTCCGTACGGTAGAGAATTGGCGGAGGAGTTGCAACCATTCATCGTTGTAATGAGCTGCGTTGGTCCCATATCGGGAAAGCTTGAGATGAACCACGCGAGAGAGCAGAGCGGAAGGTTGGCTGAATACCTGGGCTACAATCGAAACTTGTTGTCTAATGCCTTGGCAATAGATCCAAGCACCAACACGGTTCCAATCTGGATGGCTTTCAGGACACGGATACATCTTGAAGGTGACCCATTGATCCGAAAAGTTTACGTCTGCATGCCTGATTAGGGTCAATTCAGGGTCTTCTGAGCGATCAATGAACTCGAAGAGTTGCGCAACTTGAAAGTTAAGATACCAATTCTTGTACTTAATGTAGATCTGATTGAGTTGAGGGGTGTGAATTCGGGAAACGAGTCCTTCCAGATACTCGCTTTCACCCAGGAATTTAAAGGAGGTGAGAGCGGGAAGCAATGTCCGTGTAACAGGAGGCGGGCGTATTCGATCAGCGTTGGGCGTAGCCAATTGGGATCCGATGTAAAAAGATTTGAGCCTGGGCAAAGCGGCCAAACACGTAACCACTGCCTCCGGTGAAATGTAACCAGCCTGGGGAATATCGCCGAGATAGAGACTAACAAGGTCACGGGTTGACGAGAGAAAGGAGTGTAATGCCAGAAAGTGGATGCCTATCAGGTGCATATACTGTAAACACGGGGCTGATCCACCCAAGAATCCACGGGGAAGGGTAGGCGGTCTCTTATCTTCACACCGAAGAGTAAGATTCGTCAGTGCTGGAAATGGCTCTTGTATCACCGTGGCTATCTCTGCTAACTTCATGCCCACTAGGCTAAGGTCAAAATGGCGTATACGGCCATGGTGCTCGAGTATTGCAAAGAGACTTTCTTCGTCGTATGGAGTAAAGGTCTCGAGGTGAAGATACTGAATGGCGATAGGAAAAGGTGGCCAGCAGTCGAGATTCTCCCTCACGCGAGTCCCATTTGTACAGAGAATATGAAGGTCAAGACGGCGTGGTGATGTAAATACGACCTGTCGCCATCTTCGGCAGACATGCACCAGTTCATACCATCTCCACACAGGGGTGAAGGGAGACCGGCGAGGATCGTGATCTTGTCGACATGAGTCAAATATATCTAGCAAGACATTGATTGGGAGCATGTTGATTGTGATTGCGTGTCCGTAACCCTTGCCTGTGAGGCACAAGTCAGGCCCGTCGAGGTTGCTACGCAAGTTCCTGAAGACGTACCTTGAGCCTGTGCCTCCCTTCGTTTCCCGCCGAGAATCTGAGTTATTTGTTGGGCTCGGACTTCCGGGGCTATGTGTGGGCTATGCGAAGTGGTACCAGACGACGAATCATTTGGTAAGGAGGGGGGATTAGAGCTGATTGGATAGGTTATACCGTGACTGTTAACTGTCCAGGAGATATGATAAATGGAGACACGAGGCACACCTTGGATTACCGATTGAAGGAACTGGTTCGGTGAAACTTGGCGGGGATCCTGCCAGTGAACGATCGCTAGTTGGGAACAGCAGCAAGCACCAAGGCGAGCACTATCAATTATCTGAAAAAACAAAAATGGTATATGATGGCCTTGCACCCACCTCGGGCTGCGAGGACTCATTGGTGTATGGAGTTATGAGCGAATGGCCCAGTCCTTGTAGTATACGCCGCGTACTGAATGAACATGCAGTAGACATCCTGACATAAGACACACTCAAAAAGGAAAGTAGTTTGCTTCAACCATGGCGAAGCGGGATTTATTGCGTGAGGACCCGAGGACCCGCACAGTCGCACCGATGTGCAAGCAAGCGAACATTGGCAGTAGTCGGTGAGATCGCGTTGGACTTCGCATATGGGCCCAACCGACTGGCTGTCGGGTGGCACTTGTGCGAATGGAGCGCCGTCCCAAGCGCCCCTCATACTGTTGCTCTCAGTAATCCTCCCGCAGAAAGCGTGTGAAGACGGACTGCGAACCAGGCAGGGCGATGTCGGCCCTTGGTCCAATGTTCAGATGTAGAATTGCAGGAGTAGGTAGCCGCCCACGGCCTGCAGAACGAACCCATGCTCACAACCCTGCGTCCAACTCCTAGACTCATTAGATGCAGGAAGGAAAAATGGAGGGCTATCAACTCCTATAACAACGTAACTGACTCGACGGCCCCCAACGCGCTCAGAATTTTAGACCCCGTAATCCCCACTCTCCTCGGGCTTGTAGACTCCACTACTCGCCATCGTGGTCGGAGCCAGGCCCAAGTCTCAACACGCCAATTGTCTCAAGGAATGGTCGGTATCACAAATTCTTCTACAAAGAATATGTGAAACGACCATTCCTGAGTCTTCGCTCAGAACCAGGTCGAGTCACCTAAAGAGGAATGGACGCGGCGAACGAGAGGGGAAGCGTACTAGACCGGCCTATGATGGAGCTGCTCTTGTACTAACTCAGCACGCGACGAAGGTATAGTGCTAACCATAGGCCGTTTGTTTTCAAGCCACTTGGTAGGTCGTACATATAGTGGACGCTACCTGGCGACATATTAGCTTTATCGCATATGTACCAACATGTGACGCACCTTTAACCATTTTGCAGAATGAGGCGCTTCGTAAGTGCATCATAATCTATGTGGCTTCACGGTGGAACTCCGTGAGAAAGGAGCCGCTCTCGGCTGGATCTGGAATCGGGAGTTAGGCCTTAGAACGGGTATAATTATCTATCATTTCATCGAAAGGTCATCTGACGTTGCAGAAGAGCTCCCATGGATTCTGGTCGCTGAGCTGAGGGGACCGTTTGTTACACCGAGATTGTTCTAGTAGATGGGGCCGTGGTTCATGGGCACGACCATTGGTACGAGCTGGGCCGCTTGCTTGCAGTTCTGGTATGATTCTTCACGTTCGCAGTAGGGGTGAAGTGAACGTTCGCTGATCTAGTAACGGCACTATCTGTCCACTGCGTATTAAGAAGAGAGACGTAGGTGGTGAGATCAAAGACGCCAACTCGGAATGTGCCGGGAGACCGCCGTGCATGTGACCATTGCCCGCATTCCGCATTCTAGTTTGTACCGACTGGCGTCGGTCAACCGAGACAGGGACGCTACTGGAAATTTTTGCTCCATGGCTCTAACAAAACATCCATGACCGAGCGGAGAAAGAGGGATGCATTCCCTTGACGCTGAGCGCGACGCAGTGAGGTCTGCGGTTGCATCTCTTTCCGACACTCCCTGAGCGCTGAGCGCTGAGGATTTGGGTAGACCGGGAAACACCAGACCCACTCACGATACGAAGAACGCCATGGACGGAACATGAGCAGGGTGGTATTTATCGCAGCTTCCGAGTCAAGTGGCGCTCGGTCTGAAACGTCCCACTGTCCACTAGGGACAGTGAGCCCAGATCATCGTTGTTTATGTCGAATAATGCATATTTCACCCCAGTGGCGTATAAGTATCATCAAACGCGGCGAGTGGTCTAATTACTTCATGGGATAAAAAGAATCGCTGGCGCCTGGATCAGGGGATGTGGGTACGAAAGTCCTTATGAGGGCCAAAGTCGTGACAAGGCTGCCCTATGTGCGGCCGACGTTCCTCTCGCCATTTCCTTCCTTCGCATATACGACTCAATTCGAGTTAATGACACGCTGGCGTGCAGGTTCGGATCCCACTTTGATCGTCATGCATCAAGCAATAACGCGACGAAATGCTACCCCGAGCGCGACTCTGTCAGTACCATCCACCTTTCGGCATTGCGTGTAACATGTCGTGGCAACGTACTCGTGTTCGCTGAGCATTGTAGAACCGGCTGCGCCGTTCGTCGTCGAAGACCAAGCAAGCCCCTCACGCACGATTCTGAGTCCAAGACAAGTCCATCTTTAAATCTCAAGTTATAAGTATGTACGTATCATGCTAATCTTTACCCACGGTAAACCTTTTTCTATCTCTGTGTATGGCCATCTCGTCAAAGCTACGGAGGACGATTAGAACTGTGGTATCGTAAAAAAACCTGGTATAAGACACCCTCTTAGTCGCTGACGTAGGACTTGACTCTTTGATAAAACTCCACTTCCGTGTTGATGATGGTTACAGGGTGATCAGAGAGTTGGCGCGCTGCAAGGAACCTCCCAACGGATGATACTGGCTGGCCATCTAAATAAATCAAGTCAAGGAATGGCAACACTTCAGCGACCATATCTCCGGTGATGTCTTCCAATACGAGAGCAACGAGCCCCGCGAACTCCCCAGATACATGTAGCGTCCGTACGGCAGAAAATTGGCGGAGGAGGTGCAACCATTCATCGTCGTGACGATCCTCCAGTGCGTTGGCCGGATACAGGGAGAGCTTGAGATGAACTATACGG